>QHHH01000081.1:0-600000 GCA_004367485.1 Fusarium citri
TTATAAGGAAAAGTAATAGCTTATATTAGCTTAGTATAATAGAAAATTAATAATAATAATAAGAATTATATTTTATATATTTATTATCTTTATATACTACTATTTAGGGTAAAAATATACTTTATTTTAAGAATAAATTAACTTTTTAGTTAATTATCTAGAAATAGATAAGTAGATATATTATATATGTTTTTTCTGTATTACGCCCTAAGCTTACTTATCTCGATTAAAATTACCAACTCACAATCACGCATTGCATTGCATTGAGTTTCAACTTGCTGTAACAGATCAAAACTGGTTTGTGGTGTTTGGGATTACCACTGTAAATCCTGCTTGGCTTCCCAGACTCCAGTTTGTGATGGAGTGGGATTGGATTTCTGAAGTTTCTCACTGACACATTCTACATCCAGTAAGTTTCCCATGGCAGGGTCCCTTTGGCGTATAACAGAGCCGCTATATAACATGTCAAAGTTGGCACATACCCGGTCAATATAGAGACGTTATAGGTCCTCTTACCCACCATCCCGATCGGAACGTTCCTTAAAAGGCTGAGACTGACCGATGGTTCATATGGATATATGACGCTGTTTTAGTCGCAACTTACAAATCGTTGGAGTGAGTGACATACAGCCTGGTCCAGAGAATCAATGCAATGCAATTGATATGAAGTCACAATCGTTCACTCAGCAATTGATTTGCGACAGGGACCAGGAACTTTCCAGGGCGGAGAAAATCTCCCGTGCATGTTACAGCAACTTACAGGTTTCATAGCATAACCAACAGGCTCGAGATCGAGATCGCAGCCATGGTCAATGGGTCTTTACATACTTTACCTAGCCTGTCAACTTGCTCTTCGCTTAATAGTGTTTCATCCGGCGGAATTGGACCCTTGGCGGAAGCTTCGGAGAACGGCCTGTGCGCCAAGATTCTAATTCCTACAGATACAGTTACCTGTTCGGTAATACTGGAAGAATCTGTGGGCCGAAAATAGCAAAGCAAGGAAGCTATCACGGATATTCAGGCACGTAAAAGCAGGTGAGAGCTTCAAGCTTGAAGCTATCGGGACCAATAAGATCAATCCTAGCCGTCCATCCATTACAGCTTTAAGCTCAAGCGTTGGTCTTTAGCTTGAGGCTTTTCAAGTTTTTTTGTTTCTTTTTTCTTCTTCTTTCTGTTGGGCTCAGACCTGATGTAGCAGCGGCACGGGCATTTGGAACGCTCCAGACCAGAGACACGATAAGTCTATACCGCCTCATGAAATGGATATGGACCAGGGAAGTGAGACAGAGAATTTTTCTCTTTTCCTTCTTTCGCCACTTTGAGGTCCTTGCAGATAATAATCCTCCTACGATGTTGCAGAAAAAGTTGAATAGACGATCTGCATATAGGTGCATTGTGGCGGAACATGACAAACAAAACAAGGCCCTATAAGCGATAGCCTTGTCATGCCAAGAAGTCAAGACTGGAAGAAAAGGGAAACTTGCATTGCATCTGCAGTTCCGAGTTGCCCTTGCTCTGCTACCTTGCCATGTTCATGTTCTTGGCGATCCGGAAACACACGGACAACGTTTGTGGGGATTCTGTCTTGTTCGTCTAGAGTTTTGAACTTATCAGTGGTGTTTGTTCCTGGAGACAAGACGAGACTCGGCGAAGACGATGCCAGCAAGCTTTGTCTGTGGTGTTGAGTTCCATCACTGATGGGGGTAATAGTGGCACACCACACGGTCATGGCCGAAGCTACTGTATGGCACCCCACGTGGAGACTGCGCGCTTACAAGCGAACGGAAGCGAGAGTTTGGCGGATGTTGAGCGAAAACTCAATTCAGTCAGTGAATTGACCAGAGAGACTAGAGGCTTCTGGTTGTTGGTGGCTTCGGAGCATTTATCGATGACAACTTGAGGTGTTCCCTAGGGACGGGACAAGGATGAGGGATAATAGGATATGCAGCTAGATTGACAATCATCAGTCTGGGGGCTGACGCTTACATGACGAGGATTGAATTAAGACATTTCTTTCACTTGTTGTATGTTCGATCATCAATAACTGTAACAGCGCACTGAGAGAGATTCCTTGGACAGTACAGTAGTGTACAGTAAGAGAATATGAACGATTATCCGATCCGTTACCCGATATATCGACTGGTGGCTGCATGGACAACTTGACAACAAAACATGGGCTTCTCTAACTTCTGACTAGACAAAATGATCTGATGAATCAGACGTCAAGAATCACTTCACTTTGTTTACTGTCAAATGAAGCCATTGACAGTCATCCTTGGGGTAACACACACCGGTAAATGACCCCGCTATCATCCTTGTATCGTGCACTTGCACTTGCAAGCTGCCCGGGCAGTTTTCCCCAGTCCCCGGAGTCGGACGGAGCTGAGAGTGAATGTGCTGTGAGAGGCTACAGTACTAGTACTAGCAAAGTGGGCTGAAGCCAGAGCATTTCATTCATTGAGGGTCATGAAATAAGGCTTGCAGAAGGTAAAAAAGACGTGTTCCAGTCAGAACTGCAGCAAGCCCGCAGAAAACCGGTGAGAGGAGGAGAGAGTTTGGGTCTTGGAAAAGGCGAAGACTGTCAGTCAGCTCCTCGCCCCAGATGCCAGCTCCAGCTTGACAGGGCTCCTCGTTCTCTGGCAAGTAAGAAAGAGATGCTCGTAAAGCGGGGAAGAGAAGCCGAGAGATGTTGATTGAGAAAAGAGGAGAGAATTTAAGATGGGAATTCGTCGGGATAAGTTAACCCAGAAGCGAGGTTGTACTCCAATTTGTTAGCGTGACAGTAACATCAGTTCATGTTTGGACTGTCCAAAGTCAAACGAAGAGGGGCACGTTCTTCAATACCCCAACCAGGCAGGGGAGGGGATCTTACTACTATACTGTATGCATAAACTTAACCAAAGCTTAGAGCAGGTAACTGAATTGAACTGATCTGACTTAATGATCTGAGTAAGGACGAGGTATCGTCGCCAAGTTGAGTTGCATTGACTGCACCTTTAGCTCCGGTGGTATCATCGTCTTCTCCTCTCTACAAGGGTATCATGACAGCTGCCTACCTACGGTATGTAAGATAATGAGTTCCCCTACCATGGCGCCATGAGACGGGGTACTTTGCGCCATTGAAGAAATAGTCTGACTTTCAGCCGTTGACAGCCAAAAAAGCCACTCATCATGGCAATCACTACCCTTAAAAAGTTGCTTCTTATTCTTCTCATGCATGCACGTAGCCTGCCTGCCTATAGTTATAGTTCACGCCAGATTGACATTGCGGTCCCGGACGATGGGTATTCCGATTGCAGTACAGGACAGTACAATCATCTTCCATCAATGTACAGCGGCCGACTGCATTTGCATGGCACAGCTCGAGGTTGCACTGGATCTCTGCAAAGGTAGGCCCTTGTAACGCAGTAGTATCTGAAGACCCTTTTGAGCCTAGGAACTTTCCGCATACTTAGTCAAAGACATTTCTTCCATCTTCGATTGGATCACATGGGGAATTCAACTCAATCCCATGCCTTTTGCCTTTCGAGGGTCCATCCAATAGATGCCATTGCTCTACACCTTCATCTACGACTCACCAGAACTGTGCCTGGATTTTGTCTCAGAGCGATCTGGACACGACCAATTTTGTGAGAGGTATGTTGGTGGTATTAGCCCTCCCTTATCTCGAGTAACAAAGGCAGTGTAATGTCCTGCACTGTCATCCGGTACTAAGGCTTGATGATAATTACTATGAATCACCATACCGATGCTTTTTGTCTTCCAACCAATCCGAGTTGGTTCCTGGTCTTTTGCTGGGCGGCATGGCTGTTCCTCAAGGGTCACGTAGGCTTGCCGCGTGCTACCCTTGTGAGTGCATTCTCTGGGTCATTTGTGTTACCAAAGCAAAGCAGAAAGCTTTTCTTTGTTGTTGCTTGCTATCGAATTCCTCAGATCCTCCATATTAACGCGGGGAGAGGGGGCCACATGCTTCGCAGGGAGTATCGCTGTTGGTTCCTTTGGATACAGATTTTCTAAGGCGAGACAATTATTGAGTTAACCAGTCAGAGCACGAGAAGCTTCAAAGCAACCGGTTACGGCGGATACAATTGGAAGTTGAACGCTCTAGACCGGCCTCTGCTCTGTGCCGTCCCGTCTTTATCACTTCAAGAATTGCCCGTGGTGCTGCTGTATCACCCTCAACGCAAAGTGAAAGGAACTCCAAAAACCCCCACCTCCACTGCATCTGAATCTCAGAGGAGCGCAACCAGTGACCATAGCGCTTGGGGGAGAGTCCTGAATACCTATGGATGGATAGACCTGGCCCTGGCCCTGGAGTGAAAGGGCAGTCCTTGGCGCGGCTCATGCTTGCAGCGCTGCAAGTAGGGGACTCCCATGTACAGTACCATGTCATGGATAACCATGTCCGTCCTCGCCTTTGCTCACATCACCCTTACTATCGGTCTTGTCAGCGCGATGCAGAATTCTCTCGCCTACTGAGGAGAGGCGATGCATTGTTACTTGACGCATTGTCAGCTCGCTACAAATCATATTGCAGGACTCGGGTCGAGTGAGTAATTCCAATAGTGCAGTTTGAGACTACAATTGACTCGACTTGGCGAGAAATTGTGAGTCGACTTTTCTTCGCACAAAGGAATTGATTGCCCCCCATCCAAGCCGCTAACTTTCATTAGCAGTCATCAAGGTAAATGCCGTCGCCTTTCCGTGACTGTACTGTAGGCATTGTTGCATCCTTTCACCGGCTCGACCGCGCTCTAAGTATCGCTTATCTGACAATGACAGTTTAAACAAAAACGCCTCAGAAAATAATCGCATCACTTTCAAAAACGGCTGCGGCCCTACAGTACGGGGATAGTCAGTCATAGCCTCTAGTGCTAGCAGCCCGGGGAGCCAGCCCACTTGGAGTTGCATGCAAGACCATGACATCACGTCGATTTTCAGTCTCTAATTGGCCAGCGCGCCAGGCTCTTCTTCGGTGGTGTGCCTTCAGCTGGGCCCACGTTTGGGGGACGCCAGGGCTGACTTTGTTCTAGCACTTTGGAGTTGAAACTGGAGAGTGTGGGAGGCTGCCTGTTGTCTTGTAAGAGGTTGATTTGTTATTTTATTGCCTCTGCCTCTGATCTGTGCTGCATTCGAATTAAGGACCAGCATTCTTAATAACATGCCAACAAATCTGTTGCAGACCAAGGCAATGGGTAGATAGTAAGTTGAAAATCAAGTAAATCAGCATAATGAACATGACATCCATAACAAAGGAAGTCCTCGGTATCGAAACGGATGTAACAAGTGTGAAGCAGTAAAGCAAAGCACAGATGGAACCTACCTCACCTCACTTTGTTGTCCCTCGACCGAGATAACGCCCCATGAATGTTCCACCTCGACTTCATCTAGAGATGAACTTACTGTATCTTACACGCTCCGCTTATTACTGTATTCAAAGGAATTCAGACATATCCTTTGTAGTGAACCCTAATGGATGTCAAGTCCCAATCCAGAAGGCAATGTCCCTTTGCAAGATGGCCAAGACCGCTGGTCTCGGAGGCCAAGAACTTGACGATCTTCACCTCGACATCATAGAAGGTACATGCCCTCAAGGACTGGACAGGACAGCCGCCGAGTCTCACTTCACACGCCTTGGGTCTGGCTTGGCCGTCCTGGTCCTGTCCTGTTCAGTTCCACTCCATGGAAAGTGTCCGCCTGCTAGCGGTGATCCACCTGCAGGCGACCACCACTAGCTCTGGAACCCACTAACCACTAAACCCACTTCAACAAGGTGCCCTCCGTTCCCCTCCATAGGCTGGCCCCATGCAACGTTGGACTGCTTGGCTGCCCGCTGTTGCTGCTCTGGCTGTTGCTGTCGGGTCGCTTCTGCGGGTTGCTGCACTGCGATCGAAATCCTTCTTTAGGATGTCGGCGCCTCTGCCCACCATCCATTTTCCAAACCCGCCCTGCTCTTCTCTTCACCACATACCATCATACCTACATACAATAACAAAAAACACCAAATCTCTATCCTCACTTGGTACAATACTCTTCTCATTCACGATACGAGAGCATAATCATCCATTCACTGCTTTCGTCACCCTCCATCCTCCGTCTAGGGCCCCGCTCTTCTGGCGCGCTACTCAGCTCAGTCTCACTTTTTTCGGCTCCCTCTCATTCAACTATAACCCGCCCAGCCGCGCCCGACGGGGTCTACTCTCTCCCTACTCTCGGACAGACGCCACTACCCGCGATCAGCAAATACATAAAACTCTCGACGTCCCCCCCTCGACGTCGCCCTTGGTCATGTTGGAACCACAGGCCATGAGAGGGCCTATCGACCAAACCGTTGGTTACGGACACTCACGAACACGAACATCTTCTTCTCACGCCTATCCCATGCAATTCCAGACTTCTCACCTCGCCCAACCGGGCCCCAATTTCTCTCAGAGCCGGCGCTCGCCTTCTGTGAATACCTTCAGCACTGCTTCGAGCATTCCTCCCCCTGCCGCCTACCGCTCTTCCTCACAATCTGAGCTTCGTCGCTCTACATCCAGCCGTTCCGGCGGAACCAGCAATCAGCCCTCCAGCTATGTCGCTCTCCTGCGCAAGCAAAAGGGCACCGTATGGTGCGACCGCTCACAATACGAGGACCCTCGACTACTAGCCCAACAACGTGCTGCAAAAATGCGAGCAACCCTCGAGGTAGTTGGTGGCACTCGCAGTGCATCGGGTGGCGCTGGTGGCAGAACCAGCACCGGCCTCAGTACCACAAATAAGGTGGCCGCTAAGATCCCCAAGATTAGACATCATGGAAAGACTCCTGTGGTTGGCTACGCTCCGGGCGAGAACCACGTCGGTGTCGGCGGTGTGCCGATGCGGCTGAGCGCCACCGAAGTTGAGGCTGAAAGCAGTGAGGATGAGAACGTGCCCAGCGGAAACCGCCCTCATCACCGTAGAACGGGGAGCAGCGGACGAAGCAGCACAACAAGCAGCCGCCGAAACCTTGCCTACCGTTCCTCCGGAGGTATGGGCAGCCAGCACAGCCGAAGGTGGAGTCCTGGAGACACACCGGAGCGCACTGGCAGCTTGGTGGAAGCTACACCTGAAGACGTTGCCGATGACGCCGCCAGCGGCAAGGCTCGCAGCATGGCGAGTGGCAGCAGTGGAGAGCGCGCCGACAACGTGGGGGAGCTGAGCAACGCTCCCAGACTGGCTTCTAACTCGCTCATGCACTCGGCGCTTACACGAGAGAAGAGTGTCAAGACAGCTGATGAGCTGAAAAGACGAGGAAGCGTTGACGAGCGAACGTCAACCCTTAGCTCTGGCCGCCTTTTCATTGCCAACCCTGATTAAATATGATTTCACGCGACACACACTCCCATCAATGGCCACGAATCACTATATTATGACACGATTTGCCATGGGAGCTTTCCTTTATCCATCATTCGTTACAGCACACTTCGCACCATGAGGTGGCTTGCATTGGTCGGCGTTCCAGCATTGTTTTATTACCGTTTTGATTTCCACCACCACCTATCGTTTTCAGGGTCCTCATCACAAACCCGACGAAATTTCCTTTTTCAATCTCTCGCTATTATCGGTCACCCTTGGATGGAAGTGTGCAATTGGAGCGGGGACTCCACTGTCGTTGACGGATATAATGTTTCAAAAAAGATACCTCTGCCTCTGTAGTCAGGATCCAAGATAAAAGTACGCTTAATGAGATACCACCCCTTGATCTCTGCTGAGAACAAGGGGCTTCAAGATCAATCAATGACTTTGTCCTATTGCATTTGTGAATTGCCTGATTGCCTTTCGATAAACTTCAACAGTGTAGTATTGCAGTAAAGTTTTCAATGGATCCACGATCATCGGTTCCCTCTCGTATACCATCCCAGGTGGGTAACAGAAGAATTGTCCTCTATGGCTTAGGCTTCCATAATAAAGTAGCCTAACTGCTAGTCTAAGCTGGTATAAAATGACTAAATTATTTCGTCTCTTATGCCTCTAGGGGCCAATTCATCTGACACCCTGAGGCATCCGTTAAGAAAACTTCACTATACGTGCCATAAGTGACGTTACTCCAGCTGGGATGTTGGCAGGCTGTGTTATTTCAGGTCAGGGACCCTCCAGTGCGCCAATCGATTGCTCTCGGTTGCTGTAACAAGGTCCGCCCCTTATGATATCACTGGGGATTCCCATGTTTGTCAATGATGTCGCAATGGCAAATGAACAAATAGCATGACATGAAGATCGTCAAAGTGCCAGGCACTAGCATCAAGGGCGGGTCATGGAATTGGGGGTCCTTCTATTTTTTACTGCGATGAGGGGCACCAGCCACAGACCCTGGAAAAGTTGGTGCCACCCGAGGCTTAGCCGCTACTTCCCTGTCTCCCCATCAGTTCTCATGCCAACTGCTTGGGGAGACGCGAAACCCGCGTTCACTTTAACTGAATGCGCGATAGACGCGTGCTCATTCGCGACTTCCCACTTTAACCTCCTGTTAGGCGTGCTTGCCTAGAACCTCGTCACTTTATGCCACTGCAAACACTTTGCACCTACCAAAAGAAGCACTTTCTTCGTTCACATCCTAGGCAACACTCGCAGGCTTCAAGGCGGGGAAGGGCTTTTCTGTCAAATGATCATTCGTGCATCTATTCCTAATTCTTTTCGTCGACACCTCATCTCATGATTTTCCGTCTCCTCACGATCCTCAACAAGCACCTACACCTACACCAAAACTGATACGAACCGCATACCGATTAATACCTTTGATTACGCCTCTGGCGATACGTCATTGAGCTCTTTGGCTCTTTAACACACACAACATGCCGCTCTTCGAACTTTCACCGAACATTCAGGAATCTGAGGCTACTGGCCGGAAGAGAAGTCACGATGAAATGGAAATTTCCGAAGATGTGAAACTACCACCCCCGGTCTCTGACCAGATCAATGGAGAAGGGAGTGAGTTGAGATACAATTATTGAAAATGAATAAATACTAATTAATGGCAGCCGCTACAAATGGAGGCCGAGCTCCATCACCAGCTTCGTCGGAACTTAGCGATCCCGGCACTGCTACACCACCACGTGCATCTCCTTCACCTCAAACTCCGGCTAAAAAGCAGGCAACACAAACCACGATCGCCTCGGCATCCAAATCGACGACAACCCTACCAAAGCGAAAGAAGTTGACACCAGCTGAGAAGGCCGAGAAGGACCAAGAAGCAGCCCGGATCAAGGCCGAGAAAGAAAAGGAAAAGGCTGAAAAAGAAAAAGAGGCTGCCAGGCTCAAGGCAGAGAAGGAGAAAGCTCGGGAAGAACGTGAAAAGAAGGCTGCTATTCGACAGGTTGAGAAAGCCAAGGCAGACGCAGAAAAGGCAGCCAAGGCTAAGGAACGCGAAGAGAAAAAACGACAGCTCGACGAAGAGAAGAAGCGAAAAGATGAAGAAAAACGGCGAAAGGAGGAAGAGAAAGAGAAGAAGGCTCGCCAGCAACCAACTCTAGGCGCTTTCTTCAAGGTTCCAAGCACTCCTAAGAAGGCTGCCGACACTATTCAACCTAAGAGCAGCACTCCTGGGAAACCAAGCCCCGCCAAAGATTCCCTCAAGTCTTCGAAAACCGAGTATGAGAAGCTGTTTCAGCCATTCTTCATCAAGGACCATACACGAGTGGCACATGTTGGACCCCAGATGGACACTGAAACACGAGAGGCCAAGTCGAAGATACTGGACGAATGTATCGATGGACAAAGAGAAGAGGAATTGAAAGCTTCTCGCTTTGACCCGGTCCGCCTATTCGCTCTACCTAGCAAATCTTCCCCTCGAGGCATGCTCCACCATCCAGTTAGGCACATCATGGAGCAGGTTTTCAGGGAGACAGAGAAGGCGGAAAACGCAGGCCCCGAGCATGTTGCTAAGATCATGCGGGACACGCGCCAAAAGCTTTCCAAGGTACCCATGAAGGTGATTTCATTCTCACAAGATGTGCGTCCTCCTTACTACGGAACAAACACTTTCAAGCCATTTGCTCTCGGAAAACTCAACATGAGCCAGTTGGCTCGCCACCCAACAGGAAGACGACTGCCACTCGACTACGATTATGATTCGGAAGCTGAATGGCAGGAGGAAGAAGAAGGCGAGGATCTTGACGTCGATGACGATGAAGAGGAAATGGACGACGAGGACGACATGGACGGATTTCTTGATGATTCAGAGGACGCTGGGCTTTCTCGACGAATCTTTGCCAATACTTTGGAGCCAAACAGTACTGGGATCTGTTTTGATGATGGGAATGGTGCAGCAAACCAAGTTATCCACGAACACAGGATGGAGTTTATGCACGGTAAGTTTGAACTGCTCTTGAGGACATGGAACCGGAAACTGACCTATTTTAGATGGCCTTCAGCAAACCTGGGGTATTGATCCATTCTCAACTGAATACTGGGAGCCAGAAATCAAGAAGACGGTGGGCCGACCCGCCAAGACGACTCAGGCATCCGAAACCACAACGAAGATGCCTCCCCCGCCTACACCCTCGAATGCATTTGCTGCATTGACGGGCGCCAGCGGCAATAGTGGTGCATCTACTAAGCTTGTCAAGTCCGAGCTTTTAGATGACGTGAAGAGAGCTATTTTGGACAACAAGGCTCTCTCCAAGGTTGGAATCATCGACTTCCTTTACCACCAATTTCGAGACGATGTGTCTCGTGCTGAGGTAAAGAACACAGTCGAGTTGGTGGCAGAGAAAACAGGCAAAGGGCGCTCCAAAGAGTGGGCGTTGAAGAGTGGACATGAGATTACCTCATGAATATTGGAAGAGCCTCAACAGCATGATTATTTTTTGGGTGAATATTAGCGTCGGAGTGTACGGTTCTGCATGGGATTGCTTCATGATATTCATTGAGAAGGAAAAGGAGGTTGATGTACCATTTGGCGTGCAATGGGGAAAGTCATGGTATCTGACATACTATGGGACAGACTCGGAGTAGATACCCCCATGCTTTTCTTGAAGAGAATAACAACCAATTTATAGATATTAATGTAAACTGGTAAAATACCATCGTGACTGGCTGGCTATTTTGAGGCTTCAATATAGGGCGGATGAATGTCATTTTACAAGTCCCGCGATGACGGAGTGGGCGGGTCCAAATTAGCCTACAGCGTGTTAAAGACCGACCTGGGGGAACGCGCCCCTGAAGATTTATTTCCATCCAGGGCTCCACGAATAGAAGGAGACGTGTTTCTGGAACCTCCCATGCTTCACATTCAAAACATTAACACCTTATCAATTTATTCTGCATACTGCTAAGCTTGACGACGCATCTAACCAAGCCACAAACCAATTTGTCTCATTCTACAACCGATTGGTGGCGCTCACTCGCTGAACTATACTTCTGCCTGTGACGATTACGCACCTCGCCTGTTGCGCCTCGATTTAAGCTCTCGAGCTATCCTAATACATTCCTTCTACCACGCGCAATGATAAACCGATCACAATAACATTCCTCGCTCATTCTAATTCCCTCAACATCTCTTCCCGTTATCGGCAGCGCGACATGTGCGCTCGCCCAGCATGGAGGATCCATGGGGTTCTCCTTGGACCAACGATGCACCCCCGACGATAGATCTTCCCGCGCCGCCGCCGACTGCGCATTTCACTACGGACCACTCGGTTAGCTCGCAACGCGCTTCGCCTGCCCTTACGCCATGGAACGAAGACGATGATGCTTGGGGCGGTTGGGCTGAGGCGGGTAAAGATGGTAGTCCGCGCTGGGGAAGAAGTCCTGGCTTGCGGCCTATAGGGGGTAGTCCTTCTGGTTCGAGGTTACCGTCGCCTTCGCCGGATCCGTGGGGCCGACGGCCGTCAATGCTTGATACGGCACGTTCGAAGAAGGAGGATAATGGAGATTCTGCGATCAGTCTTAGTGATGGACTACGGCCGATCATGGGGAGGGTTGCGACGAGGTCGCCATCTCTGCGCTCACTTAAGGAGAATGCGGCGGATATATGGCAACAGCATGAACCGGCTCCTTCTATCAGGAGCGTCAGTCCTTTACCGAGCGACGATGGAGGACGACCGGGTTCGCCGGATGGAGCACCAAGGCCCGCTTTACAGCATGAGACGAGACCACCTCCTTCACGACAACCGTCTAATAAGGTTTCTGACCTGGTGGAAATGTTTGATGATATTCACAAGAGAAGCCATAGTGCTTCGCCCGTTGACCCATCTATGCGCAAGGTTTCGGGAAATGCGTCTTCTGTTGGAGATGTTACGTCTGAACCGAGGACCAACGGACTCAAAGAGACCGAGGAAGACTTACAGGTGAAGAATACTACCGAGCCAGAGCTGGAAGATGATTCAAAACCAGAGGAGGAGCCCGAATCTAAGATACCTGAACCGGAGGTCGAGGTGGAATTAAAAGCCGAGCCGGAGCCGGAGCCGGAGACAAAAGCTGAAGCTACCCCTGAAGAGCCATCTGAAGACGAAAAGGAAGTGGCTGAAGAAGAGGCGACGGTGCTACCTAAGGAAGGTGTTCAAGCAGATTCAGACTCATGGTCGGACTTTGAATCTCCTACTCAAGATGCTGGCCAGAAAGGCGCGGAAGAATCGGAACTAGAAGCTCCTAAAGAGCAGCTGCTCGCGACGGAAACGCCGACCAAAAAAGAGACACCCGCGGAACCAGTAATGCCACTACCAAAGCCACCTTCGGAACCCTTCGAGATTGACATAACAAAGCTCGGGGATCTCTTCCCGTCGGTCGACACCTCTTTCCCAGCACCAGAGCCAGTCCCTGATGTCATCATTGACGACAGCTTTACTTGCATCTCTGAGCGCAAAGCTTGGTATCTTATGTCAAGACCTGGTTCGATGCGAAAACATAACTTAGGAGACGATGAAAACTACGTACGTATTGGATGGGGCAACTCAACTGTTCGTGAACAGTCAATAAGAATCGTGAGACGATGGATGGAGGAGGACTCTATTACAGGACGTGTGGTTCTTGGTCGACGAGGTGGTGCTGCTGGTGCGAAAATCTTCAACTGGGATTCAGCGGCTCCGTCTACCGAGTTCTCAATTTCTGAGCTTTTGGCGCGCAAGAACCATTCGAGACAGACCTCGGCGGCTTCGAAGGATACAGTTGCATCTCCTACGGCGGCAACATTTGGATGGGGTAGTGCACCACTTCCGTCGCCTACCGCTGCTGCACCACCATCTGCACCTCGTACTTCGAATGTCAGTGAGCCTGAACCAGCTTCGACTGCTGAATCATCTCCTGTCGAAGCTACCAAGACATCTCCTGTCTCGAAAACTAGGCCACCCCCTCTTGAATCTCCTCCAAAGCCACAAATCACCGAAGAGCCCCCTTCACCTATCAAGCCAACACCACTCAAACCTACAAACCGACCTGCAACTATAACTCAACCACTACCCTTCCCTGCATCCCCAACAATCTCGGAACCTCAGTCTCCCATTCACTCTACCACACTCTTGTCAACAAACCGACCAGTGTCAATCTCACAAGCACCAACATCTCCCTTGGCGCAGCCTCCAACAAATGCAGGATGGAGCGATGACGATGATGATGACGATTGGGGAGACATGGTCTCTTCACCTGCAGTGGAAACAAATGGCGGGTTTGCCTCTATGAATGCGATTGTCGATGATAATAAAGTCAACGATAAGGAGGGTACTAGCAAATCTTTGATTGCAGGTCAATCGCCCATGGTTGATTCTTTCAAGGATGAGCCTGATGTGAAAGCACAAACCAATGGCCGACCTTCCATGGATACTTTGGCAGTGCCATCGCCAGGGTTTGCGCCCAACAATTTCCGGTTGCCCGCCAGTAATGGCAAATCGCCACTATCAAACATCAAGGCCTCAAGTCACGCCAGGTCCACAACAATCGATCTTCTCACTTCTCCTAGGAAGAATTCGATTCCTGGCCACACGCGATCAACAACAATCGATTTGGGCACACCTCATTCACCCCTGAATGGTTTTGTCTCTGCAAACCTCACACCTACCCAATCAGATTCCCCTATCGATCAGGCGACCAAAGTAAACACATGGGACTCTTGCGGTCTAGGACTGATTGATGATTCCAACAAACCAGTCAGTCCAGAGAAGGACAACAACGTGGCAAGCCAATCTCTAGAAACATTAACAACACCCCTCGATATACTAAAGGGCAACTCTACACCTAAGAAACCACGACCAATGTCACTACCTGTTCCTCCCCGACCACAAACAATCACAGACTCCCCAAAGGACGACGAAATCGTCGCAAATATTCTTCAAGGTCTTCCAGACCTTTCTTACATGTTACGATAAACGAGAGGTAATTATGAGGAGTAAGAGATGGAAAAGGGACGCGGTGGGTTGCTTGGAGCAAAGAGAGGTTGCTTTATGTATATTAATCATTGATATGGCGTTTGCTTTTGATTGCATCGGCATTATATAATAACAAATATAGAAGATATGAAATCGGCGTGTCTTTGTTTTTTGCCACTGAGATTGGGATATCTGATTGTAGATGACTCAATAGGGCAAACATCTCAAGAGCATGTATAAATAACCCTGCCTCACAGCTGTCATGTCAACTTTCATCGCTCATCATCTACTTTTATAAATTTGATATATATACATATATAAACACATCAAGAGACGGATGGCAGCTCACTCTTGTCACGCTCGTCTTGCACTCCTTGAAATCTACAGATATATACAAGCAGAACGCAATAGGGAGAACCGGGAATCTATTGCGGATTCTAACAGATGTCCCTTTGTTCCAAGTTTATCTTCTCTTATATATCGATCCAGCCGTTGGACTTCCTGCATGAAGCTCATCAGTTCTCGTAAGTCCCACGCCGATAGACAAAATAATTTTGGTGGTACTAACTTCCAATCAGTGCTGGAGCAAGGGATGCTACAAGGTCCACCGACGGTCATGAGAAGCTGGGACTAGATCATATTTTGATGCCTGCCCAGCAACATGCTCCGGTGTTCCTCAGCGTCACCACCAAGACTCTCGGGGAGATGGTCGAATTCATGTGGAAGGACTCCAAGGGCAAGTTTGTTGGCACCTCCCATGTTGAGCTGACTGTCGGGAACCACTCCGATGCAATGTTCATGGCGGTAGAGTGATACGATTCGAGTATCCGACTAGCCTATGCTAAACACAACGAGCAGCGCTTCCTCAACTATGCACGCTGGCAAATCCTCCACTTCGCCGAACGGGGCACCGATCAAGGTATTCGCCAGGCTCAAGGAGTTGAACTCCCTGATTACCTTGAACCAGAGCTTGCTCGCCCCCGAGCCGAACGTCTCATAGAGATGTATGTTGGGCTGCAGCGAAAGTTTGATCTCTGCGACTAAAGAGGATGTCTCTTGCGCTTGCCATCGCAGCGGGTGTCCCTGCTAGCCTAGTCATCCGATGTAGATTCGTTCTATATCCGTTGGCGAAGGCTAGCATTACACTCGCTTACTGTAAGCATCGGATATTATCAGGGAAGCATCCCGCACTAACATCTACTGGTTCACGATCATCAAATTCATCTCTTTTTTGTACCAGCCGTTACAGTAAGTGTCCCTGCTAGCCTAGTCATCCGGTGTAGATTCGTTCTATATCCGTTGGCGAAGGCTAGCATTACACTTGCTGTTGCTACTACCAGTCATAGCATTCACTGTAAGTATTATATACTGTCTGACATGTAATCTGCACTAGCATATGTTAGTTCACACCCATCATTCCATACCTTTGAGAACAACTATATACACCGAGTGCCACTGCTGGGTCAATCATCCGGGATAGGCCCATACTATCTATATACGAGTTGTTCTTTTCGCTGGCGTCAGGGGAAAATCGGTCGGTAGCTTTGTTCAGGCAGCTATCCTCACAATAAAAGCGTAACTTCCCCCAGTTAACCGTATAACTGCAACATGGACGTCGGCGCAAAGGCCTAAATATTTGCAAGCTGTTAATTCTTCTCCATCTCCTTCTGGGGCTTCGTATTGGCCTTACTTCTTCCATACCCAAGTGCACAACTATCGCTCTCCTTCTTACACACATCGCACAACTTCTCATAATTCCTTTACCAGGTACATATCAACCTTAACATATACCATAACACCATGTATGTTCACTCGTTTATATTACTCTTTCGTCAAGGTCTCAGGAGAATTGGCTGCCTAAAGCATAAGAGACGAAATAATTTAGTCACTTTATACCTGCTTAGACTAGGACCTAGGCTACTTTATATTAGTGGTCTAAGCCTTAGACGACATTTATTCTGTTACCTACCTGGGCACCTTTCACGAGATTGCATCAGCAAGCAATTTCAGAATGTGTTAATTGAAACTCCAAGCACTGAACAGACCAGAGGCGAGGCACGTCCTCGGCCTCTGGATTTGATCACCGGCTAAAACAAAACAACCGGACACCTTTTGGAGTTGGCGGGCGAAGATCTGATGGAAATGGGGCTCATGAGACGGAAAAGTATCTATGGGTGCCACAACATTCTGTATAGGGTGGCCAGCAATACGGTATCCCAGTCATGATCGTGTCTACGCCACTTCCGTGGCATGCAATCGATTGCGAGAATTCTGTTGTACTCCTGATCTTGGTCTTGAAACCCTGGGTGGTGATAAGAACCTCGATAGCAGTGCATAGGATGTTTCTTCGTGCGTGCTCATCCTGTTTGAAAGGGCTACAACCTCATGAACGCGCTCGAAGTATGTGGTATGTTCATCCAGTTTGTTTTCGACTTTTGCAAGGTCGGTTTCCAGCTTCAGCAGGCGTTTGTCAATAGACGTATTCTGGTCTTCGATCTTCTTCAGGACGGACTCAGCATTGTCGAAACGCTGCTCAATCACTTCGAGATGTTGAGCAAGATATCTTTTCATCTCATGTGTGACAGTGTCTGCGATGCCGTTCATCATTTGCTCAGTGATGGAAGTGGAATACATGATGGAAACTGTGAAGAACGAGGAAGTGAAGTGCTCTGAAGAATTGTGCGTACTCGACACTAGAGGATGTGATGTTCCAAAGTCTGTACGATGTGTGTGGGAGTGTGATGGATGATGTTCCAAAATGTGTGCGATGTGAGTGGGAGTGTGGTGGAGATTGTGAAATGAATGTGCCGGGAGAACAGCCTTTTATGTCGGGCAATTACCTGCCTGGATTTGTTCGAGCTGACTGAGGTAGGTAGATGACGGGAAGGAACTCGCGCCTTCAACCACTTTCAACTTCTTCCTGTTTCCAACTCTTCGATCCTCTTCTCTTACAAGTTCTCCAGAAACACACCGCTACGGGGGAAACAAGAATCAAGGCCACGAGATCGACCACTCGAGATTTGTCGAACTATTAGCATGCCAATGCGTTGTTCTTTGAGGTAGGCAGCTGCCCACAGACACCAAATATCAATAAATAACACGACTGACAGCTCTTCATCATTCGCACGTCTGTCTTTTCCCGGCTAAGAGGCTCTACGGTTGCGTGAGCTCAGCGTATGTCCACTATACTATCAACTGGAATGCTCTGACCTCAGTAGAGAACGCCGCATCTCAAGTACAACCGAAAGACGATACGGGTCATGCGACCGACAAGTGTGCCAGAAGGCGTTCTGCCCTACGAGGGCAGCGGCAATGAGTGTCCCACTGAAGTCTTACGTCGAAACCGCCTCGACAGTATCCCATCGCCTCGACAGTATCCCTACCCTACTTACCCAAAGAGCTTGCCAGCTTTCCCTCGAGATGGCCCTTCGGACGTGGGGATCTATACCACGGGATACCCCTTCTCAACCGATTCGTCCCCGTCCCCCATCTCCCTATCCGTGGCTGAACTTTGGCGATACCTATGTACTGAGAGCCAAGGATGCAAAAAGACTGGATGGAAACCCCCAAGGCGACTCGCACTGCATCTTTTGTTGAAACACCAACGCACAATCTCATTGACCCTTCTAGCCTTTATGAAAGTCAACACACACCCAATGGCCCTGTCAACTATGCCTCTACCAATCCACCAAACACTACTTCCTTGGACGTTTGGAACCCCCAAAACATCGCCAGACAGAGGGACAAATCCCAGTATGTGGCATTTGTCAGTTCCCCTTCATCTACCAGTTTTATTGACCCATCCCTCCAGAAGACTTCAGTCCCCTCTCATTCACCTTCACCTCTTACTCAGTCACATTGGACACTCCCATCTGCATTTGGCGACAGTAGCCTGACACAGTCCGGTCCCTCCCCAAACCTTCCAGAATCACACAAAAGCAGTAATGGTCAATCTGAATTTCCTTCTGTTGACGCCAGTAATGGACTCCCGGACGAGCTACAGAGCATAGCTCTAGACCCTGTTGACAAAAAGGAGTGAATTCATGGTCGGAGGCAACAATTCTTAATCGAGAGTTCCGATCTGCGTCTGGGAAGCTTGAGCTTATTCAGATTGCCAAGTACTTCAGTGTGCCTCAGTCTGTAGCCGATCTGGATCTATTCTCAGCAGCCTCAAGCCGCCAATTGCCCCCTGAATGCCAATGGATACATCCACTACTTCCCCATTTCGAGAAACAACGAGGCAAGCAGGGCGCTGTGACCATGATGCAATGCCCACTCCGAGAAAAATCTTTCTTGAGCCCTTCGCAAAACCCCTGTTTCACCGAAGTGTTTGCCACAGGTTTGGAGCGATGTAAGTTCATTGTCGTATTTGATTTCCTCCATCTAACAGAGATCAGGCTTCGAGTCTCTTGGACTGGGAGTTATCAAGCTCGATTTCCGAAAGCAATGTCGCCGAAACTCAGAAGACACAAACTGCCCGGGTATCAGACCCGGAGTGGAACAGTCTATTCTTGGGTTATGCACGACCATCGAGCTCCTCATTGCCACATATGTTTTCAGGATGGGCTTGCAGCCATCACAAGGACTTTGGCTACGCACGAAGAAATAGCCCAGAAAGAAAAAAAAGAAGGAAAAGAAGAAAGAAGAAAAGCCTCCGGGAAACAGGAAACACCCTCGAGCAGCTCTCAGTATCTGTTGCCGACCTCCATCTCGTCAGTGAATCCTAGATGGACCAAGATACAAGATGCCAGGCTCCATAATCTTGCTCGAAGAGAGCGAAACCAGGATTGCCATACCAACAGTAATCGAACTCTGCGACCTCTGTTCTCTCTACAAGACAAGATGGAAAGCTGATCAGCAACTTTCCACAATCCTGTCATGAAGTCGATCTTCTTTCAGTTACAACCCCTGCTGTTACTCATATATAGGAGTAGTTACGGAACTGCAACATATTCTCCATTCACTGGAATACGCAGCACGTGGAGATCGAGATGAACTTCGCCGTTGTGTTGTGGAGAAAGACCAACAGCCTTGCCCCCCCCCTTCTCCGAGGGTCCTGTGTCTCTCTGGAGAGAGAAGCTTAGTTTGATGAAGAATGTCCCCAAGGACGCGCAAGGCGAACCTTTGTACGAAAGCTGCCAGCACAGATGGGAGCAGAAGGACGTTCCCAGGTTCTTGGTTCGCTCCATGAGTGAGCAAACAGTTTCGGACCTGCTCTCTTCATACGACGAGGCAAGTGGTTCCTACTCACTCCCAAGTGATGAGCCTGTCATTGTCTCGATCGATCTCGAGGACCTTTGCTGGTTTGCCATGGGTACATACCCTCAGAACCATCCTCGCCGTGGTTGCACCTACACCTATAAACCAATCACAGAAATTGGCTGGACCACCTTGGACACTCGCGACTTTGCTAAGTTGCAAACGCCGCCTGGAGACCGTGCTTCCTATATATATATTCAAAACCATGACGTCGTCTCACTACATCATCAATGAGTTCCGTGAACATTTCGGTGGCAACTGTGGTAAATATCACGAGACTGAGCCGTACAACTTCGCGTTCGGCAAATCGAAGTACATCTCGACCGAGGACATTCCAAGAATCATGAACATGCGACTGGCACAGGTCATGAAACCACAAAATCTGACCAAGCGGGAGAAGGATGAGAACATCCCCAGAAACATCGTGTTCCTGATCTGGGCTCCGCAGCTGGAAATATGTACGCTAGAACGATTCGGTCTTGATTAGGTCTCACTGCCCAACGTTCGTTTCTACGACGTCCAGAAACACCACTTGGTTCTTGAGGCTTTCGAGGGGAACGGTCCTGCCTGCAACCGAGTCATGAACCGTCTCGGCATTCGGTACATGGACGCGCGGATCCAGCTATATAAAGACAGGCACCACGGCGGTCACAATATCATCCACAATGCCGGCAATGGCACTGCCTTCCAGATATAAATCCTTTTGGCACTCAATTATATGGACCCGCAACTTGTCGAGGGCTTCCGATAGGGATATAGTCTGGTCGAAGGCGATGATGCCCTTCCTTGGCTGCCATACACATGGTCAGGACGTCACATCGATCAAGTGAACGTGCTCTAGGATCTTTCTCTTGCACCAAAGACCAAGGGATTTCTCGAAAAGGGCAGGACAGAAGCGCAGCACAACAACAATGAAGTTGATCAAGTCCCGTATGAGACGCCGAAGAAGTCGACAGGACAAAGATCAAGGGTTTTTTCCAGTAGTCAAGTTTATGGGAACGATAACAGCAGGACCGTGGGTGGGGATACTTTAGTATATGTTTAGGACTAAAGGAAAGATGAATAATCTAATTTTAGGATGGGTCTTAGGTTCCCATGGACTAATAAAATCCTAACTTGAGTATAATTTTAGACGATTCCCGTGTTGCAAGGTGACCTGAAGGAGTGAACAATCTCTTCAAGATGCCGGAGATCTCTAATGTCTAGCAGCACATCAGCCATTCTTGTGCAAATTCTAAGGTCAACACTCCTTTCCTCCCCGTGCTGGACGTTACATAGCTCTCGTCAAAGCTCGATAGGCGTGCGCCCATCCAATATCAAAACCGTGGTCCCGAAGCAGACGAACAATGGCTAACAATCGATGTCAGCGTAGGGTATTCCCTTAAGATCTGTTTCTTTTGTTCATCTCAGGGGTAATTAGACCTACTTGGAAGTAGTGATCTTGAAGAGCCACCAAATGGGTTCAATGAAATAATATTCGAGAACGAGGCTTCCATTATATATATTCGTTCCATATCCGCTTAAAAGGAGGCGTCCCCTCACGACAGGGCGGCATCTCAGAAACTGCCACTGTCAGAAGTTATCACTGCCAACCAATGCCAGGTGGCAGCCAGCTTTGTTTACCTTATATTCTTGTGCACAAAATCAATTCTTCTTTTCTCTTCCCCTCCCTCGCTTCTTTCACTCTTCCTTTCGTTTCTACCTTCTCCCCTGCTCCCGATTATCCTCCTCCCCAAACATTCCCATCTTCAGCTTTCTCATCATCAGCATCCTGTTATTGTTTTATTTTCTAGAGCCTAGATACCGTAAGTGTTATGGTTTTAGTTATGTGCCTTGACAGCAGCAAAAAGCATGGCAGGTGAGTAACAGAATTATTGTCATCTAAGGCTTAGGCTACTATAATAAAGTAACCTAAGTGCTGGTCTAAAATAACCTAAAGTTGTCTAATTATTTCGTCTCTTATGATATTCTTATGATACTCTGGGGCACAATTCCACAAGATATTCAACTAACAAGACTACAGGCGGTTACCTCCCACTCTTCCTACTCACAATGGACTCAATCCTCGATATATCAGACTGGATCGGCGAGGACTATCAAGCTGCTGAAATCAACTTTTTCGATCTCATCCCATGGACTCCGAACTACGTCGCAAGTCTCGGAGAAGATTGGATCCTAGAGAGCGGGTCCCCTGACCCTGACCATGCCCGAAGTCTCGTCACTATCATGGTGTATATTGCGGAGGAGGCTACTGCCATGTTGTGCGAGGCTCTTTCGTTCAACGTGAAGTACCGGCAACGAACCCCATATCTGTTCGGAACGTCGTGGGCCCCGACCCGAGACCATGGTTGGGAGCCATCATGCGGCATGAAGCGCCTGGCCAAGCATGAAATTGGGTGGGCCGACTGCCAGCTCCAAACTCATCACATCCGCGAATTCGCGTTCTACATAGAAGCTTCCTACATGTGGACCGTCCTTAATCGCTGTAACATGAATGTCGACAAGATCCTGGCCAGGCGTCGCGCCCAACCCGAGCCTGTCACCGCGGAAATCACCACTGAAGGCCATGAGGCGAATCAAGACGACGAGGTAGCATCCCCATTCTGCTCTCCTCCCCTTCTTCTCCTACGCTATTCTTTACCTCATAAACTCCTTCTCTTCCGCGCTTCCTCTGTTTATCTTGCACACTTCATCACCCTCTCTTCAGTGCACACGTTTCTTTATTGCACCCACTCTCCCTACTTTACAACACTTCTTTCCCCTGTCGCTTCCTCTCCTGCGCTCTTCTCCACCTTGACACCTCCTCTCTTCGCCGTCCTTCCTTAAGACTAACTGATATACGGAAAGCATCTTGGCTTCCATACGGTAAGCACAGCTTCGACACCAGACATCAAACAGGTTACTAATTGCATTGTGACATTGAAGCCCTATAGTTCCACCACGTTCTGCTCCTCTCTCCCTCATCCTCTGTTTCCCACCTTCATCCTCCAGTAAGCGGCTATTTGACATCCTGTTCTCGACTTTCATACTGACCATCTATCAGCAATCAACACTCCTCCTCTTCCCACTCCCCCCATGGCCTCTCTTCCCAGCACTCCTGAGGCGACCGAGATTTCTGGCACAAAAATCAAAGACTTCGAAAATGACTCCGACCTTGTGAAGTCCCGCCAGCCTAACGCCGTCATCCATGACTTCCTTGGCCTGAGCCATACGGAGAGATGGTCTCTACACAGACATCTCCGCTCCTGGATCAAGCTGGTCGACCAGACGCCAGCTGAAGCGCATCACCTGCACATCGCGCCAGAGCACCGCCGACGTTTCGGCAACAAGTTGTTCGACGGTTGGAGTCCTGCTTATGGCGCCAGTGAGGTGCCCCAGGATCCCACTCCAAATAAGGAGAGCAGTCGCATCCCAGTTAGTGTCTGGAGCCAAGACCTCCCTCCTTCTGGTGCAGCCAAGCGCCGGCGAGACAATGACGACGACGAGACTCCATCTCCCAAAAAGCCAAAATGCTCTCCCGCGCGGAAAAAGGGCGCGAAGGCCTTCGTATCAGTCACCAAGACTGTGGGAAAAGGGGACGACAAGATCACGTTCGATTATAGGGACGGCAAGTCTCTACTTACCACCGCCGAGTTCCTGGATTTCGACCCCTAATGAGTTTTAGGTTACATGGTCTACTCGAACCTCTCGCAGCTCGGGTTCATAATTTAAAGTTGACCTCTCCAGGCAGGTCAAAGCATAGGCTCATCTCAGTTAAAATCGCCGCAGATGGGGTTTAAATACCAAAATTAAACATATATCCTTCAAGATGAGGCGTGGCCGAGCGGGATTCTACCTAATAACCTAAGGATTCTTCTATCTGAACCTAAAACCCCTTTCTCCCCGTTCAGCTGCGCCTCATCTTTTTGTAATTTTTCAACTTCCTGCTATATGCTTAGGCTACAATTTGTAAAGCTGCCTACCCATGGATCTATTTCAATTTTTCTGCGGGATTTATTTATCCAAACGATTATTGCTTCGTTTTCTTTCTCGGCATACAGTTTTTGTTCCGCAGTACCTCCGTCGAAATCACTGCGGTTTGGTGGTTGTATTGTCACTCTTGAAAATCTCAAAAGAAGCACAACTTACTTATCTAATGGAAGAAGGTATAAGAACATATAATCTGATTGTGCCCAAAGTTGACAAGTTGGGACTTTTGGTTAGACTAAACTGTGTTTGCTGCGAGTGGAACAAATCCGAGATGAGCCAGGTGAATCAATACGACAGTCGATTCTTGAATATGAGGTATAAGTTTCAATGATCCATTCTTCTTATCTCGTCTATCTCGTGTATAATCTAATCTATACCACATTATGCCCATAGGCAGGTATCGTAAACTAAATGCCCAAAGTCCAAACGCCCTCCCTACCATTCAAATCTAATGCCACTCCGCATCGATCTTCTCCCAGTTATCAAGGAAACTCTTGAAGAACTTGACGCCCAGACCAGGGTCCAGCGAACCAGTGGTGGCACGGATGGAGTGCATGCTGAGTTGGGGCAGGCCAACGTCCGCGGCCCGGACACCCATCATACTGGACAGAGCAGGTCCAATAGTACCACCGCTGCGACTGTCGTTTCGAATTTGGAAGGTCTGAGTTCGGCAGCCGCCTAGTTCGCCTGCTCGCTGCATGATTGCGGTTGAAATGCTGTCTGTGGTCATGTGGCCGTTTGAGTCGTTGGCGATAACAACACCAACATTGAGCTCGGGAACATGCTCCGCGAGATACTTCTCGAGGAAATTCGGTGATCCGGAATGAGTTACGTCGCTCGAACAAAAGAATGATGAAGAATAAGTTCTTCCCTTGACTTCTGGTCCGTATTTGTCGGGGTTGAGGGCCTCGACGGTACGCTCGATGACGGAGGGGAGGAAGTTACCCCGAGCACCCTGGCGAAGCAGAGAGCCAATTTCCTCATCGTCGAAGAGAGCAACAAGCTTAATACTACCGTCCTCGCTGCTGTCGTTGGAGGCGAGAAGGGCAGTGAGGGCGGACCAGGAGCAGAGCTTGTCGTCAATACGGCCAGCAAAGATAAACTCCCTATCCATACCACCGGTCTGAGCAGGCTGAGAATCGTAAAGCTCAAGCTCCCAATTGATAATAGAGCTGTAAGATTGAATCTTAAGCTCCTTGGCAATAAGCTCAACCAGCCGTGGGGGTTGAGTGTTGACGAAGGAACCAGCGGGTCCCAGAACTTTGGCGGAAGCACCCTGAGAACTCTCAAGACCAATGATAGGAACAGCTTGAGTCTCCTTGTTGTTCTCTCCCATCATGCCAACTCCAAAGTGGGGTGCAAGGGTGGGAATTCTGGCAATAGGCCAGTCCAGCTTGACAAGCTTGGTGCAGGTCTTTCCAGACTCCTCATCCCGGACAACAACTCTGCCACCAATGCTGAGATCGCGGTCCCACCATGTCGCGTTGAGTGCGCCAGCATAGGGCGCAACGCCCAGCTGAACAAATCCAGCCTTGATGGGCTTTGTGCTGACGGGCTTGAGTTTGGCGGTGAGGGCGTCAATGTGGCCACCAATCATAGCAACACCATTGCCGGGCTGGTACGCCTTTCCAACCTTGAAAGCGATGAGAGAGCTACCATTGCGTGTAACCCAGTACTTTCCACCTGGTTGGATCTTATCCGCCCAACTGTCGCGCGGAGAGAGCTTATCATGGTTAGTCTTATCTTATCATGACCCGAGGCTATTGTTTACTTACGTGCTCATAACCAAGTTCCTTCAGCTTCTTCTCAAAGTATTCAACGGTGTGGAAAATAGTAGGGTTCTCCTGGAGGAAGTCGCAGAAAGGCTTGGTGAAAGCCTCGGGCTCAAGCTTCTCAACCTGACACAAGCGACAAGCCTGACCAGCCTCCAGGTGCCAATTGACTTGACCGACCTCTTCAGGCGCAAGCTTTGCGATACAAGATGCGCAAACGCGGTTGTCTCTGGTGTCGCGACCCTTCATGTCAGACAAGATGAAGCTCTTGGAGCTCTGCTTGTTCTCGTCCGACCGATGCGCAGGCGCATTGTTATTGTTGAGCATAGCCGACGATGACAGCGCTTGCTGGCGCAGGGAGAGCGACGAAGCGCGAGCGCTCAGCATTGCAGGCGTAACCTGAGTCATTTCGGGCGATGAAGCTATGCGCGAGCTGTAAGGTGTTACGGGAAGAGCTGTCAAAGGTTCAAAGGCGAAGTCGGTGAGAGAGTAAAGATGGTGAAAGCTCGGTTGCCTATTGACGAGGTTGACCTGGGTAGTACAATGACGATCTCGGGGACCGAACGGAGGTCACCCGGTCAGTGCGATAAGATAAGAGGTGCGACGTGACCAATATCACGGGCCAGGATAAGGCAGTGTCTTGGAATACGATCGTCATGAACTATCGAATTAATCCTTGGAAGTTTATTGGTAGGTATTCCTGATCGATCGTTGAATTAGAACACGTTTGAGACTTCATCTTCTGGATGTATTGAATCGTCCTGATATTCATGCCACTCATCCGGATAGTGTGCAGCACGATAGTTCACCAGCCAATGATGTCTCGGTATTTCAGTTCTTAACTCATTGTATACGTTACTAAGTGAATAAGCGTTGCATTGAAATAGTAGTGTAATCCATTGGTCAGAACTCTGCATATGTCGCTCACCTACACTACTCTCGACATATACATTTTACGCCAGTGTACCCTGTATCGAATGGCATCAATATTCCTCCCATTTTCTCATCACAGTCTTTTTCTTGCAACATCTTGAATAGTCAAACATCAAACTCCCAAGTCATTCCGGCTAAGAACGCTGAATCTCTGAAAGATGTTAGTCACATACACAACACCAACGCTAGCAGAGGCTTACCGTTACCGAATGACACGAGGCGCGAAAGCATGCCAGACGAATGGCGCATGAGACTATTCCCAGTCTTCATTCATGTTGCTGGATAAAATAATCGCGTAGGACAAAGACTTCTTCACATAGAGCAATGTAACGTTCCGAGGGAAGTTCAAGTGTCTCCAACTTGACCCTGTCTTCCTTATCGACGCCAAGCTGAGCATCACTCCCGGCTGCAGCCCACTTGAATATTCTTCGTCTTGCGGCTTGAACAATCTGGTCAACGTTGTGTTTATAGACGTGTTTCCTCTCTTGGTAGTCTTGATGATCCAAGGTGTTCTTTTTGGCTTGCATATTACTGAGACCATCATGCAGCGTCACCTCGCGAGCTCTCAGGCGATTTCCGTCCTTGTCGTGGTATTTCCAATCAATTTCGCCACCCTCGAGATTCAGAGCGAGGAAGACTGGAATGGTTTGCTTGAGAGCCTTAGACCTTCTACGGCCATCTTCCGACTGACTGGATGGTGCATCCTTCTCGTAAGAGCCAATTTCGAGATGTGCATCAAAGCTGCGCAGAGGTCGAAAAACTAGAGGATCGATGCTTTTCCATTTAGTATTCCAGTCTCTGCGAAATACCCTCTCGAAGAAGGCCATGTATGTTTCTTCGGCTGAGTTGGAGTAGCCGTATGCTCGCATTACCACTTGGTACTGCTTGACGAGGTCCAGAAGTCGCATCTTCTCGCCGCGCGTCAGGAGTTCTTTGGTAATGACCTTCTTCGGGAGTCGCTCTTCTACGACCTCCCGGTCATTGTCAACATCTTTGACAGATACATCGAGATTAGACTGGGGTGAAACGAGGTCAACAATCTTCTCGGGGTACGACTCAGGGCGTATAGAATTGGATCTGGAGCGTTTCAGTGGGAGCTGAGACTCGTCATTGTGTTCGGTAGTCGCGATGTCATTGTTGAAGGCGGGATATTGGCAAAACTGGGGTCGATCTGATGGAGTGTCTTGCTGGGCATGAGGCCTGACTTGTGGTGTGGCTAGAAGAAAAGATTGAGGCGATCCAAGGCTGGACTGCTGCGGATGAAGATAACCAGCCTGAGGGACGGCATGATACCCAGCTTGGTAAGGATGGTAAAAGCCGTTAGGTGGCATATATGGCCACACAGGCCAGTAAGGGAAGGGATGGGCAGGTGGAGGGAGGAAGGGGATAGCCTGCTGTTGGAAGTTTGGAGAACATTGCCGGCTTTCCTCCTGAGGAACTTGTTCATTGTCGTTATTTGTGCCCATGCCGGCGTTTGTAGACATAGCACCGCTTGGGCGTTTGCTCGGAGAGGCTTTGGTATGTTAATGGAGAGGAGAGGGGGAGCTGGAGGAGTTAGGTGGAAGCCAGATAGGTATTAATGACTGAGGCGGGTAGGCAGCAATCACTCTGTTGTGAATCATATCAGTGCATGGCATCAGGCAGGTTCTCAACACGCCCATATATTAATTTTACCTATCCTTCTCTAATCCATAAATACGATGCAGGTAACAGAAGAATTGCCCTCCAAGACTTAGGCCACTAGGTATCATAAAGTAGCCTAGGTGCTGGTCTAAGCTATCATAAAGCGACCAAGTTGTTTCATCTCTTAGGCAATAGGTCCAGTTATTGAAATGGCACTTCTCGGCACGGCTACTGCCACTGTCACTGCCACTGTCACTGCCTGTCAATGGATATGTTAAGTCGTTTGAAGCGGTTTGTTGCCAGTAGCACAGCCCCCACCCAAATAAATTACGATGATCATGCGTAGGTGCGAGCAAACACTCCTTCCTTCCAGCTTTCCGTACTGATAAATTTCCGGAAGCTTGCCTCTTTCAAAACTGCCTCTCATCGACCTTAGCCATCATTATCTGTAGGTTCATCCACTCCCATATACGATCTTCCCTTGTTTACGTAGGTACCTAATGCTAATCTTCTTTACCTCTTTCTTCTTTTAGATACCCTTCATCATGACCCAGAATAACCCGGTCCAGGAGATGGAAGTGGCTATGGCCAGCCTTCTCATCCGCACGCCCTCCATCGTTTCTCGTCCTCCGGGTGAAATCATCAACAGCGAGGAGATGCTGACCACTCGAGAACTGTCCATGTTCATCGACCTTGCTCGTCTCGAGACCCAGGTCGAGCATCGCGACGCGGAACTGATGCCTGAGTTCTCCGACGATGGAACACGACCCACCCGGATAACGACAATCCCCAAGTTGTGGGCAATGTCTCCGCTGAGACCTCTGTCAAGGTTGGCACCTTGATATGCGATCATCCCCCCAACAAGGCCTTTCCAGGACCTCAACCTAGATGGCGTTCAGAGGGAGCCGATGTCTTCCTCGGCGTTTTTGTCCCCCAGTGGCAGAGCTGGTTGGACTTTGTTTGGAGAGACTCCAAAGGGAAACCTGTCAAGCCATCGCTTGTCAAGCTCGACATGAACATTTACGAATGTTTTGACCTTGCTATCTCACGATACGACCGCTGCGTACAAGATCGTATTGAAAAGTACAATGAGGATTGTATCATCGCTACTGCTCGCCGTCGTCTTGTCAACTTCGCGAAAAGGGGCACTGACCACGAGCCCAACATCAAACCTGGAGACGAAGCGCCCTTTCTCATGCCGATCGAGCTTGCTGGAGACCGTGCCGAAAGGATGTCCAACACCTTTGCTAACCTCAAACGACTGCGCGACCAGCGAGTCAATTAAGAAGGGGTTTAGTCGCCTATGTGTCAGAGACGAGTGCGAGTTGAACTTTCGGTTGGATAGAGGTCGCACCATGCCTGTCATTTATACAACAGTACGACTTCTGCCTTTCACACATAGTATGGACGGATTCCTTTCCAGTAAACCATGTAAGTTTAGGCATCCAAGCCCATCATCGCCCAAATCATCTCTAATACACAAGAAGCAGCGACAGACTGTTGTTCAGAGAATCTTGATTGAATTTGTATCTAGGTTGCGAGATCTCTTGTCTCACTTAGCATGTTAGGGAAAAGACAAAGCAATAACACATTGGATGCCAAGCATGCATGGCAGTGACAGTACATGTAACCTCAGCCATGATTGAGCTTCCCTTCCAAGGCGATGTATTGGACGGCGGAGGGGTGTCAGAGGAATTGGCCTCTGGAAGCATAAGAGACGAAAGAATTTGATCCTCTTATGAGAGCTTAGGCTAGTAATTGGGCTACTTTTTCCGGAACCTAAGTCTTAGAAGACAATTCTTCTGACACCCACTTAGGCGGTTATACAGTTGTGTTTTGTTCGTGACCATGTGAGTGGCCAATATGCTCAGCAGTTACTGCTTATAGGGAGCTGTACACTTGGGTCTCCAGCCAGGTGATTTATCGGCTTTCGTTGAAAAACGAAATTTCGAGTTCGAATAGACCGCACCGATATAGCAGTACGTTAGCCTCTTAAAGGGAGCGTCGATTCGAGCCAATAGGGGTACAAGACGATAATGATCTGATGTTGAAACCGTGCGACGATTCGATCGCGAGGGAGATGTTCGTGCCTGGTTGGACAGAGAAAGTAACAAAAAGACTCAACTTGTGGCAAGTCAGGTTTCTTCTGCGACGCCTTCATCGTGTCTCAAAGTGTACCATCAAGGAGCCAAACTTCACGCTTTGAGTGAGCGGCCAAGCTAGAAGGAAATAAATTCCGGGGCTTTCTGAGAATCCTTCTTTCCTTTCCCTTCAAGTCTAGATTCAACAGTTAGCCGTGATCAAAAGCAATAGTAACAGTAAGTACAAACCTGTCTAGAATTTTCCGGGCATTCTCCTCTGCCTTTTGAGCTGTAATGTAGAGCATCTCTATCCCAGAGTTCTGTGGAGCAGACTGTCCAGCTCCTGACCAGAGCTTCTGGAAGAAGCCAGGCACGTTTGTGAGTGCGTTGGAAAACATAGTGTCGGTAGGATGTGTGTTTCTGGAGCACGTTAAGATGCAAGTGGACAGTTAGGGAGACAGAAAGGATAAGGCAGACGAGATATTTATACACCTGCTCTGTAGAAAGCTTAGAGATTTTTGAAACTTACTTCTGTGCGAGAAGAGTCATAACCTTATGTGGTATTCGTGTCGATACCAGGGTTTAAACTCATTCTTAATGGAACTCGAGATGTTCACTTTCGGTTTCTGGAGATATCAAGTCCCTTCCTTATCTGGCTAGAAACAATATTTTGTTTCTAAGAATTATCCAAACTGAACATTTAATCACTTACAGTGGCACTATCTACTCGTCTGTCTTGTATTTTGCTGTGATGTTCAAGAATGCGAGATGTAGTTTTACTTTCAGTCGAACTTCGGATCAAAGAGAGTCTTGTGGATCTGACGAAGGTAGCCTCTTCCTATCTGAAATTTAGGTATGCTTTATTCTTCTATAGTCTTATTGTACCAGTGATATTATGTACAAGACTGCCCGTCCTTGTATTCCTACTCTATGGCCTATCATTCGCCGAAGGAGACATTCCATCGACCATACAAAATGTTAAAGCCCATAGACTTTCGCCAGAACTCCTTCACTTCAGATCTGACTGGATAGATACTCAGACTTGTATTCGGAGTTCTGAGTATGGGAACCTTCCAGTTCAACATCTGGTTCTATCAGCGTCGGTATCACACTTGTGTTTCCTTGGCCAACCTCGCTTTCTTGTGTCTGCAACTCGCATTTTACTAAGCGCAGAGGCTATGTACTATTGGGACAAAGTCAAATGGTGTTACTTATCTCTCCAGTTTGGAGCCTAGTTTCATTGTTTGGAATATTTCGGGATTTTCTACCTGTCGTGGTTCTAATATAGTAGGCGAGTTGTATCAAAACCAATACTGATTAAGTAGCTGATAGAAAAGACAGACCAACTTCTTAGAGAACCTACCTGTCTAAGGGTGTACTATTCTTTCGCCTGGCCTTCTCATAGCCCCTGTTTCTTTGCGATGGGCCGGTACAGGTAGTTATGCATGATTAGGATGACGCTGCCCTCGCCAGCCTTTGAGTTAGAACAACTTAATTGGATGGAGTTGCGGTGCGAACTTCACTGCAATTTTAACCCCCCTCCGGGCTTGAGTACACATATTGACCTGACCTTGAGGTTGCGAAGTATTCCGTGGCGTGGCATATTAGCTTAAGAGACATATGCTTTCACCAGTCCTCAAGTTCTCCGTCTCGTACACATAAGTCAGTCAACCGTTAGCCGCAAACAAGCCAGGACAAATCGAGAAGCTCGTCGTCCACATGTGGCAAAACAGACTGACTCAAACCATCCGCTTTTGTACGGCAAGCCCAGATCCTTTTGTCCAAGTGCCACTAACAAAACCAACAATGGATTTGGTGGAGTTTGAGTTTATGTGCCTGCGCCTGGCAGCACCTGATGGCTGGCTGACTTTTCTACGGAGACCAAATCCACTCCCACCCGCTCACGCCACTGCTCGTTTTGTCGTCCGCGATTGCCGGGGAAAACAACGTTGGCAGCAGTTTGTCACTTGTTTCACGGTCTTTGTTCTTGTTCGGAGTATCCATCTCGTAGTGCACGCAGTTTGTCCTACCCACATTTTGCCTCACCGCTGGATTTGTTGATACGGGATATTCACGATGCATGCATAGAAAGAATTTGAGACATACAGATAATTGTTGTACAATATTAAAGCTATTAATGCCAATGCTAATTATAGAGGCTGTCCAAAAAGCAATCATTACCCATCATTATTAACTCCATCATGTTCCTTCCATTAATTAATAGTGTCACAGCTTAAGGGCTGTACTTCGACCACTGAATCTTGGAAACGTCCTCGTAGCACTTGGAGTCGAGAGCGTACTTGTGGCTGGAGTACGATCCCTTTGGGAGAGACTCAAGCTCATCGCACTGGGGCACAAGGCGGATGGGTGCACAGCCCTTGGGGATGTTGCGCTGGATCTTCTTGTTCTTGTCGATGGTGATGCGTGCTTGCTCGATGACAACAAACTTCTTGCCTCGGTAGTACTCAATGCTCTTGTTGCAAGCAACAAAGGTCTCGGGCAACAGGTAGGTGTAGGGGTCCTCGGGCTGGTTCAATTGAACACCAGCGGTGCCAGCCTCGAAGTTAAGAGTAGCACCGTAGAGGTTCTTGTTGTCCTTATCGGCAACGAGGCCAATGCCGTTGGGGGTCAAGGGAGTGCCACCATCGCTGATAACGGTAGCCTCGCCGTTTTGACGCTCCTCCTTGGTTCCGTTCTGGTAGAAGATGCGGCCGTCCTTCTCACTAATACCAAGGAGGGCAAGGCCGGCTCCGGTGTGGATGCCGGTAAGCTCGAAGTTTTGGATGGGAGGATCAAAATCCAAAGAGGGATCTGTGACGTTGACGACAAGCTTGAAGCCCTTTGATGTCGAGCGTGTTGGATATGAAGGGTTTGTGACGATGTGAGGCTTGACCGGTGAGGCCGCTGCAAGGCCGATGAGGCTGAGGATGAAGGTTGATGTGAGCATGGTTTGTGGAAGGTTCGGATGTAGTAGGGCAGATGGAGGAGGCAAAATGTTATTCAAGGGAGGAATAGAGTAGATATAAAGGGTTGAGGATGTTTCTTGTAGTTTGTGATAGAGTCTTGAAGTTGATAATACAAAAGGACCAAGAAACACAAGACTCGGGGGTCGTATCGGGTCTTAAATGCCACCTCAAAAGATCGCCCTCAGCTGCGTCGGTCGATGTAACGATGAAGTTTCCGTCTTGGCTCTTGGCTCTTGGCCCGGCCGATCAAGGTGGCTGGCTAGCATCGTGGAGTGGGTCTTCTGTGAACCGAGAGACTAGAGGCCCGCTACAGTGGACTCAGGCGAGCTTAGCGAATGGCTAGAGGGATCGCCGGTGCGGGGAGTCCTCTGTGGACTGCTGCACGGCCGAGTCGGGGCCCTGGAGGGCTTGGCTCAATACGAGGGTCTTGCCGTGACTATTTCGTCATTGGATGAATGTTTTGTCCGGCCGATACCGCTAACAAGAAATCATGAGCTGATTTGTGTCTGTTTCTATCATGATATCTACGAGATGCTTCATCTTCATCTGATCTCTATCTATCTATCCCAAACAGACCGTATCCCTCCAATGAGTATCGGCATAACAGATCCAGTATTCCTGACGTCAAGAAATTATGATGCCCGTTTCGAAACATCGCAAATCTGGGGATCCTAGCAATTGAAGATCCGATATCCATAATTAGCCTCCTTTTCCTGTCTTGCTTCAGCTACTGCAAAACAGAATATCCATTCTGTCGTCACATGCCATGATACATGTCAATTCTCGCCGATGAAAACCCAAATCTGTGGATCTGCTGAACTACGGTTGACAAACATGCACAGGCGAGACCGATGCCAAGGAATAGGATACGGATGTCTTTGTTTGACAAGTGAGAGGATCAACAGGAGTGAAATAATCACACACTCAGCCTCGTGTCACTTCAAAAGGCGGTCTTTAAGCTTTATTGTGTTATACAAGCTTATCGCGTGGCATTACAGCCGCAGGGGTTGAGGCTCTCCCCCGTTTTCAACGCCAATGACGTTTTTATCTACGATCTCAACAGAGCCTTACGAATATGGCGGTTTCACGTTTTAAGACATGATATCACCAGGGTCCTTGTTCTGAGCGTCACTGTGATGATCATCGTATTATCGTCTTATCCATTATATCATAAATGTGGTTCACACTTCACTACACGATGATCTACATACAGCATACATTGACATGAGATAAAGAACAGGTTCTAAGACACAGCCTCAGCCTCGACGACTCTATGCTCTATTACGCAGCTAAACTGAAGCATAACGTTACCTAACTACTCGGCGGCTCATGCGGAGACTTCAACACCATCATGATCATATGATGCCGACTAGCCCAGACCTCTCATGATTTCAGAGGGGCTTCAGGTTAGATCACTTCTATTCCTGATAACCATATTCTCCATTCTTCCTAGTCTAGGGACTTGCTTTCAACGGCGTGGTTCTGCTGTGGGGGCATATGAACAGTCTAGACCTGGTCAAGTTGACGATATTTTCTCCATTCTTTTGTTGGATATTCCACTTGTTATACTTTGGTTACCCCAAATTGTGGCTTGATGACATCGTTGAGTTATTGTAACGTTCGTGGGTCTATGAGATAAAGCATTGAGTAGAGTCGGTGTAGGTTGGAGGAGTAGATATCCAGTAGTTGAGCAGTTTCTTGCATGTGGTATTGGAGTTGAGAGTTTCAATTGAGTCTATTAGGCCCATGGATTGACAGGTGTTGGCTGCAGACTTAATCCAGTTCGCCAGGTACAAGTCTCTCCGATCAGCCTCATCTCCAATAAGCAGTCAGGGCACTTTCACCTAAGATAGCCGAAGCACACCACATTCATCAATTGAGTTGTCTCCAAGTTCATCATCTGTATCTCTGTTTGGTCCAAGAGACAAGCCCAAGCCAAACTTCCCGTAGCCCCGAGTCTGCATGCAACCATTCCTCCTCACTGGCCAATGGCACTTGGCCAAGAAAGTGGTCGGAATCCCCTAGTGGACTTTTTTACACTTTCAACCAACAGACCTGGGCAACCATTCGCCAATGGGGGACTTTTGAGGGGTATCAGGGCAGTTCATTGGAACTTACCGCGCCAAGAGGTTGCAGAAATGCATGTTGGAAGTGTCATTGTCAATTGCATTTGCACAATGGGAGGGTGAAACAGTTTGTGTCTGGAAATACAATTGCAAAATATAAAGTCAGCTCTGTTCTTCTGTCAAAATCACCACTGTCAAACCATTCTCCTCTCAATTGACCATCCTCTCTATACACAAGTTCATGAGCGACCATCAATCGCAACCCCAGATTCAGGACGAGTCTACGGAACAGAGTTTCGTAGACTCGGACTATTCGTTCAATGGTAAGTGTCAGGCTCGAGTCATTATACTTGGGGTTACTCCACCGAGCCGCTTGTACTGACGTTGCATCGACCCGTCTCTAGTCCCCGGAGCTGACTTCGGCGACTTTGCTCTGTCGCCAGTGACATCCCAAGAGGATGTGGATCAATGGCTTCATGTAAGCTCTTGGTCTCAAGACGCCGCTTCTCTTGGCTCTTTGAACCAAGACGGTGTGTTTGAGTCTGTGCCTCAGTCTCTCGATGAGTTCGGCTTCTCTGCGCCGATGATCGGGATGGATTCGCATCTCAACGATATTGAGTCGACTCAGTTTGCTTTCTCGAGTTCTCCGGCATCGTTTCTTGATCTTCTTGCTGCTCCGTATGAGATGCTTCAAGGACAGACATCGCTCGCTGGTCCATCAGATACCGCAGCCGCTCTATAGAGCGTAGGTTCTGTGTGCGACCAGACGAACGATGCCAGTCTTGACATACCATATGGAGTAGGAAGAAGCGACGGAATACCAGCACACTTGTTCGATGTTATTTCTTCGGTTTTCGACCCATTCCCTTCCGACAACTCTACCGAGAATTCCAGTTCCGAGACAGGCAGGAGGCGTTTGTTCAAAGAAGTCCCGTCTTACCGTTTGAGAAATAACGAGTGTAAGAAGAATGAAATGTTCCTCTGCAATTGGCCTGACTGTAATAAGTCTTTTGAGGAAAACCGCAAGAGAAAGTGAGCATAAACCCTACCGGATAGACTGACCTTGTTTTACTAACCTTGAATGCTAGCAATCACATTCGGACTCATACAAAGCCTGTTTTCTGTTCTTGGCCAGGATGCAAATTTCGGGATTCTTGTCAGAAGGATATGCGCCGGCACTTCCTAACCCATCGTTCGCGGAAGATCGCTCAATGTCGATTCTGTGAGGAGCGGTTCACTCGAAAGTGCAACTTGAGCAGACATGAGAGGGAGAAGCATGGTGGGGAGAAGAGAATTAGGAAGTGATTGTTATCAGATCTTTATATGTGTGTTGAACTCATATTACATTCATTCTATGCTACTCAAGCCAGTTATGACATCTTGCTATTGACGGGGTGTGATATACACTCCATAGTTTCCATAATTCCGGATATCCATGGATATCAATTGTCTAAAATTACTCCGCCATCAGACTCGTCTTCACTATTCCCGTCACTGTGCTCGTGTTTGTCATCCTTCTCATCTCTGTCGATGTGCTCATATCCTTCACTTACTTCAGTGGCATACCCGTCACTGAAGTATCCGTTACTAAAGTCACTTTCACCCAAATGTTCCAGCGACGCTGAATCTATAAGTGTCAGTCGCCAATATGTTAGACGCAAGAAACACTCACTCACCCTCGCTGGAATTATTCTCAACAACCACCTCCTGAGACTCGGAAGGGTCGAATGCTGCCATACTCGCTGTGATATTCGTAACAGAGTCCGGCTGCCACGGGTTCGGCTGCTGTTGACTGGAAATTTGCATCTGCACGGCATCACCCAACTCTTTAGCGAGCATCGCCAGTACCTTGCGCTGATCAAGCCAGTGTTCATTGTTCCAACCACCAGGTAGCTCCACGGGCCTCCAGTTCAGATAAGCCTTCTGGTGCGATTCTGGCTCCAGGAAGTTTCCTGGGTGGTGTCGGAAGTAGAACTTGCAGCAAAGGCAGGCAAGCTTACTGCAGGCGATATATCGATCATTTCCCATGAAACTGCGTTTGTTTCTATGAAATTCCTCCAGCATCTGGATCTCAGCATGCACGCACGACTGACCCGATTCATCGGCGTACATTTCCTTGATAGCCTCCTCAAGGTTCATTGGGCCATTTAGCCTGGCAACATAGCTCTGCATCTCTTCGAGGCGAGGGTCATTGGCTGGCAACATTCTTTTGAGTATCGAGTTCAAGTTCGTGTGACCATCTGGAGGCGGCACTTTCGCTGCGATAGGAACCTCTACTCTTCTCATCTCGTATGAATTGAGTAGTGCACCTAGCAGAAAAGCGTCTTGAACGAGGTAGTTGGAGTTGCGTACACGCTCAGCTAGACGACCAATGAAGTGTCTAACTGCCTGAAACGCTTTTGTTGTCTCTGATGGTGCAACACTTAACTCCTGGCTCAGAGCTCTCAGAGTCGCCATTTGGGGATCATGGCGAGCATCATAGGCTGTTTGGCATAGGGTCAGAGTATCAACGTCTGTAGAAGGGTAGAACTGAGGCAGCCATTCCAGTAGTGCTTTTACTCCTGCAATCTGGTCAGTCACATCTCCGCGTGCGTTTTTGGTGCAAGTTACCAGATTTCTGAGCAACGGCCGTGTCTGCCTGTAGGTACTTTTCACAGTATCTAACAGCCCGATGGAGAAGCTTGCTCTCTTTCTTCAGACGTGGAGCGGCAAAGTCAGCACACTTCCTCGCCAGTCTGGCCCCTAAAGCTTTCTGGTCTGTCTCAGTCTCCTTTGGCTCATTCTTGAGCATTTCCAGAACTTCTCCAAGAAACACGATAACTTTATCATTGGGCGTTGAGTTCGCTGCAATCCAGAACACGCAATTCTGGTTCGTTTGCTCAATTGCCATAGATGTCGTAGTATCGCCTCCTTTTCTGTAATCACAGATGTAACTCAAGTTCTTCAGGAACCTGCGTCGGGCATCTTGAATAGTGGCGGGAGCATACGCAGCAATGAGAGGAGGGCCATCTACTCGTTTGAGAATGTGAAAGAGAGCGAGATTCTCAAAAAGTCGAGAGAGTATCTTCCCATACTTGTCTAGCCGTGGCTTTCCGACGCCGACCATATTGTGAGTTACTGCTTCTTGGTGAGTCGATGAACTGGTTGAATGAATGAGTTAGAATAATGACGATATGGATTGTTGGATAACGCATAGTTGACTCCTCATACAGTCCCAGGTGGTTTCTTTTATACTGTTATCTCAATCTTCAATACGTAAAGAGCCAAGCCTAATTCCAAGGCGCAAAGCCCCCCCTCCTTCCAGTACTTATGTTGGTCAGCTCCCAACACAAAAGTGCAAGGCAGAATGATGCAACTACTATCTCTACGGGCTTGCTTTCCACTTGTTGGATCACCAGTCAGTTTATTTGAAAACAATACAACTAAATGGAAAAAAGGTTTGTTAATTTTAATACGGTACAGCAAGCCAGTAGACTTACAGCAAGGTACGAGGAGAGGTATAGGCTTTTCATCACTACTCCTTTCCCTGCTGGTCATTTTTATAAACATGTGGATTTTGAATAATATTTCGTCACTCCTCAATCGTGATGAGTGCTTGATATGGATGTAAACGAAGATGTCATCCAATATCATGTTGCTTAACCTGTAGCTGTAGCCATCATTTTCCATTTGCCCAAAGTTGTTTAGATAAGGCCTGAATGTGTTTTACAAAACAATGCCAAGTGGTTTCGGCGTTTCAACGTTCCATCTCTTCATAGCTGCATAGAAGTGAATCTAATATCCATGACCAGTAACCGCCGTCAAGGCTGCACCAATATTGAGGTTTGAGACTTCAAGATGAATCATACAGAGAGGTCATCTCCGTAACACAAAACTTGCAGAGTGCCACTTGTCAAGTATATACGAATATCATTCCTACATGGCGTCAGCTTGAGATTCATAACAATTCCATCTTGAATTCTCCATACTGGATGTAAGTTACAAACGTCTCCACGAATGGAGTGGGTGTTTCATGGCGTTGCTAGTTATTTTTCCTTACCCAGTAGCCGGGCCCTGACGCCCGGGCAGTTTTTTGGGATCTGCTCATAGTGGACCTATCCCCCGAAGCTCGTCATTAAAATGCGGGGCAAGGCTGACTGAAGCATTATTATTGGTCGGACTCTAAAAGCTAGGCTGTTCGGCTGCAAGACAGAACTCCACCATTTGCCAAAATCGACAAATTAAGACCTTGACCTCCACTACTTTACCTACAGAAGCTGTCCCCCTCACTGCGTCAACTTTTTTTTTCTGGTTCATGGTCTTGATCTATGTCTTTTTCTTTTCCATCCGCCAGCATTCCTTTTCGTCCTGTCTCCCGGCCGCCCATTATGCCTTCGCTCGAAGGGCTTCCTAACGAAGTCCTACATACCATCGCCTCGTTCCTACACAAGAAATACGATATAGCTGCTCTCTCGCGCACGAACCGACATTGGTACGATATCGCAAGCCCGATCCTATGGAAACACGAAGCTCTATCTGATAGACCCGGTGCCCTGCACTGGGCCGTCGATAATGGAGATGTCAGAGTCCTGCGCCGTGCCCTCAAAGCTGGTGTCAGTCCGTCACGCCTAGCCTACACTCACAGACCCAAACCGCGTATCGCCCCGGAGCACAAATGGTATAACTACCATTCGAGTTACTACGACGACCCTATGTGGAGAGTCCAGGACGACGATCAATCTGTCGATTTAGATGCCTCATATGTTTTACACGAGGCATGCGATTGCTTCGAGAGTGGTTGCGACGACGGCATCTTTAGCGACTGTAGATGGGAGGCTATACATGTGGCTGCAAGCAAAGGACGAATCGACATGATGGAGATACTCCTTGACGCGGGCGCTTCCATTGATGCACCTTCTTGGGGTGTGTGCTTGTGTCGTCCCCATTTACCTATCGAAGCCTTCAGCGAGTCCCAGGCCGTTGAAGAAGGAGAACTTGAGGATTTACATGGAGGAAACTGGACGCCTCTGCATGTCGCTATATGCCATGGACATCACGATGCAGCGAAATTTCTTCTCGAACGCGGAGCTTCGACAGTTATATATCAAGGGATTGACTTTGAGCTGGACCCCAACGGCTTCTGGCGAGATGATGACGATGAGGAGGAGACTACTGAAGACTCAGGCCGGTTCAAGCTAACAGCCTTGCATCACGCCGCGAAAGAGAATATGTTGGATTTGCTCAAGTTGCTTTTGACCGAGAAATATCAAGAAGACATCAACGTGGAGGGCCCTTTCATGGGTACGCCACTATTCCAGGCAATATGGTATGGTCACTGGGATACAATAGTTCCGTACCTCCTGGAGCATGGCGCCGATCTCGACAGAAGATTGATAGAGACGCGGCTGACTCCACTCATGATGGCGTGCTTCTCGCGTCGCTTTGATGACGCCGCCAAACTCATTGACTTGGGTGCAGATGTTAAGACTTTGTCAGCGCATCGTTTTAGTATTCTTCACCTAATCCTTGGGTCGCGTCGTTTCCAATCAGAAGACTTCTTCGACCCTCTTGGGCCTCCTTCGAAGCCCGTTAGCAATACATCAGAAGCTGAAATTATTAGAAAGTTCATCGCCAAGGGTTTCGATGTTGATGCGAAGGAAGCTATTCTGGGAATGACACCACTGATGGTAGCGAGTGCAAGCTGCAATACTGACGCCATACAAGCGTTGCTCGAAGGGGGAGCCGACGTTAATGCGCAGGATAACGATGGCATGACTGCGCTTATACGAGTTGGCGAGACAAGCGAAGGCTCTGCTATCCTTGGGCTATACGATTCTGCAAAGATGCTGCTGGATGCAGGTGCAACATTGAAGGCGTCGACGGCGACAAAAGAGATCATACCATTGGCCGTTATCTGCTCACGTCACTGTGAGCCATACTTCAACCGCGAATGGGACAGTCAACACGTCGCTTTGGCTAACTTGCTGGTCGAGTACGGCGCCGACCCCAATGAGAAGGCCGGTGACGAGGCCCGTCCATTTGCTCAAGCTATCATGCATGGGAATCTGAACATCGCTCAAGCGATCCTTGAGAACGGTGGTCGGCCAGAAGAAGGCGACCTAGAACAAATTCTTCGAGCATCTGTCTATGACTCATACGATGATGGAAAGACAGAGTTCATTTTACACATCGATTATGCCAAGTATGGCATGACAAAGCCTTCAGAGGGATTCTTGGTCGATCTCTTGAAGACAGCGCTCAGCATGCAACTCTGGACAAGGGCGGCGGACCTGATGAAGTCGGTAGAGATACCGAAGGAGCTCTACAAAGGCCTGATCTTCCGCTGCTTGGAGAAGCCTTCGCCGATGGCTGATGAGCCATCGAGTTTGATTCAAGTACTTCTTGACCGAGGTCAAGACCCCAACGAGCTGTTTAAGTGCGAGCCTCCCTTATACTACAGCTTCAAGTCAGGCTCCTGCTGGCGGACGACACCAATTCTGGTGAATGGAGGCGCGGATATTCACATGCCGACAACATCCATGCCAGATGGTGCTTTTATGTATGCCATAACAAATCACTATCAACCACAAGCATGCCAGATCCTTGCAAAATATCCAGATGCGATGCGAGACAAGCCAGAAAAGCTACATTCTAAGTGCTGGTCATCACTTTTCAACTGGGAGCCTCGCACTGGCATTCTCTGCCATGGACGGAAACTTCCTCCCGTACCCAGACTGAACTGGACTTTCACAAACCGGCTAATTTCAGCTGGTTTGAGAACCGATGTAGAAACGGAAGATGGCAAGAACCTCAAGGAAATTGTGGAGCAATCGATTCCGAGGAATGAGGTCTTGAGAGATGAAGGTCGAAAGGTCCTGGAAGCTCTTGACATCGTCTACACAGAACCCTCGGTGTCAGAGATGATCCATGCCACTATCGGGGTGATGGACGATGAAGACCATGAGAATCTCGGATACAGCTCTGTGAGCGAAGAGATCGAAGATCACATGGACGATTCCGAAGACAATTCGGAGTTTGATAGCGATGAGTACGAACATTACAACTTTTTCACTGGCTTTATGGAAGGCGAGGAAGACGATGAGGACGAGGTAGGGGACTATTCTGGACCTGAGTGGGAGGAGGGCGAGACTGATGTCGACGACGATTATGACGATGAGCATACACCAGGAATGTCTTTTTTTGTGCCTGGATTGCTCTTGTAAGATAGTTGGATTGAGAAAAGCATGCTTTAGGGTGGTTCTATTTTCTTCATAGCGACTTGGTAGGGTAGGGGTTTCGACGGCTTGTCCATGGATATGGACGATGCTTGGGATGGCGCTTTACGGATCTTAACAAATGAGTTTTGGATATAGGAGCTTGACATTGCAAGCATGAATAGATGGAACCGCCTCTGCGGACTGAACACTCAGACAAAATATTATTGTTTCATTCACACAAGTCTCTCAGGTCAGTCGACGACCCAACGCTTTCTGAAGTTGAAGTTTTCAAGATTCAACCTGGCATAGATCGTGAGACGACGCCGAAGAGGATTGAGTTTCGGATATCTCTCGTAAGCCCCTCGTCGTCCGAGTCTGTTGTAGACGCCGAGTTGCGGAGACGGTATTCCCGACGTCGGCTTCAGGCTCCGGCGGGGGAAGACTAGCACTAACGCCAGGGGCAACAGAGCAGCCTCACACTAGACTAAAAGTCTTATTGCTCTTACTTGACAGGTCGGAGATGTCGCGGCGTTGTGGGACATTTTTTCCAAAGTGAATGAACACACGACCAGGGATGAGGTCGAAGAACCTTGAAGGATGCTGGTTGTCCGAAGATATAGGGTATTTTTGAGATTTGATGATAGAATCATGAGCTGTTAATAACGGTTATGCATACTTAAGATTTATCAGTAATAGACAGTCGTTCCAGGTCATACTAAGAAATAAGACTCGACCAAATTATCGCTCAAATTCTAAATTACAACTTACCTTACTCGCTATGCATTCAAAAACCCATGTGAGAATGCGGGGAAATCTGCTAAAAGGCAAACTCATGAGACAAGATCCAAGACAAGTCTAGGTCATGCACACGAACATGAAATAGAGTGAATCCAGAAGCTTGACTTGCCACTATGTGGCGTTATTCGCAGTGCTGAAGTCAGATGCATCTCCGGAGATGAAAGTGCGAAACAAGGCCCAGCTTCAACCCCCGCATCCGGACCGGAGAACGGGGCGCTACGGCCGTATGGCGGGATGCCGAATAGCGACGGACAACAAACTGGACAAGAATAGAATAGAATTGCATAGCATTTGATGGTTTTGAGGCATATGACTACATGAGACGGAACAAGGGGATTGCTTTGCGGGATTAGAAGACGGCATGCAGATTTGAGGCCACGGGAGTATACTCGGTGTTGGCCAACACTACACTTACAGGGTAAAAGACTGGACTATTGATTGCTACTGTATGAGTGAGTGCAGCTACCCAAGAGATTGAGGCAATCTACGGACAACGGATACGTAGATGATATCAGAGCCTCAGTGGGTAGTCGGTCCATCTGTGGTTCTGCCCAACACTGACCATCATTGATACCGGGCGGCTTTCCATGTCAAGTTTATGCCATTGATAACCTCCAATTCCACTATCGGCGAGTGCTATCTTTTTCTCCGGTAAATTGGAGCCCGAGCAGTTACGTATGTGTTAGTGTGAGTAGCAACGTAGTAGAGTAGCTGTTACGGCATCATCCCTCCATCATGATCGTGGTCCCCCACTTACACGATCCCTTGTCTTTAGGTCGGTTGTCAGCAGACGGACATTGTTTACCTAGCTCCTTCCTTTCTCCAACGGAAATTGATTAGAATGTTCCTTCAATTGGAGATAGATGGATCTAAAGGGTCCAGATAAGCTGAATCATGACGGTGGAATATTCCAAAGGACGGGAAAGTGCACCGTACCTGCCGTGCCATGCAGTTGAAACTGTGAATCTCAAAGAGGGGATGAGGCAGGAGGTTGGACCCGAGACCAAACCCCGCTTCAAATCGTACCGAAAGTGGTAGTCTCGATACCCCACCTCGACAGGGCCTCAGGCAAGATCGCCCCGCTTGATTGGTTCGTGGCTATAGCTCCTGTCCCTCCACTTTTATCCTCAAGAGCTCTCCCCAGTCACCAAACAGAATCGAAACTCCGAACACCGAGATATGCCCTCCATCATGGAAGAGGAACAGTTGCCCATACTTTCCTCTTCCGGTAAGCCTCCTCGAGAGTGTGTGGTCGCACTTGCACGCGCTCCCCCTCCCCCGCTCCCTTTGAACGCCGCGTCTGTATCTTGGGACGGCATCTAGCGGGTTATCGGCCGGTCGCCGTGGTCAAGATACTTCTCATACCTACCAATTCATTACTGTACGGCATGTATCTCATGGGGTTCGCTATCCAGAGTCCGGTCTCCCATCGGCTGCCACTCTCGGCGCTTGTTGTCGCCTCCTCCATCTAATTCTACGGAGATGCAGATGGAGAAAGCTTCCAGACTTTGACGCCAGACTCCATACTGTTCCGTACCGTACACACATGCCATGGGCCCAGGGGCCTGACCCCCCCTCTTACTACGTAGAGGCAGGCTTAGATGCCGGCGCGTTCGGGGTTCGCGGGATCGATGGAGATTCGCTGTGTCTGATTGATTGGGAGTGTGAGCGAGTGCTCGGCCGCCCTTGACCGTGGCACGGTTCCCGTTCCGTTAATGGCGAGGATGCAGCAATCCATTCATTGCACTGCAGCGTGTGAGACGTGGATCCTTGGCTGTTTCTGTGTCGTCCTGTGGTGGAGAGCATCCATCATTACTTGGTGACAAGATACATAGCCATGGCGTTCCATCACAGAGCATAAATATCTGGCGTTGGACCCTCGATATCCTACTTTCTTTCCTCCTCACTCTCATCATCATCAACAACATCTTCTTTCTTCCTTCTTCTCACCTTTCCAACAAAACAAACAACCCTTTTCATAACCGCCAAAATGGTAAGCTTTCCCCTCCAGCCCACTTTCTCCAATATCCTCTTGAGCCTCATCTAACAAATCAACAGGTCAAGGTTCTTGCAGTTCTCTACGACGGTGGCCAGCACGCCAAGGATGTATGTTCTTCCATCTTTCTTCTTCAACAGTTCGATTCTTCTTCATTCTTCGATCATTACCTTCAATGGTCGTTGACAATGCCTTCAATCTACCGACAACCACCAACATCTCCCCACACACCATCTCTCCACGCTTGTCGATCTCAAACGCGGGGAAATGGTCTCACTACATGACAACCAGCCACTATCAGCCCAATGATGCGGGGCAATGTCTGGGCAACATCTGCAATGGCATCAAGGAGTTAAGCTTGGGTGACACTGTCTCGCTTTGTGCCTCTCCTGTGGTTTACACTGCAGGCGCCTAAGCAACAATGCAACCCAACTTACACCCAATGTCTCAATCCTGCATCATCACCCCTCAATCACTTCACAATTCGCATTTTCTTGGTTTACAGCGACTAACATGTTTCATAGCAACCCCTCCTTCTCGGAACCACTGAGAACGAGCTCGGTATCCGCAAGTGGCTCGAGGATGCCGGCCACACTCTTGTCACCACTTCCGACAAGGACCGTGAGGGCTCCAAGTTCGATGAGGAGCTCGAGGATGCTGAGATCATCATCACCACTCCCTTCCACCCCGGTTACCTGACCGCTGAGCGTCTCGCCAAGGCCAAGAAGCTCAAGCTCGCTGTTACCGCTGGTATCGGCTCTGACCACGTCGACCTCAACGCTGCCAACAAGACCAACGGTGGTATCACCGTCGCTGAGGTCACTGGCTCCAACGTCGTCTCCGTTGCTGAGCACGTCCTCATGACCATCCTCGTCCTTGTCCGCAACTTCGTCCCTGCCCACGAGCAGATCGAGGGTGGTGACTGGAACGTCGCCCACGCTGCTAAGCAGGAGTTCGACCTTGAGGGCAAGGTTGTCGGTACCGTCGCTGTCGGCCGCATTGGTGAGCGTGTTCTCCGCCGCCTCAAGCCCTTCGACTGCAAGGAGCTTCTCTACTTCGACTACCAGCCTCTCTCTGCTGAGAAGGAGAAGGAGATTGGCTGCCGCCGCGTCGACACTCTCGAGGAGATGCTCGCCCAGTGTGACATTGTCACCATCAACTGCCCTCTCCACGAGAAGACCAAGGGTATGTTCAACAAGGACCTCATCTCCAAGATGAAGAAGGGTGCCTACCTCGTCAACACCGCCCGTGGTGCCATCGTTGTCAAGGAGGACGTCGCTGCTGCTCTCAAGTCTGGTCACCTCGCCGGTTACGGTGGTGATGTCTGGGACCACCAGCCCGCCCCCAAGGACCACCCTCTGCGAACCGCCAAGAACAACTGGGGTGGCGGTAACGCCATGGTTCCTCACATGTCCGGTACTTCTCTGGATGCTCAGATCCGATACGCCAACGGTACCAAGGCCATCATCGACTCTTACCTCTCTGGCCGCCACGACTACAACCCTGCCGACCTCATCGTCTACCAGGGTGACTACGCCACCAAGGCTTACGGCCAGCGTGAGAAGAAATAAATGTATTCATAAAGGAAGAAATGATATGTACATGATGATGATTTAGTTTTGAACCAACTGCATTATAGACGCGGGTCAAAAGTAATCAGCGTTGCAGATAATACAATTTGTTAAAGTTATACCTTCTCTCTCTATTTTCTTGTGATCATGCTTCATGAATATGACAACGCAATCCTGCTTCTTAATATTTCTTTCTCAGCTTCAGATTTCTGACATCTCTTTCACTCATTGAAAGCCTCAAGTTGTTTGAACAAGTTTCAGATACTATCATAGTCTGGGCTAAAAACTTTGCTTTGAGTCGCTTCCACCACATTGTGCAATATTTAATGCTCTCACCATAACTGCCTTATAGATGTAAGTACTAAAGGTTAATACTTATTATCAGAATAGCCTTGCCATCCAGCCCCTTAACATTACATTTAGCTGAGACTTACAAAATTAATACAGGAATAAATACTTCTTTCTAATCTGGCGAAGAATATTTGTGCAGTAGTAAGTTGCTTTCCATCTTCATTGTTCACGTTACAACACTGATTACTAACAACTTATTGAAAGTCGATACACGAGTATATGGAAACAGTTTTATGAGAAGCAAATGTCCCGCTCCTCTGTGTCTTGTTTTACTTTGTTTGCTAGTTATTGATACATATGTATAGTCGCTGTTTTGTTATGCCTCATTATACAAGCCATCACCAAACTTCATCTCGCTGTAACCCCATACCCTGTCTTTTTACCATCATGACATGTACTTGCTGTCATTTCCTCAAATCCCTGTTATTTTGTCATGCATCTCACAATTCATCATCATTTCCAAAACTGATACCACTTCTTGTCATCATCGGGTTGTCCTCTTCTTCTCAAGACTTGCTCATCCCGACCCTTGATGCGCCAGAAATAAACCGGCACACCGGCCACCACGAAGAAGATGACAGAAAGGGTCTGGAATGGCTGTGCAAAGATGGCGCGTGAGAGGAGGAAGAGACTCACGCAGCAGAAGATGATGGGAGTAGTAATCCACGTCTTGTAAGGGCGAGTAAGTTCAGGCTCCTTAACGCGCAAAACAATTACACCAAGCACAGTAAGAAAGTAAAAGGCATAGCCGGCAACACCGTAAAACGTGACAAGGGTGCTGAACTCGCCAACAATAATGTAACCAGTCGTGAGAACTGCATTAAGAATGAGGGCATACACTGGTGTATAGAACAGCCCTGCGTCCTCATCGCCAAACATTTTTCTCATCTTACGAATGAACCAGCTTCGTGTACGCAAGGTGTTGAGCTCATGCTCGTGTGGACTAGCGCCGACACCAATGGTACCAAAGACTGATGGAATGTAACCCTCTTTGCCAGCGGCGTAGGCGAGACGGCTGGAGGTAAAGGTTGAAGAGTTGAGAGCGCCAAAACAACTGACACTGACGATGAGTGCAAGAACAAGCGAGCCCACCGAGCCAAAAACGTGATTGCCAAACATGACGGCAACGGTGTTGGCGCCATCCATACTCTCAAGTGGCAGAACAAGAAAGTAAGCAACGTTGGCCAGGACATAGCAGAGAATAACCAAAGGCATTGCTGTATGAATGACCCGAGGCAGGTCTCGAGTGGGATTTTGAAATTCGGCAACCACGTAGTTGGTCTAAATTGTGTTAGCACTCGTAAGTCACAATCAAGGTGGATAGTCTATCACTTACGTTATCCCATCCATCATACGCCCAGAGACCAGCGTAAAGCGCCAGAGCCCAAGCGGACATGTCTGTCGATGTGTTGTCGAACAGTGCAGATGGCTTCCAGTCAACTTCTGACTTGCCCTTGAGAGTCTTCCCAGTTATGATAACCACAATTCCCGTGATCGTTATCCCCAGCAAAGCGATAAACTTCATGAACATGAGTGCATCGTTCACACGCGTTCCCAGCTTTGTAGAAACACAGTTCATGAACGTAACGATCAAAAGTCCAACGAGCGCCACGCCCTTATTTATCCAGGGACTCACGTATTCGGCATCTGGGCCGATAAATGCTCGAACGAAGTATTCACCCATGATGATGGCAATGATGGCGGCGCTACCAGGCTTGAGAACCAACATAGCCACCCATGTGAACAAGAAGCCGAAAACTTCGTGAAACGTCTTTGCCAAATACACTTGAGCGCCTCCGTTGAGTGGCATTGCTCCACCAAGCTCAGCATACGACGCGGCACCTGTCCATGCAAGGACACCGGCGATAATCCAGACAAGTATCGCAGCACCCGGCGAGCCAACCTTACCGCTCACTGAACCAGGCGATGAGAAAATGCCAGAGCCAATGATCAATCCGACAATTAATGACAATCCATTGAGATATGTCAGGTTCTTGCTCTTTTCCAAAGAACCTCCTGACAAGCCACCGGTTGGCCGCATTCTAGAACTTGACGCCCCGATGGGGGCGTAGCCATCAGCACCTGCGGTTGAGCTCAAAGGAAACATATTGCCAGAATATTCAAATGCTGAGGTTGTCGAATAAGATCGCTGCATCCTACCAGCAGGGTTCGCAGGATTGGCGCTATTCAATGGATCATCAAGTTCGAGAGACAGCCTTCGAGACGACGATATACTAGGCCGAGATGAGATCTCTGTCGCTCCTTCCTCGTTGAGCTGGCTCGAGCTTGCCAAAGACGCAAGCTCGAGCGAGTCTCTACCCGGCTGACCGTAAGAATGCGCCATTGCGATTTGTCGTGCGGTTGTGCTTCCCCTTCTTATTCAATAACCAGACGATTGATCTTGCCCCCAGGTGTGAGGATCCACGGATGTTTCAGTTCGATGCTTTGAAATGCTAACAGCAACGGCGCATAACGGTTTAAAGTCGGGTCGCGAAGGTTTCGAGTAGTTGTTTTCAGCGGATCGTCACTGGAGCAATATCGCAATAGAAGGTTTGTGACGTATGATAGTCAATGTCGTCGGCAGCGGTAGAAGAAGACGTCGTTTGAAGCGGTCGAGATTAAAGATGGGGTATAAAAGTACAATTAAGAAGAAGAGTCGTATTCGTCAATGACAGTATTGATTGCTCATAAAGTCTTTTCCATTCAGCACCAAAAAGGGGGGTGTTTGTTTGTGTTGTTCAAGCCAAGTGGGCATTTGGAGGGGACCAGACAAAGAAAGGACCAAGATAGGAGAAGACCTTCCCCAACTCATCACAAGGAAGCTTTGCTTTGTCTATGCAAGTGCTTCCTATTCCTTTCCGCGTATGGTTCACAATGAGCAGCGGGACTAGCCCCAGCCTCTTGCTGTTTCGAGTGGGACCCAGCCACCAGCACCGCCACGAATTCCTTAGTCATCAAATTTACTTCAACGACGGTAGTCCATGATTAACCTTCATCGACTTTCTCCTAACATCACAACAACATGGGGTCCGACGACTATGCTGTTGTCGGTGGCGGCGGCGCCCTAAAGCTCAAGGGTGCCAAGGTCAACAAGAAAAAGAAGAAGCGCGACAAGACCGATCTAGAGAAGAACCTGGGTACCGGAAGCAAGGACGAAGAGAAGAGGAAGAAAAAGAAGGATAAACAGGAGGAAGAAGAGGATGAGCCTCGCCATGAGGACGATGAAGAGAAGCCCGAAGTGCAGAAAACTGAAGCTCAGAAGCGACACGAGGAGATCAAGAGAAAGAGGGTAAGCGCATAACATCCCGAAGTTTAAGGAGTGCCTATGCTAACATATTCACCAGTTACTCAAACTCGCCGAATCGTCTGATGCCCGACCCGAACTTCTCAAGACTCATAAAGAGCGTGTCGAAGAACTCAACACATACTTGTCGAAACTAAGCGAGCATCACGACATGCCCAGGATTGGTCCCGGCTAAGAACGTAGATGCAGAAGGTCGCATTGCAGGTACTTTCACGGGAGTTGTTGGCGTTTATCAATTATACCCTCCAAGTTTGACAATTCATCGATTTTGATCCTTGCCGTCTGTGATCTTGACAGAAAAAATGAGAACCAGTGACATGTAATTATTCCACCACTTATGATACTATGTATGAATGTTGAAGCACTTATTGATAACATCACGTAAAAATGATTGACAATGGAACGACTGAGTAGAGAAAATGCAAATGCCTTGTATTCGCTCATGTACTATGCATTTTAAATACGATCCCCGTCGGCAAATATTCTAAGTGCCAATTAATAATCCAAATCTCGTCCAAGATGCAGCCGTATGTGGTTGCTCCAGTTTGCCGACAACCGCTTCCCCATGTACCCAAGTGTGTGATGCTGCTCCAGTCTATTATCCTAATTTTGTACCCATGAAGAAAAGGACCGTAAAATTCATAAAGATGAACCAGTATTACATGAGCTTCCGCCCATGATTGAACAATCAAGTTCATCCACCACTATGTCTGTGTGGTGATCCTCGCGCAAGGCGCAAAGTTGGTAAGCAGGGCTGTTTCCAGCTTACAGAAGAATGACACCACCAAAGATCATACCAGCGACGGCACCAAGAACTGAGCCGACAGATCGAGGGGCGGCGTTCTGGAGATCAGGGTCGCTGCTGCCGGTAGCTTCGGCTGAGGGAACGACTTCAACCCAAGAGGTCGAGGTCAGAGTGGTAACACCGCCATCCTCGAGGGTGGAGGTAAAGGTCTTGGGCACAGCGCTTGATGTTCGGCGAGTACCAGAGCCAGTGACAGTGCTTCGTGCAGACTCTGTCTCAGTTGCGGTTTCCTCCTCATCAGTCTGTGTAGCCTCGTCTGTCTGAGTTTCGGTTTCCTGCTCATCTGTGACCAAGTTAGCACATTTGCTCAGAAAGGGTGTGTTTGCAAAGTGTCATGAGATCGATGTATGGATGCAATCAAGGTGAAGACATGTCGCAGGTTTAAGCGCACTTGCGTAGGTCACGGTATCAGGGCATCAGTTGCTGGAGAAATAGCACAACGCAATAATATCACAATAGGCTTGGGGAGTTAGACCCGCATCAACGTCCCGTAGATGGTACCATTGACGCTGGTCTTTCCCACATACCGGTGGTCGTCTCTCTCTCCTCTGAAGCCTGCGAAGCTGTAGTCGATCTCTGAGTTGACCTGGAAGCTGGTTCCGAAGTCGAATCAGAAACGACACTGCTCGCACGGTTGGTAGTGGATGAGGGGACGGTGGAAGTGTCGACAATGGTGGAGTCATCGGCGACAGTGGATAGGGGAACGGTAGCAGTGTCGGCAATGGTAGACGCACCGGCGGCAGTGGATGAGGGGGCGGTGGCAGATTCGGCAGCAGTGGAGGCATCATCAAGAACGGTGGATTGATTTGTCTCACCCGAAGATGCCGTTTCGGACGGCGAATCAGAAAAAGAAGAAGGGTCAGGCAAAGAGGTTCTTCGAGTAGACGTACTGGCAGCAGTGGAGGTTGGAGCACTTGGAGAAGCAGGATTGGAGGTTGAAGCACGAGAAGAAGGAGCAGTCTCGGAAGGTTCCTCTTCCAAGTCGGACGTACCGGAGGCGGAATCGGCGGTTGATTCGGGGTCGGACTCCTCAGTTGACCTGGGCTGGGTCGCCGTGGTACGGCGAGTGGTCTGCTGGGTAGGAGCCGTGTTGGAAGCAGGCTGGGTGGGCTCCTCGTCTGATTCCGTGGCAGAGGGAGTGTCTTGAGTGGCAGAGTCCTCCCTGGTAGGTTGGGCAGTGGCAGAAGGTCGGTCTGTATCCGGGTTAGAGGTCGGTTCGTCAGGTTCAGAGTTCGCGGGACGCGAGGGTGAGGATGGCTCACTCGTAGAGGATGGCTGTTGAGTAGCCGAGGGTTGAGTTGGTGATGGTTCGTTGGTGGCAGGGTTGCTGGGCTGCTCAGATGGCTCATCCTGGGTAGCTGAAGGCTGCTCTACAGGCTCGCTCGCATCATCCGTAGGCTCCTCATTAGTTTCTGAGGGTGCCGCTGCGGTGTTTGAAGGAGCGGTAGGAGCTGTGGGAGCCGTTGGTGCAGTAGGAGCAGTAGGGGCAGTAGGAGCCGTGGGAGCTGTAGGTCCTGGTTCATCGGAAGCCTCATCAGCGGTACCGTTTGTTGGATCAGTAGCAGGTTCCGCTGTGTCGCTAGCTTCCGGGGTGTTTTGTCGTCGAACCATCTTGGCCACAGTCTCGGACAGGTTTGAGTGGTGAGCGTTCATGCCATGCTTTCCAATAAGGTCTCCATGGCGAAGATGCCCAGGGCAGAAACGAGTAGCGCCACCAATAGATGCCACACCGGCTCCCAACAGACAGCAAGCAGCCAAAGCAATCAAAGCCTTGCCAGCTGGGGATATCCTTCTGGTAGTCCTGGGGGCGGTCTGGGCAGATTCCGAATCCTGGAGTAGTGCTTCCTTTGACGACATGATTCTCTCTTCTCGGTCAGTGTTCAACAATCCTGCCTCCATGCTGTAGTCGTGCTTGATGTCGCTAGATGCCATGATGTACGAGTGAACAAAAAGGCTTGGGAGATGGGAGGAGGTTGAGTTTTGTATAGAACTCAAGTTGACCAGAACGATATCAAGCGAGGCGAAGACTGGAGACGAATATGCAGAGGACGTTTAGCGGCTGAAAATGGTCCAAAAATATGCGGATCCAAAGCAGCTATTTGGGTTTGCGTTTGCTTTTGGGGAAGACACGAGAAACGACTGGCTGTGAGGAGGTGTTGGTGTTGACGAGGTGCAGTAAGGGACCCAGAGGACAGTGCAGTAAACAAGCTAGGGTTCAAGAACTGCAGACGACAGCTGATGAGAGGAGCGAATCTCTTTATCGATGATGAAAGGTGTCGTGTGCCAAGCTGAAGAGGAGTCTGAGGAGGTGGCTCTAGCGTCCGAGGGAGGAGTCAACACAGTTCCAGTTTATGAATGGATACAAAACTGGTGATGTGCGGACGAGAGAAACCCGAAGGGACGAAGAGATTGACAATAATAGATGGCTAGATGGAGGCGCTGGGGGAGTGGAGGCAGTGGAGGTGGTGGAGTGACTGGGACTAGGACTGGGTGTTACACGAGCTGAGTCCGTCAAGTTAAGTCAAGGCAATCTGCAATCAAGCCCCAACCCAAGGAAACAAAAAAAGAGGAGAGTTTTGTGTTAAAATGCAGCTTGTTCTTTCGAAATGTCAACGTGGATCGTTGATGATGGGGGATCTGGTCAGCTAAAAGCCCCGAGAACTAAGCTAGTCTTGGCGTGAGGAGGCTGAGTTGCATACAGTACAGCAGTCCAAGTAAGCTAGTTTGTTTTTATTGATGTGCCCTTATTTTTGTCGATAGTGGCAAAGGAAAAGAAAAAGGTCGTCGCAAATGTGGACAAATTCACTGTCTACTAAACATATGGTGTGTTTCTTTTTTCGGCCTGGGAGGGAGCCGCTTGCAGTTTTTAACGACCGCCACCCCGAAACTAGACGCAAAGCTAGTCCTCGTCTAGCGGTTTGTCGTCCTGCCAGGTTCAGCCGGACTGCACGCCCGTCCCTTGAAAACCCGACCGGCAGAGCTGTGAGCAGCAGTCAAATAGGCCCGGGGAGCTTGGAAGGTATGGGCTTTGGTGGGGTTTAGGCGCGAAAGGGCGGCTCAAGTGTTCATCAAGACCAGTCTAGCCCTCTGATTCTCGTCAATAAGCCCCAGCCCCAGACATGAGGCGTTTCCTGACCCTTAAGAAGGTCTGTTTCTGACGGACCTGATGCACATTGCAGTTGTGTAAAGCACACCTGACAACGAGGGCGAAGCCGCTGAGGCTCGCAATTCATATTGCCGTAGAAACTAGAGAGATGTTTCAGCCTTCGTTCAGCCTAAAACTGTGACCACGTTTGCCAGAGTTGTGAACTTGGCTGTAACAATTTCGATCTTCAATACATATGTGGCATGGTAGGTGCTTGCTGCACACTCACTGCACATGCGATCTAATCCAACCTCATTGCATGGCCCTTTTTGTCAATAGGACCGCTAAAGCGCGCTGGGAGCTTAGATCACTACCCCCTGGTTCCTGTCCATCTTGCCGTCGTGTAGACGGCGCCGCGCCTCTCCAACGTGACGCTAGTTACCACCTTCGTGATGTCACTGTGGATGTAACGGCAAACGGACGGAGCTGTTGTCAAGACCTTTTGTGTGCCCATCCCATACGTACGAGTATCGCGTTGTTGCTTCGTATTCTTTAAAAAGCTCCCGAGCCCCATCGTCAGTCCAATTGATGTCAGAACCAGAAGGGGGAGAGACAATCGCCTCCGTGCCATCAGAATACGAGAAAATCGACAGAAAAAGATGAGCATCGGCATCAACGAGCGGGTCAACGTTCAGACCCAAGCCATTGGTCCCAAAAGATGTGCCTTCTTCTGCCCGCAAGATCCCAGTCATCATTCCATGTTTGACCCACTCGACTCAACCCCTGAACCCTGTCCCTGACTTGAAGGTTGCCTTCTCGTCTTCCCTTATCCAACCCTCTCAATTGAGTTGATCTTGCGTCGCAATGGAGGTGGTCGCGTTGTCAACAAGAATGATCTGGCCCTGCCACCCTTGGTTTCAGCATGCAAGCATCAAGGCCTATTCAAATAAGGCCTGCCCAGCAGGGTTGATACAAATCTCAACCTTCCATCAAGGTCAAGCTCTTTTCTCTGCTTTATAGTATTAAGACCCTTGTTTGATATGTGTAATGGTTGTTCTTAATTGTCATTAATATGCAACGCAGTGACGCATTTTGGTCTTTGATGAACGTGCTTGATTGTTCATACCGGATCGACAGCATGAAGACTCCTTGGGGACCGGAGACCGGAGACTCTCAATCTGGATTGATCGTTCTATTATGCTCAGCAATAATACGAAGAAATCTCGGTTGATTCTTATTTTTGGTGCTCTACACGCGAGATCGAGTATGGATACGTGCACAGTCCTTGGCTCCGCGCGGCGTGTCCGTCTTAAGGCGAAGCGGATTTGATAATATGCCAAGCGAACATGATGTATGCGACCGGATCTCACGGCCCTCCACCAAGAGTTTTTTTGTTGTTCGTTAATTACTAGTATTCCCATTAAGCGTGCCTTGGTTAGACTTGGATGGGCCGTTATAGTGTTTTACTGCCGCAAACGCTGGACGTGACCAAGATGAACCATCGGCCTCGATTCTGCAATGCGGATGTAATGACTGTACTACTATTAGTGAATGTGTTTTAGAAATAGTATGGTTGGTGCAATGATGCATCTTTGGGTCATACACGACCTCTTTTGTCAAGATGAATCAAATCGCTGACCTGAACACCACACCCAACTTCAAATCTTGAAACTTCAACCCCTCTCTAGTGAATCAAGGATTGTAGGGTCTCGAAGTTCTTCTTCACGATACAGCTCGCTCACCTGTAATTGAGACAGTTCTCTGGTGGTGAGACATGCCATCTCAGTACTCAACGCTTAGCACAATTCATGGCCAACCAGCAGATGTTATCAGAGACAAGCTGCTGCCAGACAGCCAATATGCAGATTGTCGTGAGACAGCTGAAGTTGACCGAGTTTTAGGTTTGAATCCAATGGTTGGGCCAATGGGCTATTGACAACATTGATGCTCGGCGCCCTTGGCGTCTGGTCGTTTTCGTAGCGCTGACCATGGGACAGATAACAAAACACGCACACACTCGCGATTGATCTCGAACCACAGGGTAAGAAGCGTAGCGAATGACCTTCATGTGATATTGGAGCATCCAGCATGGCTAGAACAGACCCATATATCACATTCGTAACTGCGCATAAGATCTCGCGTTGTCGTATATGGATATGTACAGTATGCAACTTTGGAGTTTCTGGGTAGGGGCGGAGTGAGTTTGGCGCCTGCCACTGGCTGAGGGTTGATGGGCGCCACGTCTAAATTTAGAGCCCTAGCTGATGTATCCATGAGACCTGCGATAGGATTTATGATAGAGGACCGTCGTCTTTTTTCGTGATCGCTTGTTTGTCAGTGAGGAGAATCATATCGTATTGTCGTGCCCGACATGATCTTTCCATTTCAATGAGACATTTTGAGAATATTTGTGGAAGGCTCCATGCTGGGCACATGACATTATGTTTCATGGCGCTTTCCGTTCCTGACGGGCTCTAAATCCGGAAAGTGTATTTTGTTGAGTTCCTATGCCTTTCAAGGGCAGGAACTAACTGACGGTATTGACCTCTGTTAGAGGTGCAAAGGAATGTTGTGATAGTATGCTCTGAAGGGAGTAGAATTATTCCAAAACATGCGCGACACAGGATAATCATAAATTGATATATTGATTTCTTTGTACCCTCTTAGGAAACGCTTCATTTCCAGATCCGTAGTTGACTCCCGTCCATTTCTGTCTTGGTATCGGGTAAATTGAAGGTTACCTTATCTTAAAAAGTTAAGTCAATGGGTCTTAAAAATCAGCTCTTGCCTTACACCATGTTGAGTCACTGTCCACTATTGATCACCGTGGCTCGTGAGTGGCCGTGCCTTGGAAACTCCTCGGTGATTGGAAGATTGTTTAGTTAGCTGACGAAACGGCTGATGCACAAGGCCACTTTCACATGTGGCAGTACCCAAGACAGATGCTCGATCTTCTGTCAACAAAATCGTCGACGTGGAATCAAAGCCACAGACGGAAATTGTCTTTATTCCGAACCTTGTTACTCTCATTACCACTTCAATTCCGCCGAAGTGTTTGCGATCTTTTCTCTTTCAAAAGTGTTCTGGGCGCATGCGCAAACCCCATTCATATTCGATGATTGCTATTGCGGCACCTTCAACACCCTCGTCATGACAGAGCATCTTAACCCCAACTCTCTTAACGCCCTCGACCCCGAAGAACAAGATCCTATTCAAGCTCGGTCGCGGACCCCTCACCCGTATCATCACCAGAGTATAGACCTTCCGCATCTTCAGGATCGATTTTCTCTACGGAACCGCCAAGCGCAAACTGCCAAGACCGGTGACGATGCCAACCACGAGACATCGCCAACAACATGGCCAGGCTTTCTCAAAGATTCTCCGCAGACGAGCGACAGCGGCTCCGAAGCAGACGATGAACATTATTTGAGAGGATTACCAGCGCCGAGGTCAAACTTGCACAAGGGATTAAGAGGTATCAATGAACCTCTGTCTGGGTCTTCGTCACCTCTTCCGTCACCACCACTTCCGGACGACCGTACCGCCCGCATCCTCGAGAAAACGCCAGTTCCTGCTGAGACACCAGAAACCCAGCGCTTAATCGAAGCTCTCAAGCGGCGAAGACGGGTGGTTGTAAGACGCGCAACTGAGGCAGGCATTGTTCTATCTTTGGGCCTTATGGTAGCTTCAAATTCACAGGTGTTACAGCTTTTGAAGATTTGGGGGAAAGGTGCGTACAATTTTTGCTTTGTTTATTCAATTGGCTCATAAAATCAGATATTCTACTACTCGGTCTTCTGTATGCTGGGCTTCTCGTTCTGTATCCCATTCGGGTCGTGGCATGGGCCTATCGCAAGAGGTCGCCATCACACCCAATACCCCTCGAGCTACCAGCACATTTCGACCCCGCTCCGATATTATATCCTTCGGCGATTACTCTCTTCGTATCACTCCTCATTTCTTCGAATAATCCCGCCGCGATACTTCCGAACCTTGTTCTGAGCCTTGCTTCTATTCCACAGAGTGTGATTCCAAAAGTCGACCCCTATGCTACCTACGATGTACTAGCATGGGGCATCACTTGTATACCATTGGTCTGGAGCCCAAAGACACGCGAAAACTTTGAGAACAAATACCCGGAAGCTTTCATATCAGGAGAGACAGCAGTGCTATTGTACCCCCTCCATCAAAGTCTATGTGTGGTACTGCATTATCTTACCACCACAAGTCTATTGACAGCCGAGCTTCAACTACTATCAATTGCACTCATCAACGTTCTGCTCCTGGCTTCTTCACCCCAAATTATTATTCTCAAGGCTCTTCTATGGGGTGGTGGTCTATCTCTTCTTGTGTTCTGTGGTCCGATTATTCGCTGGGGAATTGCGCTGGCCAGGGTGCCAAAATGGCGGTTCCGAAGAGCTTCTATCAGTCAGCGGCCGCCCTTCTGGAAGAACCTTCGGCAACTGTTCTCTCTTCGTCGCCTCAGGAATGAATTACTTAGAGCTGAGCACGAAGATGCGGTTTACGACACGGCTGGTTCTTCCGAAGACGAGGCAGGCCCTCTATTCAAGAAACTTGCAAGAGTACAGACATTCGGACCCAGCTTTCCCGCCCCAACAGGCATAGATAGCTTGCCATCTTCCCCAACAGCTGCAGATGGTTCTGGGAATTGGGCATTTGCTCGCAGACATACCTTACCACACCTTGATTCAGGAAACAAGCGGAATGCAACACATACTCCCTCGGGACGTAGAAAACGAGCTACTTCCATGTCTGTCCGTCCCTTCTTTAAGTTAACGCAGGAGCAAGCGACAATGAGAAAGTGGCTATATGCAGGATATGTCTATGCAAGCATAATCGTGGTCATTTTGGGAGGCGTTCGCACCTATATCGAAAGGGTTGCGCTGGATGGTAACGAGCCCATTGGCTGGGCCCTGGGTTATCTTTTAGGTGATTGGTCTTGGTTCAGATACCAGGTCGGAAGTTACAACTTGGAGCGATGGATTTGTTTGCCTCCAAGACTGGATCCTACAGAAGACAAACAATGCCAGTCCGGCTGGGTGCAACATGTCCGCCATAACGATTTTGGCGAAGCGAATACTCGGCTTCTGTTGAGTGTCTACTGGCTGGGCATCTTGATCATGGGGTTGATTGTTGTTTTCCGACTCAAGGATATCTATGAGGTGGACACGCGGCGAAAGGTGTTTCACTTTATGATGGTTGGCATGTTTTTGCCCGCAACATTTGTCGACCCTACATACGCAGCTCTGGCTCTGTCCTTAATTCTGGCGGTCTTCTTGATCTTGGATCTCCTCAGAGCGAGCCAGCTTCCTCCGTTATCGAAGCCCATTGCTTCATTCCTAGCGCCCTATGTTGACGGTAGGGATTTCCGTGGTCCTGTCGTTATCTCACACATCTTCCTTCTTATCGGATGTGCCATTCCTCTGTGGTTGGGCCTCGCTTCAGTCTCACGCACAGGATCTGGCTATCTTTCTGGCTGGGAAGTGCCAGCTCGCGATGTCAGTCTTGTCTCTGGCGTCATCTGTGTGGGACTTGGAGATGCAGCGGCTTCATTGATCGGTCGTCGCTATGGACGCCGGAAATGGTTTTGGGGCGGTGGAAAGAGTCTTGAGGGCAGTCTCGCATTTGCGATAGCTGTTGTCCTGGGACTTGGCGCCGCCAGTTTCTGGTTGAGAATCGGCGGCTGGCCAGTTGCAGGCGACCAGCCTGGAATCATTGCTGGTACTCGAAACGCCGTCATGTGTGCTTCGATGGCGAGTCTGACAGAAGCAGTTCTTACCGGCGGGAATGACAACGTCATTGTGCCAGTGGTGTTATGGACATGTGTCAAGAGCCTGGGTGTCTAATAGAAAAGTACCTGGTGGGACGGCGTTCCGGTAATTCTTTTGCGCGGATGGGTGGTATAGACATCAAGTGAGGGCAGACGGCTGCATAGAGATGAATGAATGTTCACGAAAGGCTTGAAGATGTGGTCTAAATTTCAGGGTAATGAGCTCCCTGCATGTTATATCTAATACCCCTACCAATGTCGTTATGCAAAACTTTGCTCAATGTTTTCTCCAAAACCAGCGCCGATGCTCCCATGCATACTCCCGATTCTACATATTACAGTGAGAGGTATATCATGACGTGAGATCTTCTAGAATAGCTTCCAGCTCGTCCTTCCTAAACGGCAAGCTCAATAGCTCAGTTCCAAGAGCGTCCTTCATACTCGTAATTATTTGATGGTCATGGAATCTATTTGCTGTTAGTAATTTTCTTGCAACGTGGGATATGGTAGACGTACTCTTTTAGCAGTGTTCGGAATGCCATTTCAGAACTGCAAATGAACTCCTCTACTGCCTTGTTATACACCATTCGGTACTCCACGCCAGTTGGCTCATCACCGCCATCGCCCTCTTCTTCAATAGCGATGAGTACTTCACCGACCAACAGTCGGAACAGATTTTTGGCGTTCTCGGGCAAACTGCGTAAAACAAACGCCACACCTTCTCTGCCATTGACTCGGTGAGCGTTCCGTCCAAGAAGTTCGTGTACCTCATCCACAATATCCAACTCTGCGGTATACGGGACAAAGGTTGTGCAGTCGTGGAACCCCATGTTAAAGGCCGATCGCACACCGATATCCCAGAGTAGCGCAAAGTCTGGTGTATCAGCTGAGCATGCCAATTGTATACGAGGATGCGCCGCGAGTTGCGCCAAGGCGGTTTGTGATGCTGGTTTGCGAAGAGGTGCCGCATCAATTGAGTTGACAATAAGCGTGATCGTCGAAGATGTGGTATTGAGATGGGAAAGAATGGCTGGGACCATAACAGCGGGTTGAGTTAGAGGAATGCGATGAGCTGGATCTACAGCGGCGCCAACAGTACTCAAGATCTCGCGTATAGTGGTGTTGGGGGCGTAACCGTTGATTATAACAACCTTGTCTCCCTTATCCTTTCTACTTCGAGCGTGAAGGTGGCCTGCAAGCTTCTGCATCAATCGTCGTTTTGAGCCGTACCCATATAGACACAGATTAAATCCTTGCGACATCTCAAAAGCCCATTGAGGGAACGACTCAGCATGTAAATTCTCCAGAAATTCGATATCAGGCTCATGGTGATCCTTCGTTTCTCTCACAATCGTAAAATATTCGTCGTGGGTAAGTAGAGCCAATGATGCAAGCGTGTTATTAGATGTCTTCGGCCGTCCAGGTTTATTATGCGCAAAGTATAGTTCATGAGGAGGTAGGTCGCGGGGAGGAGTCGGAGATCTTTCTGGCTTCTTTCGTTGAGCTTTGCGCCGAGGTGTCGACTTTGAGGGTGTCGCAACTTCGTCTACACCTGATGCTTCTGCCGAAATGGCAATATCACCTTCTGCAGCCTCTTCGTCTTCACTAGATTCGTAGATTTGCTGCGTGAAGTCGTCGTATTCCTCCTCGTCTGTAAGGTCATCGCCAACAACATGCTCGATCAAAGCTCTTGTGCTTTTCCGCTTGGCAGATCGATCTGCTCCTCCAGGTGTTGCGCTGTTCAGTCCGAAAGGTGTTTTCTTGGTCGGTGTCTCAAAAAGAGCGGTACGACTCGCTTTAGGCGTAGGGGAGTCGCCATTGGTTGCTTTGGTTGCACTTTTCGGTGGTCGACCTCGTCGCTTAGGAGCAGGTTTAGGGGTATGGTCTGTGTCGACTTTCGATAATGATTCGGACTCGCTGGCTGTATGATTCTCACTACCATTCGAAGTGAAGCTTTCTATGTGACCATTCGTTCCGGCAGCAATCGAGGGGGGCTCGTGATCTATACTACGTTGTCGCTTTACAGGGCTTGTCGTTTCCTGGTCACTTTCTTCGATGATTTCGAGCTCCTGATGGTTTCTCTTTCGCAGGGATCTTGTAGGAATTCCTTGAGAGTCTAGCTCTGCGGCTGCCTTTCTTCGAGGCATAATGGAATCTTCGAAGATGACAAGATTGCCTGAAGACCTCGAAAAGTCTTTTTCTTTGTATGTTGACGTTGTACTGGAATGGGAAATAAATAAAGTGACAAGGGAAGGTCCGTCGCGTAGTAACGCGCCTGCTAAATTGGTTGTGGCGCTTGTGGCACCCCTGGAGTGGCGCGAGCTCAACTTCCTCAACGACATTCAATTGTTTCATTCTCAATTACACGACTTTGAGGAGCAGCGAAAACATGTTGAATCTTAACCTTTCGGCTTCATTAAATATAACGAGGCTTATCTTCAAGCCGAGTCTATGTTTGCCTCATCACACAGTCTCCACCTTCAATGATTTACCAATTCCCCTAGAAAAGGGCCTTCAAAAAGATGGCCGAAAAGTAGAGATCAAGGCTGTCGTGCTGGACAAAGACGATTGTTTTGCTTATCCCGATAGTATTGAAGTGTACGAATCTTACAAGGTAGCTATTATTTGAATTTCATCATTTTGTTGGTAGCTGCCTACTAAACTTGTGAATAGAATCACTTCGAAAAGCTAAGACTAGCATATCCTGGTCGCAAGCTGCTCGTGGTATCGAATACTGCGGGCGCAACTTCATGGGATAAGAACTTGAAGCTCGCTGCCGAAGTTGAGGAAAATACTGGCATTACTGTACTGTCGCATTCAGTGAAGAAGCCAGGGTGTGGCCAGGAGATCATGGAGTACTTCAAGAAACATCCAGAGACTGGAGTAACAGACCCTGCGCATGTTGCCTTTGTCGGTGATAGACTGACGACGGATATGATGCTCGCCAATATGACAGGAGGGTGGGGCTTTTGGGTGAAGGACGGAGTGATACCCCTCGAGAAAAAGAGCATTGTGAGTAACTGTCTACCCCTCAATGACAAACGCGAGCATCAACAATGACTGACAATAACAGTTTTCGAGATTTGAGCGGCCCTTAGCGTCGTTTCTGATTGCACGAGGTTTGCATGCGCCTGAACCTCGAAGCATATTCGAAGAGTAAGTAGGCTCCTAGGCAATATACAATAGACAATGTCAACGGTATTGTCATATGCTGGATCGCTGCCTATAGATAGGTTCTGGGTTCCTAGATTCAAACAGTTCGTCCCGTCTGCTCCTCTTGCATTGAATCACAGCCAGAACCCACTCTATTGTCTCCCATTCAGTAGGGCCAGGTGACCGTCCCTGAGTTTAATCATGGCTCGATATGACAGCACAACCGGGACTGAATCACTCATCTGCTATCTGATGCTGTCTATAAAGCATTGTCGTTATCTTCCTTCCATTCTGCAAGTTTGTATCTCTCTTCTCACATCACATCACAATTCTATACAACCATCATCACTTCTTATATATACTTGCGATTTTTGTCTCTGTATCGCCGCCTTCGCCCTACGCTCGCTACCTCCTACGCTCCGACTCATTATGGGTGGTAGAACCTGGTCTAAGGAAGAGGAACGTCTTTTTTGGGAAGTCATTGTCCCTCGATCAGCAGTTGCTGCGTACCCTGATCCCAAGAATAGCCTTAATTGGGCACAGCTTGCAGAATGGATGAACGGACTTGCTGGCGATAAACGTCGCCGGGAATATACACACACTATGCTCTGTAGGCTTGGAGTCCTCCTGTACTATTGCGGTATGGATGCTAATTACCCACGTTAGATGAACATTACTACCAGAACAACAGACCCGGCCACAAATCCCCCAAAGCCCAAGAATTCGTCGAGAAGTATTTACTCGATGCAAGTCAGTCTAGCCGGGCTCCCACTTGATCTTGCAATACTAACAAGGCCGCAGAATACTACAAAGACCACGGACGCCCTCGTCCCTCGAGCCCTGCTGATAGCTCTACGTCTGCTTCAGCTTCAACTTCTGGGCCCATGGATCCTCAGATCGCCGAAATGTTGAAGAACGAGCCGAAGCCAAAGGCTCGGCGATCACGCAAGGGACGCCTGCCCTGGGACGAGGAAGACGAAGAGAATGAAGACAAACCTTCACGGCCGTTTTTCAACATGCCAAAGTCACTGGATGATGTTGGAGCCTATTCTGTCGCATCAGGTACGCCGGCCGATGCAGCTCAACAACGGCCTTCTGGAGGACATATCCCATCTGCTCGTACGGCTTTGCCCAAGTCTGATTCCTACCCATTCCCCAGATCTGCGCGTGTTGCGATCCCGGGCTCTGCATCTGCTTGGTACCAGCCGGCCAATGGCGAGGAAGTTGATGGGCTCCCAGCACCTGAAGTTGAGCGTACTTCGAGACCCAGTTACGGATACTTCGACCGTCCTGGCCCTGAGCGTGTGGAAAATCCCTATTGGCGTCTGGAACGTAACCCCGACCAGGTCGAAAAGCCTGGACAGACACTTCCCGTGCCTTCAGGAAGCACCAGTGCCCAAGGATCACAGCCACAAGCACCAGGATATGTATCTTCGCGTCCCCATTCGACTGCCAATCACCAACAGACACCCCAGGGGCCTCAGAGCCAGTGGAACGGAAGGCTTCCATCCATTCGCGAGATGCTTCCCTATGAGTTCGAGCGACCGATCCATGATCCTTACGCCTATGAGATGACCCGAAGACTTGATAAGCGCAGCTTCTCCCACGATCAAGGCTACATGCAGGTCCCCGATACTACTTCAAAGCGTCGCAAACTTCCCGATGCGCCTGTTCACCAGCAGCAGCAAGACGAACGATCACAACCTCAACACCATCAGGAGGACTGAAGAAGCTGGTTGAAGACGAAGAAGGGTCCTTTCAGATGAGAAACATCAGGTTGGACGAAGATTAGATGAGCATTGAGCATTGAGCAGGGACACGATTGACGACCGGGAACGAGTGATGATTTTTCTTTTCTTAACGTTGAAGATTTGTGGTTATGGCAGGTTGATTGCCGAAGCTTGACCAGGAATGTATTATTAGAGTGACAGATGAAGACGCGCAGCTCTTGATGAACAGTCTGGTAGATATTTGAAATTAAGCAAACGTACGAAATCAATCGTTGCCACGCCGAGAGCGTAAGAGACGAGATAATTCGGTCATTTTATGCTAATTTACGTAGACGTTTAGGCTACTTTATTTCTGTATTCAAGCCTTAGAGGACAATTCATCTGACACCCACCTGCCAACTTATGTACAAATCCGCTACACATCTTTACACTCTTCTAATGGAGGTAGTGGCCGGAGCCGCCGCGGCGAAGTGGGGCCGAGCCGATAACGGCCGGAAGCGGTCAAAATCGGCAGAAACAATCCCTCCCAAATATTTCCCCAGGAAATCTCAAAGTCCATCGTCCCGCAGCTAAACCCGCGATAACGTCCTACCCTTCCTTATCCTCAACCACCACAACCATGAACTTCCCAGGAACCACACCTCCAGTCGGCGGCGCAGCCGCACCCCCCGGGATCGGCGGACCCCAAGATCCCAACGTCAAAGCTGTACGTTCTCAAATGCGCAAACAAGGAAAAAGATGGGTGGCGGGGCTAATCTGAGAAATATAGGTTCAAGCTGCGATGGAGTCTTGTTTCGGAAAGTCTGTCATGTCCGGAGTGATGGGTTTCGGTATGGGTGGTGTGTTTGGAATGTTTATGGCTTCTGTACGTCCTGATCTCGAATCGACCTTGCTCTACGATAAGCTAATCTGGTTTGCGCTTTTAGATGTCCTACGATACACCATACCACACAGCTGCTCCCGGCGCCCCGCAAAACACAATCACATCTCTCCCTCTAAAGCAACAACTCAAGATCGGATTCAAGGATATGGGTCAACGATCATGGTCCATGGCCAAGAACTTCGGCAAGGTCGGATCGATATACGCTGGTGTTGAGTGCGGTATCGAGGGTCTGCGTGCGAAGAACGATCTTACCAACAGTGTCGCAGCGGGATGCTTGACGGGTGGTATTCTAGCCAAGAACGCTGGTCCTCAAGCGGCTGCTGGTGGCTGCTTGGCCTTTGCGGCTTTCAGTGCGGCTATTGATGCTTACATGCGATCACCTCCCAAGGATGACTAAATACAACGAACCGACGAAGAATAAAAATGGAGATGATGATTGGCTTGTAAGAGATGTACAGATATGTGTGGAATTTCTGCGGCTTGGGGAGTTTTGCGGTTATTATGTTTCGAGAGCATTATAAAGGCGTTTGGAGACGGGCTCTCTGCTCATTTGGGTTCTTGGTCGCTATATATGCAGGACATCACATGGATAGACGTGGAGATGAGGATATGGCACATACGCAGAAAGGTGTGTTAATACCCCAGTTTCATAGAAGAGCCACTCGTGTAAAACACAAGAGTCGACAGTGTATTCATAACAACAGGATTCATGTTTTACAGATACCTATCTCGAAAGTGCAGAATGAAAGGAACACCTGTCTCCGTAAACGCCATGCTTCAACTCATAAACCACATATTAGTTATGCTCTGGCCATATCCTGGCTTACTTTGCTTGGTACACTTGGAAAGAACCAAACTCCCAGTAGGCATTCTTGAATGCTTCAGGATTGTTGGCAACGAGATCCGTGCAGTTTCCAGGGCCTGTGAACATGTCAGTACAAGTCTGATCAAACAAACAAACCAAACTTACATCCCGAGCTATCCCAAACATGATACACCAGAGAGCCACACAGGTCGATGTTGGCAATGATACTCTGGTTCTTGAAGTGAGAACCGATGTTACAGTCCGTGTTGGGGAAGTCGGCTACCGCAGTGCCCCAGGTGCTAGGAGCTGGCTTGTTGGATTTGATGTCTGCTGGAATGGACTTTCTGGCAAACTGCCACATGCGAATACCTTCCTTTCGCCACTCCACAGCCATAACACCACCTCCGTTCTTGTTGAAGCCGGTACCGAATCCATCAGCGTCTGACTTGACACCGCATCCATCGTTGTCGTTCTTTTCATGGTTGCAATCCGTCCTCACAACCTCACCAGTGTTCTTGCGTTTCACATCCATGGAGCAACCATTAGTTGTGTGCAATGTCATCTGGTTTCCAATGTCTGCTTTGTTGGTTGCTTCCATGACATCGATTTCTCCGTTCTCGGGCCAGTTGGATGAGTCTGTAAGCCAAAGAGCAGGCCATGTGCCACAGCCGTAAGGAGTGTGCTTGATGTCGAAGATGAAGAGGCCGCTGTCGTATGTCTTTTTGGACTCGACTCGAACAGAGAAACGACCGGTTGATGCATTTGGCTGATCGTTGGGGCCAACAGAAGTGTCGACTCTGAGGAAGGCAGAGTCAGTGGTAGCAGACGTCAAGTTAAGAGACTGCGCCTGCTCTCGTGGGACGTAATGAACGAAGCCTTGGGTGGGGTCGTATCCTGTAAAGTAGTTGAACTGATCAAAGAAGTTCTCCCCTCCATCTAGGCTATTGTTAGTAGATGTTGTTGGAAAGTGGGCGACAAACTTACATGTATCTGCCAAGCTATATGACAGTGGCGAGTAATCGGGATATCTATTCTCTTTCACTTTCATGACCGAAACAACAATGATGATGATCAACACAACAGCAAAGCTTAGGATGACGCCAGCCCAGATGCTCTTTCTCCAGTATCGGGGATTCCACCAGGGCATTTTTGATGAAGCATGTCGAACCTCTTGGCCTGTACGAACAGGCAAGATCTCATCGTAGGCGGTCGCATCTGCTCCGGCTTTGAACCCTTCTGAGGATCCCGACATGATGATGTTGGGTCGGGTTGTGTCTGAATGAGTCTTTTGGTAAGAGTCAAGAAAATGGGCAAGTTGATGTAGATAATATCAAGTGTAATGGAAGAAGAACCAACAGATTGATGGGGCGAGTTGATGGAATGTGGATGTTGATGAAATGTCTCGGACGGAGAGCGAGTGCAAGGCAAGGCAAGTCAATATTCTTTTTTTATCACAAGGAAGGAGCGAGGGAAAGGAATTGGAATTTTGGATGGAACATTAAAGAGGGAGCTTGCTTCCCATTCCCTTGGGAGCCGTATTGTATTGTATTGGTATCCATTGCATTGCGTCTGTCTGCCCTTCCACTGCCACTGCCAGCTGCCGGACAGTGATTCTTAGACTCGGCTTGTGCAAGTTAATCAATGGAACTTACCTTACCTTCTCCACATGCCGACTCCCCGATTCAACTTTAGATGCAGTAATGGCTGCGTCTTAAAAGTGCTACTGAATTTGGTGATAATGATGCTGACTGCGTATGGTGTTCAGGGGTAACACCACCAACAAAGCCACAAAAATAACCCCCGAAAGTCAAAAGTCAAAGTCTAGGCCATTTTCTGGAGAGAGAATACGAGACTAAAATGCGGTAACTGCCAGGTTTGTGTTTGCATGTGTCAAGGGAGGATGGCTATTGATAGATAAAGACGCGTAATCTATAGTCTCTTAACCACCAAATATCAGAAGCTAACACTATCATGGTTCGATATCCGGTAACACAGCTTGACAACGCGTCACTTTTGGAATAATGGTAAAAGTTTTCTTCTTTGAGAATAAACTCGAGCGTTGAACTATTTAATGGTCTATAAGAAGGGGGCTATGTATTGTCCTTGAATTCCTCGCATAGGCTGGAATGGAATGGCTTGATTCACCAGTAACAGCCACAGGACGCTAACAAAGACAGACGACAGGTTGCTAACTATTCACACGAGACTTGCCGTCCTGCCGAGAATAGTGCCAAACAAAGGTTGTCCTGTGCCGAAATCCGTTTATCTCAAATACATATAGAATAGAGCTACACATCACGGAATGGCTTAAAAGGTTAATAGACACAAAGGAAAGTTGATTGTGGCTATCTGTTGATTGCTGCAATATGAGCCTTGCATAAAGCATATACATATACATATACAGTACGGTATACCCGATGGCCATCTTATACTCAACCTACCCTATCAAAGACGCCTCCCTTAAACGGTCAACGTCTTTGAAATAGCCACAACAGCACAAACCCAAGCGCCAAGATCCGTAGTAAACATCCTCACATTATTAACAGTCAACCATCTCTCCAACATCCCAACATTATCCGTCCCCTCAACCTCACAATTATCTTCCCACAAGGCCTTAAGCTTCCACGCCACAGCAGGCACATATGCCAGATGACCCAGCGCCAGAGTAGCAGACCAGCCGTACCAGAACAGCGACCCGCGAGATTCTAGGAGAGCGCGTTCATACCAGATGTTTCTGAGCGAGGTGGTGAATGTGAGACCGACGAATGTTAGGACAGCCCAGGGACCGGAGCCGTAGAAGTTGGTGATGTAGCCTGGGATGATTTCGTTGGCTTTCTTGCGCTCAATGGGCGCTTTGGTGAAGAGGGAGAGGAAGAAACTCTGGTCGCGAGCGAACCAGAGGGTGATGCTTGATGAGACAAGCGGTGTAGTCAAGAGGAGAACCCTCGGATTGAAGAAGGCTCCTGAAGCCATGATTGTTGTAAGTTGAATCGATGGATAGTCGTTGTAGTCTCAGGTAAGCTGTAGTTGTTGACGGTTAAGAGGTTGCAGGCCTTTGTCGTCTTATATCATTTTCTCAACTACCGACCAACTAAAATACTCAAAACCTCCGAATCCAGTACTCTTGAATATAATTCCTTGGATCTGCAGTTGGTTCTCCATCAGCTGATATTTACTCACATAAAACTCCACCTCCACGATCCTTCAAACCCGCATTGGGCAATAACTTCAAGAAAGCCTCCGATCCTGCAGGAACTACGATCGGGCATTTTCTACTTCTCAGCCTTATCGTATGACGTCGGGAAATTCAGCATAATTCTTCCTAATTATTTTCGAGAAGATCAATTATCGTATTTATCAGGCTAAAATCAGCTTCAATTAATGGTATATATACACGGTGACTCTAATCGATCTCCAGTCTGAGCGCATCGTACTGCACATACACAGAGTTGGGCAGGATAGCAGGCTCATAGTTGGTACCGTTAAAAGGCAAGCTCAGGATAATCTCATTCTCGCCCTTCTTCAACAATTTGGCATCAAACTCGAACTTGTGAGCAATGTTGTAGCAGCTCACAGAAGAGCGCACAGCACAAGAGCTGCTCTGGTGGTATCTTCCAACTGTTAGTATATCGGGTGCTTTTGCAGGAACAAAGCTTAACTTACGGAATAACCCATGGCTCAAGATCCTTGCCATTGATGTTAACGGTGTACTTAAGGTTCGAGTGAGGCTCGGAAGCATTGTAAACATCGGTATTTCCAGCGGCAGTCTTCGCACCAGCAAGCTGTACCGTAAAAGTAGCATGCTTCTTGTGCTTGAACTGCGACTCTTTCAGATCGAAAGCGATAGTCCAGTTGTTGACATCGCCATTGCCGACATACTCCTCAGGACGAGGGTAGTTACCCCTTCCACCAAAGACACTCCAGTGGACGTAGTTGAGATCCTTACCAACATCGCTCTCACCAACCTTGAAGTTAACTCCATCAGGGAAGTCCTTGACAAAGTCCCAGTTGGCCCAGTAGATGCGGTATTGTTCCGGCTGCAGCGGCTTGGATGTATCGAGTTCAAAACCATGACGGTATTCACCAGAGGTCTTGTCAGGAGTACCAATTCTCCAAACTTCCTTACCAGCTGACTCTTCCTTCCAGCGGACATTCTTCTTCTCAGTCTTGCCAGCCTTAACCTTGATCTTGTCCTGGGTGTATTGTCCAAAGATGTTGTCGGCATAGACAGTAAGACGGTATGTTCCAGCCTTGACGCGAGGAATTGTGGCACGACCACTCTCGTCAAGGTTAGCCCAGTACTGGTAGGCCTTGGTATCGAAGACGTTATCCTGGAAATCAACGCCGCTCTGTGCGAGAACGGCAATGGCATTCTTGGCTCCCTTGGGAAGATCGACCTTGACCTCAAACTTTCCACGGCCCTTGGTAGGAACATAGTTAGGGACGTGCTTGGCGATGGAATCGTAAAAGTCGGCGTTCCATTCGGGGTCGGCATATTGAGCAGCATCGGCCTGAGCTTCGAGAATGTCGGTCTCTTTAGGGAATTTGTTGAAGTGGAAGTATTGCTGAAGAATGTTAGTTAAAGTATTGTTACCATCTTCGGCGATACTTACAGGGCCAAAGGTGCGGTCAAAGCCGTTGGTGATGTTAGGCTGGAATCGTCAGCAAACTGTTTGTGAGAAGATATGACAAGCGACATACTGTTTGGTCTCCATGGTGGTTAGAGCTGATGTAGTTGTACAGAATACCATCGACAACCAAATCAGAGTGCAGAGGACCTCCAAAGTAGGTGTCCTTGGTGTTCATAACAAGCCAGGCACCGTAGGCATCTCCATCTTCAGTCTTGGAGCCATCCGCAAACCTTTCTTATGTTAGCCAGTCCGTTCAAGACCCGAATCTAGTAACTCACAGTCCATAAGCATCGAGATCACGCCAATTGTCCTGGAACGTATACTTCGTAAAGTAATCGGCCTCCTGCTTGACATAAGGATCGTCTGGTGTATTTCCCATATACCAAGTCGCATCCTGCACAACAACCTGCTTCTCCTTGGCCTCTTTACCAGGAAGAGGAGCGTACTGCTTCTTGTTGGTCAAGAGATGAGTCCACATATCGTTATTCGGTCGGAAAAGTGTTCGAAGTTCCTGGAGGTTTCGAAGGAACGGCTGCTCCTCGTTATGGTACGCGACTCGACTAAAAGTATGCAGACCAGTCTCTCCATCCCTCAAGAACCAGTACTGCTCCAGGACCTGGCCTGTCTCGGTGTATGTGTCTGACATGACGATACCGCCATAGTCCTTGCCCTTGGCATCTTTGCCCTTGAAGAGCTTGTAGCTGGGCTTCACGGAACCTGGAGTCCAGAAACCCTTTGGTGTGCAGTAGCAATCAAGGTAGGGACCAATTCCGGTAGAACCAGATGGGCTGCCGAGGAGATTTGTTCCGTCGAGGGTGAGCTTCACGATGGCGCCGCCCTTTTTCTGGACAGCAGCGTAGAGGCGGTCATTGGAAATGACAAGCTGGGTATCGGTCTCGGTTGCGTTGAGAGCCGCGGCTACCAATTGAGGTGCATGGAGCAGCGAGACGAGGAAAGCCGCTGAAAGCTTTCGGAACTTCATGATGGCGACAAGAGAGTGTCAAAGAGAGTAGAGTTGTCGAAGCTGCCACTTGACAATGTCCTCAATCAATGCGACCTCATCTTGTCTTTATACATACTACAATCGTCCTCATGACCCCACGACAGGCCCCCAATTACCCCTGTGGGGGACGAAGCTACCATGAGAAGGTAAGGATAGCTTTGGCCAAGGCCGAAAATGATGGTGTTTTCCCCATGGGGACCGCTGTCGATCGCTTCTTTTCAGGCTAAGACCTGAACTTTAGCAAATGATTTCGGGTCAAAACCATGACCCTGACCCTCGGGCTCGGGTCAAAGATCAGCGAATGTCAGGGGAAAATCTAACTTGACAGTGACAGATGACCTCTTGAACCTGGTCAACACCATAACTCTAGCTCTTAGAGTTGACGAACCCCGCAAAACAGGCCCAAATGGGTCAAATTTCCGAAAACGCGGAGGGAGATGAGATGCACAGATTCCACGTATAGCATGCATGTCCCCCAACATCAGTCTTAGCACATAAAGTTTTGGTCGCGGCAATGAAGCTTTCGAATGTGATTAATACGCTACATGGAGGCTGTGCTCTATGTAGCGCCTTGGTATTGTGAACGTGCCATTTTGAAGCACAAGAGCTGCAAACAGACGCCTGAGTCTAACTGTATAAACCAAACAACACACCTTTCCCATGCAATTTCCTATTTACTCATCATCGTCGGGATCAACTCGTGGTCGTTTGGACTGTCTGGTGTCTTCCTCCTGCAAGCCATAACCACGCTTAGATGAGCCCTGGTCTACCTCTGACAAGAATTTGTCAACATTAAAAGGATCTTCAACCGCCTTCTCGAACTGAACGGGACCTTCGCGTGCCTGAGTAGAATGTGTTAGTGAATGGATAGATGAAGATGCATAGAATGATGAGCTTACCTCTACTTCGGCGGCACCCTTGAAAGTTCCCTTGCCAAGAGCCGAGCCGAATCGGCTGCTCTTCTGGATCTTGGCCATCTCCCGGTCACCCGTCTCTTCAGCATCATCGTCCGCGTCAATCTTCGGTCGGTAGATGCTGTTCACGGCGTCTTGTGCTGCGAAGAGAGGCTTATCGTAGGGGTTGTCCTCGTTGATGCCACTGTCGAATCCACTTGTTTGGTTGAATAATCGCGAGTCGTACATCGTCTCCTTCGATTGTGTAGGCTTGGCCACTCCCAGAGCAATCTTTTCCGAAATGTCTCGTCCTTGTTCGCGTGCCATAACCTGAGCTCGTCGCTCTGCACCCATACGGTTCTGTCGCAGCTTTCGCTCCTCCTCTCTTTGCTTCTCCTGACGAGCCTTCATACGCTCTCTGACTCCCTCGTCCTCGCTATCGGAGCGGTCTGACTCGGAATAACTGTAACTTCGTGATCGCGATCGTGATCTGGAGTCGCGTGAATCCCTTGAATCCTGAGAACCACGAGAATCTCTACGCCCACGACCACCAGCTGATCGCTCAGCACGAGCCTTCTGAGCCAACTGTCGAAGGTTCTCCTCTTTATCTGCCTTCTCCTTCTCCGCTAGACGTTGTTGCATCATAGCACGTTGTTGAACCTCTTCACGAGCATGACGCTCAGCCATCTTTACAGCTTCAGCGAACTGAGCATGCTTATCACTAATGGCCAAATCCTGCATACCACGTCCATCTGCAGCCAAACGCTTGTCCAATGGCACTGTAAAACCCTTGGGGTTCTTCCAGTTTGAGACTGGGGGAGGAATCCTCCAGTTCTCTTGGTCTTCAGCTGTGAGTTTTCGGGGTGGTGAGTGCATGACTGGCGGAGGCGGCGAAGGGGGCCCTCGAGGGATCTTCTTGTGCTTAAATTTCGGGGGTTCCATGGGGTCACGTTGTCGCTCGACAATCTTCATGATGCGATCTTGCTTCTTTGAGTTATCTCCCATCTGGTTTGCTGGTGTGTATCGAACGAAAGTAGGATCTTTGCGCTGTCCAATATTGACGTTCTTCGGTTTCTGGGCTGCTACCGCACCACTGACCAAGGCGGCCAGTGCGTTCTTCGTCCTCTCTGTTGTTGCCTCGACAGATTCCTTGTCGGGTCGCGCAAGATCGATCTCGCCCGCATCGGCGCGTTGTCGAAGTGGGATAAGATCTTTGAATGATGTATGGATAATTCGGTTCTCGGTGTGGCCTTGTCGCGCGATGGCATCGTATTTGACCTTGCCTTCGGAATCAACCTGGACCGCCAACGCGTTGCTAGAGTTGGCGCCCTTCTTTCCCATCTCTAGAGGATACTGAGCAATCGGAATCTCGGGGAAAGCGCCTCCATCTCCAAAATCCTCCTGCGATCGTGGTCGCCATCCTGCGCGCTGGCCATATGCTGGGGGGCCAGATCGTTTGAGAACGACCTGCGTTTCGTCAAGCTGTCCGGGGCCAACAATTCGAACACCGCGTTGTTGCGCTCGCGCGGGAGCTTCCTCCTCCTCGCCCGTGTATTTGGGCTTAGGCAGCGAAGCCTGTAGCGACCCTACGATCGATGTCATTTTTGTGGTTGTGAAAATGGTGTTGTTGGAGTTGGTCAGGTCGCGAGGCTCCAAGGTTTATTAGAATTTCAAGAGGCGATTGTCCCCAACAGGTTTAGCGCGGGATATCTGGAGCAACCGATAGCGCCAAGTTTTGATGGCGCTTTAAATACTTGCTACTTTGATATGAATATTCACGATCCAAGTTCCAGGCTTCCAAGTTGTGTCTAAATACTTATTGTATGAGAATTAAACAGCTGTTGCCTGAGAACTTAATTTGTCTCTGTTCAATCAAATTCAAAACCATACATATTAGGCAGACAATCGCAGGCCACGTGAACGATGGATTCTGAAGCAGCTGTAAGGCATGAGTAGTACATATGGCTTGTATTCTCTGTGTTTCTTCAGAGATGAATAAAGTAGTAACACAGGTCCAACCGATAAATTCTATTCTTAAAAATATCAGTCTGTTATAGCTCGGAAGTTTCTCCCGTTCATCTTAGTCGAGCTGTGACTTTAGAGTCGTCAATGCTCCATTGCACGTCATAGCTTATTGGTCAACTACTACTAACATCCGTCCGTCCATTTAAAAGGGCTATCTTGAGTCGTTCAGGTCTAGTACAAGTCGTTTATCACTGCACAGACAATATTTATCTTAGCCAAGTAGGTATCGAGCGCATCATGACAGCTTTCATTTCAGTATCTCAAACATTTACGTCAAAACCAAATGCCAGGCTTTCCAGCCAGGCCAAGCGCTCTGCTTCCATTGATTATGTATAACACTTCCAATGTCCCTCTCCGTTTTGTTCCCACGCCTCGTAACACCCGTGTCCAGCATTGTATATGATAAAGCGAATTCTTTAGACGTAACCCTTGCGCGCACCCTGATTGTCCAGTTAGTTTTAGGTCGTTAATCTCAAATTCGATATCCCTTACCTGGAAAAAGAATCGAACAACAAACACTTGCAGAGCACCCATGCAGATGATAAGACCAATCTGGATCATGCTGAAGTTGATAATTCGTCCTTCAGTGCTGCTGACAGTGGCAAAGTTTCGGTTCTCGCGGGTTCGGAAGTACTTTTGATTTCGGTGGATGGTGGAGAGCTGGCCAGAGACCTTGAAGATGGACTCCTCAAGGGCTGTGGTCTGTTCGGGGGTGGTACCCTGCTTGGAGGGGAGCTGGGCGCGGGATTCGTTCTCGACAGCAATCTCGAAGTCGACGTACTTCTCGGCAAAGGTACTCATCTCGTTGTTGAAGCAGAATGAGTAGTCGCCGACGACATTGGCGGAGAAGACGAAGTCGCCCTGTCGCTCCTTTTCACCATCCATGATAACCTTGCCATTGGGACCCTCAACAACGTAGTCGACATCGAAAGAACCACCAGATTGGACCTAAAATGATGTTAAGTTCGTCGTTCGGTGGATATGCTTTCATCGAAGGAGGCTCACGGCAAAGTAGAAAGCGATCTTCTCTCCCTGCTTTTTCGTAGTTGTATGGAAGCAGGCCTTCTCGTGAGCATCGAGCTTGTAAGTCAAAGCGGTAGCAGCGACATTGGTGGCAAGACAGGCGAAAAGCCCGGCGACAAGTGTTGGTAGTCTCATTGTTGCGCTGTTGTATGAGAAGTTGTCGCGTGCTGCTGTTCAGGACAAGCTGTCGCTAAAGTGGACATGTACTGCAAGTAACTGAACGGGCCACGATTGAGCTTCCAGAGTCGGCGCGGAATTTTGCTGGCACCGACCCCCTGGAAGACCCCTCCTGAGCTAGGTCCTTTTTTAGAGGCATCAGGTATTCGAAGCTGTCAAGCCACAGCCACAGCCACAGTTCGGTAGATCCATTTAGTTCACCCCCTTTGAACCAATACGCGTCAAGATGTTGGATAACCAGATTACAGAATCATGGATCATGACCTCACTCCCCTGTCAGTCCTTTCATCAAATAGTTCCAGATAAAACGCGGTTGATCTTTTCTAATACACAAGCATCATCTATTCTCCTGTCGCGTTGAATATTCGCTTGACATGAAGTTTTAACTCCCTATAATTCTCGACTCTCCTTAACCCTTTGGCCAATTACCTGAGGTAGGGCCAATTGCCTTACACGGACCGTTTCATCCGCGCTATCGCGCATTACCTCCTTATTGTTTTCTTCTCATCTAAGACATCATCATCAACATGGCGGCTCAAACGAGAATCGCACAGCTATCCTCAGTTGCTTTGAGGATAAGCGCCCTAGTATTCTTCAGACTTGTGCGTACTTCCTATTTGCTTAACTGAGATCGGGTCATACTAACGTCAGCTATAGTTCCCTGTAAGCACAGGATATAGAACGTTAATATGATCCTTAGTCTAACGTTAACAACAGGCACATTTTGGCTTTGTCGCCTTTGCTCTATTCGCTGTCTATGTCCCGTCTTATGTTGCAACCTTCTTCACCAAGCCAGAAGTTGGCGTACTAAAGGACGAGATTGACGTCACTGTGCAAGAATCTGCTATCACAGCTGAAACCCCTTTGCTCACTGCCGATGGCGTCGCAGTCGTGCCTGAACCTGAGATCGTCACCGATGTAGTTGACGTTAAGGAGGAGGTCGTTATTGGTGAAAAGGTCCCCAGCATTGCCAACATCCTTACGCTTGGGGCTCCTAGTGCTGCGCGTCCTATTGCGAGTTTCCTTACCTTCCTCATCAACGCTCTTCTCATCGGCTTGACAGCTGATGCTCTGTACCGTGCTCGATGGTATTATCCTGCTGATGACCTATCTTTTGTCCGTCTTGGATATGTCTCGCCATCAGAAGCTTGGTTCGCCATTCGCGAGCCTGACCAGTCGCAAATGCCCGTCATACTTGAGTATCAGGTCAAGGACACTGAGCCTTACGACCCCAAGATTTGGCTTACTGCTGGCTTCATCCCTTCCACTGCCAACATTACCGATTTCACCACAACCCTTATCGTGCCTCTGGACCCGGCCAAGCAGCTGACCTATCAATGGAGAACTTCTAACAACCATACGGGCGAGTTCCGCTCCGCTCCCAAGGCGGGAGAGATGCCCAATACTAAGGACGGCCTTTTCACTTTCCTCTCCACCTCGTGCATTCTTCCTCGATTTCCTTACAACCCACTGGACCATGCCTTGGCTATCCCCGGCTTGAGAAATCTTGCCAACCTCTTGCCCTCACTGGACGCCCAGTTCATGCTGTTCCTCGGTGACTTCATCTACGTCGACGTTCCCGAGCGCTTCGGAAAGACTGCTGAGGAATACCGCATGCAGTATCGCCAGGTTTATGCTTCACCTGATTGGGCCCCTGTTGCTCAGAACCTCAGCTGGCTCCATGTCCTTGATGATCACGAGATCTCAAATGACTGGTCCTCCAGCACCACTGGCGTATACAGCGCGGCCGTTGACCCTTGGCATATTTACCAGGCCAACATCAACCCTCCCGTTTCTAGAGTTCCAGGTACCCGTAACCGGCGACGCAATGCCACGTGGTTCGAGTTCACCCAGGGACCAGCCAGCTTTTTCATGATGGACACCCGTAGCTACCGCTCCAGCAACAATGAACCATTCAATTCGACTGACAAGACTATGCTGGGCAAGGAGCAGTTGGCCGATCTGTTGGATTGGCTCGCACGCCCCATGCCCAAGGGAGTTCGATGGAAGTTCATTGCTTCTTCTGTTCCTTTCACCAAGAACTGGCCTGTCAATGTCAAGGATACCTGGGGTGGTTTCCTTGTTGAGAGAAAGCAGATTCTTGAAGCTATGTGGGATTCTGGTGCTCGAGGAACCAGCGTTGTAATTCTCTCTGGTGATCGTCATGAGTTTGCCGCCACTAGGTTCCCACCTCCTGTTGGCTCACGATGGCCCCAGACTGCTGCAGCTCATGAGTTCTCTACCAGCCCCCTTAACCAGTTTGCCTCACCTATCGGCACATACAGGCAGACAGACGATGAGGATGTTATGATGAAGTAAGTCTATCTCAGATCTTGTATGACCAGTACAGTCGACTAACAACCTTGAAGCTACATCCCTGGTGGCATGTCCAAGTTTGGATCCTTCTCAATTGACAAACTTGAGGATAACAGGAGCTCGCTCTACTACACCCTTTACATCGACGGAAAGGAGACATGGAAGGCGACAGTCCAGGCGCCGGATCAACCTGAAGTTATTGTTGAAGAGGTTGTTGCCCCATCATTCTGGGATAAGATCAACAAGTTCTTCTAAATGGAATTAAATATCTTTTTGACAAGTGGGCGATTTAGCTATTTAGATGGGGAGCTTCATTTTGCTGTTTAATAAATAATCCGCTCTACCGATCAAATATGATATACAACTTGTGGTATTCGTTACTGTCGTATTCGTCGTCGTTCTCTGTGTAAGCCGACCCGTCTTTGATCTCACGATGGCCCGGCTTTGAAGTGATACGCTACGGCCCCACCACTGCCGGCCCCACGCTGCACCACCCCGACACTTAACTCACCGCCCAGACCCACTGTCCAATCGCCAGAAAATTTCCCCGGCAAAATTCTCAAAAGTTTGACGACCAGTCCAGATCTGCGACGCTTCCAATCGAAAGCATTGCACATCCCAGTTTCATCAACACAACCAATTCACAAAATGGCTGGACCCGCGAACAAGAAAAAAAGACAATTTGAGGGTCGCTTACAAAAGCCCTCAAAAAAGCAAAAGAGAAAGCAACTTCGAGCATACAATAGCGACGACTCTGAACCCGAGGAGGAGCAAGAGTTTGATGCTGTCAACCTGCTTGATTCCGACGACGATATTCACAACGTTCAGGTCGACAATGTCGGCGCTTCTGACAATGAAGACTCCAGCTCCGACGAGGAGCGCCCTGCCCTGAAGAAGACTGCCAAGATGACAAAAACAATCAAGGCGCAAAAGCCCAAGGACGACGAACCAGAAGTCGAGTCTGAGGAGGAGGAAGACGATGACGATGACGAGGGATCAGAAGACGATTCAGACGAGGACATGGATGGCGAAAGCACCAACAAGCGCAAGAAGTCCAAGCGAAACGATCCCAATGCTTTCGCTACATCGCTCTCCAAGATTCTCTCCACCAAGCTATCAACATCCAGGCGAGCAGATCCCGTTCTTGCCCGAAGTGCCGCCGCCCACGAAGCCTCCAAGGCGGCTGTCGACAGCGCGCTAGAATCTAAGGCCAGAAAACAGATCCGTGACCAGAAGAGGCGCGCATTCGAGAAGGGTCGAGTGAAGGACGTTCTTATCGCATCCACCAATGAAAATACTGGAGAGCTGGAGACATCTACATCGGAGATCATGGAGACCGAGAGAAGACTACGCAAGGTTGCGCAGCGTGGTGTTGTCAAGCTTTTCAACGCTGTCCGCGCCGCGCAGGTTAAGGCTGTCGAGGCTGAGAAGGGTACAAGAAAGGAGGGTGTTATCGGTATGAAGAAGCGAGAGGAAAAGGTTAACGAGATGAGTAAGAAGGGATTCTTGGAGTTGATTGCTTCTGGGGGCGGCGGATTGAAAAAGGGTGGAATCGAGGAGGCGTAATAACATTTCTGTGTGTTCTTTCTTTCTTTTTAAGAGGAGTAGTGGAATCATCAGGCCGTGCTCTTCCGGCCTCGCAACTAAAGTCGTAACAAAGATACCCTGTATGATGCACCTGGTCCCCGCCATCGCCTGGTTCCATTTCTTCCCAAAAGTACAATACATAGTCTTACAAGTACAAGTTTCCCTCATCTAGTCTCATATCAAAACAGAGCATATGTCTCATGTCGTTATTTTCATTTAGCTGCTGAAATCGCTTGCTTGCAGGTTCCTCGTCATGGAGGGCAGCTTCACCACTAAACCGTCCAGCTCCTTGGTCATCTTCACTTGGCAACCCAGTCGACTTGTCTCGGTAAGACCGAATGCCAAATCCAACATATCGTTCTCGTCATCCTCGGGCTCGGGCATCTTGTCGAAGTAATCGTCGTCGGCAACGATAACATGGCATGTCGAGCAGGCGCAAGATCCTCCGCATGCGCCCTCCATCTCTAGGTCGTTCGCTTGGGCGATATCGAGAAGGTTGTCGCCCTCGGAAACAGCAAACTTGTTCTCTGTGCCATCTTTCTCAACGAATGTAACGTAAAGTCTAAGTCATGTTAATATTCTACTATTTGAGTTTAGGCTTCTCATTGGCACATACTCCTCACCCGCCTTCGGAGGGTCAATATGTCCATGCCGTCTTTGCGTTGACGTAGTGAAAGCTCTCTGAGAAACGGGCGAAAATCGGACAGCTCGAGAGATCAAAGCCGATTGACTTCGAGAAGTCTGTGATAGAACATTTTGGCTGAATCGCATGGGCTGTGCTGTTCGGCATGCCGCAGCTGGGAGCTTGGCCAAGCAAGTCGCAAAAGATCGTGACGCCGACATGATTCCGGGGATTTCGGGGTATCGGCCGAGATACAGGTCGAGAATTAATTGGGATAATTAAAAAGTATGAAAGTTACAGGGTAGATTCGAAGTTGTTAGTTCTCCGGTCGAAGTAGTGAGGCTGGGAATGGCTCTAAATGCGCCAATTTTTCTCAATGGACCGACGCTTATAGCCCCGTCTCGTCCTCTCACGTCCAAGATGATATTAAGCAGCGCCGAAAAAAAGTGAGTAGCTTCGGATAGCAGAGGGCGGCGGCGCTTTCGGCCGGGAAATTCATTGGCCGGAGTCCGAAGACTAACTCCGGGTTGCCGATGGTGGGGTGAGTGGGTCGCATTAAGTGTAAAGTGGAGGTATTGGATGATCATTTTCTCTGGTGCCCAAGATTCGAAGCTTCACCCAGTGCACTGCGTCTCTCTATAATTATTTCTGTTATAGACAGATGTCGTCGTGCTGCTCGACTCAATCATGTCGACTCAAAGAGAAGGTGTCAATCCTCTGAGGCCGTACTATATCCCTCCCTCAATTGGAGAACCCGCTGAGACCGTCAACAAGTCGAGCCCTAGCCCGAACCCATTCCCAGATGGACGACATGTGACTGCCGCCGGTGAACGATATGCCTCTAAGGCACGCGATATTCTTTCCGACCTTGAATACAATGATTACCTAGGCGATACCTCGCCGTCGATGGTCCAAAATGTGAAGGACCTTATCGACGAGCTGATATGGAAATACAGCTCGGTCCTCATGGCCCAGCCATTCGAGGTAGCAAAGACCTTGTTGCAAGTTCGAAACCAGGATGAAAATGCTGTATATGGACTTCCTGAGGTGCCAGTGACCCCTAAGAAGCTGGTCACTCCCCCCAGAAGCTCCATGTATGATGTGAGTGTATTTCGAGCTCTCTACGAGTTACACCGCTAAATCATGACGACATAGTTTAAGGACTCCGACTCTGAGGGCGAAGAGCCTGATTACTTCTCCTCGAATATCCCCTCGAACCCCCACGATTCTCCATGGGGCTCAAGCTCTCGAAGAGCTCCTTCACCCGTGAAGAAGCCGGCAATTCCAGAACATTTCCTTCAGCTTCGACGACCAGACTCGATTCTCGAAGTAATCGGTCAGCTATGGACGAAAGAAGGTGCTTGGGGAGTGTGGAAGGGATCAAACGCCACATTTCTGTATACGGTGCTGCAGTCACTGTTGGAAAACTGGAGTCGAAGTTTCCTCAGTGCAATCTTTAATGTCCCAGACATGGGTGTTAGAGAAGATATTGATCGTGTGATCGATATCGCTTCGCCTTATCCTTGGGCATCTCTTTTTGTTGCCGCGACAGCTGCTGTGGCTACAGGACTTGTTCTGTCACCATTGGATTTGGTGCGAACCAGGTAAGCTATTCGAACATTTGTGGAGCGAATGTAAAGCTGACCATAGCTAGACTCATCGTCACTCCGAGCACAAACGGCCAGCGCAGGACGCTGGCTACCCTCAGAAGCCTCCCATCCTACCTCTGCAACTCGATGCTGGTAGTCCCAACCGTCCTTCACTCCTTGATTCACCCTCTTATCACCCTCTCAACACCTCTTGTTCTCCGAACTCAGTTCATGATCGACAGCCAGGTCTCACCTATGGCTTTCTCCATCTCCAAATTCATCGCTTCCTCATCTGCGATTTTCCTCAAGCTGCCCATTGAGACTGTCCTCCGACGTGGACAACTCTCGGTCCTGACAAGCCAGGAGTACGTGCAAGCATTGAGCCCCGACCAGGAATTCACCACTATTGTTCCTCCTGGACGTTATGAAGGCACTTTCGGTACCATGCTCCACATTGTGAACGACGAGGGAACTCATGAGGCCCCCGTTTCGGCAGCTGCAGCAAAGAAGAATAAGGCGAAGACTAAGGGTGTTGCTGCAACAGTCTACAAGGGTCAGGGTCGCCAGGGACTGTGGAGGGGCTGGAAGGTCAACTGGTGGGGTCTCGTTGGTCTCTGGACTGCGAGCGTGGTAGGCCGTGGTGGCGAGGGCGAGTTTTAAGACAGCTCATTTACCAGTATTGAGGCTGCATGTACTGAGGTGCATTTTCCTGGCACGGCGTTGCGGTTGGGATGTATCTCTCCCCTACGAGCTTGACGAAGAGACGGCATGATATCCGCCTCCATTTTTCTGAAAATGAAATGGTGAAAGAAAGAAAAAGGGGGTTTGTTTTCTTAGTAGCTCGGATTTAACGACTTATCACAACTCTGAATATCCAACAATTATCAATAAACACTTGGCCAGCCAGTGAGTTTCTACTATACAACTCGGCGCCAATGTATTCTGACTTGAAATGAGTGAACTTGCTTCTCTTGATTTTGAAAGCCCTCGGTATCCGGGTCACATATCTGCCCGTCTCAGCTTCGGAGTGGCGTGCGGCTCATTGCATTTCAACGACTCAGTCCTCCCAATGAATATGCACAGTCGGAATGATCCTTGTTGAAACAACGGCTGCAAGCCCCCATCACGTTTATCCCGTTTATATGCAGGCAGGAACAGCATCCTATTCGTCCAAGTTGATGATTGACGCCTAGGATTCAGCTGTCCCCCTGATTCAAGCAGTCATTTCAAGGCGTCTCTCTATGACTCTCTGGCCAACTGCTGGCACCCTACTGTGGCTGTTTCTTGGCTGCAAGTTTCTTGTTAGAGATAGTTGTACAGATCAGGGGATGGAAGTTGACAGCCGAACAGGAGACCAATCATGATGCAACCGACACATCCATCGGGTGTTGATTCGTCTAGGAGCAGGATAACTACAGTATGTCGGAGAAAACTATATGTGCGTTGAATCAAGGTTGTGTTATCGCGCGTGTGGGGGGATTACAGGATGATTGAGGACTCATAAACTGAAGTTTCAACAAGGCGCTTTCGATCGATGCTCTTATGGGTATAAAAGCTGCTGTTTGCCCTCGAAATGAGTTGTTGGAAGAAGCAGAGCATTTCCTTCAACTGGCCCAAAGACACTCTTTTGTTCGGACTCACACACTCATTCAATTGATTCATCTACTGTCCTTATCTTCATTATGGATTTCTCAAGCATCACCCCTTCCAAAGCCTCCTTCTGGCTTGCTCTTCTCCTTCCAGCAATCAATGTCACTGCTCATGGCCATGTTGATGAGATCATTGTCAACGATGTATCCTACCAGGGATATGGCAGCACCGACTTCCCATTTATGCAAAACCCTCCTGTAGTTGCTGGTTGGACCATTGAGCAAAAGGACAACGGCTTCGTTTCCCCTGACAAGTACGGTGATCCGGATATCATCTGCCACAGGGATGCAACCCCAGCCAAGGGCCACATTGAACTTGCTGCGGGTGACACACTCACTCTTCGCTGGTCAGGCTGGCCTGATAACCACTATGGTCCCATCCTGAACTACCTTGCCAACTGCAACGGTCCTTGTGAGCAAGTTGACAAAACTGAGCTCGAGTTCTTCAAGATCGATGGCCTTGGTCTACTCGAGCAGGGTACACCGGGCAAGTACGCAGACAGTGTACTTCAAGACAACGGAGATCGATGGAATGTCCGAATTCCTGAGAACATTCGTCCTGGCAACTATGTCCTTCGCCATGAGATCATTGCTCTGCACAACGCTCTTGAGAAAGGCGGCGCCCAAAACTACCCTCAATGTTTCAACCTGAAGATCACTGGCGAGGGATCTGACTCTCCTTCCGGATACCTTGGTACTGAGCTTTATGATGCTGAGGATCCCGGTATTCTTGTTAATGTCTATTCAAGCAAGGTCCAATATGAGGTGCCTGGTCCAACTATCTGTGAAGGGGGCACATCATCTGTGGAGCAGCAACCATCTAAGGCTACTACGACTGCAAAGTGTACTACCAGATACTAGAGGAGTTATTCATGGATTGTGTTGGATGTTTGGTTCGGTATCATGATATCAGTGATGATTGGGCATTGCTTTGTTGCTTGTCTTTTTTCCTTGTGGGTGATGAAATGGCGCTAGTTTTCTCTGTTTTATTGTTCAAATAAACTGAAGGCCATGTTACAGAATACGAATCTGCTTTGTCTCTCAACAAAGTGTTTGTCTCGTAAACTTTCGCGAAAACGGGCGGAGACATCTTTACCGAGGATTCATATCAACAAGTCAAACAATCTGAGGCCTACCATCGTGACTGTTACTGGTATTGTTTGTGTTTTCATACAAAAGCAGAACAACAATAACAATGAAGTAATTAATTAGTTTATTTAATCTCAATCCCTAAAATGATAAAATCGGCTTTCCATCTCATTTACAGGGTAAGCTCCCTCGCACAGAGATTAGATTGAGGCTCACACGTGACCTGGCGTTTTACCCGTCACGTCGGACAAAGAACCCCAGATTTCAATCAAACAGTCTTCGATCATGTCGACTTGGAAAGTCCTTGTTGAACTTTAGGCATTATAATTTCGAGCCTAATTGCTACGTTGCTGAAACGTGCGCGCTATGCGCTGATTACAACAAGTAGCTACAGCGCTCTTCTGACGCGCATCTTCAAACCTCCTTTTTAATTATAATTATTGCGCCCAGCTGCACACAACCGCTGTCATGGCTGCACCAGGTGTTGACGATTCTGCAATGGATGTTGATAAAACTCCCGCTCCAGCACCGCGCAAATTCAAAGCCTCGGACCTGCCGTTGCCTTCAGCGACCAGAGCAGCGATTGAATCACTTGCGCATAGCTTCAAGAAGGAGGGTGCCTACGATTCTATTCGAAAGCAAGTTTGGGACAAATTCGAAGCTAGTGTATGCTACAAGGAGAATATGTGTGCATTCCCATACTAACAAAAACTCAGGATTACGAGGCTCAAGTCACAAAATCGATTCTCGAAGTGGCCGAACAAGAAATCGAACGCAACCCGCAGCAACTCCTTACGCTCGACCGCCGAAAGGCTGCGGCCCTTATTGATGGTGCTCTAGAGAGATCTGGAGTTTACCAGAAGGCTGAAGATGTCATCGGTCAGTTAATCGACGTCGGTGCTATAGAAGAGCGCATCCGCGAAACACGCCGTGCAGAAATCGGCGAGGAAGCAGCCGAAGCAGAAAGATTGCAAGGAGCCAAAACCGATGAAGAGTATGAGGCCGAAAGAGAGGCTCGACGAGCAGAACGCGAACGTGTGCGAGAAGAGCTGCGACAGAAAGAAGCTGCAATTGAGGAGGAAAAGCGACGAATTTTGAAGGAGGAACGAAAGAAGGAGGAGCGAGAACGTGAGAAAGCCGAGCTCAAACGCCAAGAAGAGCGTGATGAGCGTCGTAGGAAACGTGAACAAGAACGCGAGGAACGTGAGAGGCTTCGAGATATCGAAAGGGAGAAGCGACACAAGGATCGTGGCCGTGATCGGGACAGGGATCGTAGCCGCAACACACGAGACAGGGACAGAGGCCACGATCGAGATAGAGATCGAGATCGCCATCGTGATGATGACCGACATAGGGATGACCATCACAAGGAGAAGCTTGCTGTTTCTGCAGAGTTGAAGGAGAAGCTCTCCAAGGAGGAACACGAGCGACTGGAACAAGAGGCGTTAGCCGACTTGCTTCGCGAAAGCTCTAAACCATCTCAAAAGCAGGAGTTGGAGGTCGACGCTGCTTTGGCGCCACCACCACGAAAGACGGGTCCCGTATCGGCCATTAATCCTATTCGACGAGAACGTTCCTCGGTTGCCGAGGGCCGCAAGGCAAGCGATGCAGGTGTCAAGGCAGAACGAGCTGGTTCTGAAGCCCCTTCTCAAGCAAAGAAGCCTAGTGTGGATGAAAACAAACCAGGCCGTAGTACTTCACGGGCCTTGGATCGTGAAGGAGATCGTGATCGCCCACGAGAGCGAGACAATCGTCGCGACCGACGCTCAAACTCTCCACGCAGAGGCCATAGTGGGTCTCGCGTTCGAGATAGACGTGATCGAAGCCGCTCCCGAGTTAGACAGGATAGAGCCCGCTCAAGGACTGGCACCGGCAGAGACGAACGTACGGTTAGAAGCCGCTCTCGTCCCAAGTATGATCACTACGAGCGAAGCAGATCTCGAAGACGCGAACGCAGTCGTTCCCGACCTAGAGTGGCTGATCGACGTGAGAGAAGTAGATCGAGAGCCAGGACAGACAGAAGGGACCGAAGTCGAGACAGGAGAGATCGCTCACGCTCGCGTCTGCGCACTGATCGACGGGATAGAACCCGCTCTCGCACTCGACGTGACCGAAGTCGTACTCGTGATAACCGGGGGCTTGGCGGAGCTGATCACTACGATCCACGAGAAAGAGATCGGGATAGAGATCGCCCCCGAGAACGCGAGAGGAACGACAGATCTCCCCCACGGCGACGAAGCCGAGAAAGGGCTCGGGATGATCGTGGTCAAGAAAAGCCTCGAGAGAAGGAACCCGACAAAGCCCCTGAGAAGGAACGCGAGAAGGAAAAAGAGAAACCATCTGACCGCCGAAGTCCTTCTCGAACCACAGCCTCTGCTGCGCGACCTAGTTCCAGCAAGGCTCAGGATGAGCTTGAAGAGTGGAAGCAGGAAGAAGTCAAGAAGCGGGAGAAGGAGGCCAAGGCATATCTGGCGGCTCAGAAGGACGCCAGAAACAAAGGTCTCCCAATCCCTGGACTCGACGACAAAAAGAGTAGTGGCGAGATTTCACCCGACTTGCGCCGCCGTCGAGTCAACGATGATATTGATAGGTACATGCCTGGAGGCCGCGAGGAGCGCAGACCTAGTCGAACTAGGAGTCGTAGCCGTCAGCGCGAAGTACCTAAGGATCGGGACCGCGAACGGGATAGGGGAGACAGAGACAGAGATAGGGACCGTGATAAGTTGAGAGGTGGAGACAGCTATCGCGAGCGGGACAGGGACAATAGAGATCGTGATAGGGATAGGGACAGAGATCGCAGAGGCGGGGACCGAGATCGTCCTCGAGAACGCGAGCGAGATAGGGACCGTCGTGATGGTGATAGAGATCGTGATAGAGACCGAGAGAGGGATAGGTCCAGGGATAGGAGAAATAGACGGGACCGAAGCCTGTCACCTAGGCGAGAGCGACGGGATCGCAGCAGGGACCGGCGCTGATGCTATGGGACTGGCTCTTTATTCTGTATAATATTCTGGCTTTTTCGAGCAACAATTAACTGGGGACTCCACTGGCGGATGATGTTGCATACCACCGAATTTCACTTAGATACCCTTTGCAGCCTAGAGCAAACATCAGGACTCGCTAGTATTCTATTCGATTCACAAAACTACAATGGCATTCGGTTTTAAATTCGAAAATTTGATCATTAACAAAAGTCTATAGAGGTATCGTATCCAAAGTAAAAGAAATCGTTAACACATTAATGGCTTAGCAACGATGATGTCGCCCGCGCCACTTGTGTGCCAGAGAGTCCATGGTAATGCCACAAGGCTCCGGCAATAATCACAGTGATGAAACCCAAGCAACCAACCATGATTGCCTTGCGCAACGTAGGGGACATTTCGCCCTCACGGTTGAGCGAACCTGTACCCCAAGCAACTATCTCCTCCCACGTGTTGAGGAGCTGTTCGTAACCAATGGAGTACAGAACGAGACCCATGAGAGCAATCGAATATCCGAGCGTCTGGAGAAGACTGATGTGGGTGCCCCAGATGACAACGGAAGCAGCCACAAGGAGGATGCTCTTCAGAATACCACTGAGAGTCATGACAAGTCCTGAGGTCTTACCAATCTGTATAGCAGTTAGTATGGGAAGTGAATCAAAGTCTTGGGGTAGACTTACAAGGACAACGCTGATGATGTTCAGGGCGAATGCAAGACAAGCGTTGGCAAAGAGCATGCCATAGCCTGCACTCGCTGCATCTTCCCACTTGAATCGAGGGCCCTCGCTGAAGGCGACAACGACGAAATTCATGAGGGTGCAGACGGGTGCATAGTAATAAAGGCCAACAAGGGGATCCATTCGAAGACCCTCTGCACTCAGCATGACTTGAATCATGACAACGCGGACAGCTTCGGCGATGGTACCACACATCTGAAAGATGAAACCTGCCACAGAGAATTCGATTTCTCCAAAGCTGGCGATAGCAACACCAACTACGATAATCATCACGTTGCTGAACGTCTTGCTGTCAGGTTGAGCAACGCCCCATACCCATGAAGCGATAAGAGTGAATACAGGACCAGTGGACTTGAGCATCTGGATGAAAGAAACCGACAGATAGAGATAGACGATGTTGGAGAAAACGAGCGAGGCCGAGTAAAGGACGCCAATAGGAAGGATGGTCCGTACGTAGAGTCGTCGAGAAAGAGGAATGGCATGACGAGAATCGAGAAGGGAGGTTGTTCGAGCAAGGATCTGGGTCGCTATAGTTGCAAAGACGAGATGCCATGTGGTGAGGATGATGGCTAGTAATTTGTTAGCTTTATGACTTGAACTGTGCACCACATATGTCAATTATTTGAGCACGTACGATATCCTGCGAACCTTGGTTAGTATAATTGTATTCTGGATGTGAGAAGTAGTAGAGGACTTACTGAATCCAGCAGTATCAATGAGCCACTTATTGAATAGAATAGTAACGTTGGAGAAGAAGATCCATGTCCTATACAAGAGTCATGTTAGATATGTCTTTGTCGAATCTCGAAGCCATAACTCTCGGGTTCACGTACAAGATGTATACAGAGGGGTGTAGTCTTGAGCCTGTTCCCTGGTTGGCAGGCTTTTCTGTGGTGGTGTCGTCAACTCCCTCATACCGAGGCGAGACCCTGTTGGCCTCCAAATCGCTTGATCCCGCCATTGTTGCAGTTGTCTCAGACTGTGAATATCGTCGTCTTCACGGGTTGTCGAGTAGTAAGAACAATGAAGCGGTGGCTTGCGGAGCGTTGTGTAGGCTATTTAAGACACAACAAGGGCGCGTGGATAGCTTAAAGCCACCTCGAACTAGACCCAACTCTCGTCTGCGAAGTGACGTATTCCCCAAAGAGAGCCGATTGAGCTTGAGGGGAAGAAAGAATAGGAAAGAAATCCGATTGAAGGGAGAAGAAAAGAGTCTAAAAGGAAGGAAAATGCTGAAAGAAGAGGCTGGATCGAAAAGTCGATGGGGTGGATTGGATGTCTCACAAGACAAACTCAATGGAACGGAATGGGAAAGTGGGTGGTCGAGGTGCCTCTTTCCGCAGGATCGAAAGCGGTTATAAGTAAGTGAGTGAGTCGCGCCTGCGTCAATAATGTCTTATGAAAACGGGAAGCTTCGTGTGAGTGGTTCCTGCGCTTTGCTGGGCTATCACAGATATGAGACACAAAAGAAACGACAAGCAACTATGAAAACAAACAACAATTCAATTGATCATCTTCTCTGACACCGGTCGGGTACCAGAGAGTTCTTATTAACAAAGACAAATACGGATCCACGCACGTCTTTTCTCTCGTCAAGGTCGAGCTCAGCCTCGAAATGGACCTTGTCCTGTCCTAAACCAACCAACATTCGGCTCAACTGTGCCGATCAACTGCCCATCGCCAGAACCAAAGTCATAGTCTACGAGTCAAGCCCTGTCATCAACGGGTCAAAGAGGCCGAGCTTCACAAAGATACAAACACAAACGGTCACGCCCGATCAAGCACCGTACCTGCCAAGCCTCATTGACAATCTATATCTTAGCTATGGAGCAGATCGAAGCAGCTTGATTGGGAGAACAGTATGGATACTGTTAAATGCTTGAATTAACGGATCGCTTGGCGAAGACAGCCCTGAAGCTTGAACCATCCAAATGAGAGCTGTTAAGCCCGTGTTTACGGCGATACCTATCATCAGATGAGAATTGAAGCTTTCTCAAGGAGGCGCAGGGCAGTCGTCGTCCCACAAGGCAACTGAAGGCCATGGCGATCAGCAACTGGGACCGTCAGTGTAGCAGGGATGCCAAAGACCCTGTCCGGGTGTTTCTACATACGGACTAACCAATGAAGCTCGTTCGTTGACGCAACTAAGCATTGCTTAGTAGGAAGCTTGGCATTACAAGCGGGTTCCTCAAATACGAGAAGACTTCTAATGGTCTAGAATCTCTCTGCAACGGGGCCAGCAGAGGATCAAGAAGCAATCCACATGGCAGCTGTCAATTCCTTCCCTTGTATTTTCAGCGGCCTTGGCCGAGGAACAATCAAAGTTGTTAATGGGCCTAGACTAGTCTCGACGATTAGCATCGATATAGGAGGTTTCAAACTCCTAGATATTAGGATAACCATAGGGACCGGAATTATGCCAAATTAATCAACGTATTAATAGTTCGGCACTTCATCCTGGAAAACTTACTCCTGAATTGAGAACAAACCTATGATAACCTCGCTCAGACAGTGCAACCCCCTCATGATAGGCAATTGGAAACTTACTAGATCTCTTAGATGCATATGCCTTTGCCGTTTCCCCTGGCTAGTTGCCGATATAACCGCGGAGTGAAGTTAATCCCACCTGTTCAGGAGATCGATCAACCAACAGTTTAATCCATTCTCTCTGCTAGTGACCTGCCGAGGACCTTTCGGCACTCAGTTCCACTACAGTGGGGATGGGCGCTTCTCGACTCTGTCTTTCTCGGCCGCTCATTGCCGGGAGCGTAAATATTAATAGCTCTTGCGAAACTTCCCTAACTGAAACGACCAGTATCGATGCCACTCATCGTAAGCGATAAACAACAATTTCGGTTAATAGCCTCAATTCGGGCTGAATTCACGACCTGGGATAACAATCGGGTTCTATCGTTTAGCAAAACGCTGTGTTGGTATTAATCCTGACATTGCATGTGCTCTCAATACAGTCCTTTCTGTTGAGCCACTTCGTTCTACTTTGTACTTGCAAGTCCAATGCTTTAGTAAAATCATATTTCCAACAATATGAATGTTTTCAACGCCGTCGCTATGCCTTTGAATACAATCCCTACCCGTGAATGCTCTCAATATCTTTGTGAGCACTTCGCTTCCATTATTGATGTTGATAACGGCAGCCTAAGTTAGCACTGCCCCATCTTCCCCCTTTGGTGAATCCTTCAAGGCTCAACGCGAACCAGTGAAGGTGCGTTAGCAATCAGATCTGAGCCGCGCGTTATCGTTTCAGCAGACTGTTCATCTACCATGAATGACGTGGCACCTTCTTCATTTTCAGATAGCTCCTTTGGCTTCCCATTAGCCTTTTGACTTTCGAGCCCCTGGACAACTGGGGTGATATCTTCCGTTGCATCGACCAGCCCATTTGCGGCATCTACATCCGTTACGTCAACGGCGTCTTGCATGCTGACATCGTCTTCGTCGTTCATGACCATGCTAGGGTCTACGCAATCGTAGAAGAGCATGAATACTCCAGGGGAAAGGTTCAAAACCGCGTCTTCGCTGACTCGGGAAACATTGTGATCGCTCAACCGCCACCAATCCATTTCAGGCTCGTCTGTTTCTTTCTCGTCCGTACTGGGCTCCGTCTTGGCGTCTGCCTTGCTATCGGGCTCATCATCCTCAATGACCTTGGTGGGAGGGCTTTGTCGTGGGAACTTGCGATAGCAGATATAGTGGCCGTTCTCGTGTCGGCCATAGTGTGTCACTACAGCGCGAAGCTCATAAATAGGGCCTGCGAGTTTACTAGAACCCTGATCGCCAGCCACCATTGACTTTCGAGGGTCAGTAACCCATTCCTCCTCCAACTTCGAGTTTTCGTCCGACGGGTTGGAGCCAGTACTGCCCAAGCACCAAGGAGCAAGATCCAGTGTCATAGGGAAATCGACCGGCGCTGAGTTTTTCATCATATTGAAAGTAGAAGGATCAAACACCGATCGTTGCATATGGATCGCCAAACTCTTTGGTGGTCGAGAGACAACAATTTGCTTGGTCTTGGTTGAGCTGACTTTGTTCTGAGCCGAAATCTTACACTTCTCTGTCAGTGTCTTGTCGTCGAAGTCATCCTCTTCCAATGCCAGCTCGACTGCCTCCAGTCGCTGATTCAGATGCTCTGCGAGCTTCTCGTTGGGTGCCCCGCTATCCTGCATCTTTTTTGACATCGCTGATAATTGTTGCTGAGTCTTGAGTAGCGTGCACTTGGTGCACTCAACATTCTCGATCGCTTCAACTTTACTATACGCATCCAACCGTTCATACAAGTCATGTTGGTTCTTGTTCAAACCCAAGCTTAGCGTCAAGCATGTGAAAGGAATCATCGATAGTCCATCAGAATGCCCACACTGCACGCAGGCCACTCTCTGCGCCAGCATACCTTCCAACGGGTTGTGGGGCAAGTTGATTTCAGGCGAATTGATTATACTCTGATAACCGCTGTCGTCGCTGTGCTCGCTTGGAGTCGCCTCGTCCTTTTCTATCTTGGCCGCAAGACCGGGATGCTGAGGCTGTGTGCTCTTAACAGCCCTAGCAACACTTTTATCAATGTCGTCCAATATTTTAGAATAGTATTCCTGAGCGTCCTGTTGTGTCCAGGTGCTCATCGATTTGAGTACGCCAGGGGTCCATAATGTTCTTCCATAATTTGATCCATCGTTGAGGTCGGTAATTAATGTTCGTAACGTCTGCGCAACATCGTGATCGCCATTATCGTCGGAAGCCTCGAGGTAGGACGACAGGTACTCGGGAAGAGGTTTGAGAGATGAGAGTCCCTGAAGAATGCTGTTTTGGTAGCATGAGTTGTCCATGTTGCCAAGGCCAGGTGGACTAGACGACTCGCCCTTCAATCCCAGAACACTGCCTGTTAAAGAGAGGGCGCGGCTTCTAACCTGAAGCACCGAGGACATAACACCACCAGAGCGATCCAGTCCGAGGACCCTTCGCATCTTGTCGCTCTTGACAGCATGTCGGCTTCGTTCGGCGCGCAACATCGGCTGCGAGGTTGTGGAATTCGTCGAATTATCGGGCGTATCTATAGCATCCAAGAGCCTCTCGGGAACGACAAATACTAAGGCGTCCCAGAGACTTGTTCCCAGCAAGCGTATTGACTCTTGTACGGTAGTCGTGGAAGCATATAAGTTGTATGAGAGGGTGACGACAATGATAAGGCAGGATATAAGGACACTCGGTTGGGTGATACGATCCCAGGGATTCTGTCGCGTGAAGAGGTGTTGATGAGTTGCCTGGGAGTCGTAGAAGACGTCGAAATCAGGATGTTCAGGCGTCATTGCTGTAATGGAAAGATTCGAGCTAATTCGTAGTCAAAATGTCGCAGCTCGAAGAGTCTTAGCCTCGCGACTGGGAAAAACGTGGGACCCGTGATCAGGTTACAGAAGTTTGTTGGCGCCGATCAAAACGCAAGCCATGACCCAAGTTGGACAAGAGAGGATAGATATGGAGGAACAGGACAGAGTTGAGAGAAAATGCGACAGACAGATGTTAGGGCAAAGCAAGGAAAGGAGTTTGGTGGATTGGCTTGAAGACCAGTATAAGAGCAAAGGGGTAATCGCAAGTCTATATTATAGTGCTTCTGCAGTGAATCGACCAAAAAGTTGACAAATCAAGTGGCAATAGACAGTGAAAAGATGCCGTTGGAATTATTTGTTGAAATTCAACCAACATCATCAAATTGAATGCCTATCAGACAGTGTTAATTGCTTCTGTTTCAGACCAAACACTGTACTGTGCCTGTATCATAAGCCTTGGCAACTATAAAGCTTTCTATTCACGGACCTTGAAGATTTGTAGAACCGTCAATAGACCTTCAGAACACTTTTTAAAGAAAATAATCTAATCGTAATTCACAGCGATGCAAAAATGCAACAATCAATGATTAAATGGAATATTGCATTGGAATTCGCAAAGAAGGTCTACGCTCATCAACGCCAGCGTATATCTTCCGCCCACTATAACCGCCTCATAATCATGACCAAACATGGGCATTGCCATTGCCAAAGAAGAAATATATATACAAGAAGAAAAGCGTTTCGCATGTTTCGTTTCATAATATCATAAAGTTTTAGGCCACTCTCAGAAATCTCGAGGTTGTTGTTTTGCTGGAACAACATATGCCAACTTTGGCTCCTCCACAGAAGCATCCTCGATGCCAGACCACATGCAGAGCGACACTGGAGTTGCAGGAAGCTCTACAGGGCTGTTCTTCTCTTCCACAATCGGGTCAAGTGGTGGGAAAGAGGGTGTGAACCCAGCCGTGGTAGGCGTGACGATGAACTTGTCGTCAGGACCACGAGCGAGATGAAGATGGCGAGTTGATGGCGAGCTTCTGTGGGAGAAATAGCCCCATGACTCTCGAGCGAGTGACATGTTGGGAGTGTCGTCGGTTCTCTTCTTCCGGAACCACTTCATCCATACAAATATTCCTATTCCCGCAAGGCAGCAGACGCCAGCAACAGTGCTCGCAGTCACTATCCCTGTTGGACCAATGCCACCACCCTTCTTCTCCTCTTCCTCTTCATCGTCTGGGGTAGCTGACTCGTTGCTGGGGTCTGTGGCACTGGCTACTGGTGGCTGCACGATCCTATAGGGGGCTTCTGATGTTTCAACTGCAAGAATATCAGAAGTGACTGACGATGCAGTCGTGGACGTTGCTGCCGGAGATGATGTTGCTGGAGATGATGTTGAATACTTAGGTACAGGTAGAAGGAAGGCGTAACTCTCGTCCTGGTCTTTGTCAAGGACGCACTCCTTGTCACCTCTGCAACTATATCCAAAGGGACAGCATCTCTTGCTCCCGTTTTTGGTTCCGCATCGTTTTAGTTCTTGATTAAGTGCTAATGACTTGACCTCCGCTGATGGGTTTGTCAAAGGATTTTGCCTTTCGATTTGGCAGGTTATAGGCAAGATGACCTCGCATTCTCCTTTCGAATTCTTTGGGCAGCATAGAGTGGTTGTGTTTGCAGCAAGGACCTTGCAAACGGAATCGGAAGAACAACAGAAGTCCCCGGGCAGGTCGTTACCACACCAATGATCTCCAGATATTGGACATGATCCATCTCGCTCTTGGTGTTGTGATGGAAATTCCATAAAAGATGGCGAGACTTCTCGAGGACTGTCCGGTTCCTCAATGGAGAAGACTCTGATATTGGACTCGACAGCAGCAGGGCTCACTGGAGTAAGTAGAAACGAAACCAACACAAGGAAGATCCTGAGGAGATGTCCCTCGTGAGGCTGTACAGAGAAAGCCATGACGAGTCTACATGGAAGAGTGAAGATAATGTCAACAGCCTGTATTGAACAGAAACAAAGAGAGAACAACGGGTAGAAATGAAGACGAGGCGCTTCGTGCAGACGCCGTGCAGCAGTTCTTAATGATAAAAGGAATGAGCGAGAGATGAAAGAACTATACCAATGCCATGCCTGCACCAAGACTTTCCATTGTTAGTTCTGCCCTACATGGATCTTTTCTTGAGTGTTGGTTCTGCTCTGTTTTACCTGTAAGCAACAACCAAGTCAGCCTCGAGAGCAAGGGGGTCCGATCGCCTGGCGACGCCAATCACGAAGGCATCCTAACCGCGGGCGCGACAAGACCCCTGGAGCAACCCAAAGCTTCGGTAGCGAGGTCAAAACTTGGAGGATCAAAGAGACGCAGAATGCAGGTTAAAAGGGTCAGCGCTTATACAAGTGGGGGAGAGACGCGCTATTGGAAGGCGAGACAGCCACTTGGCCGCGATGTTGGTTTCGAGGTCGAGGCCAAGACTTGATTGAGTCGAAACGAAACAGTTTATGGAAGATGCCTTGGGTCGAGATATTGGGCTTCTACCCTTTGGGGATACATCCATTCAAGGAACAGAGAGCCGAAGATAGTGGTCTCGACATGACATGGCAGTCACAGTTTGGCTGTAGAATTGGTGATGAGTTGAATCCCTTGCGTTCGATTGACACTGTTTAATGGAATGCAACGTATCACTTGATGCTACCTCAACTGCTTGGGTAGTATTGAGAAGTCAAAGAAGGTACAAAATTAGCATCACGAAAGAGAGCTTGGAGGGTTGGAGCTATGGGGAAAGAGTAGCGTCCAGTGATCCAAGCTTAATGTATGCCCCACAATCTGGACATGGTTTATCCCAGTAATAAATGAACTTGGCAGTTTATCTTCTTTGTTCAGTCTTGAGCACGAAGAACAGACTCACCATAAAAATAATTGATCAATAGAGAAAGAGAATTGTTATGTGTTACTTTACTCTCAATCCTCGAATTAAAATATTACCCCTGACTAAAATTATGCACGTGCGTTGGGAACCTTCCAACTGCCTTTAGTCAAACGCCCTTTTCTTTGTCAAGAATGGGGACTCACCGGGGGATTCCTTCCATTTATCCTCATGCGATTCTCGGCCGACCATTTGCCGAGGCATAGTGAATTCAAGCCATGACCCAGTCAACTTCAACATCTATGTACCTCACTTACGTCCTTGAACAAATATTGGATTGAACTTTTGTTACCTTTGAGGTGAATTCATCACTCACAATGCTTAGTCGGCTTGCTCGTTGCTCAGTGTAATTATCGCCCCCAAAATAATCAATATCCTATTCAGCTTCTCATACTCTTATCACTAGTTCTGGGCTGTCGAGTCGACGTGCTTCCTTAGCCGCCAGATGCATGCAACAGCAGAATGCTTTTGGTCTAACTTCACCTTCAGCACCAAATACAACATTCGCAAGATGGAATTCAGTCTCATTCACTCTAAAAGCTCGCTCATCAGCTCCAAACCATATCGAGATTAAAAAGCAGACTGATGCCCTGAACTCTACTCCCGAGCAACACACGGTGTAAGTCCCATGTTCCGTTGCATCGCGCTTCTGAGATCTTGGTTGCTGACTCTTGGCCTTTCTCTCCGGTGGTGTAGTCCTAGTTTGTGGTTGCGGTAAGTTAGCAATCGCGCTTAATCGCTCGATGTGATGAGCCAGGAGCGCTTATACGTTTAGCGACAACTGCCAATGCAGCGAATGCGTCAATCAGAGTACAAGGCAAAGAAATTTCGACACTTTCACGGTTAGTCAAAACTTAACGGCTGTTGGATAGATGTACAGTAGCTAACCGCTAGACAGCTGCCGCAAGATATCAAGCCTCGATCGTTTGAGCATCATGAGACACATCTCGAAGTCTTGTGTATGCATAACCCTGCTGATGGAGATTTGGATTGTTCACACCGCTGATGTATGCTAGGGGAGGACGACCACAAGAGCATTCATCCCTGGGAATGGCTCGACTGCTGGTTCACTAAAGGATACGGCAAGCAGTTGAGAGTAGAGGAGTAGGTTCTGGACTATGGTATACCTGTTGTCTTCGGTCACTGACAAATTACCAAGTCATCACAGATTTTGGGGCAGCGAGATCGCAGAGAACCCCCCGAAAGTTGACTACAGAATGGGAGCTGACAATATCATGGCTGAGCTGACCAGAAAGATCGTGAGTTACTCTCAACCCTGACATGGGCACAATATAGTACTTGGAATCTTACAAACATAGTGGATTCATGGCTTCTGTCTCGTCGAAAACACCGAACCAACTCCTGAAGCAACAAAAGAGTTCTTAGAGAAAATCGGCCCAATACGCAATACCCACTACGGAAGATTCTACGACTTTGTTCCTGATCTTGCCTTGGCTGACACTGCGTACACCAACATAGCTCTTCCAGCTCATACAGACACTACTTACTTCACCGAGCCTGCTGGCCTACAAGCCTTCCACTGTCTCTCGCACGACGCTCCTCCCGACCACAACCCAGACGAGCTCCTAGGTGGCGAGTCTCTTCTTGTCGATGGTTTCCAGGCTGCTATCAAGCTGAAACATGAATTTCCGGAAGCGTTCGGTGTCCTATCAAGAGCCCAGATTCCTTGGCATGCTAGCGGAAACGAAGGAATTGCTATTGCGCCGAATGGCGTCTACCCAGTTATCGAAATTAATGACGTCAATAAGCTGCGCCGTATTCGTTGGAACAACGATGATCGTGGGGTTGTGCATCCCACGCACGCAAAGGTTTGGTACGATGCAGCTCGGAAGTGGAATGAGATCATACGCCGAGAAAGTAGCGAGTTTTGGTTCAAGTTGACACCCGGCACCATCGTCAGTAAGTACTATAAAATGATGTTTTCATTGAGAATTGGTACTAACCATATTGTTCAGTTTTCGACAACTGGCGAGTGATGCATGGACGAAGTGCGTTTAAGGGTAACCGCCGCATATGCGGAGCGTACAGTAAGTTGTTCCCATAAGCCCAAAGAAACCACTGGTCTCTGACTCTGTATAGTACCCCGTGATGATTTCATTTCTCGTTATCGCGAGACAAACTTTGACCACGAGCGAGTTATCAGGCACAACCTTAACCAAGTTGCAAGCGTCAACAACGCTTCCCATGAAGTTAATAAAAAGAAGAAACCTCGATACGTCCGTCATCCTAAGTCTTCCAAAAACGCCGACCCTCAAGACAACAGTCATCCTGAATCCTCTGGAAAGCCGGAACTCGAGACGACGGCGCCGGCGACGACGAAGGTCATCGTGGATACTCTAAATGAGCCGGACCTTGGCAAGACGGCTACTGTGAAACGTCCGAGAAGCCTCTCGGAGAGACAACGACGACGACGACGAATAATGAATACTATTTGGTAAATACACTGGTGTCTTGGAGTTGCATAAGACTCAGACATAAAAAAGATATCTTGTTTAAACTCTTGTACTCGTGTCGTGATCCTGAAAGCTATGATCCAAGGAGATGTACAGCACTAGACTTTTGCAACACCTGCATATACTTAACCGCCATAGTCGCCAGCCCAAATCACTGACCATGTCATTGAGAAATGGCGGGGCATACTTACCCCGCGATTAATTCAAACCCATCCCCGGGGGGTTCGGCGCTTGATGAACTCGGCTCGGAGAGACTTGGGGTCCGAATTAGCCGGAGCTGAGTGGACAGCAACGGGGCCGAAGCACTGCACCATGTAAACACCCGGACCCTGCCAGAGGCATTTCTCCACGAAGTCAAACCGTTATACACGGACCAGATTTCAAGTCTGACAAGACGGCTAAATCTTGGAATAACGCATCTTGATAGGCGCGCCAGTTGGTGGAGACAAGCCTGTTGTGCCTTGCGAACTCAAGATACTAGGTATTATGTTGTCAACTTGGGTTCCACCCGACTGGAAGGGACCAGGGCCAACAGACATGTTTGGTTCGTTGATACAGTAAATGTCGCAAATGTGAGGATAGATGTAATCTATTGGTATGATAGCCGAGGTTTCTGGTGTTTGGGCAAAAGCTGGCGGATAGTATATAAAGTGTCAAGCTGTCCGGAACCATAACCTTGATGACTTGAACCTTTCTGCCTACCTCTTAATATCGTTGTTAAACCACCGCCTCTCATTCTCATAGTTCAACTCATCTCAAAGTCATCATGGATTCCAAAACAGGCGCATTTCACCATGACAACTTGGGTATACCTGATACCTCTAGAGTCATGTCGCTCTTCTCTCTGAAGGGCCGTACAGCCATCGTCTCTGGTGCAGGTGCAGGTATTGGTCTGGCTATCGCTCACGCACTCGCCGAGGCTGGGGCCAACGTGGCTATCTGGTACAACAGCAACAAGCAAGCCATAGCTGAAGCCGAGAACATTGAGAAAACATATGGTGTCAAGTGTAAGTACACTTTTCAGCTTGATATCGAACATAGCTTACATAAAACCAGGCCGAGCATTCCAAGTCAATGTCATCTCACCCGAGGCGGTTGAACAGGCCGTCAACGGCATTGTCGCCGAGTTCAACGGCCGTCTAGATGTCTTTGTGGCTAACAGTGGTATCGCCTGGGAAGACGGCACTTTCATTGATGGCCCTACGGAGAGAGCCCGTCGTGTTATGGAGGTCAACGTTGACGGCGTCATGTGGTGCGCCAGAAGTGCAGGAGCTCATTTCCGAAGACAGAAGAAGGAGGACACGACATTGGATGGAAAAAAGTTGGAAAACTTTGTGGCGGGTAGTTTCATTGCTACCGCGTCGATGAGTGGAAGTATTGTGAACATCCCCCAGCTACAGGCTGTGTACAACGCTTCAAAGGCTGCCGTCATTCACTTCTGTAAGCCCCTCCAATCCGTGAAACTAATCAGACAATATAGCTGACTTAATGCAGGCAAATCTATCGCTGTCGAATGGACAGGCTTTGCCCGCGTCAACACTGTGTCTCCAGGATACATCAAGACCGAAATTACAGACTTTATCAGCGAGGATGTCAAGAACGTCTTCAAGGAGAAGACAGTCGCTGGGTAAGTACAAGCTGGTTCCGGAAGTTGCTAGCTCTTGGCTAACATCATACACAGACGTCAGGGCGAGACTGGAGAGCTCAAGGGAGCTTATTTGTACCTGGCTAGTGACGCCTCTTCTTTCACGACTGGTCATGACTTGATTGTTGACGGAGGTTACTGCTTGCCTTAGAAATTTCATACAGGACATGCATTAGAGTATTGGAGTTTAGGAATTAGATATTGAAAGTTTCTCTCAGACATGAATTTAGAAAGAACATCGGATTTGCGTCAGCATCAGCTTGGCAACGTGAACTTGGCAGCAAAAGCCTCGAGACGGATATCAGAATATTGACCTGGGCTACATGGCGTACATCAATTCGCCTGTCAGATGAACGTGGGGTAAGGAGTGTTAAGAGAGATCCTCGTTAACGATCGCCAGAAGTCGGATTCCTGATACTGAACTGATCCCATTGGTCATGCTAGATGAACTGGCAGCTCGTTCAAGAGGGGGCAAAAGCTTCAAGGTAAGATTGATAATGCGCAAAGGGTTAGAATACGATAAGAGCCATAATATCGCTGGTTTCACCGCTTCACCACTTAAAAGTTTATCCATGTATCGTTGATGAGGCCCATTCTATTTTCAGGCGGGCGGATCTTTTTTAGGACAAATTCAGGGGAGTAGTCCCCTGAAACGGAGGGTTTCCCGAGCTGGACTGTAGTGGAGGGTGTTCAACTTTGCGCAGCAGCGCAGTAAAAATGCGTTGTAGACGATAGACAGTTAATCAATGAATGAATGATGACCACGCGAGTTGAGACTCCTACCTTAAAACTGCCATCGTTTCATTGGACCGAGGCCAAAGCAGAACCTGTCATCGGAATAAACGTGAGGAGCTGTCAGATTCGAGAACCTCAAAGCTGGACGCCCAAAAAGTACCCTGCCCGCATTTACTGGTACATCTCCACTTGTCAAAGCCTGCCCTGGTACTTGAGCTCCCTCCCAAGATACTTGAGCCTGGTCTGGCGTCTGTCTGGCCCTCCATTAGAATTGCTCACCCCGTCATCTCCCAACTGGCAGTGGCTACTGAGAGTTCTTACCTCCCAACCTGCCTTCCCGCTCTTTCTGATCAGCCCTATCCTGGTAGAGGAACCGTCTTCCTACAAACCCATCCGCGGCTTCTACCCAGAACCGTCCTCTCTACATACATATAATCGCACCGCATATTCCATTATAACAAGTTTCGACATACATCTTCTCTATCGATCTTAAGCTTCACCGCCGTCCGTTCTTCTTTCTCGTCGCCCCTAGCCGCCCACCATGGACTCTGAAGGCGAGGCCAACACTGCGCCCTCTGCTGAGGAGCGACGCAACGTCCAGGTCGACAATGCCATTCGCGCAATCCAGGAAAAGAAGCCGGTCCCCGAGATCGATTTCACCATTCACACCATGGAGGACAACACTCAGGTCAACACCATGGAGCGTGTATGCAAAGGTTCGTTTGATCCCCCTCCAGTTGTCGCTGTCCACGACCCCGCCATCATCATCGACAACGCTTTGATCGCAGATTTGCCCGCAGTACCTGCAGCTGTCATTCAGCTCGTCTTTGCGGCATGATGGATCAAAATGGCCACCAAACCCTCGGAAATCGGTTCCCGAATCTTTGACTGACCTGGATCTCGCATTTTCACAGATGTCCAAGCTCCTGCCATGTACAAGCCTACCGACGAACAATTCTTCGAGGATGAGACTCAATCCAAGCCCAACCTTCAGTTCCTCAAGCAGCATTTCTACCGCGAAGGTCGTCTCACCGAGGAGCAGGCTCTTTGGATTCTGAAGAAGGGTACTGAGCTTCTGCGCGCCGAGCCCAACCTCCTGGAGATGGACGCTCCCATCACCGTTTGTGGTGATGTTCACGGACAGTACTACGATCTCATGAAGCTTTTCGAAGTTGGTGGCGACCCCGCCGAGACCCGATATCTCTTCCTTGGTGACTATGTCGACCGAGGTTATTTCAGCATAGAGTGCGTTCTCTACCTCTGGTGTCTCAAGATTCACTACCCCAAAACGCTTTGGCTGCTGCGAGGAAACCACGAATGTCGCCACTTGACCGATTACTTTACCTTCAAGCTTGAATGCAAGCACAAGTACTCCGAGACCATCTATGAGGCCTGCATGGAATCTTTCTGTGCCCTCCCTTTGGCGGCCGTTATGAACAAGCAGTTCCTCTGCATTCACGGTGGATTGAGTCCCGAGTTGCACACTCTGGACGATCTAAAGAGCGTGCGTTATGATGAAACTTTCCTTGCTGAAGTTATTGAGCTAACATTCCCTAGGTTGACCGTTTCCGCGAGCCCCCTACTCAAGGTCTTATGTGTGATATCCTCTGGGCTGATCCTCTTGAAGACTTTGGCCAGGAAAAGACCAGCGACTATTTCTTGCACAACCACGTCCGAGGATGCTCATACTTCTTCTCTTACCCTGCGGCCTGTGCCTTTTTGGAAAAGAACAACCTTCTCTCGATCATTCGAGCCCACGAGGCCCAAGATGCTGGCTACCGCATGTATCGCAAGACGCGAACCACGGGCTTCCCTAGTGTTATGACCATCTTTTCCGCCCCCAACTATCTCGACGTTTACAACAACAAGGCCGCCGTCCTCAAGTACGAGAACAACGTTATGAACATCCGACAGTTCAACTGCACTCCCCATCCTTACTGGCTCCCCAACTTTATGGATGTCTTTACCTGGTCTCTGCCTTTCGTCGGAGAGAAGATTACCGACATGCTCCTTGCCATTCTCAGCACATGCTCTGAGGAGGAGCTCAAGGAGGAGACACCCACTACAACCTCCCCTGGACCCGCCTCACCAGCTCTCTCCAATGATCCCGAGTCTATTGAGGTGCGACGTAGAGCCATCAAGAACAAGATTCTCGCGATCGGTAGACTGTCTCGTGTATTCCAAGTGCTTCGCGAGGAGTCAGAGAAGGTCACAGAACTCAAGACTGTTTCTGGTGGAAGGTTGCCCGCCGGAACCCTCATGCTCGGTGCCGAGGGACTCAAGAACGCTATCAATGGATTCGAAGATGCTCGAAAGGTCGATTTGCAGAACGAGAGACTGCCACCTACTCACGAGGAAGTGGTCAAGCACCAAGAGGAGGAGCGAGACAACGCGCTCCAGAAGGCTGCTGAAGATGCCAACAACGACACAAAGTTGCAGCAACTTTCTAGAAGGCTCAGCACGTGAGTTTCGACTTTTATGAGTTTTTCTTTTAATCAGACGCTAACTTTCAACCAGGGATCGTAAGAACCGGGCACCACCCTCATGAGATATGGCTGTACAGTAGCATATAAGTTATTGTTAAAAGCGCTAGGTGAAGGATTTGGATGAACGATGAATTGTCATTGCCGTATACGAGTGGCTGTCATTTGCCGCCACCTTTCCCTTTATCGTGACTGCTGACAATCTGGTCGCTGCACTGGCTACAAAGGTCGGGTTGTCGTCGCCGGTCCTACGCTCGCGAGTCAAGCATGTTTTAAAAGCAGGATGCTTGGCAACGATGTTGCCTTGGGCGCTCAGTAGATATGCAGACAATGTTCAGGACACTGTCTGGAAGCAAATAAGCGCTAGGATTTGTAGTTGATGGTGCATCTTAATGAATACATGAACGTTTTTCAGCGTTGACCGACCGTTAACCCCATAAGGTGGACATGATAATGGCTAAATGCCATATCTATAGATTGGGCTGGATATGCTTTGATGACGCATCGCTTCCTCCCTAAGCTTCATGTCGAATGATATACGTCGAGGCTGGTCCCTGGTGTGACAACATAATTGACGTTTTGGACATAACAGTGTTCGTAATTCCATCAAGCTCACAGAACCTTCTGGACAAGTTCCAAAAGATCAAAGAACGCCTCACGCTCGAGATCACTTTTAGCAAGACCAAGACCCAGAACAAGGATTCTTCGATCCTCCGGTGATCGCAGGCATATTTGACTTGCAATTTGCGCCGCATAAAGCTGCCCCAGAGTCTCGCGCTCCTCACCCCCGCCTCCAAAAAGCGTCGTTGGTGTGAGATGTGTTGATGGGAGAAGACCCTTGTTTGAACTTGGGAGGTTCATTTCAACCACTCCAGATGAAGTTCCCGTCAAAGGGACTTGGATCTGACCCATCATGTTAGTATGAATTTATGTGGCAGCGGCAAGAGTATGTACCCATTGTGAAAGACGGCCTTCTTGAGAGATGGTGATTAGGATCTTGTCTGCGAAGCTCGTAGAGGAAATATCGGTGGTAACGCCGTTTACTACACCTGAGACTTCTCGAGATCCAGCGGGGAATTGGTCTGGTCTGACATCGATTGAAGTCATTGTTATTGGTGGTGGAAGTGTTGAGCTGGGTTGATGCTTCTGGGTTTACGTAGCACATGTGTAGTTGGCGCTGTCTGGTGGTGAGAAAAATGGAGCTGAGTGAACGGAATCGTTGGCTCACTCTAGGGGAGTTCAGGTAGACTGTTTACACCATTATTTTTTGAACCAGTGAGATAAACCTAGAAACTGAGGCCTCTAATACATCAAAAGCATAGAAAATAACATTAGTAGTTTAATTATTCTATGCGTCGACTAAGATCAGTCAGTATCTAGGCTCTTTTTCTTTCCACGCCTCAAGTCTCGAGAAACAATGGAACACTAAAAAGGCTAGACTCAGCGACTAACACTAGATCGCCCCACTGGGCCCCGCGCTATACCAAAAGGGAGTACAGATTCTGGCGGTGTTTAACGGCAGATTGACACTTTTGCCCAAAAATTATTATCGAGCCGTGTTTGCGAAAGGACCTAGGTATCTCATATCCTTACTCAGAGCCATGGCGAAGTACGTTCCTCGTCAAAGAAAGCACAAGGTGCTAGCTCGTGAGCGAGCAAAAGAGAATGCCCAACATGAAATAGTAGACTCCAACCAGGATGAGCTGCTTCCTTCATCAAAGGCCGAGCGCGAGGCCAAGAGGGCCCAGTTGAGGGCAGAGCTTCGTCAAGAAGGTCAGAAGATGAGCGGAAAGAAGGCCAAACGCTTGGAAAAGTACATTGAGGGCAAGCTGCGCAAGGACGAGAACCGCGAGCTGATGGCCAAGCTTGCTGAGGAACAAGTCGATACCAGCTTGTTTTCGAGCAGTCGTGTCATGGGCCAAGGTCGCGAAACCAAGAAGGAAGCTGCACAAAGAGCCTACAGGGAGGAGCAGGCCGGATTGGAGGGTAGCGAAGAGAGAGCGAAAATTCTCTATCAAAAGAGGAAGGAAGTGGAGATGAATGAAGACGATTCGAGCGACGACAGTGACGCATCGGAGGAAGAGTCAAAACCAACAAAACCCAAGGCAGCAGAACCAGCGAAAGCGACAACATCTACACCCGCGCCCGCTCCTCAGGAGTCCTCTAGTGAATCGAAACCGGCGATCAGCGCATCGCTCGGTTCAGGTCTTAAGCGCCCATTGGACGTTGACGAGGAAGGAAAACCCGTTATCAAAAAGCGACAGAAGCGTGGTGGAGTGAAGTCGAAGTTCTCAATCGCTCCCGTTGAGGCACCCCAGCCCGAGTCTGAGGACGCAGGCGATAGCGATGGCAGCGGCAGCGACAGCGACGAGTGGAATGGATTCAGCAACGACGAGGCCGAGAAGAAAACACAAGACGAAGACGAAGACGAAGCGGACAGCGAGAGTGAAGAGTCCAGCGAAGGCTCCGAGGAGGAATCAGATGATGACTCTGACGAAGATATGGAGGATCGCGAGAACAAAGCGCAAAGATCATCGGCTTTCAAGGCATGGGCGCATCAGGCGCGAAACCAGGCTCTCGGATACCAATCGATCGAAGGCACAACGACCAACCTAGAGATCCCTAAACCAGACAATTTTGTCCCTCGAGCACCCGAGCAAGATCCTCTGCCCTTGGAACTGCAAACAACAAAAAATACCGACCGAAAGGTGTATAGCGTTTCAGTTACCAGAACCCCTGAGGTCCAGGAAGCTCGTCTCAAGCTTCCTGTCGTTTCGGAGGAACAAAGGATAATGGAAGCCATTCATAACCATAACATTGTGGTTGTGTGTGGTGCAACGGGTTCCGGAAAGACTACTCAAATCCCGCAATTCCTTTACGAGTCTGGATACGGTGCTCCTGATGGGCCCACGCCCGGATTGATCGGTATCACGCAACCCCGTCGAGTCGCTGCCGTCAGTATGTCAAAGCGAGTTGCTGAGGAACTTGGAGACAAGTCTGAGGCAGTGGCCTACCAGATTCGTTTTGAGGGCACCGTTAACCCCAAGACATCCATGAAGTTCATGACTGATGGTGTTTTGATGCGCGAGGTTGCGCAGGACTTTAAGCTTATGAAGTACTCTGCGATCGTCATCGACGAAGCTCACGAAAGAAGCTCCAACACCGACATTCTCATTGGTATGCTCAGCCGAATTGTTAAGCTTCGAACAGAGTTGGCGGCGGAGGATCCCACCCATAAGCCCCTGAAGCTCATCATCATGTCGGCCACGCTGCGAATTGAGGATCTCACCATGAATCCTACCCTTTTTGCGACCCCACCACCCGTCCTCGAAGTTGAGGGCCGACAACATCCCGTGACCATGCATTTCGCTCGAAAGACAAGGCACGATTATGTCGAAGAAGCGTTCCAAAAGATTAGCAGAGGCCACAAGAAGCTACCGCCTGGTGACTTCCTGGTGTTCTTGACTGGCCGCAACGAAATCTTGCAGCTCAGCAAGCAACTTAAGACGGCATTTGGTGGTCCCAAATCTGCCGATGGACCTAAGGTACAAATATCCGCTAATGACGCTCCTTTGGAAGTCGAGGATATCGAATTTGGAGACGTGGATGATCGCAATGGTGATGAAGATGGCGATGACTTTGACGAGATACTTACAGACGACGAGAACGGGGAGGATGAAGATGAGTTCCAGATTGAGGAAGATCAAGAAGCTGCGCCTCTCAAGATGCGAGTGCTACCCCTCTACTCTCTTTTGCCAACAAGAGAACAAATGCGAGTGTTTGAGCCAGCGCCCGAAGGCACACGAAACATTGTACTGGCTACCAACGTCGCGGAAACTAGTTTGACCATTCCTGGTATTCGTTACGTTTTCGACTGCGGACGATCCAAGGAGCGACACTACGATCGTCTAAGCGGTGTTCAGAGTTATGGCATTGGCTGGATCAGCAAGGCCAGTGCAAACCAACGAGCCGGTCGTGCTGGTCGTACCGGTCCTGGTCACTGCTACAGACTATACTCGTCTGCAGTTTATGAGAGAGATTTCCCAGAGTTCATGGATCCCGAGCTGTTGCGAATGCCCCTTGAGGGTATTGTGCTACAGCTGAAGGCCATGAACCTACAGCATGTCGTTAACTTCCCTTTCCCTACACCACCGGATCGACGGGCCCTTGCAAAGGCTGAGAAGCTTTTGACGTACCTGACTGCTGTCTCTGATACTGGAAAGGTTACTCCTGTCGGTCAGCTCATGTCCATGTTCCCTCTATCTCCCCGATACAGTCGCATCTTGTTGGTCGGACACACCCTCGATTGCATCCATTACACAATCGCTCTAGTTGCTGGTCTATCAGTGGCAGAAATATTCCTTCCTGAAGCTCAAGCCATTCCACAACTTGCAGCCAAGGAAGACCACGAGATTCGCACAACAGCGGACGTCCAAGCAGAAAGCCGCCAGGCGGCTATTCGAAAGCAGTTCAACACGGTGCACTACGAGTTTTGCAGCATGGACGACAAGTCTGATGCTATAAAGGTTTTGCAAGTCGTGGCGGAATTTGCTCACGAGCCTACAGAGCAATGGTGCGAGGACCATTTTGTTCGGTACAAGGTGCTCAAGGAAGTTCAGCAACTGCGTCAACAAATCACAGAATTACTGAAAAACAATATACCTGCTTTCGCCAATCTGAGGTATCAGGATAAGCTGGATCGTCCATCACCCAAGCAGGTCGCTGCGCTCAAGCAGATGGTTGCCGCTGGATTCGTGGATCAGGTAGCTATTCGAGCAGATCTCACACCCAACCCTCCTGAGCAGTACCGCGCGCCGCGTCGATCTATCGACATTCCATACGTTCCCTTGATGCCCATCCACACTGGTGAGGAGGTTGAGAGCGATCGTGCGGTGTACATTCATCCCACATCACCCCTGGCCCATATCAGCATGCGGGAGTGTCCCGATTACATCGTGTACTCCCAGCTTCAAAAGGCTACGCAGCTAGTTGACACGACAAAGCGACCCAAGACCAGGATGCACGCCCTCACAGATGTGTCGGGTGGTGTGTTGTCCAATCTGGCAAAGGGCACGCCTCTCATCACTTACAGCAAGCCAATGAAGGAACTCAAGTCATTCGTTGCGGCTGATGGTTCCGCGATGAGGGAGTGCGTTGTCGTTCCTTCTCTGAGGGCAGAGGGTACAGGTGGCCAGGGATGGGCTCTGCCTAGCAAGACAGTGAAGCAAAAGAGAGTGCCTGGTCAGGGCTGGGTTGTGCAATAGATGTGTATATTCAGACAATGTCGCGCCATTTATAGCCTGGGAGTTTATAAAAGACCAAAAGTTAGGCCAGTTCTAGCATAAGAAATGATAAATTAGATAATTGTATTCACCTGCTCTCTAAAGCTGTTTCAGATCTATACACTTAACTCCCTTGAAGAAAAAGCAGAGGTAATGCTTCTCAAAACATCCGTGGGTCAATGATTAAAGTAATCCATGGTGGTGTGAGAGCTCGACGTCATCATACAAGCATCATGTTTATATAACCTGTTAAAGAGTCTATCTTGACCACGAAAGGCTATCTCCCATATTTGCTTCGTGAATTGAACATAATATATACATACATACCATTTGTATTTTTTGTTATCGATCATGGCAACATCGAATACTCTGTTTCCTGGCGTTGCTTTGGTCACTGGTGCTTATGACAGCTGATGTCCCAGAAGATGACCCTGCTGTACAAACTGCTGTCATGAAACGAAAAGGCACGCCGCAAGAAGTAGCAGACGCCGTCTTGTTCCTATCCAGCCCAAAGGCTTCCTTCATCCAAGGGACTGCATTATCGGTCGATGGTGGATATACTATCAGTTAAGCATATGATAGAATGACAATAGGTGTGTGAAAGTCATACTGTATTGGGTATCAAACTAGTGTATAAGCGAGAATAGCAAGAATCACGATGTCTATTTCCCCATTGAACGCCCCTTTCGTCCCTGGTAAGCTCTACCTCAAGATGCGGCTGGTGTGCTGGTCGAGTTCGCCATTTTACTCTTCTTGCGCTTGGGTTTAGGAGCTGCTGATCTAGGTGTCTTCTCCTTGCTTTCCTTCTTGTCTTCAACTTTGGTGTTGATCGTGGGTGCAGTGATGCTCCTCACGGGGCTGTCCTTCTTCACAAGTTGTGGTGGTTTTCGGCCTGTCGTAGTGAGGTGGAATTCTCCTGGACGGCCAGTAATAGGGTTCTCGTCAATGTATTCGCCGCCATATTTCATATGGATCATGAACGACTCTTCTGCCAACTTGGCCAATGCCGCATCCTCATCCTTCTGTGTAACTGATATAGGAGCAACTGGGGCTTTGCTAGATTCGTCTGCCATGGGCATTGGTGTTGCCGCAGCAGAATCCTGAACTTTTGGCTTTGTTGATGTCTTGGCTGATGGGAGCTCGTAGTAGTTGCCCCTTGACGGTCCCCATTTGCGCACAGATTCAGCGGCTGTCACAGCATTGGTAATGCATGAAGATATCGTCATCTAAATAACAGGTTAGAATGGACCTCGAACCAGATGCGTGAAAGAACTTACAATTCGTGCTGCGAGAATGCCACTCAAGGTTGGTGCCATGTAGATATTTTCCCCCACGACAAAGTAGGAGGCATGCACTGTAATCTCGTCGTCCTCATATGCGGACTTCCGCCTCGTCTGCTTGCGAATCACCCAAACTCCTGTACCAGCTCCAGGACCAGTCTCTGCAGGTTCCTCTACGACCCTGAATTCAAGACCCGACATGGTGTTGAGATGTGTTTCGAAAGCTTCGCGCGTTTGAATGACCGGATACATCGAAGGAACGTTCATCGCTTGATTGTAGACCACGGCGTTATTCGAAGTGCGCTCGAAGAATGGCGATTCGGCGAAGTAGAAGAGTATAGTGTTGTTATGTAGGCCACCCATTTGCGCGATGGCCATGGGGGAGCGCCATTGAATCTCATCGAGAGGGGGATCGTTTGGGTTGGACATCTTGAAAAGTTTCGCTGGCAAATCTGATCCTATGTATGCTTTTCTTGTGTTGTTTGTTTGGTGATGATTGTTTGAAGAATCGAGAGGTTGAAAGAGCTTCCGCGAATTGACGTGGGGTTCCGCTCCGTACCCCAGAGGTGTTACAGGGAGCGGTCGCGTTCCGCTTTAGCGCATGTCCAGTAGGATAGCATGGCGCATCATTTCGACCTTACAACCACCTACCTTCACTTCACTTAATTCCTGCATCAAGACAACGCACGCTTTTTAATACCGCAGAAACAAAAGTACAACACATAATACCGGTATACGAATCACGTCATGGATCTCCTCTCCAGTGTCCGCAAATCTGGATCACGAGGTGGTGTCAACTTTAGCTGGGATGAAGTCGCAAACTCTTCCCATCGCGAAAACTATCTTGGCCACAGTCTCAAGGCCCCTGTTGGACGATGGCAAAAGGGTCGCGACTTAAACTGGTACGCCAAAGCCGAAGACGATGGGGAACCCGACGAGAACGGAGAAACAGAAGAGGAACGACGTGAGAAGGCGCGAAAGGAAGAGGTGCGCAAAATCAAGGAGGCTGAAGAGGATGCTATCGCAGCAGCTTTGGGCTTGCCACCGCCTGTACGAAACTCTTCAGGTGCGAACGCAGTAGAGGTTGATCCCGAAAGACGAAAAGTCGGGCCAGCAAGTGGACCTCCTGAAGAAGAAGCTGGAAAGGAAAAGCGAGAGCGTTCGAGACGTCATGATGGTTCCGAAAGACGGGAGAGAAGGCGACACCGCAGTCGAAGTCACGATCGTGACCACGATCGCGAGCGCCGTCATCGCAGGCACAGAAGGAGCCGAAGTCGTGACCGAGATGCTGGCAAGGACAGGGATGAAGATCGACCAAGGGAGAGACGCAGAGATAAGGACGGAGGTCGGGATAGGGAACACGGTCACAGGCGCCATCGTGATGGCCATCGAAGGGAAGACCGTGAAGGAGACGATCGACGACACAGAGATGGAAGCAGAGAGCGCCGCCGCTCGAGATCACGGGACAGACGCAGACGCAGTGGCAGTCCTAGACCTCATCGCCGAGACTGAGGGCGAACTGTGGTTTTTCGAACACAGCAGAAAATGTGATACCCGAGCAATAGCATGAGGGGAGATTGGACATTCGCCATGCATTACGAGATTGATGTCAAAATCAACAATAAATTGTTTTCGCTTCCTATTTAAAGCAGAATCATTCATGCTTCTAGAGCTCTCTACCTGTTCCAACGCCAAATCAACCCATTTTGTTACACTTGTATTGTTACACAGTCCTAAGACTGACTGAGAGGCTGGCCATCCTTGGCCTTCTGAGCACCATACTTCTCCAATCGGATAGACTGGATAGCAATGAAGCCAGTGCTGTCCATAGGAGAGAAAGTGTCAAGGCTGTCCATGGAAGCATCCTCCTGTGAGTAGAGGCTACTGGTCTCGCTCGATCGTCCGAGGACATAGACGTGGCCCTTGTACACTCGGAGGCGGACCTGGCCATTGACGCCCTTCTGGGCAGAAACAATGGCCTCATCGAGCCACTCGCGCTCAGGGGAGAAGTACACGCCGTTGTAGAGGCATTGAGACCACTCGACGGTCACAAATTGGTCTCGAAGCTTGCGGACCTTGGAGTCGAGGACAAGACCCTCGAGATCAAGGTGGGCAAGACGAGCGATGGTCAAGCCAGGAGTGTCATAGCAGCCACGGCTCTTTAGTCCGATAAATCGGTTCTCGACACTAAGAATCGTTAGCTCGACTTCTTCTCAATACCAGCGATGATCAGGCTTACATGTCAATTCGGCCAACTCCATGGTCATGGCCAATCTTGTTGAGAAGCTTGAAGAGCTTTACCGAGTCAGTCTCCTCCTGGTCAGGGGTAGCAACCTTGACAGGCAGACCCTTCTCGAAGTGAATAGTGAAGTCGTAAGGCTTGTCAGGTGCCTCAAGAGGGTCGACAGTCTGAGTCCAAAGGTCCTTGGGAGGAGTATGGTCAGGATCCTCGAGAATACCGGCCTCGTATGAGCAGTGGACAAGGTTTTCGTCTTGGCTCCAAGGGGCCTTGGGGGTGGATGAGACAGGAATGTTGTTCTCAAAAGCGAATTGAAGAAGGTCCTTTCGGCCTTGGAACTTCTCGCAGAACTCGGGAAGTCGCCAAGGGGCGATGATCTTGATCGAGGGGTTGCAAGCCTTGAAGGCGAGCTCGAAACGAACTTGGCTAAAGGAATATGTCAGTTACAACTTTAGTGTTTGCGATTGGTTTGCCATACTCGTTCTGTGATTTGTTAGCAGTGATTCATCTTATGATTGATGATTTGACTTACTCCTTTACCAGTGCAGCCATGGCTCAGAAGGTTGCAGTTGTACTTCTCAGCAACTCGGACCTGAGCTCGAGCGATAACAGGTCGAGCAAGAGCGGTTCCGAGGAGATATCGGTCCTCGTAGATGGCGTTGCACTGAATTGCTCGGAAGACAATTTGTTCGACAAATTCCTTCTGGAGGTTCTCAATGATCATGCGCTCAGCTCCAAGAGCGAGAGCCTTCTTCTCAACGGCATCAAAGTCCTCTACTTGGCCAACATCGGCAAGGAAACACTATAAGTTGTCAGAGCTGTTGGCAAAACAAAAGCTAGTCTGAGCAAACATACCACAACCTCGTAACCTTCAAGAATGAGCCATTTTAGGATCGTGGAGGTATCAAGACCTTGTTGAATTAGTATTCGTTATCTTCATGCAGCGGCGTATAAGTGTAGGATAAGTACCTCCAGAGTAGGCACTATGAAATAGAATTAGTAAGTTTCTAATACGACATTTGTGACATAGAGATCAAAAACTTACAGACAAACACGGCCTTCTAACATGATGTGAAGTTGATGTGAATGTGTTTGGATTGTTATGTGTTGTTGCTTAATATGGACAAAGCAAGAGGAGAGTGATGCAGTGATGTAGAGTGTGAAGCTTGAATGATTGAAGAAGATGAAGAGGAAAGAGGTAGTTATTTTATATTTCGAGATAAAGAAGTTGAGTCACAGTCATATTGTCGATCCTCCACGAAAAAGCAAAGTTATCAATCGATCTAGTAGTGACTTGCTGTCTCCATCGCCAACAGTGAATCACTTACACGATGTTGACCTCCGAGTCCGGACCCAATAAAACATCTACAAAATCTATTCTGTAAAATCTAGTATAATTCGAGTGTTTCTAGCCATTCCAAGTAAGGCCGATATGTTAAGATAGTCATAGTGGTACCTGAGCTAAAAAGCAATATTCATGGATTGCCTTGGTTTGCTCATTGCGAAGTCGGCAACTAATTTCAATGTTGACTCTTTTCAAAGAAATTTTGAAGACAAACGGGTCTTGGCACGGCCCTTATCGGGGTCTAAACTAAGAATTGACAGCGGCTGGGCGGGTACAGATGGATGTTGTAGCGGGTGATCGTCAGTAACAAGGACCTTTGCAGGATGGATGCATTAGATTCAGAACTTGTACATTGCAAGTTAGAAGGAATCTATTGAGGTCAGGAACAATCTCAAAGTCAATATTCACTACTCAGCAACGGTATATCGATTAATCATCGACCTAACGTCAAGTGTGAGATTAGAACGATCATGCCTTAGCTAAACATTTGTGTCCTCTGATTGGTCACCTTCTTCCGCGACAGTGGACAACGTCAACCACTTTCAGGGACCATCTGCAACTGTCTGGGGGTTTCCTTCACCACGGGTCGCAGGTCATATGAACCTACAACCTATCTTCAAACACCACATAAACTCTACAGCATCATCAGGTTTTGCCACACATATTGTGTGATTTTTGTTGTCTCCTTCCCTTGCTTGTCCAGAGTTGGAGTGTATTCTTTCGCGTTTGCCACATTGCGCCGTCGTACGTAGCTATGTCTGCCTGTCCTAAACTCCGAATCTGATCCGCATATCTATATACACCGAAGCATCATAGCTAACTTTACCAAACAGTTACCGTTTCATTTTTCCTTTCTGAGACTTTAACTCCCAAACTATAAAGCTCCTTCCACGACGATAATGCGATAGTAGACCTAATACCGTAAACACGATGGATTATTCGAAGTTGCGAGCCGCCGCTTTGCGGGACGGTGAAGACGAAGAAGCCGTTACTGTCGATACCCGCGCTCTGATCGACAAGGTTCTTGCGAGATACTCGGGAGAATGGACGACGTTACGAGAGCTTATTCAAAACGCCGCCGATGCCCAGGCAAAGACAGTCAGCGTCAAGTGGGAAACGCTCCCCTCGACGCAAGTGCCACTCCCGAGCACAACGAACCGATCCGAGATCCTGAAGCATACACTGTCAAACCATACTCTGCGCCGGTTAGTCGTACAGAACGATGGACAGCCTTTCACCAAGACAGATTGGGGAAGACTAAAGCGTATTGCTGAAGGCAACCCTGACGAGACCAAGATCGGTGCTTTCGGTGTTGGTTTCTACAGTGTCTTCGCGGACTGCGAGGAGCCCTTTGTCAGCTCCGGTGACCAGGCTATGGCATTCTACTGGAAGGGGAATGCGCTCTTCACCAAGAAGTCCCAGATACCAGCGGATCAGGCTACGCATCATACTACATTCGTCCTGGACTACCGAAATAATACAACACCCCTACCCAACCTGCTATCTGTTAGCCAGTTTCTTGCGACCAGTTTGACCTTTGTTGCACTTGAGCACATTGAGTTCTGGATAGACGACCACTTGATTCTATCGCTTAAGAAGAAATCATCCCCTAGTGCCGAACTTCCTTTGCCTCGAGATCTGGAGGCAAGAACAAAGGATGGGCTAATGAAAGTGACGAGCGTTGATCGCACAAGTACGCAGATTGATGCCTCATATATGGCCGCTATTGGATGGAAACCACAGGCCGCAACAAACACCGCCAAGACTGATTCATATGGCGCTCCTGAAGCTCCTTCGTTGAGATCCTTCTTCGCACGACTTACATCATCTGCATCACAAGCTGGTATTAGAACCAAGGCCCAGACCGAAGAGAATGCAGCACAGGTCGCGATTTCTGAAGATGTGACTAAGCTTTCCACCTCAACAATCTTCCTCCGGGCGACTTCTGCGAGCATTCGCACGAGCGTTGCAGCTAACTTTGCATCCGAACTTGAGAGAGCTACAAAGAAGCCACCGCCCAAGACGACAAAGATTGCGATTCTGACTTCCTCCTACGATGAAGCTCAAGCTTCTCAAGATGCTGCTGCCCCTGGAGCGCTAGGCAAAGCTACCGATGTGTTTGCCTCTGTGCTTCCTAACAAGAAGCCCGGTGGGCGCATCTTCATTGGCTTTCCTACAATGCAAACGACCGGTGCAGGACTACACATTTCGGCACCCTCGGTCATTCCCACGGTAGAAAGAGAGGCCATTGACTTGAACGCTCGTTGGGTCAGGACATGGAACCTCGAAATTCTTCGTGCTGCGGGTATCATTACTCGACTGGCATTTGCGAACGAGATGAGCGACTTGAGCTATCGGATTAGGCAGACCATGGCCAAGGAGCCAAAGTTCTCTCCTGCTGTAATTGCGAAGTATATGCCAGAGGCTCTCCACATCCTCAAGACTTTCACTTTCGGCGACTCTACTCCCAGCGGGCAAGTAGGCCAAATTATTGAGGAAGCTTTCTGGATGTGTTTTAAGAAGGCCTCGATCGAGACCTATTCAACCCGAGGTGTGCTGCAAACAGCAGATGTCCGCATTGCCTCGGACGAAATGAGTAAATTTGTCGACAGCATCCCTGTTGTGCCTGAAGAGATGAAGAGTGTTCCATTCGTAAAGAAGCTAATAGACTTTGGTCTCATCTCGCACATCACTGTTACAGATGTGAAGAAGGAGCTGGAGACGAAAGCCATGAACAAGGTACAATTGATGAACTTCATCAGTTGGGCCGGTAAAAAGAGTTTAAGTGGCGAGCTTGATCCTGGTAGCCGAGCTGCTCTACTTGAGGTTGCTGTTGGTACGATGAGCGATGATGGAGAGCAGGGCGAGATAATTGCTCTCGGAAGCATCACGAACCATCTCATTACGAACAGGATTCCTGCCAGCTTGCCTATCCCCCCTACAACGATTCCCCATGCACTTACAGCAAACTCTCAGCTAGCAGAATTGCGTGCTTTGGGGTGGGAGCCTTTGGAGATCTTGCCTTGGCTGCGATTCCTCTTTGACACGAACTCATCCAGGCCGGAGGAACAGAACCTCACGCGATCTCCCAAGTTTGCCATTCAGGTGTTGACTGTTCTGTCAAAGAATTTTGAAAACTCGAGTCCTAACGCGAGAACAACCATCGTCTCACTTCTACAGGCCAACGCAGTGGTTCCTACGAAACAGGGAATGAAGAGGCCTACGGAATCTTTCTTCCCCATTGTCAAATTATTTGACGATCTTCCTGTTATTCAAGGTTGTGAGAAGATCAAGGAGAAATTCTTGGTAACGATCGGTGTCCGCAAAACAGTTGACCTGGAGACCATTTTTACTAGATTGCTCAATGCCTCGAGTGAAGGGCAGCAGAAATGGAGTCATGTCGAACTCATTAAGTATCTGGCGTCAGTCCGCGAGGACATTCCTGGCGAGGATCTTAGCAAACTTAAACAAACACGCTTCTGTCCTGCCGAGGCTGGTCCAAAGGGTATGGAGTCTACCAAGGGAACAGACACGCTGTACAAGGTCTCAGAGCTCTTTGAGCCAAAGGATGCCCTCCGTGCTTTGCGATTACCGGTTCTCCAATGGCCTGGTCCTCCTGGTAGCTACCGTCATGGCAGTGCAGAGGCTAGATTTCTCAGCACTCTTGGGCTCAGGCCTTATCCTTCTGTTCCCGAGCTCGTTGAAATGATGTCGGGCAAAGATGAAACTCTGCGAGTTTCTTCTATGACATATTTCCTTGCCAATCATCAGATCAACGGATATGGGTCATTCCAACTTGGTGGCAGCCCCAAGGCGATAATGCCTCTTCAGGGAAGCACACGGCTTGTGCCCCCTTCACAGTGTTTCTATAATCCTCGAGCCTCTATCCTTGGTTTTAATATTTTGAGGAGAGATTTGCATGATCATGCAATCAAGTTCGGAGTATCAAGAGACCCTCCAATGGTTGATTGTGTAAACCGTCTTCTGGCTTCGCCTCCACAGGATCATCAGAACGCTGTGGCGGTCTTTGGTTACTTTGCGTCTCGAATCACCGAACTGGGTGAAAACAGTCTTGTCAAACTACGCAATGCCTCTATTGTCCCTATTACACGAACTTCCCGCTCAGCTGAGAAGCCAACGCGAACTCAGGCTCATGTCAGTCCTTCTCGGGTATACCTTGGTTCCTCCACAACCTATGGCGACATTTTCGACTTCGTTGATTTTGGACCCGAGGCGAATCCATTTTTGTTCCAGTGTGGTGCCAAGAATGAGCCTACCAAGCTGGAGGTAGCACATATGGCGTGCACTGAACCAGCTCGTCTTCTTGGCGTACTCCAAAGCTCGGAGAAGTACTTGGATCTTCTCAAATCATTGGCAGAATCATCATCTACGCTTCATAGAGATAAGGATCTTTGGAGAAGAATGAAATCGGCACCCTTTCTCCTCGCGTACAAAGAACTGGCCCCTCCTAAGAAGCAGTCGGATGATTTGGAAGAAGAGGATGAGCCCATCAGGCAGTATCAACTCGCTTCTGCAAGCCAAATTGTAATTCTGGACGACATCATCAGTTACAGGTTGTTCAAAGATCAACTTATCTGTGCACCAGAAGAGGATGCCCTTGAGGCCTTCTATCTGTCACTTGGAGCACAAAGGCTGAGCAGCATCGTTCATGAGGAAATTAAGATTGGGCCTCACAGCGACCGACAGAAGCTTGCTCTCAGCCTGCGCAAACATGTCGTCGAGAGATCAAAGATCTTCCTGTTCGAGTGGAACAACTATCGACGTGACGCCATCAAACATGACGCAAAGTGGTTAGATAAGAATTTGACTGTCGACGTCGTCCGCTCGGTGGCTTTGAAAAGAACTCTGCAGGGACAGTATCAAAGTCACACAGAAAAACGCTCAGCTGCAAGCAAGAAGACCAATAACGGCTGGATCCTGTATGTGGCCGACGAAGCGAAGCCCGACATGTATCAGGTTGGACAAGCTATTTGCCAAATGTTGCTGAACCGTCCAAGCCAGCAAGCTTACCTCTTCTTTGAACCGTTCCTTACGCTGGATCTCTACGGTCTAAGAAATCGTGGTTACAATGTTGACCGAATTTTACGGGCCAAGGCCGCCGAAGCCAGGATTGCCGAGGAAGAGAGACGAAAAGCTTTGGAAGAGGAGCAACGCCAGATCAGGGAGAAGGAGCAGCAGTGGGGGGCAGAGGCTAAAGCGGCCGAAGCTGCACGCGAAGCTACCAGAGTACCAGAACCCCTTGGTCCAACAATGCCAGGTGCATGGGAGTCACCAGAGCAAGCGAAGCCCACTCAAGAGCAACAGAACAGGAAGAGTCGAGGATTGTTTTCTAACCTAAGCCGTCGACTTGGATTCGATACTGAGCAAGATGATGACGATTCTCGCAAGGAGCTAAACAAATTCTTGGACAAGCCCAAGGAGATTGAACCATCTGGAGGCAGCTCGTCTAACACTGGAAAACAACCCCAAAATGAGGGTAGAGTAACAAGTCCTGCTGTGGTGCAGCAGAATCTGCTCAACGCTATCAAGTCAACCCGAGCATACGGATCTGATAGTGTCTTCTCGGAGCCCCAGGTCAATGAAGTCAAGGAGCAGGCCACTTACTGCGACAAGACACCAGCACAGAACATCACCTTCATCGCTGAGGCGTCGAACGGCATGAAAGTCTTTGCCTCCAAAGATATTAAAGATCCTAGCCAATTCCTGTCAAAACACTTGACCAATCTCAACGTCTTCGCCAGCCTGTTGATTGAGGTCGGCAGCGTCTACTCCATGTCACCCAAAGTCTTACATATCTTCTACGATGAGGCTGGCGGTACCATTGCCTTCAACACTGGAGGCAGTATCTTCTGTAACTTCCGGTTCTTCTTGCAACTACATGCCGCGCAGATCGAGGCAAGAACTCCGCAGGCTAAGGCAGAGGCTGCTACCTGGTGGTGGGTTGTTTTGGCGCATGAACTGGCACACAACCTCGTGACGCCTCATAACTCTGACCACAGCTACTACACGTAAGTTTTCTCCTTACTCCAATGATAAGATATATGCTAATTGCCACAGTGAATCCTTCATTCAGCAGTATTTCTCCAAGATCGTGGCTAAGGCGGCCCAGTGGACGACAGCTCCTGAGCCTCGCAGCCAGGCGCCTCAAATAGCACCTCCACCATCTGGAGCACCACCTCCTTATCCTGGCGCAAGTAGCAGCTTGCTTGACTGACAAGTATTTATCATGACATAGCGGGGAGTTTTGTGACTTTGTACACTTTGGGATGTTGTCTCTTCTTTCATCAGCGTTATGAAACCTGTTACCAAAGACAGTAGACTAAACATAGATATAGACTCTAGATGGTAGATCTTGAATGTACACCGGGTCTGTTTCGATTATCACATGCTCTCTTCGCCTTTTCAATTGTGATTTATGCTTGACTTCTCTTGACCAAATGTTTCAAGGTGCTGGTCTAGTTCGGCATATGGATGTAGTCCGCCACACATCCAGCATGCAACTAGATCAGATATTCTATGACAACCATCTTAAGCACAATGATGAGAAGAATTGTAGAAAGAAGCATTGAGTAGTTGTAAAGGATACCTGTTTGATTTCACTACGCCGGCAATCGAATGTTACAGGGTAGCTTGACAAAGACAACTCACGTGACTCAGTTCGTGACCAATCAGCTAGACTCCAATTGCAGCGAGCTTGGGCCGACGGATCTTCAAGATCACGACCTCACTCCCAGTAACGAACGACGTCAACGGCCACGCCTCGTACCTCGAGCGAATCTCAAACCTCTCCACTCCCTACGTTCGAATACCCGACGGTCAATTGCCCAACATGCACCGCATCGCCTTCTGGTCCCTCTTCGGTACGTCACCAACCTGAGTCAATTCGCCCGCCCGAGAACACAACCCGGACGATTGAAGATCAAGGAAAGGAACAATTGGGTGCTAACATAGCGGAAATTAAAGGCCTCGGTGCCCGATTCTGGCAAATGGGTATCGAGATGCGCCCCTTCTTCAACAAGTCCTCCCTGTGGGTGTACCCCGTCTACGCGGCCGGCGGCGCCAGCTTCGGATACTGGCTCCAGGGCGTCGACGACAGACAAACCGATACACTGAAGGAGCGAAAGGCTATCCTTCTCGAAAAGCGAGCGCGCAAGGCGGAGCGAGATGCTCAGGCTGATGCTTAAGGGAAACGAGAATGAGAACGGAAATGCAAAGATACTGGGAATTACACACCTTCGGCCTCGAGAGGAATGATTGAAGGGTGGAGGGAATTATTGTACATTTGTGATATTGGGATGTAGAGCGTCGAAATTGGACGTTTGGGTTGAAACAATTACAACCAGAGCGCATCAAGGATGTGATGACATGATAGTGTTCGAGGAGTGACTTTTATACGGGTCTTGCTAAATCACCGGAGACGACATAACCAGAAAGTTCACAAATGTCACAGACAACAGACTACGAATTTAGTCTCATTGCTTCAAAAACACTGTCTCTAATACATTCACACTCCAGGACTGGAACGACAACCCATAACGCCACATCTATCAGATCAGAAAGTGTAACCCATAATCTTTTACTTGAATTCAAAAGCCTACAGCTCCTCTAGTTTTCTTAGGATAGCCGGCACAGAAGTGGCCGAAGAATTGCCCAGTTCCGTCACAACAACCGTGATGTACTTGTCTCGTGTAGTATCAAAGAGTAAGCGGAATCCAACATCGGTGGAGTGCTCAGGGTCAATCTCGTTGTACGTGAGTGAGTCGATTGAGACACGCTCAGTGAAGTTGATGGTCTCGCAAAGAGCGACGACGCGGACACCAAGGTCAGTTGCTGCTGTAGCAATGTCGCATGAGCCTGCGCGAGCATACATCGCACCGTTGCTAAAGATGGCTTCGGCGGCGAGCAGAACCTGGGTTGCCTCGGAGAGGTGCGTTCGCAGAGCGCCGAGATCGGAAGAGTAGGCGACATGGATGCCGGCAGCGGAGAGCTTCTTTGCGAGATCGATGCCAACGCGCTCATAAGGATCGTCGACAAGGATCACACGGAAGTTCTTGTTCAGAACCTCGCGAGCTTGGAGGAGAGTGCGCTCAACCAGGTGGTGGTGAGCGTAGGTGAGTACTACATCGCCTTCATCAATCATGTTGGCAGCAGTCTCGACGATCACGTAGTCCGCGAGAGTAATGCGTTCACGAATGTAGTTGTCGATGGACTCGGATAGGAGCTTCTTGGCATCAGAATCGGGGAGATCAATATCGATCTTGCTGATTTGAAGCTTAAGCCATCGGATGGCATTGCCCATGGAGAAGCACATAGGGCGACATGCTGTGAGATACTCGATTTGAGGGTTAAGGACGTGAGGTGTGAAATGGCGGGAGAAAGTAAAGCCAAGTGGCGTGGTGTAAGAGTTAATGACCTGGGATTGTTAGAATTAGACAACCTTATCATGGTCGGAAATTCGCCTACCTTCTTGAAAGCATATAGGGTCGCTTCCAGTCGAGTGATACTATCACTGATGGCAAATGCGCTCATGTGCTCTCCGAGAACCAACACAGCAGGATGGACGTCCTTGTCGGCATGAGTCATGTCTATCCGTCGAGCCATGGACAAGTGGCTGAAGCAATCTGGTATCGAGGGCCTGTCATCCTTGACGACAGTAGTCGCCGCAGGTCGAATGGGAAGTTTTGCGCCGCCATGCTGCTGATTCTGTCCGTCCTGCTTAGGCTTTGCCTTGCCTCCCTTGCCGTCACCAGCGGATTGCTTGTCACCTTGCTTGTCGCCTTGTGAAGGTTGCGCAGTCTTGGCTTGCGCGCGTCTAGCAGCCTTCTCCTCTTTGGCCTTTTTCTTTAATTCGGCTCCGGAGAGCTTCTTCTCGCCTGCGGGGGCTGCTGGCTGCTTTTGTTGTTGACCCTCCTTGGGGGGCTGCTCGGGCTTGCTCTGCTCCTTCTTCTCGGTCTTGACTTCTTGGATCTCGGGGGCCTGCGGCGTAGGAGCCGAGCCCTCAGCTTCGATCGACATTAGGACTGTTTCGAGGTTGTGTAGCGGTTTCAACAATGTGCTTGTTCGAGGGCGGGGCACTTTGAGACTCTGTAATTGTGCGTGTTGTTGTTATTCACTGCAATCAGTGAAGTACGTTGTTGGCGATATTTTCAGTAGAATACTCGAGTAATTTCGGTCGGGAATAGTGGTGAATAGTACGAATATCGAGTTGTTGGAGTGGAATTTGCTACGAGAGACACTCAGATGGAGGCTTTGAGTCACTCGAAAATAATGACTTTGGACAGGCATTTGGATGGAGAAATGTCGACTGCCCCGCGCTAGCCCAGACCAGACGTGGGCGACACAGCAAACGGAGTTACATGGGTATGATACTGCATGTCACTTCCAGGCACTTCATAGGTAGGTAGGCATGATATAATTATTTGTATTATCATTGTAAGGCTGTTCTACTTTACTCTTCTCGTGATCCTTTGTTTGCAGACGTGTTCGTCACTATCGGTCGCACATCATTACTAATGGCTCAGCACTCTCGCGCAGTGCAGGGCTGGTTAATCAGTACAACATTTCAGCATCCGCGCCTTGGAGGGAGGGACAGAAGACAAGGATACTATGATGGTAGGCAGGCAAATAGTTCGATAAATCGAGCGAGGCGCATCATCGTGAAGACGTCCTGATGGGATCGACGACATACACGCGACTGGCGCTTCTGACTACACGCATCAAGCGCGACAACATACACGACATGGCAGCACTACACACATACATGCATGCATCAACTCTGCTTGGAACAGCAAGAGAAGCATCACCAAAAGTCACCAAGAGCAAAAGACTCCTTCTTCACACCATTCCATCAAGGAATGAGAGCAATGAAAGAAAAGATTCCAAAAAGGAAGAGTTCCAAAAATTCCCTACCCAGGCGAACCCAAGTAGGAGCGGTCAGTGTATAGTTTTCAACTAGCAAAAATCCACTCTCAGCTGATTGCTTCACGGAGATGGATAACGCCCTTGCACTCGGATGAAGAAGAAAGGAAAAAAAGAAATGGAAAGAGAGGGAAGGGGAGCCGGGTTTTATAGCTGTGGGAGATCACTCTCGCACGGGCCATTTTGTGATGACTAAGCTATCTGTGCGATTTTTGCGCGCTGATTTTTTGGCAGGCGGGGCTCTAAGTTCAGTTGAAGCAGCCGCGTCCAGGCACCAGCGACCCACTGTGAATGACAGGTGCGCAGACACAGCAACAAGCTTCAGCCGCTGCAGGCAGGCGCATCCATAGCAGCTTTCATGTCACAGTCTGGCGCTGCACCTGTCACCAAAGAAATACATCACTTTTTGAACTTCAAATCTTGCAAGTTGCCCTTGATATTTTGGGACTTGGCAACAGATCATAACCCCAGGAGATCTATCCACCAGCTATCTGGCATTCCAAAAAAATATGTCTGCTTCTCCAGGGCAGGTCTGTCTGGCCCATCCCACGCACCAACCTTCACTGTATTGAGACCTGAAGCGCTTCTTCTAAACTGCAATCACGCTCAACAAAGCATATTGAATATCGACTTGTTACGTCCAGTAATAATGTTCCTTGTGCTATGAGTCATACGGCGTGCGACTTTTAGAGATTGTAAGTTTGCAGATGACCTTGTTGCCTGGACAGAATGTTCTTGTATGATGCCTTGAGGAAGCTTCAGTTCGGGCCTGCTCAAGATAATGCACTTTGCAGATCTTAGTACCTACGAATGCACATTTTGACTTGACGAGAAAGCACATTCGACCAGCATCGTGCCGTTTAATTTCAGTCTTAACACACATCAAAGTACGCATGCGGAAACCAAAGTCTCATGACCATCCTGGAGAAAACTACCTATGCGTCGAGAATACAAACAATGGACTCAACTCAACGTTCAACCTCACTTTAACCACCACCTGACACAGCATCTACTAAACTCTCCCAATCTTCTATGAAATTCATCAGGTTTCTTGCCTTCCCTCGTCCTTGTTAGGCTTCTCTGTCTACCTTGCCATCATCAAATCCAGTTGTCAATACCCTGTATAAGCGAAGTGCTGGGGTTTTCATAACCTTTTATAAAGCATGGACGTAATTTCTCTATGTATCCATACCTAGCCAATAACCTTGTATACCGGTTTGAGCTGCCATTATTGTAGTTCGAGTTCCGTAGCGAGATATACTGCCACTATTGTTGTTGTTGCTTTGGTTAGTGAAATTCCGTCTGGTGTTAGTGGGTATGACGTTCTTCAACACACCCACACAACATCCACAGCACCTCATACTTGATTGAAAGAGAATGATATTTTATTGCATTTATAAAACCATTCAACATTCCCCGATGTCCTCAATCAGACAGTATTGTGTTGATAGATCTATGTAGCAAAATCCTACTTGATGAGTCAAATGGAGATCCTTCTGGTCAAGGTGATGGCTGCGATGCCGCTATCGCTCCCAACTAAGCACCTTTATGTACATACTGCAACCCCAGCCAAAAAATTAGTTGACAAGAGCATCAACAATAATCAGTCGCAAAGATGATGAAGAAATTCACCCGCGCCTATTCTTCGGCTTCCACCTTGGGAGGCAACCCAATTCCCCCTTCAAAGATTCAGTATATTCCTACTTCAGGGAAATACCCCAAGGGCTTCGCCGCTTCGGGCATCTGGGCTGGTGTCAAGCCTGGAAACACAAACAAGCCCGACATCGCCATCGTCACATCTGACCGACCATGCGCTGCTGCGGGTGTCTTCACAAAGAATAAGTTCCAGGCTGCTCCTGTGACGTACAGCAGGAAGTTGCTCCAGCAGAAGAAGAACTCTGGTCTGCGAAGCGTCGTCGTCAATTCGGGCAACGCGAATGCTGTCACCGGCACCGGAGGTCTTGAAGATGCTACCAATATGGCTCGCGCCACGGATAAGAGGGTTGGAGATGAGGACTCTACTATTGTTATGAGTACTGGAGTTATTGGTCAGAGGTTTGTTTCGCTAATTGGCCCAGTTTGACGGCTCAATGGCTCACAGTGATATAGGCTTCCTATTCAGAAGATCCTTGACAAGATTCCCGCTGCTGTTAGCAAGGCTGGCGACTCTCACAACAACTGGCTTGACTGCGCAAAGGCGATTTGCACAACTGACACTTTCCCCAAGCTCATGTCTCGAAGCTTTGAGCTTCCCTCATCGCCTGGCATTGAGTACCGCATTGCTGGTATGACCAAGGGTGCGGGTATGATTGCTCCCAACATGGCAACTCTTCTCACCATCTTGGCTACTGATGCTCCTATCTCTCCCTCTGTCATGCCTAACGTCCTTCGACATGCCGTCGACCGATCATTCAACTCTATCACCATTGATGGTGACACTTCTACCAACGACACCGTCGCTCTTCTTGCCAACGGTGCAGCTGGTGGTAAGGAGGTTTCTTCTGAGCAATCTGCCGACTACGAGGCCTTCCAGAAGCTCCTTACCGAGTTCTCTGTCGACCTGGCTAAGTACGTCGTCCGAGATGGCGAGGGCGCTACCAAGTTCGTGACCATCCGTGTTGTCGACAGTGCTTCCGAGGAGGCAGCCCGCCAGGTTGGCCGATCTATCGCTACATCACCCCTTGTAAAGACCGCCCTCTACGGCAAGGACGCCAACTGGGGCCGAGTTCTTTGCGCCACCGGTTACGCTCTTATTTCTGCTCCTGGACAGCCCGTGAACGACGTTCCTGAGATCACTCCTGAACGAACCAACGTCTCTTTCATCCCCACTGACGGCTCAGCTGAGCTGAAGCTACTGGTTGATGGCGAGCCTGAGCAGGTTGACGAGACCCGAGCGGCTGAAATCCTTGCCATGGAGGACCTTGAGATTGTTGTCAGACTTGGAACTGGTGATAAGTCTGCTGTGCACTATACTTGTGACTTCAGCCACGACTATGTTACCATTAATGGTGACTACCGAACTTAGGTGTTCCCTATGTTCCTGTAATTATCAAAAATATAGCCTGAATTTATGACAGATTACGCTTGACACTTATTTGTTACATTCATCATCATTGCTAGCGGCTCTGTTATTTCTCTATATTTTAAGCTGTCATATATATTCAAAGATCCTATTTTATAACCTTATCAACATGCGGTCTAGATCTACCAAAACCAAGCACTCATCCGGAACTCCTAACCAATCCATATTCTTTAGGCACTTAGAGTACCCTTGGTGCTAGGCACCTCACCCTCCTTACCGGGTATTCTTGTGGTAGCAGCCTTGACAGCGATAGCAAGAGCCTTGAAGGCACTCTCAGCACGGTGGTGGTCGTTGTCACCGTGGAGGCAGTGAACATGGAGCGTAACACGGGCGCCCTGAGCAAAGCTCTGCAGGCAGTGAGGAACCATCTCAGTGCTAAGAGTACCGAGCCACTCGCGCTTCAAGCCGAGGTCAACGACACTGTAGGGACGGTTGGAAAGATCGACGACAGCGCGAGAGAGGGCCTCGTCGAGAGGAGCATAGGCGTAGCCGAAACGAGCGAGACCGGCGGGTGTACCGAGGGCCTGGGCGAAGGCGTAACCAAGGGCGATGCAGACATCTTCGGCGGTGTGGTGGTCGTCAACTGAGTAAGATCAATGTCAGTCATGAACATCCCTAGGTGGCGCAGTTGAGAAGAAGAACGTACTGTGAAGGTCGCCCTTGCAGTTCAGAGCCAGACTCCAGCCAGCATGCTTAGCCAGAGCATGGAGCATGTGGTCGAGGAAACCAATTCCAGTGTTGACAGCAATCTTCTGGGACTTGCTGGCCTGGGAAGCATGGCTATCGCCATCGTTGAGAAGACGGGAGTCAGTCTCCGGAGGGAAATCGCCGCCGTCGAGGTTAAGAGCGAGTTGGATCTTAGTCTCGTTGGTGTCACGGGCGAGAGCAGCCCATCGGGTTTGAGAAGAGGCCATATTTGCGTCAATTGAGTATTGGTACAGAATTGAGTGATGTTAGTCAAGAAAATGTATGCGAATCTTTTTGAAAGTTGATGAGGTATGACGGGCTCCTGTATCGGCGAGTGCCAAATTGACAGCCTCTGATACGCCACGCCCCGAAAGACCCCGCCAACTTTTTTCCCAGAGGCAAAAGACCGCTGTAAGCTACCCCGCCGTTGCTGGGGACACACCCACTGTAGCTTGTAAAAACGCCCTGGAGGCCCTTAACGCGCTTAGCTCCAGCTGAGAGTAACGGTGAGACTGTTGACTTTGTTAGGTGGGATGTTGTTTGTTGATGGAAATTGATGCTATTCCAAACAAACGACACTTCGGATATCTACACTCATTTCGCAACGCCACTACGTCACTCCCGCGCCGATTATATAATAGGAAACTGTATATAACACCCGATGCTCTTCGATTAGAACAATATCATGGAAAGCTTCCTCAGGGAATGGCGGCAGGATGCCCTCAACAAGGCGCAATACGAGTCGGCTATCTTTATCGGCGACAAGCTACTTGCATTGACCAGTTCGTATAACCTTGGTTCCAAGTAGTAATATCGCCAGATTCTAATACACGATCGAATAGACGACGACCAAGACGCATTCTGGCTAGCCCAAGTCCACTTCGCGACAGGAAACTACACTCGCGCCCAAGCATTCCTCTCCAGTCAAAACCTCATTGCTCGAAACCCATCATGCCGCTATCTAGCCGGCCACTGTCTGATCAAGCAAAACCGTTTCGACGAAGCCCTCTCCGTTCTCGGCGACCGAAATCCAACGCATCTTATAGCCAACGGTGCGAGCAACAAGCGCAAAACACAACCGCGCCAGACACGACGTCGCGACCCAGCTGCTGAAGAGGAGGCAGCAAACAGAAGATATGAAGCTGCCATGTGTTTTCTACGTGGTATCTGCTATGCCAAGCAGAATGCGTTTGATCGCGCAAAGGAGTGTTATAAAGATGCTGTACGAATCGACGTCCAATGCTTCGAGGCGTTTCAACAGCTTATGAACAATAATCTGCTGTCGCCAGATGAGGAATGGCAGTTTCTTGAGAGTCTAGATTTTGACTCGATTCATGTATCAGGGGATGTATCGTCTTCGCAACAGGCGGGTGACTTTACAAAGATGCTCTATACGACACGCCTTTCCAAATACCGAAATCCTGCCGCTTTCGAAACAGCATACGACTCCCTGTCAACACATTACCACCTCGCGTCGAATCCTGACTTACAGCTTGCGCGAGCGGATCTTCTCTACACGCAATGTCGCTACCGAGATGCGCTGAACATCACGAATGGGATTTTACAAGACGATAAATACAACTTTAGTGTATATCCAGTGCACTTGGCCTGTTTGTTTGAGCTCAAAGAGAAGAACTTGTTATTCTTGATTGCCCATGATTTAGCTGACAGTCACCCTGAAGAGCCATGCTCGTGGCTTGCGGTCGGTATTTACTACTTTTCAATTGGCAAGATTCCCGAGGCACGACGATATTTTAGCAAAGCGAGTATGATGGATGCACACTTTGGGCCAGCGTGGATAGGATTTGCGCACACCTTTGCAGCAGAGGGCGAGCATGACCAGGCGATTTCAGCATATTCGACAGCGGCAAGACTATTCATGGGTACGCATCTGCCTCAAGTATTCTTGGGGATGCAGAATCATGCTCTCAACAACATGACCCTCGCGGAGGAGTTTCTCAAGACAGCTTATGGCCTGTGTAAAACGGACCCCCTATTATTGAACGAAATGGGTATCGTGAAATACCACCAAGACAAACCCAAGGAGGCAGCACAGTACTTTACAGCAGCTCTTAAGATCGCTGATGATATGGACAGTGATCCTTCAGCATGGTTGGCAGCCAGGACGAACCTTGGTCACTCATTCCGAAGATTACGACACTTTAACCGAGCTTTGGCTGAATTTGATGAGGTCTTGCGACAAGGAGGCAAAGACGCAGCTATTTTCAGCGCAAAGGGCCTTATTCTCATGGAACAGAACAAACCTGAGGAGGCAGTCACCGTTCTACATGAAGCTTTGGCGGTGAACCCACAGGACAGTATTGCGACTGAGTTACTTAACAAGGCACTTGAGGAGACGGTTTTGCTGGATGGTGCGGCGGAGTCTGAAGCTGAGGATTTGATAGAATTCGAGCGTACGCTGGGACAACAGAAGCATGATGCTGCTGTGAAGGTGAACGGTGGTCGAAGAACAGCTGGAAGAATGGAGAAGGGTAAAGGAAGAGTTAGACGATCACGGAGAATGACGGTATTGGAGGATGAGGATGATTCGGCGGAGAGAGAAGATAGTATGATGGAAATGACCGACGACGAGTAAGGTGAGAATACCAGAGACGAGACTGAAGAAGTGCATCATTGGGATAGGTCTAGGCTAGGCGTTGGGGCATTGTACAGAGTATTGCATTGATGGGAACAGAATACAAGGATGTTTGATTATAGACTCAAGTTCAAATAGAGGATGATACTATTCTATTGATATTCGGGTTGATACGTAATCAATGCATTCTCGCATTCGCATAGTATTTGATAGTGGAGTAACCGGCATTCTAAACTGTCCGGGCCGTCGCTTGCGGACTTTGCGGAGAACCAATAACAATGTGCTTATTCTTATTCGATATACCTAAAACAAACATCGGACTCGAGGGGGATTCGGGACCGAAAAGAGCAAGAATCTTACTGTATAGTCTAGGCACAGGGCTGGATAAAGAAGAGGGGAAGTGGCTTGATGATATGACGAACAGTACATATATAGAGCTCTCAATGTCAGCTCATATTGAATTCGTAGTCAGTCTCACTCAATTCATCACTGAAACAATTACACTGAATCGACATGTCTCGATTCTGGCCACATGCTCCTTACGCAGAGGATCAACCCCTTGCAAAAACAATTCTCACAACACATGTAATCACACGAGCAATCACACTCAACACAATCATCGCAACAGGCATAACAACAACACGCCAAGTCATCCCCTTCCTACGTCCAAAACAACCAGATGCTCTCACGTTCTTCCCACGTCTCGTCCGCTCAGCATCAACAGGCACAGTTCTTGCCTTGGCTGTTGGGACCCTCATGACAGTTGGTCGCATGCGTGGAAGAGAAGAGATCGAATGGCAAGATCGGAGTTGGAGGATATTAGAGAATCAGGGACAGGTGGAGACTGATGACTGGACTGCTGTCGGTGCTGGAGCCGGAGCTTTGATAGGGGCTAATGCTTTGAAGGGCTGGAGAGGACCTGTTGGTGGTTTGGGTTTGGGGACTGTGGGTGGTATGTTGGGATATATGGCTTGGAGATATGGTGTTAATGGGGGCAAGTTTCCCAAGAAGGAGGATGTTTTGTAATCATAGTCGTTCATATTATAATATACCCTGACTTGTTCTGTATGATGATTTCTTTTACAACTTTGCTCGAACTTGATCAACCTCTTCAATCTTTTGGAATTGATAGAAATAGTCCAAACTCTGAGGATTCAACAATGTTCCGCTTGGCTTGATGGTGCTTCCTGAAATGATTTGTTTGACTGGCAACTCGACCTTTTTGCCATTGACAGTGACCTGTATAACTGTTGGCTGTTATTCGTATGTGACTGAGAGAAAGACTTACCGGAATATCAGGTACCTCAAAGATATACTTAGGCACATGTCTCTTCGTCAACTCCTTCGCAATCCTCTCTCGAATACTCTTCGCAAGCTCAGCTGTAAACTTGACTCCAGGTTTCATTAGCAAGAACAACACAACACTCTCATCATGATCCTGTGGTCGTCTCTGTCCCACGCAAAGACTCTCTGCAACCTCCTTTGCAAACCCGCCTTCAAGCACAGCGTAAATATCCGCACTTCCAAAGCGAATACCACTTGGATTCAAAACACCATCAGAGCGGCCAAGGATGTGAATGTGGCCCGTTTGCGGATGAATCGCTGCAAAGTCGCCTTGTGACCATACGCCAGGAAATCGAGCGAAGTAGGCTGATGTGTACTTCTCACCTGGGGCGGGAGAAGTGTCGTTCCAGAGATAGAGAGGGACGTTGGGGAATGCTGCTGTTCCGACTAAATCTCCTGGTTCGCCGTCTGGGACTGGAGAGATTGGTTTGGTTAGATCGGCTGAGGATGGGTAGATGGCCATGGGAGTTCCGATGACTTTTCCTGGACAGCCGCCGGCGTAGATGGGGCAGAGAGGATTCTCCATGACGAAACAGGCGGCCTGAAGATACGGGATTAGTTGCGTAAGTAACAAAAGATAGGGAGAAACTTACAATATCTGTACCTCCTGAGAAATTGGCCAACTTAATATGGCTTGGAAAAGCGCCATCGTAGAACCATTCAAACACATTCTCCTTCAATACCATTCCCGTACTCAAAACAGCTGTGAGGCTATTCAGATTGGCTTCATTCTGAGGAACAATGCCCTCTTTCATAAGTTCGCCCAACCATCTGGGCGAAATACCCAAATTCGTGACCTTCTGCTCCTCCACGATTCTCAACAAGACAGATCGGTCTGGTACAAAAGGTGATCCATCATAGAACACAGTCCTTCCACCAAAAGCAAGTCTCGTGACACTGGCTAGGTACATAATCCATCCTGTTGTCGTGTACTGAAGTGCCACATCTTTGTGTGTAAGTTCACGATGAAGAACACCCTCTTTGGCGACTGACACGAGAATAGGACCGACGCCATGGACGATGGCTTTGGGTGTCCCTGTAGTTCCGGATGAATAGTAGACTACCATCGGGTCTTGGAAACCGACTCTTTCGATTGGAGGAGGTGTTGAAGATGCTGTAGAGAGGAAATCTTCAAGGCGCTGCGTCTGTGGAATGGCAGAGGTATCTCGAGGAGTGTCGAAGCGCTGGACAACGATTCCGCCTTTGAAAGAGGGACATTCTTTCAGTCCTTCTACCACGCCCTTGATCTTGTCGCGAAGATCGATGACTTTGCCGTTGTATAGAGCTCCATCGTCGAAGAAAACAAACTGTCAAAGTTAGGATCTCGTTACCACCTTCGGTATAGGAACTCACCTTGGGATCGATCTGAACTGTCCTCTGCAACAAACCTCCAACACCCATATCAGTCGAACTACTACTAAACAACCCTCCAAGCCAAGTAATAGCCAAAAACACCACACAAGTCTCAACAGAATGCGCACCAACCATAACCACCCGATCTCCCTTCTTCACACCTCTCTGCTTCAACGCACTGGCTGTCTTCGCAACTCTCTGTCTCAAATCTCCCCATGTAACATTCCTCACAGAAGAATTACCCTCGCGTACTTCAGTAATGGCGATAGTGTCATCTTCTTTGTGGAGAGTTGAGCGCTCGCCTGGCGCGTTGCCTGCGGTCCAGAGCATGTTCTCGGCATAGTTGAGACGGATGCCGGGGAACCATGTGGGAAGTTTGGTGATTGGGATTGACTCGTCTACTACGTATGAGTAGGAGCCTTCGTGGATCCATTTCTGAGAAGCCCAGAGTTGAGCGTAGAAGTCGCTACGCTTAGAGCAGGACCATTCGTATAAGTCATTAAAGGTCTACAACTTGTTAGCATTCCATTATTTATTTAGAGATCCCATTTATACCTTGAGATTGAGTCCGTGAATTCTGTTTGCCTCTTGCATAAAAGCCCACATAGCCGTACTTTTAGGATCGGGATGTTCCCAAACCTTTCGTGGCACCTTTGTTAGATCCATTGCCGCTGTATAATAAGCTTGTCTTTAGTCTTGATCTGCTTATACGAAAACACAGTAAGATGACTTCAAATCGCAACAAACTCAAAATTGTATATGAAGGAAACTCGACACGACAGAATAATGAATTATGACGCCCTGCACTTTATAAAGACGTAACCTGAGACCTCCGAGGCTCGGTAACTTGACCAACGACACATTTATCGTGCGGGGTTCAGCCATTCCCAGCATAACTTATTCGTTCCCTTTATCGTTAGAGCTGGGGATGGGCTGGGATGAGCTGCGCTGTGACACGCAAATCGCCTAGACTTGCTTGTCGATCTCGACTATGCTGCATAACAAGCTTCGTTCCCGAACCGAGGTTTGTGGGGAACTTGTTTGTCTATTGTTAGAGTCCTATATATATATCATCATCATGGGAAGTACACGACAAAGTTGATCAAATTAACAATTGAGTGATTAATTAAGCAGAAAATACAAATGCTCAGCTATTGCAGTCTAAAAGCATAACTAAATGATATCTTGCCTGACTTGTCTCTCCAAGTAAACCATGCATATGTGTATGTGTACAACTTTTCCTAGCTGTCTCAGCCCTAAAAAATAGCATCTCTCCCATTATCCCCCAACGCCGTGCTCAAAGTCCAAGACCATGCCAGCCCTCAACGCAATCATCATCCTCCATTTCTCCGAATTATATGGTATAAAGTCATACTGTCTGCCTTACAGATACGGCATCCACAAAGCATCGCACTGTGCCAAGTTCATGGGGTTGACAGCCTTGGCGATAGCATCGATCACCGTCTGGTTTGCGGGCAAGTTGCCAACAGGGTTGTGGGCCAGGCTGAGTGCCCGCTTGACAATCGAGTCGCTGTTGACCTGCACAGAATCCCTAAGTTGGCTCTCTGTAATTGCTCCGTTTCTATGGCTGCCTGTAAACCAGAACAGCATCTCATCACGCACAAGCAATGTAAGCGCGTGCTCCAACTCGTACTCAGGCTCCGTCAAGCATCTTGCAATAGCCATCAATGAGCATGCAAAGATACCTTCAGTAGCGAGTGGTCCCATCAGTGTTTGCAGGTTGGGCGTGAGTCGGAATGGTACCGGCTCTGGGTTGTGGAAAAAGGGTTTGTTGGCGCTCATGTAGGACATCATTTCAGACCCCCAAACCTTACCCGTGGCCCTGGAGATATTAATCTTCTGCGGGTAACGGTTATGCATGTACATAATGTACGTGATAAATGTCAACGCCGCAAGCTGGTATGAGAACTGGCGACGGAACAGCCAGAACTCGGCAAACTGTGGGAACACCTTCTGGAAGTATTCGATTGCCACTGTGGATGGAACCCATTTCTCTTGGATGGCGTTGAAAACCTCCAATCGAGCTGTTGCTGCCTGCTCAGGTTTGTTCTGTTGGTTGTCAGTGATTACGAAACAGTTATGCTTGCTCGAAAAACTTACCGAGCTCTTACTCTCGAGGGCACCCCGGAGCTTCTCCATCGTGAACAGAACAGGATCATCCTTTGACATGCCCATGTTACGACAATGATCCTCGTAGACTCCTTGTAGTGTAGTATAGGACGTGTCTTCCTGAACAAGTCGAATATGCGGTGCGAATGGAACCATAATCGGTATTGTGAACTGCAAATCGCGACGTCGGCTCTCCTTCTTACGGCCCAGTGTCTGGTTGAGCGACCGGAAAAGCTGCAAGATACGCTCCTCTCGTCGGCAGTGTCTGGCTGCAGGGTGTTGAATGGCCCATGTGTGAATGCTGCCATCGTGTCCACGCATCTTGATACGGCGATAAGACGCACTGATAGAGCGAACAAGATCGATATTTGGTAGGAAGCGATCGATACGAATGAAGTCCTGGTTCTTGTCCTTATGTTGCAGGTATTGGCCGGGGACTTCGACCTCATCGAACTTGCTATATCTGAACTCGCTCAAATGAGGGGAGAAGTTTTCAAGTGAGGCGCGAGGCACTCTGTGGTCCAGCTTCTCCTCAAACTTGTTTCGCCAACGACGCAACTTGTAGATGTACTCATACATTGTCGGCTTGACAGTGACGAAATCTGCTTCGAACGACTTCTTGATGTGGCTTGGTAGTATCGTTTCGGCGAAACGAGTAATGTTTAGTTCGGTTGCCGCCGGAAGCTTGACGCTCTTAGCAAAAGAAGGAGGCGTTCGACTAACATACGCCAGAGCGTCGTTAAGAAGAGCGACAATCAGTCGATAGGCATCCTCGTCAGGAGGGCACTTAAAGTTCTTCTGAATTTGATCCACCATTGTCTCCATCGAAAGAGCCAAGAGTGGGAAAGCCGTCTTGAGAACCGACATGACCTCTTCAGTGTAGTCCCACGGAGGTTTCTTTTGGGGCTGTCCAGGCTGTCCAGGCTGAGGTGTTGGCTTTTGTGCAGCCTTGGAGGGATCAGGAGTTTGTCCGTTGGTAGGTGGCGCTGGGGTACCTGCAGCGTTGCCATTGGCTTCACCCTCAGCCTTAACCGGTGTGCCGTCCGCCGCGTTTGCAGTCCCGGGACGAGAAGATGATGTCCCAGGCCTAGGAGGTTCCTGCTTAGCCATGGACGGGGAGGCGCTTGCCTTTCCGTTGGAGTTGGTCGATTGTGCGCGTTGTCTGGCTTGCCTGTCCCTCGCCTCCTGGTTCTTCTTGATAACCAACAAATCCTCGCGATTAGTTCGGAGTTGGAAGTACAACGCCTGAGGATATGATTTGGCGATTTTGAGAAGGAGCTGGAAGACACGAGGCGCTTCCTTGTGACCGAGACCCGTGATCAGCTGTTGAATGAATGTAATCCAGTACCACACAGGTGTTTCTCCCTTGAAGTCATCGAAGCCCAGTGCAATGGTACCCTTAGAGTCATCCAAGCTAAGGAGCCAGAGAATTCGGGCAAGAAGCTTTCGTGATTTAGCGTTCTTGTAGCTCCCTGCGGCTTGCAAGTATGAGGTAAGTGCCTGGCGTGCCGCATTCAAGTCCGTTGGGTCTTCCTTAAATTTACGATCATTGAAGTAGCCCCATTCAGCCCAAGCCTTTGCCGCACCGATATCGAAATACAGCGCTGTTCCATAAGCAGAATCTGCCTCATCCTTTTGTTTGAGCTTCTCCAAAAACATTCCCTTAAGAGTGTAGAACTCGGCTTTCTGAGGCGGGCTGAAGTAGTTGAGATTCGTATTGTTGATAACGTCCAGACCGCTGGAAAGCTCCTCGGGATTTTCGTAGTGACACTTGGCTTGTTCGCGAAGCTTCAAGAAAGCTTCCTGGATCTCAATGTTGGGAAGGGTGTAAATGCGACTCAACTGGTTAATGCAAACCTCGGGAAGGTTATGCTTACGGGCAACATGAGCGAATCTGTTAATGATCCAGGCAGTCTCATGGTAGCCCCGGTAGGCAAAGGAACTAGCTCCTCCCGCGTTCTGTGCGCCCTGTTGAGGCAGCAACTGCAGATACGTTTGGTTGATGAGACTGAAAATATGCTGTCTCCAAGTGACAAGATCTTGCCAAGCAGTGATATCGTCCCAAACGTTTGGCAAGCGGTCACGCCACGCGCCTAAAAGCAACTTAAGCTCACCAGACTTGACGTCGAGGTTGGTCTGGTTGGTGTTGGCAAGACTCTGGCAGATAACACTGGCATCGTGAAGCTCAACCAACTGTTGGAAGTTCTGGAGAAGAGGAACATGAGCGTTGGTCAAGCGCTCAGGCAGTTGGTGCCACTTGCGAATCGACAGCTGGATTGCTTCATCGCAGACACGCGCAAAATCGGTGGTGGGTTCCTGGCCATTGTGGAACTTGAGAAGTGACATGAAGGATTGGAAGAAGGCTCTGCGGGGTGTTGGAGCATCCATTACACCCTTAATGATGTTGTCCAAAGCCTCCCGGTGTTGCTCATCCTGCCACATGTCCGTATTTCGCCAAGCGCACTCAAGAAGAAGGTCCTGGAAATTCTCGTGCTTGGCAAAATCTTGGAGGATTTCCCATTGTTGCAGTTTCTGGGCACATAGAACCCAGTGGTCCTCCCAGAGCATGTACTCAGCTTGGGAGAATGGTATCACGCCTGTTCTGGCCTTGATTTGAGCGTTCTCGTACAGCTTCTGGGCCTTGTCCCACATGCCGTTTTGCTCGTAAGACAGAGCAGCATTGGTTTCAACGAATTGGCATCGTCGCCTCCACGTACCATAGAACAAATCGTCTTCCTGAAGTGCGGCGTAGAGCTCAACAAGGGCGTCGAGGTTACTCTCACGAACAGTAGCCGACTCGACTTGGGGTTTGATGGCGGCATTCTCCAGTTGGATCAAAGCCGTGTACCAGGCATCGTATGTCTTTGCCTCGTATTTGAGCACGTGTGGCGGGATCCTGCACTCGGGCCAGGTTTTGGCAGCACCGTCGAGGATTGACTGAATCACATTGGGTCGCTTGTCGATTTGACGGCTGTGGTAGTCCTTGGTGAGGAGGGCCACAATACCACGTTCCAAATCAACTCGGTCATCCTTTGCAACAGAAGACCAGTAGATTGGGAACAGAGTCACCCAGAGGTTATGGGCGAGCTGGGAGTCGACGTGCTGGAGTTGTGCCAGTGGTTCAATTACATCCTTCACCTTGGTGTCACCAAGCTCCATCACAAAGCGGCGATGAGTGGCCATGAAAGACTCAAACTTGTCATCAATGATGGTTGTGGGTTCTCGGGCCTCCATTTCCTTGGTGAACATGGTCAGCAAGCGAGAAATAGGCATGGTCTTAAAATCGGACTGGTATAGCTGAATGTTGGCATTTGTCTCCACGGCACCCAGCAATAGATGACTAGCTTGGGCAAGCCAGTACGAGTCGGAGAGTGTATCCCAGTTCTGTGAGGTGAGAACGTAGGATAGACGAGCGCTAGCCGATTTAGACAGACTCTTGTCGAAGATGGCCATGAAGCGGTTGCGCATCTCAACGTCTGCTGCACGGGTACCGATAAGGAATGCATGCTCCATACGGACTGTGAGTTCGGTGCGCGTGATCTTGGGGTCCTCGTAAATGCGAATGACGAGGTCCAGGAACTTGGACAGCATGGTTGGGTCCTGTCGGTGCTCGAAGGATAGCATCTTGTGAAGAACGGCCGTCTTCTCCTTAAGGGTTGGCCATGTGCCTTCTGAACGGAATACCCATCCCTCAACCATGTTCAAAATCTCTTCGCAGAGTTCGATAGACATGGACTTTTCCACCAGAGTTGCGAGGACGCTGAGGAAAGGCCGACGAGAATCACCCAGAACCTCCATCTGAAGAGCGACAACCTGTATCTCCTTGATCATGATCTTTGTCTGGATTTCGAGATCATAAGCAGACATCTCCCCGCTCGGAGTGTTGGGGTCTTGGTTCCTGTTGTTCACGCCAGCAGCCTGGTTTGCTACAGCATTATAGTGCTGCACGTGCTCCTTGGCGTGCTTAGATTGAAGTGCCTTCATCAGTGACGGAATATGTTGATCGATGACATTGGGCTTTCGCTGGCCAAGAGACCAAAGAATGTTCACGCCCGAAGTATAATTGCTGCTATTCATTGCTTCCGTCGCAAGCTGAGACAGGTAAGCGACGATCTCTGATGTCTGCGTCTCAGTCTCGCCATCAGCGTCAGCATCTTCCATGGGGGTGTCATCAGGCACAGAATCCAGGATACGCTTGATGATTGATCGCAGCTCGCGGTTGTCGTCGAACTTCTTGTCAGAAAGATGGAGGCAATCCTGAATTTCGGGGTTCTCCGACTTGAGGCACTTTTCTAACACCTTCTGGATAGATGGCATGTTCTTCTGAATCCATTCGTCCGACTTAGAGTTGAGTACAATGCGAACGACTTGGAGGGTGTTGATGATGTTGGTGAGGAACTTCTCGTCGAACTTTTCTTTGTCGGAAGGATCGGCGGTAAGGATGGTCTGAGTTCGTTCGCTTGCCAAAATCACATGTGTGACATTAGGGAACAAGTCCAAATCAAGGTCACCCCAGTACTGTGGCTGCACCAAGTTGTAAAGCAGCTTCATCGCCTTCTTACAAAGGTCGGTAAGCGCCAATGGCACTGGAGGAATCGATGACGAGACTTGGTCTCTTGGCTTGGCTGAAGGGAGTTCATAGCGCTCATTCAGTTGGGCGATAAATTCGACCAGGTACTTGATCATCTTGAGCCGGTACAGGGGCGGGATCTGGTACTCGACTCGCGCAGGAGGCTGGGAGGCGATCGCTTGTTCTCCATCTGCCTTCCTCTTCTTCGTGTTGGGAGACAGGGAGAGGGCCCTCGAGCCAGATGCAAAAGACTTTCCTTCAACGCGTCGTTCTTCCCATGTCCAGATAAGCCACATCATATTAAGGCAAAGCCTCTTAGATTCATGAGATGCATTTTGTGGAGTGGCAAGTTTCCGTAACGAAGTAATCATCAAGCTGATGTACTTATCTCGAGCTTCATAGAAAAGATCCGGGTGCCGAACGAGGAAATGAAAGATACTCGTCATCTGCTGGGCGTTTTGTCCCTCATCTGCAAGGATACGACGAGGTGCAACTGCCCAAGGCGCGTTACGCTCATTCTGACCGACTCCGCATCGCTTTGGCAACATGGGCGCAATGAGTTCCAACGCTTGCGTTACCAAAGCGCGGCCCTCGTTCTGGTTGGCCTTCAAGAGTGATAGGTACACCTGAGTCACAATCTTCGGAGGAGTCTCGTAGTGCGCAATGAAGTAGCCAATGACCACATAAGCGGCATGTTTGTTGATCACATCCTCTAAGCGGATGAAGGTCCAACCGAACTTGATGATGTCTTTCCTGGCATCCTGAAGAGGGGTGTGATAGTACTTGACCAGCATTGCAGAAAGCTGCAAGACCTCATAGCGAGTGTGGTCAATGCCAGGCTGTGCTTGGTCATCCATCGTCATTTCCGGGTGAACCTTCCAGATTTTGCTGCTCACTGCGTCAATGACAGCTCGATCCATGAGTCGAGGACTTCTGTTCTGGTCAAGATGACCCCAGTTGCGCATGACATCCATAGCAACGATCGGGTTGACAATGTAATGCAACAGGAAGTACTTCATCTTATTTGATGCAGATTTGCCGGAGTAGGTGTCCAGACAGCGAAGCACTGTTGTCTTCCAGAAGTCGACTGCATCACTACAGATAATCCTCCTGTAAATAAAAGAGAAAAGCTCCTGCGTATTGCGAAGCTCATCAGAAGTAACGCATTCGATCAGGTTGAAAAGAGGATCCAAGTCTTTTGGTGCCCTCTCAAGTGACTTGACAAGAATAGTCATGAGTTGCTCCGCAGCTTGGTACGCCGGTAGTCGGAGGTGAGCTGGAAGGGTGTGCTGACGAAGATGCTTCTCCAGTTCCTTGCCAATATTCTTAAGCCAGTCAAGATGCTCCTTCTTGTCCATCCACTTCTCCGCGTTAGGGAATTGGCTGAGAGACTCAAAGATGTGGATTGCGTTGACCATAGCAATGAACTTGGCCTCGTTGTTTTGACTTATCAACTCGTTGCAACGAGTGACCAGATTATCAATGTTCTCAGTTGCAACCTCTCGCAGAGCCTGGCTGTCAGGATGACCGAGGACCTGCGCCAACAGTCGTCCATACTTGAGGTCTTCCACTTTGCCGAAAAGGTAAGCCCAGATCTCCTTTGAGTATCTGTTCATGAATCTATAGATGGGAAGGCGGAAGGGGCTAAGCTGAGTCCGGCGTAGCTTTTCTTCGAGTCCAAGGAAGCAATCGATCAAGCGTTCTTTGAAAGCTTCAGCGGGGGCGGGCAGTAAGTGAAAGATATTTAGGATAGCAGTAATGATCTTCATTTGGGGATGTTGGTCGAAGAAGGTAAAAGATATTTGCTGCAAAGCACTAGGCTCGACTATTGAGTCGATCTGTTCCAGTAGACGAGCACCAATTTCGACTTTAAAGTAAGACGTGAGAAGCTTCAATAACCTAGATAGATTGTCAAGACCCGCCGTACTGAGGCGCTTAGGATCAGAGAGGCTTTGCAGCACTGGTCGAAGACCACCCTGAAGAAGTTCCTTGGGAAGACGCCTATCTACCGATAGAACTGACTTCAGAGCATCGTTCGCAGCAGTGATGGTGGGCTTTGATTCCGAGTACAAGCACTTGAAGAAGACGCCAAGAATCTTTGTCTTCGTGGGTTGGTTCGAGAACTCCTCAAAGGTCATGGCAGTTGTCAGGAGTTTGATACACGAAACTCGAAGGTTGACAATATGCTCATGTGTACGGAACTCTGCGGGTTTATTGGCCAGAGATTCGTCACTAGCATCTGCAAGAGCCAAAGATTCCATGAGAAGACGGTTGAGATTCTCGTCGAATGGAACCCAGTCATTCTTCAAGCCCATATGATACGTCATGGCGTTGATGTAGCCAATCTGGATGCTGAATGGCAATGCTCGCAATGGCTTAGCAAAAATGGGCTGTAGGATCTTGTCTTTGCAAGATTCGAGCAGCTCCCAAACCTCACATTTCGCGGCCTTTGCAATTAGGTCAAGTGAGTGCTTTGCTGTCTCGCGAACATGCTTGTTCATGTGATAAAGATCATTTCCGAATTGTTGACAGATCTGGGAAAGTCGGGGCTGCTTAGGTTGAGCACTTGGTGGTTGACCTTGTTGCTGTGCGATAGGCAGTGCATCCTCCTTTGTGATGTCTTTGGTGATACGGTCCAGGAGAACCTCCAAACTCGTTTGTGCTAGGCAACGTGTCTTTTCAGGAAGGTCTTGGGGCATGTCCTTGACCACATATGTCAGGGCACGTATGAACTCGGTTTGCTTGGAGGTGATCCACGTGTCGCCAAAGTCAAGCTCGGTGAGCAAATAATTGATTCCCAAACTACCACCAGTCTTGGTGAACCACTCCTCTTCGTAGCAGCTGTGGCAGAACGTGCTACTCAGATGGCTAAAGAATGGGAGTTTACCAACGTCGCTTTCCGAGCCGAAGATAATTGCTGTAGAATCATACATTTCCCGAATCGCACTCTTGCCTGCCTCTCGTACATCAGGGTGATCAGATGCTAGCGACTCGACGATAGCATCAGAAAGGTTGCGCGTATCGATGTGCAGATGGCCTTCGCCGGCATTGGGGTCAAAAGGACTGAAGTTTCGCTTCAAATCCACCAGAGCTCTGCCAATTTCAATGATGGCAAAATGTTTACAGACGTTCAGCAAGAATGCACTCGCCTCTTCCTTGAACTCGGGGAAAGAGTGAGCAAACATAATGGCCTTGAGGAGTCGCTTTACAACCAAATCCTCGCTCTCCTTCTTGGGAATAGACCGCTCACGATCAGAAACCTCGAAACTAGTAGAGTTGATCTCGTATCTTCTTGCTACAAGGTCCTCGGCTTGAAGTCGTACAAGTCGTGGGAGGTCGTCTGGAAGCTGGTCATAGCCGATGCGCAGCTTCAGTTGAGCTTTGATCAAGTGCAAGGCTTGCTTCTTGTAGTAGCCATCGTATTGCTTGTTGTGATTGTTCTTGGTAGCCTTAGGGAATTCCATAAGCTTCGAGATAGCAAAGTCAATGCCCATATCGGCAGGGAAAGCTCTATCCTTTTTAGACCCAAGCAATCTCAGATCAAACCCAGACGGATCGTCGGCATATTCCTTGTAGGCAAGCGGCACGGCTCCGGTCATGAACTTTCTGTTCCTGCCACCAAGTTTACCAAGAATCCTCATTGTAGTATGAGCGTGGAAGTGACTGTAAGGATGGGGTTTGAGATGGTCAAAGAGGGCAGTCATCAACTCATCAATGACAGGTGCCATAATGGGATCAAGGTAATCGGCGGTAAGATTGTCAACGCACAGCTCCAATGTTCTTAAACCCTGTCCAACGAGCTCTGTTCCTGCGCGAAGCGCAACAACAAGTGGGCGCATGAGGAAGCTCAAGTGCGGCAGCAAATGGCTAAGTCGTGCCGGGACAGTAAGACATAGCTCCACGTACAAGTCACGCTCAGTTGGCTTTCGGGCGGCCATCAGGAGGTTATTGAGTACATCCAAGAGCATTTCAAGCAAAGGCAGAATTTGCTTGTAGAGTTGCTCGAATTTACCACCACCGATGCTGCGGAACAGCGAACGTAGGAGGAGGAAGTAATTCATGGGTTCCTCTGCCTTTGTCGATAGCTCAATAGATTTGGTGACAATGTTGACAACGTGGGGTAGTAGAACTTGCTCGTTCTGGTTGGCAAACAAGGTGACTGCCATGAATGCCAGCTTGAAAAGCCTCAACAAGATAGACGACTTCTTGACATCGGCAGACCCAACCTGATCAATTCGTTCCATAAGGAATTGCAAGAGCATACCACAAAAGCTGGGAGAAGTCGCCTCACTAGCAAGGAAAAACTGGGGTATATGCAACAACGCTGTGTGTTCGAAAATCATGTCGTAAAGGCGCGGGATCTCTTGCTGAAACACCTCGTGGAAAGTGGCCGGATCGATGGCATGGAAGACCGTTGCGAAGGTCTCGAGCAAGTCCTTCTCCTCCTTGCTGCACGAAACCATGTAGAAGTTGGCCATGTACTCTACTGGCGACATGTATTGCGACTCCGTAGCTGGCTTCTCAATCTCGTAATATCTGAAAACGTAGGCGCCCTCGCGGAAAAGCTTGATAATGACCTTGACCTCCTCGGCTGTGAATCCGTAGGATACATCCTGCCAGTGGGTGGGCGCGTTCTGTGCATCGATAGGTGACCCGACATTGCATGTCCTCAGCTGGTAGAACGTGTTCTTAAGACCGGTCATCAGGTTACGGAAAAGGAATTTGTTGTCAACAACGGGGTCGGCGCCTCGGTCTCGTGGGTTAGAAGTCTTGATCGGAACTGCGGAGAAGATGTCGGTCTCATCCCAGTCAGGAGGGCTATCCTGATCAGCCAAATAGGTCTCTGGAGTGCCGGCTTTCATCTGTTCGCGGTAGAGAGCCGAGAGTTTCACAGCATTGGGATACTGTCGGTTCATGGCAGCGAACTTATCTGCGATAGCATTGAGAATCATGATGAGATAGTGCCTTGCGTCGACCTTGTTAGGAAGCTTTGCAATACATTCAGCCATATTCAGAAGAAGTTTCGCGCTCATAGTCTGGAAGCTTGTGCCAGGGAAGTTGTCTTGAAGATTTCTGGTATAGACCTCAACAGTCTTCCTGATCTGCTCTGGCTTAAGGGAGTCTCGGACATGATGAATGAGATCAGCAAGCATACTGTACGCCAGGGGCCTCATGGTTTCGTGTACAGTAAGTCCATCTCCAGTTAGCGTGCGCTCATCTAAAAGCTCATCAATCTTGGGAATAAAGATCTTGCGGAAATTGTAATTGATGATATGACGAATCGCAACTATTAGCTCCTTTCGTGTGCCAGACTTCTCTCTAGGACAGTCTTTTAGCAGCCGAAGGACGATGTCCGGCAGACGAGGTAGAAAGTCATTCAAGTGTGAGGCGTATTGGCGAAGAAGATACGCTAGGAAGCTCATAGTCTTGACTTGTGCCGTGATGAAATCGGCAAAAGCGACTCGGTTCTTGATGGCTGGGCTCACTCCAGTATGGATTGTTCCTTTGGCCGCGGCGGCAGCATGCGCTTCCTGCTGAGCCGAAGCTTGAAGGCACAATACATTCTGGATGAGAGGAACGAATTTCCGGACGTTCTGTTGCACTGTGTTTCGATAAACCTGGAAGATCGATACCACGATGATCGGACATTCGGATAGGACCTTGAAAGACTGCATTCCCTTCAACAGTGGACGGTTCTGTTGTTGGGGGTCTGCTCCAAGTTCGGTAACGGAAGCGACGGGCGATCCTGGTCTCGGTGATTGGAAGTTCTGCGAGTTCCCGGGTGTCGAAGGTGCACCAGGTTGTGATTGCGCATTGTGGGGGGCATTGTCAAGTTGCTCTCGGACGACCTTCTCCATCTGCTCAAAGAGCTCTTGTATGAGAGTGAGGAAGAGCTGCACCTTGCCCTGCAACACCTTGTGCTGGTGGCGCATGATGTCCGATATTATTTTGACACATATTGTTGCGTTCTCTTCGTTGTCGGTTCGTACAAGCTGCATCAACAAATCGACGGTCTCTTCGGCGTATGGCTCGAACGGTTCGGGAGGGGCGGGTTGAGTAGGTAATCGGTGCAGGACTTCGAGTATGACCATTCGGAGTTTCTGCTCGGGTGAGTTGCTTTGGAAAGTGCATGGTCCTTTTAGAATGCCCATGAAAATGGGCATCAACCTTTTCAGGAAAGGAGGGTATATTTGTCCACTGGTATAGTGATCCAAGCTGTCGCGCAACGTAGTTGCGGCTTCAAGCTTGAGTCTTACATCTAGAGTAGAAATGGTTAGCAATCCACATTGAAAACACCATGCGACAGCAATCATGGAGGGGTTGAAGAAGCCATACCGATATCGACAGTACTAAGTCGCTTAACGACATCATCTATAGTGGTACCCGACATTGCTGCATTATCGGCGTCCACTTGACGCGATTCAATTTGCCATCCGCGAAAGGGTTGTTAAAGTGGTGATCCTTTCAAGGCTGGGTAAGGAGCTTTCAGTTATATAGGGTCGCCCGGCGCGATCGGCTTTATTAAGGGGCGATTAGAAAAGTCGTGACGATATTGATTGCTGAGTTTTCACAAATACGTCTGTGCAATTGGCGAGGAGTGAAAGTGGCGGCGGCTTGTTGGCGTTCTGGAGGTTGATGAACGAGAGTGTTTGGTGAATATAAGGCAAGCTCGAAAGTAGACGTAGACGTGAAGGGCCGTCGCGTTGAAAATTACGAGAACGACTAAGCTGGGGGGTGCGGTCACCAATTCCACTGACGCTAACTCCGTATCAAAGTTTCACCGGCATTAGCGTTGATCTCACAGCCAATCACAAAGCCCATCAAGCTTCTAGCGTAGCTTCGAGAGTGCTTTATCTAATCACTTATCTTATCGGCTGCTGCTCAGCGACGATGTATGTCCAAGTGCATCAGTTCAAGGAAAGGTGTCACAGGGCATTACATCGTCTTCTGTACTTGATAATAGAATTTGGCTATTTTACTGCACCTACATTGAGTTTGAAACAGGCTCTTTGAGTAAACTTACTCTAACTTTCAATTGAATTTATTTCTATTAGCATATGTACCTTGAGCTTTGTTCATGTTAAATTTTCTATGTTACCGAACCAAGTGACCTCAAATGATTGATTCGAGAAGCCGCATTTCACACAGCTTCGAGTGATTCTCTATTCAGGCCACCACACTGTGGGTCATGAAAGATATAGCAAACTGCAGAAAACTTGTATCGCTTTCCATCATTTTCGCAATCTTCATCGCGATTGTATGTGTATCCGTACAAATGAATGTTAATGATTGCCCCACTGATTGCTTTCCCCATATGGACAGAATCGTAGCCTAACGTTAGCCTAAGCGTACAAGAATAGGGTAGGCACTCATCGGCCAGTTGATCATTCATGTAACATTGAGAAGTGCATATCACGACGACCTTATCTTTAACCATACATCATAGTCGACACAATGAGTGGTGATTACACAGCCTTTTTCTACGGTACGATCCATTCCGATACTGTAAATCTGCAGATAGTAAGCTAATTTATACAACAGGCACTTTGGTAGGTTCATGCATGATCTGAGTTGTACAGCACATGGGAGCAGCGACTGGACCTAACAGATTGTAACAGATGGCCCCCGAGGTCTTCTTCACCGTCTGCTATGGCCAGAAAGACCCTCCTCAAGTCATAAAGGATATGCACAAATTCACTCCTGCGATTCTCGACGGATACTGTCGTCACCGAGTTCGACATGCGGACTACCCTGCTGTTGTTCCTGAAAAGGGCCATACTGTTCGCGGCGTTTATGTTACTGGACTTACTGATGCCAATGTGGGAAAGCTCGATATGTTTGAGGGATCTGAGTATGACAAGGCAAACGTCAAAGTCAAGTTGCTGAATAAGGACGGTACTGGCAGCGAGAAGGCCGAGTACAAGGACACGACCGTCTACGTTTTCAATTCAAGGGAGCATCTTGAGAAGCGGGAGTGGGACTTTGAGGAGTTCCGACAGATGAAGATGAAGAATTGGACCCGAACTGGCTTGGTTTTCGATTAAGGTAACTTGAGTCATGTCATACTCATGCCCAACGCTGACGATGCGATAGGATAGAAATTCTGGAGGAAACTGCCAACGATGACTTCAAGATAGGCGCGTGTTTCTGCAAGCGCCTGCGAAGTATCAGCAGTCGGTTACTTATTTGGTCGCAGAATGATAAGTCTTGATATGCTGGCGGTGAGAGGATCTTCAGACCTCGCTACCGACGGGATGGTTCTCAAGTGCGATGACAGAATAGGCCTCATAACATAACAGCCCTACGGGCATCAAATAGACAAATCATTGTTCTCCATTTCACTGTAAGCGCCCAGGCCTGTTTAAAAAAGCGAGACAACACAGCAGTGCAGCTGTCCAACTCATGGTCCCAGAGTCTTGGAACAGGTCACTCCCTCGGCGGCTAAGACGTTCCAGAGAGCTGGAACGCCCTTGTAAGACAGCTCACTTGTGTCTGAGCTCCATTACACACCGAGTGGAGTGTACTGTAATAATGGGAATTCATCAAGTTGACGAAGGAGCAAGCTTGACATAGAAAAATTGGTCAATCTCGGGACGCTCCTCATAGGTTCGGTAAAGGATTGAACGGTTCTTGTTGCATTGTGTTTGCCTGTTAACGAAACGATACAGCAGATCCTACAGGTAACAGGTGGTGAAGGAACGTCCTGACCAGTGTAAGTCGAAACTAACAATTATCTAATCGGATATCTTAGGCGAATTATGAGGTACTGAACTAGTGGCAATCTATCTGAAATGTGGCTGAGAGTTCGCAGTGAAGCTGTCGGATGGTGGATTAAATGTCAGTGTCGGCACTTGGATCAAGAGTAACAGGTGGAATCCTGCCAACTGGAGGACTGTTTCACGCCACACGGTTACGCGGTTGCTATAAAGGGCCCTGCGTATTTATGTTTAGACTTAGGATCGTGAATAAGATCAGCACTGGGCCATTGCGTGGATAATGGATGGAGAAATAATATGGTCGGTGCTCTGAGACAGACTTTCAAACACAGTTGGCGAATCCCCCGAGTCCAAGCTGAATATCATCTGAACTTGGAAAATTCACAGAACCCTGTCCATGATCTTGGTTCCATATTATCTTGCAGGGAAAAATACGACCCAAAGATTCGCCGTGTTTCGTCCGATACCTAGTCCGATAGACGATGACCCCTGGCTCGAGGCGGCCGTTCTCCAGGTCTGTTGGTTGGGCTGCAGGCTGTCAAAGTCACGAGAATTGCAGGCCCAAAGTTGCCTAACTCATCAGCTTATCTGTCTAAGAGAGCAAAAACGGTCGGTGAAGGTATTGCAGCGACTATTCACAGGTCGCTATTGGTGATAACTAAACTAGAGCATAAGGAAATAGGACTAATATTTCGACGTTCTCAGCATCTTGCTTACGTCGGGTCCAATCCGGAAACAGCTGTACCTGGCGCCAGTGTCATGATGCGCCATGTTAGATCCAATAGAGAGGCGAATCTTCCTAGTTCCTGGATTTAGCGGTCATCTTCTATAAGACGCAAGCGGCAACAAATCTTACACTGGCCTCAAAATGATCTAAGCACTGAGTGAACTTCTGAAGATACTTAGATCCGAAACTAATAATCACCCTATCAATCGCTGCAACTGGCCTTGGCTCCTGCTTTCAGCTTGCCACGTTGTGAAGGGAAAGAGCTCGGTTCCCTCCGGGCGCCTACCAACAGTAATTTTCCAGCCTTTCCCACCAATTCAACCCCACTCAAACATCAACACCACAACACCAAAAGACCAAAAGACCAAAAGACCAAAAAATGCGAAACATGATACACGCCTCCTTGCAGAAGGGCAGTCACAACGAGGCCTTTATTCTCGACTTATGCAAGGTGTCGACACCTTCTGAATGAATCATTCCACTCATGATTGGGTTGGAACAATCCCCATTGTCACTATGAAAGCAGTTTGTGAAACTATGTCTGTTTCACTAGGGAGAATAAAAACGAAAAAACTCTCCGCAAGACTACGCAAGACCGCGCAAGTCTAAGAGACGGCCCCTGCCGTTATAGTCCATCGTACGGAAACGGAGCCCAAAGAGGGAGGAGTATCAGGAGACAAATCCAATGAGGTCTTTCTTACCACACGTGAAAGGATTTTGCCCTGCTCAAGATCTGCGAGTGTACCCCTGACATGAAGGCGATCGCTCAGGGGATTACTCAAGAAGGCAGGCCTCCAGAAAGCACGATATACAATGGCAATTATGGTCCACGCTGCCCGGATACGTGCCGCTGCTATTAGTCTCGAGATGCATCAATTTACATGGTCATGGGCTGCTAGATATATCACCTCCGCCATCCTGCGAACTTGGACCAAGCGGTGTTTCCGTGCGCAGCAGTCTATGAAATTCCTCTTGGTCTCATCTCATTCGAGATGATTGTTTGAATCTTGGCATGAATGGAACAGCCGACTGGTTCTGAATGCATCAGCCACTAATCCGTTTCGACACTATAGTCTGGCATGACCCATGTCGCTCAGCCTTATATCCCTGTCATCGCCCCCTGATTGGCATCTGAACCCCGCTCTCAAAGAGCTGGGTTGTTCGTAATGGATGGCCCAGCACGACGGATAGTTACTGCAGGGGACGACAACACCGTCGGAACAATGCATTGACTCGACAAAACGCTCAGGTCGTTGAGACAGATAATTTGATGGAAGTTTAGAAATTACTGAATCCTTTTGGGTCTCATTACACAAAGAAAATTACGAAATGGATTTTCCAGGACTGGATGGCAAAAAGTATCAAAGCAAAAAGGATAGAAGTCATGTCTGTGCCCCATAGCATGACGTTGGAAGCAAGGTTGTTCAGAATCCCCCATGTCGCAGCCAACGACTTTCCCGAGCACTCGGTTCTGCAGGGCCCGATTGGTGGTCGCACAACTGGAGTCCCTTGCGCCCCAACCACCAGAGTCTTCTCCCAATCATTACTTCACCGACTAAGCTCCCTTGCCACTATGGGCGGCCTACGCTAGAGTCGATTGCATTGAAGAGTGATGCAAAGCTGTACCGAAAATCTCGTAATACAAGGAGGCGCTTTGGCAAGCGACGCAAGGCACAAGGGTCTGGACTTGTAATAGCTGAACAAGGGAGACGTCAACAGGTGACGGGTCCCTTGTTGTCGCCTTCTATACGGACTCTTGAAGTCTCTTTCAGGCAGGACAGTGACAGGTCCCTTGCAGACACTTGAATCGCTAGTCAGGGGCTTGAACCTCGTCTTTTCTCTGGGGGTTGCATGGGTCTAATCCACTCACACTTTCGTTTGGTGACCAGATGAGTCTTGAAACAATATCTTTAACCTATCATGGGTTGCCTGCTGCAAATCCTCTCTTAGTCTTCCGGCCCTAGTGCCTCCGCTTGCTTCGAAACAAAGGTCACTTAGGGCATTGATGAATTCTAAGTGGCTGTGAACGTTTACTAGAAGTTATTGCTTCCCTGACCTTATGGACTTCTGATCCACCATGATCGCCTCTGAGGCGCATGCGGCTGCGTCCGTTCGCGGGTGTTTCTCCTGCTTGCGATTTCCCCTTGCCTCTACGTCTGCACTCGGGACGTCCATGGCCAGTCCTTTGTGTGGACTGAAGTCCATATAAGATGCCCTCTCCTCCTCCGTGTTACCTTCTTTTCATCACCAACGACTTCAAAAGTCTCCAGTCAGTCCTTCAAAGTGAGATCGTCTCAACGACACTTCCATTCCTTCTTCTTTCTTTCCAAAGGCTAGTCCTTTCACCTGTCTCGACGACATTCACGTATTGCCTGGTGCAATTCGACCCTTCATTCACATATCCAACAATCGAGCTACGACTCTTCAGTCCTATACCCATATCACTCGATTCCTGTCTTGACGACAATCTCACTACCTGAACATCAAATCTATCGTCTGGAACGTTTAGATTATCCCATCATTCAAAATGTTCGCGAAGGCTTTCACCATTGCCACTTTGGCTTCTTATGCCAGTGCTCACATGCTCATGGCCGACCCTAAGCCTTACGGCAGCCCAGACAACAGCCCTCTGTTTGAGGATGGTTCCAACTTCCCCTGCAAAGGCGCTGTCAACGATGGCTCTGCAAGCAACACTTACAAGGCTGGAAGCACCCAGCAACTCGCTTTCACTGGCTCAGCCGTCCACGGTGGAGGTTCATGCCAAATCTCTCTCACTACTGACAAGAACCCTACCAAGGACTCTGTCTGGAAGGTTATCCATTCCATCGAGGGAGGCTGCCCTGCTAAGGGTCAGGAAGGCAACCTTCCTGAGAATGCCAACCTCGAGGCCCCCGACAAGTACGGTTTCAAGATTCCCGAGGAGTTGGCTGCCGGCGATTACGTTCTTGCTTGGACTTGGTTCAACAAGGTTGGCAACCGTGAGATGTACATGAACTGTGCTGCCGTCACCATTGAAGGTGAAGGTGGCTCCAAAGATCATCTCGACTCTCTCCCCGATATGTTTGTCGCCAACATTGGTAATGGTTGTGGAACCGAGCCCGACAAGGACCTGCTGTTCCCCAACCCCGGAAAGAATGTTGAGAAGCTCAACGGTGCTACCGAGGCCTTTGCCACTCATACTGGTACTTGCAAGGGCGGCTCTGGTGGTGGCTCTCCTGCTCCCACCGGCGGCAACGGATCTCCTGCTCCTACTGGAGGTAACGACGCTCCTGCTCCTACCGCTGCTCCTGCTCCCACCACCAACATGGGCGGACAACCCACACCCACTCCAGCCCCCGGTGCCGGTAACGACTCCGGATCCGGATATGGTGACGGTTCCAACGGTGCTCCTGAGATTCCTGGCGGAGCCTTTATCACCGTTTCCAAGCCTGCTGCATCTCAGCCTTCTGCTACACAAGCCCCCGAAGCCCCTGCCACTCCCGAAACCCCAGACAAGGGTTCTGATAAGGGATCTGGTTCTGGCGAAGGATCCGGCTCCGGCTCCGGCTCCGGCGAGGGATCTGGCGAAGGTAACAACGGTGGTAACTCAGGCTCTGCTCCTGACTCCGGTTCTGGCTCCGGCTCCAGCGGATTCACTGCTGGCAGTGCCTGTACAACTGAGGGTGAGTGGAACTGCATTGGTGGTTCTTCTTTCCAGCGCTGTGCTAGCGGCACATGGACTCCTTCTCAAGGACTCTCCTCTGGCGTTACTTGCACTCCCGGACAAGGCGCTGATATCAGCATGGCTGTCAAACGAGGAGAGAGACAGATGCGTCGCTCTCAGCGCATCCATGCATAGAGGGAGTTCACGATATGACAAACAAGGCAGTAAGGATGGAAAACGGTGGAATTGGCGTTGGGGATATTGACCTGGTATGATTTTATGTACAACATGTACCTTCTTGGCCGTACTTTAGAGCTCAGTGCTCTGCAAATTTTCTTTTCATTAGACGTTGAATTTAAGATATCACATTCTCTCCAATCACTGCTTCATAGCTATGCTTAAAGATCCGTCGTGGATAGGTACTTGGGCCTAAATGATGTGTGATATTAACCCTCGCTGTCACGGAATGATTAACGAAACAAGCATAGGTATAACAGCTAAATCGTACCATGAACACTTTGTAATAAGTTCTATTGGTCTAGCTTGTATATTTAGAAATCACACCCTATGCCTTACAGCCAAGTACCGCTCCTGACATCACTGTTCGTAGACTTGGAAGCACGACTGCTTATTTTTGCCCACAAGCGCTGATAGAAGTATCTTTTGCCCCTCAACGACGTGGGCTCGATTCGAACAACATGGGGATCCAGCTCAATTCCCATATACACATTATTGTCACTGCCTAAGTATCTTCCAAAACTGAAGGTACGATCAGCCTGGCCAGGTAGACGCTGGCCTTCATGGGTGACCATCCTGCTGGGGGCAACGTAGGCTAGGATTGAGCCGATCGTGGTTGGCATGCGAGGAAGCACAAATGCGACTGATCGAACATAAAAGAGGGATGCAACGATGACGTTGAGTGCTAGAACCGTTATGGTGATGATGAATGAAGTGTCTTCCATGAAGATTCTGGTTTCTTTCGTGAATCGTGTCAGAGTAATCGTATCGTCGACGTCGTCATGGTCGAATATCTGTTCATTGAGACTCATGAGAATGGCAAACAAACGCCTGTAAATGTCTTCGACAACAGGTTTGAGTTCGTTTGGATCCGGAAGCGGCATTTCGGGGTCGATAACAGCTCGCGAGTCAGTTCTCAGTGTAATAAAATGGTTGATCCAGTCTCGTGTCAGGGTGTCGTTATGCCAGTCAAATATATCCGAGTTCCACCAGCGATTGAATACTTCGAATATAATATCGGTATGCACTTTTGAATCCTCATAATCGAGAGTTGTCGTGAGATCGCTGGTCTTGTTATATGAGATTATATAACCCTTGGGATCCACGGTGACGTTGAACTTGGCAGTCTCAAAGATCGGCCTACACGTAAGAAAGCTAGCTTCTATTGTGCCATTGACATTCTCCCCACGATCAGTGCGACCCCAACCGAACGTCAAAGGCCTTAAACAATCTTCATGACCGAAAGCAGCAGTCGCGTAGTCACCATACTCGTAGGACGATGCACCAAGCGACGCAAATTGCATCTTCTCTCTCATCTGAAAACCGGCAAACTGAAGGATACTCGACTGTGTGCAAGTCTTGCCATCGGCTGAGGTAACCAGCTGCGGCTCTTTTTCGAAAACAGGAATCTCAGACGGCTCAACAGGGGTACAGTTAGCTTTGACACCAAATCCCTGGGTGATCAGGTTGTACGATTCTGAAAAACCGTCAAGCTGGTAGGGTTGGAAATAGTATTCAGTCGAAACCCATATGGGTAGCTTTGTTCCAGAAGAGAAGTTCGCGAGCGCGACATACATGTGATCCTTGTACTGGGCTGATGTGATGATGTTTTGGCTCAAATCGCGATCAAGTCTGAAGATCGACTGGTTGTCGAACTTGGGCGCAAACAAAGGAAGGATTTCCTGCGGATACGCTGCAGTCACAGGCTTTTCGTTGAACAAGGAACCGAGACCGACTGCGAGAAGATTGGCTAGCAATGCCATGGCGCAGACCAGGACAAGCACGAAATGCTTAGACTTGGCAGCTCGCCAGAGAACGAGTTGAGGTGGTATCGATGTATAGGTCACGTTGAGAGAATGTGATGTTTTCGATTTCCCCTCCCATAAGTCCTTAAAAGGCTGCAAAACACACAGAAGACGGTTGAGGAGTACCCAAACAGGTTCGATCAAAGTAGCAAAAATGGTAGGAATATAGTTTTCAAGAATCTGTAGAATCTCAAAATTCTCTGAAGGGCGATACAGGCCTAGGAGAGGTTAGCAAAGACGGGTTCATCGTTGCAGAGTGTACTTACCATTCAAGCGCTGTTCCTCCTGTTTAAGATAAGAGAGGGCAACCATGGCACCAATAAGCAACATGACGAAGACAAGGCCACTCCACCTCCTAAGGACCAGTGGCTTGACAGGTTCATAATAGCCCTTTTGTGGTGTTTTCTCTTCTCCCTTTGGCTCGGCTTCTTTCTCCATCGCCTGGTGCATCTCAAGTGTCGAGAGATCCTGCTCACCATCCTTGAGCAATTTGAAGTTGTCGTCCTTGTAAGCCTTGAACAGTGATTCGTCATCCGAATTATCCTTAGTAGAGAACGACTGCAGGATACTGGGACTATGTCTGAAAAGATCGATGTATCTTGCCAGTGACGATGGATTCGATGAAAGATTACTCGGTGCCCGACGACAAAAGTATAGTACGATGGCTGTAAAAGCAGCAACAACTCCCAACAGGCAATCGACCGCGGTTGCGAGTGATCTACTGACCACGACTCCAGAAAGATAGTATTCTATCGTTGCTGTTTGATTGGAAAAGTCGGTCTCGTTCTGGAGTAGCTTGTTCACCGCTAGAGAAAACAAGTATTTGTGAGCATTGCTGTAAACCTCTGCTAACAACTTGGGGTCGGAGTATTCGTCAGCTGGCTGTGTTCTTCCAGCCAAAGCAAATCCGACCAGGTTCGAGACTGGTCGGGTGAAGTTGGTATAGTTTAGTCTCTGATGCTGTTCGACAACTCTACTAAAGGGGTAGTCTGCAGGTACCGGTACCTCTCGCATACCGTTTGCAAGCATAAACTCAAACGCGGTAGAGTTAAACTCCTCCTCAGTTAGGATCTCCTTGGGTGATAGGGGCTGCTCGAAGTCGTCATCTGGTTGTAGGTCGGATGAATTGACCCTAGTGAGCACCTGTTGCTTATAGTATTGAGGCTGGCAAAAGATAGCTGTGATGTTGAAGTCAGGGTATTGCTCATCAGGATCACGAACTGTCCTAGACCAGATTGCCAGGAACTGATGGGTTGAGTTAGGTGTTCTTGGACAATCAGGACCTCCCAAACAGAAGCTCGAATAAGGACTGGTGTAATGTCCGATATAATACATTCTCTTCTCAGATGTAAGTCCGAAGCTGACCGAGGTCTTACATCCTTGACCATTATGAAAAAAGTACGAGGATTTCGTCCTTGCTCCGTCTTGGGTCTTTTCGGCTGGCCAACAATATAGTTCGGTAGACAGTTTTGTTGTGACGGCTGTGATATTCGACCCAACTGTGAATGGTGCAGTGTTGTTTTGTGTATAGAAGGGTAGTAGAGCATACTTCGAAGTGGTAAAGGCAGGATATGGCTGGCCTAACCAGGCCACTGCGTAGCCTGTATTGAGGAACTCAGGATCCAGAATACTCTCATGCCTAGACACCGGAACCAGTTGTGATCTGATGCCAATGGTAGCAGGGTCTGTCTGTTTGATAACGTTCGTACCCAACAAGGCACTCTGCAGGGGAGTTAGTGCCCAGAAAACAATGACCATGGCAGTTCCGCCAAAGAAGACCGGCCAATGTTTCCTTTTTGCTGCCTTGAAAGGTACCAGGCCCACAAAGTCGTATTGATAATCGAGGAATACCGAGTTCTGACCTGTAGCACCATCCTGTTCTGAGAGCTTGAACCAGGGTTGCATTCTTTTGACATCCAAATCGATCCAACTCCAGATCATACTGTATAGAACGGCGATAATAGTTGGTGCATAGAGGTAGCTGAACTTTGCATATGCCGGCATCTCATCTAGACTGGGGGACAATGCAAGACCGCCTTGAGTAGCACTCCGTTGTGCCAATGTCTCGACGGCGATAGCGAGGAGAATCGTAAGGGCGACTACAGCAAGTAGAATCGGCGTTGAGAGCGAAAGCGGTTTCCATCCTTTCTTCCTAACATCTTCCCCTTCCCCAGAAACTTCCTTCACACCCGTAACAGTCCTGGCCTTGGTCTTCTGCCTTGGTAGCGGTGGCAGACTCTTATGAGATGGATTTGGTGTTGAGTCGGCGGTCACATTGCCCTGTAGCCGAAGGGCTGTCGTTTCCCAACTAGACATTATTAAGGGAGAGGAATAGGAAAAGAGCGGCCAGCCACCCGCAACAGAACAAATATGATAAGAAACGAAATGAATGAGGAGTGTTGAGGTTTACAATTGCCGGGCGACTGTCGCGTTAAAACTACCACATCGTGGTTACAAGCGATGAACATCTGCCTTTCCCATATCAAGCAAGTCGTTAGGACCAACAACACTAGACTAGACGATTAAACATTTTACTTAGTAAAGTAGGAGAGAGTCTGTTAAGAGAAGAGAAATATGCACGTTGGTCAATGGTTCATTATCACGAAACCGGAATAACTGGGTCATCAAGGATACAATACTACCCAAGTCTGCAGAATTAGCCTCCATTAAGCGCCGGATCGAACCTCAGCCAATATGATTTCTTTTCTAAGGGTTCGATAGTTCGGTTTCCGCGCTGTATCCTGGGGGGATCATCCTGATTCGGCGCCGCACCATATGCATGGACAACACAATATCGTGGCAGTATCGGCTCACCAAGAGGCCAATGCCGAAGACCATTTTTGACTGTGTAAAAGTCACGAGACTCTAAGAAAAAGAAACGACTGCAGTCTCAGAAGCGTCTTTTACGGGAACCAACTGACACAATTCCGCTGTTTGCTTTCGGAAATCTCGATATCAAAATGCTTAAACAAGGGGCGGCGGCTAATCAACCGTTGCTATTTGACAGGGCGCTAACCGCCCAAGCGCTGAGCTTTCTACGGTGGGCAATTTACCTCTGTTTAGTGCGCGGGAAATGAGGGAAGATCTGCAGGGAAGAGCTCGTTCCGATTGGTCAGAAGATGGCGTTACGTTGGAGTTTGTTGGTGATATCTACAAGAGATCATCGGTGCAGAAGTTTGTGTTGGTGATGAGAATACTGTCGCTTCCTTGACGAATAGGCTCAGGATATTTATCAAGTCCACAATATCTGCGGCACTCGAAATACGAGAACATTGCTTTGTCTCCAAGCGACAATGCATTGTTAGTGCTTTAAGCAATTGGGTGCGTATCCGACCGTAGCAAACATATGCGATATTAGATCTAAACTTAGGACATCTAACAAATAGCCAAGAACTGGTATAAACTACTACTACGTATCTTTAATGACAGTCGAGTCTCCTGCTACACCAGATCCACGGTATATAAAATCTGGCCGCGTTGTTGCTGACGTGTATCTTGCCGCAGAGCAAGACCGTTAAGATCAATTTAGGCTACTGAATAAGCTTGTACCACACAAGGATTCTTTCTTATGCCGTCGGTTGCCTTGTTAGCACTCATTCGTTTCCTATGTCGTGTGATGAAGGATTTGGAATACAACGTCTAATGAGTACAAACGAGATAAAACGTTTAACATTAGATCACTAGAGAACTCAGAAGAATAAGAAAAGAGGCAAATGAAATAGAGTTTCGCTTCTGTTGGCAGTTAATCTGATGGCGTAAACTTCCATCGTTGACAGCTTCAAACAAATGCATAAAAAACGATGACTCAGCAGCATTGACGCTCAGGCCACCGTTAGCGAGTGCGTCACCTAACCTTACTGTGTCGACCATCTTTACTCTGTACTTTGGCTTTTGATATCAACATTGCCACCACTCGTCACATAATACTCGAGTATACGCATTCATATCATTTTTCTTGTGTTGTTGCTGTCTATATTCGTTACTTCTTCCAATATTGCAACACAGAACTATGATCAAATGAACAACCACTAAGCTCGAGACCCGCTCGATTTCATCATTTACCTACTCGGTTAGGTAGTAATTAGCTGGAGCTTCAGCGCTCAACCGACCGATCACCCGCAGACCGATCCCTCTTTCCTTTCTACCTACTAGACCTCCGTATCGAGCAATCGCATTCCGACGCCTTCGAGCTGCTCATACAGGTGGACAACTCTACAGTCTCATCACTGGAAGGGTCGGTTTATCACGGAACTCGTCATTTCCATACATTCTCAGCGCCACCCCGCAGTTTTAATGCCAACCGGACCCCTCGTCGACATACGACATCGACCTTAGCTTCAGCATCTTTTGCCAACACACGTACGGAAGAAATACCCAAGGGGCTGAATTTGCCTATCATGGCCGACCAGGACCACGAAATGTATGGTATTCTACCTGATATGGGCCATCCCGGTAGTGTCCCATACAACTGGACGGATCACAAGAACAAGATACATAATATGGGTTGGGGAGGTATGTTTTTGGTTTTATGAATAGAGGCTCGGTCTACTAAAACCAGTTATCAGGATGCAATCCCGCGAGATGGATATACGAACTTCTGAACAACAACTTTACCACATGCGATCTCTTCACGCGAGCACAACAAGCGAACCTTGAAGTTCCCTACCCATGGCAAGACCACACCCATCGACTGATCCTAAATGGCAATCAGAGTTTCGTCAGCCTCGGAGCGCGCATGTTATCCTCAGTGTGTATCGATTGCCACTTCCATTTTGTTTTCAATCTGTTATGGGACGAGGAGCATGCCAGCGCTCTCTGCAATCACAACCAAAAACAATGGCCACCAAGCGATGGCAGATTTCCCTGGCACCACTTGGCCTGGGCTGGCACGGATTCAGAAGAAAACACTGCCAAACGACAATCTAAATATTACCCACTTGTTGCCCGCGAGACCTTTGCATGCTCGGCTGGGCCTTGCACATTTTCAATTAACCTTGAAATCTCGATGCCTCGCATGCCTTTGTGGTGGATTAATCTGCTGCTTGACTCTGACACGATTCGGGAGGAGCTGCGTATTGCCAAGGAAAACGATCCAGAACGCTACGCGACTGCGACTGATGACTGGGCGATGCAAGCCCCCATAAATCTAAACACCTACCTCAAGAACTTGATAGAGGCAACGTCTCAAGAAGGTGCTAGAAGTATCTCTAAACGCAACAAAAGATTTGCTGTACTTTTCGGCCCTCGCTGTTTCAGCATATTCAGAGAGCTTGAATTTGACGAAACCATTGATATCAGGGAGGATGATGGGGTGGACGAAGGGGCATTCACGCCCAAACTTCCCTATCCACCCGACGCCCCAAATGGTGCTACCAAAATAGGCACATATCGCGGATATATTGAGGATGTCAGGGCTGAAGTCCAGTGCTTAATTCACAAACGAGGCGAACCCGCCGAGCTTTGCACCCCCAGTCTCCACGCCCACCTGGGCTGCTCAGAGGTCCCGAATGTCAGCTCTAATGTGTTTGTCAATCTCGACCGTTACCAATTGATGGGCGTGTTGCCAAATCAGGACAAGGGAATCGTCGACAATGCTTACAGAAGACAATGGGAACTGCTGCCAAAGAAAAGAAGAGAATTGATTGAGGCACTTGGACAAATCGCCAACGATCTGAACGACCGGGATTTTAGTGAATATGCCATGATGCAAGAGTCTGCGTTTGCGGGTCAAGCTCCAACACAGACCGACAACGGGGATGCCGAGTTGACGAACCAGGCACTGCTTTTTTTTGGTCTGCAGCCACCCAATAACTATAACGCAGATTCAATAGTGCTGGCCTACCGACGCAAGTTGGTAAACGATCCCAGCGATGTCGCTACTGCACGGAACATGTTGATGCTGATCTCCAATGCGACAAGTGATGAGTCCTACAGACGCTCTTTGGAGAAGGAACACCAGGAGAGCTTTTCTCTGACCACTGCCAAAGAGATCCTTGGATTAAGCGATGCAAGCATCGATTCCGATGCTCTTGATAATTTCAAACAGAAGGTAAGATACCGCTTCAATTTTCACAGAAAAGTGATGACCCTGACCAAATGAGCAGGTCCAGGATACCAAAGTCAAGGAAGCCAAAACAACTTACTTGGACGCCATGGATAAGATTGCCGATCACACCCAGTCCACAGAACTCAAAGGAGAGGTTGCTCAGTTGCGACAGCAGCACGGTATTATTGCCTCTGATCTGGCCAATACCAGTAATTCGGACCAACCTGCAGACTATGATCTTCCGGTTGGACTGGAGAACATCGGAAACACATGCTACCTGAACAGTCTTTTACAATATCTCTTCACTGTCAAGCCTGTACGAGATATTGCCGTCCGTTACGATGATTTCAAGCTAGACTTGACCGATGAGACGATCGAGCATCGGAGGATTGGCGGTAACAAGATGCGGTTGAAGCGTGAGGAGGCTGTTGTTGCTCAAGCTTGTGAGTACCACCCCCATCCTCACACTCGAAAACCTTTCTAATTAGAGTTAGTTGCCAAAGAGCTTTCGGAGTTGTTTACGAAACTTGAAAACTCGAATATGAGAGCAACGAGACCCTCACAGAGATTGGCAAATGCTGTCCTTCTGGATACAGACACCCTTGTTAAATCCGCCAATACTTCCGCCGATTCGGCTACTGGAAACCAGCCGCCACCACTCCCTACAAGACCACCGCCAGGTCCTCCAGCTAATGATTCAGATGATGTAGAGATGGCTACTACGGATGTGAAGGATGATCGTGATCCGATTGATACAGCCAGTACCGTCAGCTCACAAACACTTATCGGGGATGATTCTGACCGTTCTTATGACAAAGTTGAAACTTCCCCAGCAATCAACGATGGCCAAGTCATTGATACTGTAATGGAAGTTGGACAGGACGATGATGTGGTTGAGATCAGTCGATCAAGTCACCAAGACGATGAGGTTGTCGGAACCCCTGAGAAGAGGAACATTGACGATTCTAAAAAGGATCAGTCTACTGATACGGAGATGACAAACGCCAAGGAACCCTCGACAATTGACCAGAAAGTCCTGACCGCCCTGGAACACCAGGACAGATCTTCTGGCACAGATCAACAAGATGTTGAGGAAGTCATGGGCAATATCATCAGCCGTCTCCAAGCCGCCATACAACCGTCATATGTCAACGATGTTACAGGGATTCAGATGGAATCAATTATGATGACATTCTTTGTCACGACAATCAATTACACAAAGAAGGCAGACGAGGACACTTACCAGAAGGAAATCAGTTTTGATCGATTTATCACGGCTTTCCCTTCTCCTCAGGGCGGAACATGCTCACTATATGATGCACTCGGCCGTAATTTTGATCGCCAGGCTATTGAGGGAAGCGAACAGTCACGATATACAGCCATCGAGACGCTGCCGCCTGTGCTGCACGTCCTTATTCAGCGTTCGCAATCCGTTAATGGAAAGAATGACAATCCGGTTGAAATCCCTGAAACACTATACCTCGACCGATTTATGGACACTCCCCACGATTCGATGACATTTAAAGAGCGCGAAAAGAGCTGGGCAGCCGCTAATCGCATATCTGAGATCAACGCATCCATTGCCGCAGCAGAGAGTACTGGCCCAACTGGGCCCTTCCTAGAAAGCCTCTCACAAGAAGAAAAAGCGGATGACAGCAATGCGCCCACAACGGAAGACATCGCAATGGTTGATGGCGGAGAGCATGCAGAAGAGACATGGGAATTCGATGGTCCGGTAGATGACGACTTCTTGGTGGTCAACAGGCCCAGCAAACGCGCAGTGTCTACAACTGAGCTGTCTGATGTGCCACAAAACATCAATGAGATCGAATCTGCTGTCCGAGAGCAAATGAAGACCGAGCTTAAAGAAACTACAGACCATCTGGAGACATATTATGCTCAACTCAAGAGCAACCCCTACCGCCTTCACGCTGTCATTTGTCACAGGGGCAGTCTCAGATCTGGGCACTACTGGGTGTGGATTTATGACTTTGAGCAAAACGTTTGGCGCAAGTACAACGACTCGAACGTTGAGGTCAAACACAGCACAGATGAAGTCCTCAAAACATTGAGCTCTAGTGGCGAGCCTTACTTTCTCTGCTATGTCCGTGATGAGGACAAGGAAGAGTATGTTGATGTACCTCGGCGCCGAAGACCAGTTGGCTCGGGGGCTGATCAGGAACTTCCACCTCCATACTTGGAGCAGGGCAATAACTAGGAGCGTTCTGAGAAGTTACAGCGCTCGGGATCACGCAAGCGGCCAAAGGAAGAATTGTGCTCTGACAGCTCTGACAGCTCTGATAGCTCTGATAGCTCTGACGATCTCGCTAATATCGATGATAAGGAACTCAATCAGTACATCCACAACACATTCGATGATACCAGCAAGGACGCAGTTGATAATTTCTTCGGCTTTGGCTTTGGCTACAATGCTGCAAAAGCCGATGCAGCCAGGGACTTGGAACTTTTCGCAATGTGTGCTACAGATACACCTTCTGAACCTCTTGAAGACCCAGAGGTCCACGATACTAATCCCAATACTCCGAAGGACTCTGATTCCGATGCGTCAGGGGAAACGGTGGCAACGGAGATTGTAGCAGTTCCAGTATCTCCGACAAAGCGAGCAAAGGTTGTTAGACGTGGAGTGCCTAGATTACGTGCGGTACCTGCATTGAAGCGAGAAGGACGAATCCAGTCATCTGAAGAAAAGAAGTCAAAGGGTTCATATCGACCACCTGAAAACAGAAACTCCGTCAGAACCTCCGCCAGTTGTGATGAAGAAAAACCTAGAAAACTTCGTGGCATGGTTGATTACATCAGGGAAGCGTTGCAGAAAAAGGCCTCACAGAATGTTAAAGATGAAAACATTAAGATGGAAGATGGAGAGGTGGAAATCAAGATGGAAGACATTAAGGACATCAAGATGGAAGACATCAAAGACATCAAGATGGAAGACATCGAAGACATCAAGGTGACAGACATCAAGGTGGAAGATGGAGAGGTGGAAAATTGAGAGGAAGCGGCATTTTATACCCACAAGACCGAATGAATGCATAACATCATGCGTTATGTTTTATGAATAGAACGAAATTATCACTCTGCTTGACCCTAGGCTTAAGCATACCTACTGGGCAATAGAAATTATTCTCTAGAGCTTAGAGTGCCAAGGTAGAACACCCTCAATGCTAGATTCAACTGGCATTAAATGTCTGCATTATTTTATTTCCCAGACTTTCAGTGACCAATTTCTAATACCGTGAGATGCCTAAAGAATAGACCAGAAGAGAGAACAACTAGTCGAAAACGGGTTCAACCGATCCACTATCTTCATCTTGTGCTCCCGACAATCAAGTTTTGTGATGCCCTGAAGAGGGTGGGTATATTGCCTATAAAGTACGAACAGGATTGCTTTATCGGCCTGTGAAAATAGGCTTCCTCTTCTCTCCGAATGCCTTAAGGGCCTCATTCCTGTCTTCAGAGTTGACTACTCGCTCATACATCTTATTCTCGACCTCTTCCCTCGCCCAAGCAACAGCCTGAAGTCCTGCCCTCACACCAATGGGTCCTCCCTCGCAGATCTCCTGCGCCAGTCTCACAGCCTCACTCAAGGCCGCCTTCCTGGCCTCACCGAGGATATCGGAGCCATCGCGCTCATCCTCAGGTACGACCTCAACAAGGCGATCTGCGATACCGAGGAAGTATGCCTCGGGAGCTCCGACTCGACGGCCGGTAAGGATTAGATCGCGGGCGCGGGAGAGGCCGATGAGAGCGGGCAGACGGTGGGTGCCGCCTGCGCCGGGGATGATGCCGAGACGTGTCTCTGGGAGACCGACTGTCGCGTTGGAACTGAGGACTCGGAAGTGTGTGGAGAGGGCGAGCTCGAGACCGCCGCCGAGTGCGACAGAAGAAATGGCTGAGATGGTCGGGATGGGGAGGTTGGATAGAGCTGTGAAGGTGTTGCGCAGGTTTGTAAGGAACTCGGCGGTTCTAAAGCAGTTGTTAGTATGTGATTGATAAGTGATAACAGATATACTCACTCTCCAGGAGTAAATCCCTTGCGCTCCTTGAGATCGGCGCCGGCGCAAAAAGATGTATCAACAGCACTAGCCAAGACAACAGCTCTCGTAGGACCCTTCTCATCTACCCCCGCGGCACCACCAAAGCGCTGAGGAAGAGGTAGTTCCTCGCCATTGGGTCCGTATTGACTATGTACAGCGTCAATCTCAGCGCGAAGATTTGCTAGAAGAGCTTTAGAGATGGCATTTCGAGCTGATGGTCGGTTCAATTCGAGGATGCGAATATGGCCAGTGTTGGGCGCGGGGAGGTTTGTTACGCGGATGAGAGGTTCGGTGGAGGAGGAATAGTAACGTCGGAGGACGCGGAGGGTGATTACCGGTTGAGAGAGACGAGGAGGCATTTTGGATGGTTTAATTGGGTTTGGAAGATATTGATGGAGGAGTTGGGACAGCTTTGTATTGGAATATCTATTATCTATCTACAGACTGGGAGTTAGGAAGCCGAGGAATAATGACGTCGGCTGGTGTCGGTTCATCATGTTAAGCCGATAACCGATAAGAGATGGACGGTTATAGACGTTGAGACACGGATATTTATGTTTAAAATCGACCTCGGACTTTATATATGAGTCCTTGATCTCATCTTCATTTTTGAAGTCTGTCATGGATCGGAAATAGACAGCCTTGTTTTTACTATGGCGGTATTGACGTGGTATCTTTGGTGGAGAGGTGATGAGTTGGTCCAAGTTCCACATACTGGGATGAAAGTGACGGTCAAGTAGATGATTATTCGACGATGGAATTATGGCGATCGTTGATACTGTTTCACCATCTTGAGTCGATCTTTAATATAACTAATAACCTGGAAACCGGAAACCCCAGAGTCATTCATCTCATCTTATGAGAGTTAGTGAGCTTAGCTTATGAGTTATGAAGTACTAAGCCACAATACAAGCTTCAAAATTGCCAATTGGGGAAAACGTGCCAAGCCTGCGGAAGATGAACTAGCTCCCTGTAGCAGTAGCAAACGCCTTGCACTGCATTTGCACTGCACTTGCCTTGCACTTGCAGTGAGTGACCCAACCCATGGATCCTCTCTTTATTCAGCCTCCTCCATCTTTTTGTAGATCCCTTGCTCCTTCTCTTTCTCTTCTTCTCTTCTGACTTTTTGTTTTGTCAGACGTGGCCATGTCGAATGATTGACATAAACAAAGACACCGACTAAAAAGAATGGACGGACGCTAGTTGTTTGCGGAGGATAGGATCGAATCTACTATTGTCTTTCGCAATGGCAACAACACCCGTTCTGCAAACCTTATCGACATCTTCAACGGTCTCATCTCTATTACCTTCAACTACCGCCTCTGACACGCCTCTAACCGTTCTTGTTCGTGGCAGCATCGACGGAACCTCTGATTTCTTCCCATTTCTCGACATCGCCGGTCTCGGCTCTGGCTCCGATGATGTTGATTCAGGACTCACCTTCAAAGAACTTTTCGCCACCAACCTCGATGGAGGTCAAGAAATTATCTTATTCAGCTCCGGATGCCATATCGATGGTGTAGCCGACTGCACTCGCGCCTGCAACAGCTCAGACCTATTCTTCAGCTCACTGGAAACCTTTTACAACTGTGCTGCCCTGGCTGCGGCGGCGCATTGGACTCAAGATGCCAATGCTTACTATGTCAGCGAGGAGACCGAACGAAATGCCAGTGCTGTGATGGGCTCTGGTACTTTGGCTGAGTTTGATGGAAGACCGGTGCTCAGGTCTCTCATTACTTGTGCCCAGGATGCCTGCGAAAATGACGGTCTGAGCAAACCTTGTAACCGTTCAATTGACCGCCTCAGATATGAAGATTCAACTCCTGAGGAGATATTTGAGGCCCTGGACGAGTTCTGCCCCGACCTGCCAGCAGAGGTCAACCCAGATATTTTTGGGCCAGGCGTAAGTCAAAGTAGTCACAATCTTTGACCCCATACTAACAAGGTACTGTAGGTTCTCATCTCATATGTTATGCAAGTATCTTTTGCTGCGTCTCTGTATCTTCTTCTCAAAGGTTTCACCCTCTGGGTCAACATCACCCAAGGTACCGGTCGTCGCAAATCTGAGCCCGAGCCTTATCGTTTGAAACGCAGCTTGACACGAATTGAGAGCATGATCTGGCGTGACTCTGGTGGCTTGTCCCGTACGAGTATTGCCATTGCAACCACATTGGTCGAGTTTCAAGAAGCTCAGTGCTGGTTTGTCTTTGCCGTGCAAATTGCATCCATTCTTGCCATTGTTGTCAACTCTCAAGAGGGCACCTTCTGGGGCGAGATCGTTGTTAATGGCGCTATTGCTTTTCATGTCTCCCAGAACGGTATTCTTCCCATGTTCCTCATTCAGATTTGTCTTCATCATGAAGGCATCCGTAACTGGCATACGTTTCTGGGTTTTTTCATGGAGTATCTTCTTGCCATTATAGCAACATCGCAGAAGATATACTTCAAGGATGCTTTCGCTTTGTTTAAAGGTCAGAACGAAATCGAGGGATGCGGCTTCAATCCAAGTCCTCGAACGTATTGCGCTGCAACTCAAGGAATCGACGGACAAGGATTCAGCTTCTTTCCTCATCCTCTGCTATACAAGATGACGTTCCTCATTCTTGACACTATTGCTATCATCACCTTGGTTGCTGATCAAATGGCTTGGACGCTTCGAAAGCATCATCTCACCAAGCACGTTCAGTTTGGGTCGTATCGCCTTGGTCGATGGCCACGTTGGGGCAAACAGCGACGAGGGCTTTTCATCAAGAAATGGTTCTGGCGCATTCTTGAGGTCGCATATCTGGTGATCAATATCTTGTATATGATCTCTCTCACCAAAGTCATCAATGCAGAGAGCTTTGCAAAAAATAGGTGGAGCTACGGACAAATCATCGCGGTCACTGTTTGGGGACCCGTCATTGTCAAGCTGTTTGACCTCTTGCTGTGTAAGTGTCCACTCATGATTTTCATCCATCATCATTTTGCTAACTCCTGCATGCAGCTGGACCTCCTAAGAACGGCATGAGGCTGAACTCAGGTCCACCAAGGTTACGTATCGACAACGTTATAAACGGTCGAGTGGGGACATCTGCAGATGAATGCGTTATCAATGATGATAATGAGACTGACGACAAGTGCGATGGCCCAATGCCAAGGCCCGGAGCAGAAGAATTCATGATCCGCGGATCTGATACCCTGCAGCTGGGAAGTCCCAATCGTGAGCGTCAAACGGATGTGATAGAAGCTAAAAGAAGGGCCGCAACGCCCGATGAGATATGCTCCGAGAGCAGTGTGAAGAAGGAGGCATGAGATGATGATCAATGAGCTTTGCATTTACTTATGATCAACGATTGAATAATGAGTTATGAAGAGTCGTCGTATATAGTACTCTTGAGTTTTGTTAGACTCGGTAATTGCACAATAGAATCCTAATGAAGCTATCTCCATTATCAAATGCCACATTAAACTCAACAGCAATGGCGGTGACCAGCTAAATCTGTCTTTATTCGATTAGAAGTATCGGCGTGGTCTCTATTAAGCTCTCTGGAAGGTAGATCTTGATGGTACCTGCCAATTGCACTAACACCCAGCCATCTGGAGGTGAACTCACTTTCCCCACCAAAGCTCCAGCGATCGTCCACAGCATATCTCGATGATGAGATTAAACACAAAAGCAGAAAGAAGTCAAGCTTCAACTGCGCTGAGCACTTTTCCCCCATTTATTCAAGCCTCACTACGTCATCATTACTCCCTTCACGTGCTTGGTCGCACCGCAACAGGGAGCTCTTTCCCCGCGAGTGACATCATACAGCTATGACAAGCTCCAGGCGTCATAACCATAAGTTACAAGAGCAAGAGCTTCCCTTTTCTCCTTCCATAATTCTCCATCAATTGACTCTTTAATCTTCATCAATAAACTCAATCTACCTAATTCAGCCCTTCACCACCACAAAAACAATCAAAATGTCATTCCTCACAGAGAACGTCATCCGCCGTGTGGCCCTCGCTCCCCGCGTCATTGCCTTCCAGGCTCCCCGAACATTCACCACCAGCTTCGCTCTCCAGCGAACTGCTACCGATGCTGTCAAGGACACTGCCCAGAAGGTCGACCGTGTTGTGAGCGACAAGATTGTCGACGGCATTGAGGCTGGACGTTCGTCTCTCCAATTGCCAATTTACTCGAAGAAACCAATGCTAACGATATCTCACAGAGGACGTTGCTGCCAAGGCCAAGGCTGCCGCCCGGGACGTCACTGACTCCAACGACGCCGCCGCAAAGGCCCAGGAGCTGAAGGGTGAGGCTGCTGGCAAGGCTCAAGAGCTCAAGGGCGAGGCCAAGGGCGCTGCTGAGCAAGCCAAGGGCAAGGCAAAGGGTATTGCTGAGGAGGCTAAGCACAAGTTGTAAGCCAAGAGGTTTTAACTTGTTGGGTTACGAAAGGAAATAATGAAAGCCAGACCTAATAATGGTCTGTTGTACGATTACAGCCATGCATCATACGGTTTAGGGAATCAATATTAATGCATCAATGATTCAATCAACATCACTTCAAGCAACTCATATGATATCGTGCCATTGACATATTAAAGCAACTCGTGCAATCGAATCTGAGACATGTTCTCATGCAGCTTGGCTGGCGGCTGATATTTGACGTCATTCATTTTCGGAGGCACTTATTTTCGTATCATGTCCTATTTACTATCATTATAATTCATAATATTGGGTATAAATCAATATCCTCCATCCAAATCATGAACATGCCAAAACTAACTTTCCATTATCAGATCTTCCTTTAGGAGTAAACTCCACCCGTATCTTAAGCGATGTTGGTCTTCTTGGGCTTAACATCGATTTCGCCAAGAGGGAAGCGAACCCATGTCGTATCCTCGGTCATAATGCCTGCGGCTCCCGCATAGAAGGCTGCGAAAGCGCAAATGACCGAAAAAGCACCGCCAGTCTTATTGATTCGGATCGCAGCAGTCGGGTGGCTGGTTTGTAGAAACTGAGCCATGCTGAGGAAGAGGAAGGCGAGGAACAAACAGCCAAGAACAACCAGGATGGCAATGTTTGTCTTGAGAGCAGCGACGAAGAAGATGAGAGTCAGGAAGCACCACAGGATCAAGAAAATACCCAGGGCAAAGCTGTAAGCGCGGTCATCGCCGTTGTATGCAGCCTTGATACCAAGATCAGGGACGAAGAACATGGCAAAGGCAAGCCAGAAAGCACCATAAGAACAGTGTACGGTGGTACCGAAGGTGTTGCCAACGCGGAATTCCATGAGCCCTGCGAGAAATTGGGCAATGCCGCCGAAGAAGACAGCCAGACCGAAGATGGCTTGGTCAGGGCCAACACCGCCGAAAGGGTTGTTATCAGGAAGTCTGTCGAAGTGTCAGTCTATGAGGCTATACATATAAGGTCACGATGAGCTTACCCAGCACCGCACTGGTAAAGACCAAGAACAAAGGTAGTCAGAGCGAAACTGATCAAACCAAGAGGACCAGGGTTGGCGGCCTTGAACGAAGGGTTGTAAACCTGCGACACCATGGACTGGTGAGGCTTCTGGACGTTGTTGTTTCGCTCTTCATGGTGGTGGTGAGGGTGGTTGCAGTGATAGTGACCACCGTAGTGACCATCTTCCTTGTCGGTATATTGTGTAGGGGTAGTTGCCCCATGGGATGGAGGAGTGCTAGACGACATGTTGTTCGAGTTTCGACTGAGGAGTATAAAGACTGAGTTGCGATAGAGTATATCACTTGCGATGGGAGAAACAAGTTTAAATACAAAGACCTGGAGAAGAATCTTGATCAACCCACTTAGGGTCTACAGCTTTTTATATTGATCACAACGAGTAAGGGACCTACCCCGTACTCTATCTCGCATGACGAAGGGGCGGACATCCCATTCATCAGTCTGTGCATACGGTAAATTCCCCAACCGAGCGACAATCACTGTCTTACTGGAGATCAGCAAGAGACTGGAAATTGATAAACCAAAGGTTGATCCATCATCTGAGCTTGACGACCCACGACGCTAACAGAACTTGAGCAGGAACGACACCAAAGGGCCGAGGATGGACGTGGAGAATAGCTATGTGGGTTTTCCAAATAAGGCATGATGGGACCTTTGCAAACAGAGAATCCCGGAGGATGGATATGTCGGCACGCGGATATACTGCAGCAAGCTCGGGGATGCTGTTTTGGGGTGCTTTAGAAGAAGCGGATCCCACGTCCAGGGTATAATCCAGTCGTCATAAGTTAAGCACTCGGTGATGGGTAAGGTGTGGCAATGACTGGCCATTTTCGAGTCAAGCAGACGGAAAGATTTCAAATCAAATAACTTGAACCATCCCGTGTTAGTTGACCAAGGAACTTTCCATTGGTTCGAGATATCAACACTCCAGGCCTGGGATATGATCTGACAAGGAGGAACCAACACATTGAGGCTCTGGCCAAGCCGGGAGGAATATCCTGGCCCTGTCTAGCAGCGTTGAGCCTCAACACAGGCCGACTGGAGAGCAGTAGGCCCGGAGATAATACAACGTGGAAACCACCCTAGAAGCTTTAGTAAACGGCAATGAAAAGCTTGCGGTGGAGATGACGACCAAATTGTGTCGTTGGAAAGTGGAGAGACTGTCACCCATACCGGAAGACTTCCGCTCTCAAAGATCCACTGCTCGAGCTCATGAACGTGGGAAAGGGAAGCTATCCAGAGTCATGTTCGAATTGCAGATGGTCTCATTGGCTTACGGCATATGAAATGCCGTTCCCAGGTACCGTGTGTCTGGTCGATCTCTTGACGGGTCTTTCCCCATGGTGTGGGTGACGGCCATATTTTGTCTCTACCCCAATCGCGGAGTCGGCTTCGTAGAATGAGGAGAAGCATAAACGGAATTAACTAGAGTCGAGATATGCGTGAATCTTGTCCAGATCGAGGGTCCGAGTTTAGACCAGCGCCTCTGATGACGATGGCGTCGATGATGCGCCGTTATTCCCGGTGACTATCACCTTAGTCAATATTGATAATACTGACAATATGTTGATATCCTCGGTACCGCTCGAATGGAAGCTCGGTTATACTGAGAAATACTGTATACCCAATTCCAAATTTTGGGAACCGGATATGTCGGCAATAGCTACTACTTTAGACTGGCATTGCTATGCTTCAAGATGATCTGCCGTTTTGGCTGAACATGAACTGATTTACCCGGCAAGATACTCAATGATAACTTGAACGGATTATGTGAACGATTTTGTCGTTGGAAACAGGGATGTCTCGGCATGTCGGCAGATCGAAGCAGGGATATCTTGGTAGGATTGCTTCACCGAGGTGAACATCTCGGTGAAGACTCACCTGGTCTCGTGACCGTGGCGGCTGTGGCTTGCGAGATCTCCGTTCTCGGCCGGGATATCAGATAATCCCTGCCCATTGGATCCCCCGTTTGTGGGGTTTGCAGTTCGCAGCTGAGCTTCAGTGGACGGAATATGCGGGTATGATCCGCATCCTCATTCGCTGCGCCGTTCAAACGTTCATCGTCGTCACTATCCTTTCCTGCTCTAACATGCTCAATCCGCGATACCCAAAACCTCAAAGCTCGCAGCGCTGAATATGTTTTCAATGCCTCTCGGCTTGTGCCAACCATCGCCATCGTCATGCCACTGAACAAATCTGCCATCCTTCTCGGCTCCTGCAATGCCTTCCCCGCCGTCTCGAGTCTCCCACCTCTACGGTCTATAACGTCATCTAGAGGGGTACGATCTAGCTATGCGCCAGCAACGGCTTGCTCAATAGACCGACATAGGCGATATGCTACAGTAAATAACGACCAAAGAGGGAGCTTCAGCCATAATGATATCCCCGAATGGCCCAAACAGAATTATCCTTCTCCCTACGAGATCTTCTCTATGAAGAGTGACGACCCATATACCAAACATCGATTTTACCAGCTTGTCAAAGTCTACCACCCCGACAGACACAGCCATACTCCCGATATTGATAACATTCCACATGCAATTCGTCTAGAACGCTATCGTCTCATCGTTGCTGCCAATGACCTCCTCAGCGACCCGTCCAAGCGCCAGCTCTATGATGTCCACGGTGTAGGATGGACCGGTGGTAAACCTCAAACACTCAACGAAACGGTGCGTAATGCCGATCGTGCCTGGCGCCACAAGGCCGGATCTGCTGCCCATAATGCGACATGGGAGGACTGGGAGCGTTGGTACGATGCTCGCGAGGGCAGGGTCCCTGGCCCTATGTATATGTCCAATGGCGTTTTCGCCACAGTCGTTGTTTGCATGTGTATGATCGGTGCCTTTGCTCAAATGAGTAGAGCAGAGCAATACGGCGCTGATCTCATGGAAATGAAGGCTCAGTCTAACCTTGCTATCGGGCAGCAGGTTGCACGTCGAAACACGATTGCTGCAGGCAGGTCGAAAGATGAGAGAGTGGATATGTTCTTGAAGGACAGAGAGAACTTGAATTATGCCTTTCAACCTGGAAAGTATGATAGTGAAGTGTTGGCAAGCCACGGTCATGTTCACGGCCCCGGACATAATGGAAGGCCGTAGTATACTGGTGGACATAGCCGATGGACAAGGCAACACAGGGTTGGCGAGGACTTGCCTTGATTTGCTGCGGTCCCTTTTTCTTTATTGGACATTATCGTGTTTCAGCACGTAAGGAGTTTGGAGTTAATGGTACTGCATGCTGGCTTTCTGCAACCTATCTATTAGGAACTATGCATACATGGATATAAGACCCTGTCATGGGCATAAGGCGTTTTGAAATACTATGTTTTGATATCGTGGTGTCGTTCAAATTGAACCATATCAGTCACATGCAAAGGTCGATTGTGCAAAATATGCACGGTGTGTCTTAAGGAGGTGAGATCTTAAATTGAGATGTACATGTTGAGCAACCTAACTGAGTTATTTGCCCAAGACTGCCTGAATCTATAGAAATGATTTCCAACGTGTAGCACCTCCTTTGCTATGAGCTTTTTCAAGATCCAGGCTCATCGACCTCCAACCCCTATTTGAGCTGTAGCACAAGATTCCATCGTCTCACCCTCTTTCAGAAACGCCGAAATTAGCCCAGCCCCTATTGAGTAAGCAACTGACATGGAGGTGTCCAAAATACAAAATATCATTAGATCCCTCTCCTCGGGCTCTCCTCTTGTCCAGGGCTTGAGTCGGCTCTAGACGACAGTGTGCTGAACCTCGAGGTCAAAGACATCGGGCTCACCACACGGCGACCAGCAACAGACGGCCCGGCCCTAGACATCGGCGAGATGGGCGACATCTCATCGTCCCCATCATTATTACTCGTCGAAGGCTCCGAGCCATGTAGCTCCGCGATACGACCCCCACCAACCGTATAGACACGGGGCTTCTGCCACGTCCGGGTAAAGCTTTTCACCTCTGCCACCGCGGGTTGAGGCGTGGGCGATCGCACACGGTCGCCATAGCTAGCCCAGGAGTCCTCCATGCTGGGCGATCCGTCACCCTGAGAACTCAACTCTGCAATAGGAGGAGGGGTTGATAATGGCGAACTTGGAGGTGGAGGGTTGTAGATTGGAGTTTTCGGAGAAGTGGCTCGACTGATCGTTGAACCTCTATGCCTCTTATAGAATAAGAACCATGCTGCTAGTGCTATGGCAGCTAAGCCAAACACAACGCCAAGAACAACTGCAGCGATTGCCCCGTCCGATAATCCGCGAGACTCCTGGAACTCGGGTGCGAGGGATCCGGGACTTTGAATGGCAGTAGGACTAGCTGTAGAATAGTTTGCATCATTTTTGGTAGTGATAGTAGTAGTAATTGGAGTCGCTGCAATCTTCGTTCGTGGACGTGAAGTAGCAGCTGATGTACTGGCTTCTGTTTCTGTATATGGATTCATCGTCTCCCACACGGTCTCTGTCTTTATTTCTGTCTTTATACCGTCGTCATCATTGTCTCGGTCGCCTGGGACTGTTGTCTTAAATGACGGGCTATGGCTGGATGTCATTGTTCGTGGGACGTTTCTGTCCTTGGAATCAGGAGACGCAATACGTGGTAGAAAGACAGTAGCCATAGGTTTGTCAAGTTTCCAAGGCATGTTTGTCGTAAATGTAATAGGTCTTGTCATAACCAAACTTGGTTTTGTGAACGCTCTGGAGGAGAAGAAATAGTTGTTTAATTCAAGACATATCCCACTCACGTATGGGAGCGATCCGTGTTTGCTACCTTGTGCCTCAGCGCGCAAGAGAACTCATGTGACACTGGTGATGCTCGGCAAAAGCCTCATTGTTAGACCGACCAACTATCTTTAGTTGTCAAAAACACCAGATTGAATCAACATTTGGGTGACACGATGTCGCTTTGCGGATACTTCAGGTGACAGAGAATGGCTGTGCTGTAACAGCCGTAACATTCCCGCTTTTCAGTGAAGTGAATCACGTCCTTCGTAAAGTTTCAACCTTTGCCCTCATGACACGCTCAGCGTTTGCAGGCACGATGCGTTCGGTAGGTCCAAGACGCATCATCTTGCCCACGAGGAACATGAGTTTGCCTTGAGGAAATTGCTCAGAGTTGACAAACTCCTGCAAAATCTTATCCTCGCCCTCCATTGCCTCATCAGCTAGCTGCTCGTAATCCTCCATCGTGATCTCCTTGAACCACAGATCGTTCTCCTCGATGGCCTGAGTAACTCCGCCCTCAATCTCCTTGAGATAAATAGCGAACAAGAGCTCCTTGGCCACCTTGCCCGTGATCTGTTTGCGGATCAGATGATACAAAAGCTGCGAGAGCTCAGAGTCGGGGACCTGTTCACAATCACCTTCTGGTGTGAATGTTAGGTCTCGAGCCGCGAGCGGGCCCGCCTTGTATGTGGTAAGGCGACCTAGCTCATGAATAATCCAGTTGCCGACCACTGCGGAATAGCTCTTGAATTCCGGCATCTCAACTTCACTGAGGTCTTCTGCAAGCTTCTCCTGGATCGAGTAGAGCACCTTGTAGTAGTACTGCACACGCGAGCCGTTTTCAAGGTTGATCAGAGATAGTGCATCCTTGGCTGTAAGCCCAAATCGAGCAATCAGGGTATCCAGTTCCGAATCAGGTGTCACAGCCAATGACTGTCGTAAGTGGCCAACTAGATCGTCCCCAATAACCAGTGGCGCAATATCAGGGTCAGGCATGTAGCGATAGTCAACCTCGCCTTCTTTTCCACGGAGGCGTCGCGTTTCTGTCGATCCAATAGACCAACCGCGAGTCTCACTGGGTATAGATCGTCCAGCATCCAACTCACGGATTTGTCGGTCACGCTCGGCAATGATGGCGTCTTCAACCGCCTTGATAGTACTCAAGTTTTTGATCTCGGTCCTTGTGCCAAGGGAAGGGTTAGACCCATCAGTCCTGCGAACAGAAACGTTGACATCGGCTCTCAGACCACCGGTCTCCATACCCGACACACATGCATCGACAGTGTTCAGCAGCATCTGAACTTTTCGCACAAAAACAGCTGCCGTTCGGGGGTGATGAAGCTCAGGTTCTGTGATGATCTCAATCAGAGGCACTCCCACACGGTTGAAGTCAAGCCATTGAACCTTGTCTGTTTGAGCCAGCGTCTTTGCCGTATCCTGCTCAAGCTGAACTTGCTTGATTCCGATCGTGACACTTTCGCCATCTTGAGGAGAGATTCCGTCGCGGGCAAGAAGAGTTATGTGGCCATTCTTGGCGAATGGCTCATAATACTGAGTGATCTGATATCCCGAGGGCTGATCCCACCAGAAGTAATGCTTTCGGTCGAATCGACTAACCTCCTGGACTTCGCAGTTGAGGGCGAGAGCGGCACGGAGAGCGGGGATCAGAGTCTCTTTCTGAAATAGAGGTTGACTGCCAGGCATGGCAACGTCGAAAAGAGCGACATGGCTATTCGGCTCGTCGTTGAAAGAGGTAACAGCCGGTGAAAATAGTTTATGAGCAGTATTCAACTGAGCGTGAATTTCGATGCCAACAGTCAACTCCCAGCCTTCAACTGTTTGTGAGTCGCCCTTTGTCTTCTTCTTGCCCTGCTTCTTTGCATTCTTTGCTTCATCCTTGAGTTGCTTGCGTAAAGGCACTGGCTGCGCGGGAGGTGGTGTGACGACTTCAGGAGACGTATGTAGACGCCTGTTTGTATGGGCGATACATGCAGCAGCTGAAGGTAACGAAGGGTGTCTGGGTATGTGGCGCACACCAAGGCAGCCTTGCCGGGGTATTTGGCCTTTCAGCAAGTACTTGCTGAGGACCGAAGTTGGGATACGTGACATGATGAAGAAGAGTGAAGGTTTCCTCAGTTATTGCCTCAGTTGTTGCTTATATGGCCTTATAGGAGCTTATTTTGAAAGCCCCTCGTCAAGATCAATGAGCTTGATTGTAGGACACGGTAAGGTATCGCAGTACGAAAGTACGATCCTATACAGAATTCGCTGGTGTGGTAGCTTGCGAGGGTTGCAGTGGTAATGCGTTATGACCTGGCAACACAATTGAGGCTGATCATATGTAAATCATAATAACGAACAGGGTCGTTGTGGCCTCAAATTGGTGGTTATCGGAAACCTCTGAGCAACTCAATTGGTCTTTGGAGAATCTCGAATCTTTCCTGGTCTCGCTTTCGTAGCTCTAGTGGGGCTGCGATGATCTTTGGTGATGGGGTCGTTGATGAGTGTGTATCACGTGCCAAGATGCTTGTACTGTATAACCATCCTCTGCTCTTGCCGACTTCACTGTCATTCCTTCCTTTCCATTATGATTTGTTCTTTCCCTTATCTAAACCTCCTCTCTTCAATATAATGCGATCAATCTTCACTCATTTCTTTGAGAGAAGTTGTCTCCCACCAATTGCAAAGTATAAAGTGTATCTGTGTTCAAGTTCAGGTCGAATCCCCTGTATTTAACAATGCAATGTGAAGCTTACTTTTTACCTTATTCGGTTTTCCTGCATGGTTGAATGACAATGACATATTTATCTCACCAACACCTTCCAGGTTCTTTCCAGTCTCACATGCAACACGAGGATTGCCGTTGATGCCACCCACGCTCCTTCCTGACTTCACTCCCCCACCACCTTCCCTATCTACCCCAATGGCGAGATCAAGTGCTCGGACGGATTCTGCGGCTCAGCTGTTCGCGCTATTGTTGTTTGAAACAAGGCAATCATGCGGACTATTTGATAATGGATGATCAGCTAGAGCATATCATTCTTATTTGCTTCTTGTCAAGGTCGTCATCAGTTCATCCTTGTTTTAGAGGTGACTTCAAGAAGTCTTGAATCCTACATAGAACATGCACTCTTATCCCCCGCATTCCTCCATCCTTTTCGCATTCAAAGTTATCGGGAACTTTTCTTTGTCTTACGTGGGCTTCAACGCTGTCACGTCAGAGCTTACTCCTCTCTAAGCTTGTCATTTGAAGTTGCTCACGGAATCCAACGTCGGCTCCCGGTACTACGGTACAGTCCAACACTCTATTCGGCCGTACCCAAACCTCAGTGAACTGCCGTTACGGCTGAGATGTTCAAGATGCTTCATCTCTAAGCCTCTAACGAACATCAAGCTTACACTAGGCAACATATGCGGCGCGCCAGCTGAGTGTGTACTTGGATGGTATCACACAAGGGTTCATTAATAAACTTCTCTTTTCAGCAATCAACTCAAATTGGAAATTCTTAGAAACGCTGTTGAGAGGAACTGCATGTTTGTGGTATAGATTTCAAATCGAATAAGCTATACAGGTTCCGTTTACGCAAACCCATAATGACCGACAGAGCCCAAGGCCGGCAGAGGCCCTCATGGTCTTCATCTGAGGGCGCTCCGACACAAAAGACCATATCTCACCAATCTACAGTTGAAGATTGCGAAGAAAGCGCTAGCCGGTCACCGAGTGAGGGTGGAACTCAACATCTAACGCCGACGAGCTCGTCATCCAAAACAGAGTACACTCCCCCCAGTGTCCAACGTACTGTCAGCGGACCTGTTACGCAGCTTACATCCAGTGACGATACGGTTGCTCTTAGATCTACCGGCAACAAAAACAAAGCGATTAGGGAAACCAGAAACTCTAGGAATAAGGGAACATACCGACCTGCCAGTATGTCTTTCTCCGGGGCCGACGCAAACTCTGCGGCCCACGAAGCGTTCCAGTCATCCCCGGAATCAGGCTATTTTAAAAGCCCCATCATTGGTCGTCAGGCACCGGCAGCTGGATATGCCCCTTCAGCTGTTGCTGTCGCCAATTATCCCCAGTCCCCCATCGGTCCTGTTGCTTACCCAGGCTGGGGACCAGCACATACTCCTGCTGGTTATCCCCCGCCCCAAGAACCCTTCACACCACAGCAGCCGGGTTTGCCGCCTGTTGATCGTCACTATCCTCCTAGACCTGTCTTCCAGAGCCAGAGATCGACGGCCTTAGAGCCTGCCTACCATAATCAACCACTTCCATACGATACCGCATACTCAGAAACACAAGAAGATATGGCTGCAGAAAACGAAGATCTGCCACTTGAAGCTCTCAATGGTTACGCGGCGGTTGCGGCTAGGATATCAGGGCAATGCGATCCACGACTAAGACCGTTGTATAGAAGATTCGATTGGCTCAATCATCGTACCCTCCTCTACTTTCAAGACCAACTTGTGATGTATGAGGAAGAACTGATACAGTTGGACTCGATTACAACTGTGAATGGCGGGCCCATGCCCGTCTCGGTACGAGAAGAGCGAGCTTCCAACTATGAAGTTTACCGGAGCAGACATCGACTAATGGATAAGATTGAGAATATCCTGCGCCGGTATAGTAAGTAATATACTCAACACGACTACCCACACCTATCTAATCATCCTAGGGCACCTGGTTGCTTCCCTTGAAGATATGCAGAAGCTACCGACACCAACAAGCAACGATGTGCAAGCCTACAGAAAGTTCCTTGAAAATCGAAAAATTCTAGTTGACAAAGAATCTGAATTTATATACGCATCAGATCTTGTTGCTTTGACTCAAAAGACGAGAACCGCGCATGGAGGTGATCATCAAGCACCTGCTCCAATCGTGCCTCTTCGGACACTAATCAGCGCATTCTCTATGAGCGGTCTTTGCCTGGCGGTTTTACTGATGATTCTTCCCGATCTCATAACTCGCCTAGTTATGCTGGTCTGCTACCTTGTTCTCATAGCAACTGTGCTATCTACCACTGGACATCTGCGCAGGCTGAGACAAATGTTCGAGGGATGATTTACTGAACGATTTACGATATTATGATTTCACGTTATATATACTATTGAGGAAAAACTCGAAGTTTCTGTACTGGTTTGATTGGAAGTTCATGCCAGTTCGGCATAAAGTTGGCTAGACACAGTGTCAGAGCGCTAGGCGCAGCAATGATGTTCCCAAATATGTAAAGCACTTTCAACAACATCGGGCGAATGGTTTAGTGGTATAATACTCCCTTAGCACTATTCGACTGAATAATCTGGGAGTGGTCCAGGGTTCGATTCCCTGTTCGTCCATTGTAGATGGTTAGAATCCATCAAATATCCTCTTTTTTTGCAAATTCCACCTTTTCCTTACCCTACATCGAGTCAAAATCTATCTGTTGCAACATGGCACTCATTCATGTCAGTTGAGATAGGGCAATTTATGCTGTTAGGATTGATTTTTTTTTTTCTTAGGTGCTTGCATTTCTTGTTGATCATCTAGGTGTGATCGACAATAGTACTGAACTAATCAGAGCCACCACAAGTTTTCGTCCGAACAGTATGAAGATGCGCCAGACTATTTCCGACTCGCACCACATTGTACCTAAAGAGTCAAAGATATAGAAGCTGTTCTCAAACATTAATCAATCAGGTCATACAAGTAACTGATCCAAATTGCCAGAAAGAAACTCTACTGGGCTTCTTTCTCAAGACCCTTAAATTATCAGACACTCTATATTACTTTGCATACGGAAAGCTTTCCGTAGGGGACGCAAAAGACCCTGAGACATACCGTTTTATTACGAGAACCCACAGACTCGCTTAGACAATCCTCAAGTTCTAGTGATAATGAGTCCAGCCAGTTTGCCTGAGTCTGCTCGGAGACGGCCTGTCCTTCATCGGGTGCTCACTCTGAGGCACAGGCGAGTGACCTAGCACAAATGCACTGCTTAGACACGTGTTGTAGAGACAAGAGCACAGCGTTATTCCAGTGAGATTACTCTGAAGTCTGGTGTATACATCGTATTGATGCTGAGCGAGGAGACCTGCAATGTTGCTCAGCATAGGGTAGGGATACTGCGTCTGAAGGTAAGAATAGTTAATGGAGAGGGAAGGGGGATATGTAGATCAATCTATCTCTTACAGATATGGCTTATGTTGTGCGAAGGAATGCGAGATGCCGCTGCGGTTGCAACGTGGTACAAGGCCCGCAGTATCGCACTTTCAAGGAGACAATTCAGTGCTAAGAGTAATTAGACATGACGATGCAAGGATGTTGGGAGGATAGTCGAGAATGCCTTTGTTAGGAGGTCAAGATAGCATTGTAGAGATGATGAATGGTATGTCCTAATATCTATTGTATAATGGGGGAGTGGTTGTAACTATCGTGATTCATAGACGAAGCGATATCCAGTCCTCATACCGTTAACTATGTAATATTTATTGAAGAAATAGAGAGGACAATGTAAATAGAAAAAGAATCTACTGTGGATCTGGTATTAAAGTACCTCATCGATTGGATGCCTCTGTTGAACGACCTGATCCTCATTCTCAGGGGCAAACACCAAAAATGGGATGCCTCAACACAACATCCCGTGCAACAACCATCGGTACCACCAACCAACGGCTGTTGCCAGGTATTTCAGGTACTCAATCAGCAATTTATATTGCATCTCCATTGTTGTTTAACCGTTGCCCCTTGAAACCAAAAGTTCATCACTGCCATTGTCACTGCCAGTGCCAGCAACTGGCAAACCATTCACCGACATTGTTTACGTCTGCCTGCCTAAGGTCTTAGGTTGCTAGGCTACCTGAAGAGTAGAAATAGAATCTTCTCGTCATTTGATTTTCTACTATTTCTTTCCTTTCCCTCCTCACCCTTCTCTCCCTTCTCTGCATCGATCGTGCATCTCTTCACAGTCTTGCATTATCACTTTGCATCCTTCAACCACTCTCGCTATAACATCTTCAGAGATTCAAGCTGTGAGTATTTATCAATCTGATTCAGCTTTGTATTTCTTGTGGGAGGTCGTGCTCGGTCGGCAGTGTTTGTGTTTCTTCACTCGATCTCGCACTTCTTCACCTTCACCTTCACCAAACAACACTCCAACAAATCTCTTCCTCACACTACTTCTTCCTCTCTATCCTCGGTTTTCTTTGTTCATTGTTACCACGAGAAATCAGTTGTTAACGTTTGCATCAAACAGATCTTCACCATCACGATGTCTGTCTACAAGCTCAAGACCCTCGCCAGCATTCTGGCCCTCTGCGCTCCTCTCGTTGCCGCCACTGATGGCCAGGGAGAGAGTGTCCAGTGTACGTGTGCGTCAAACCGATGATTGATTCTTCAAATTATCTTCGTACTGACATTTATCTAGCTGCTCACACTGATGCTCCCTACACTCACGAGTATGGCGCTGGCATCTCCGACGGTATGCCTCTCCGCCCCTCACCTCATTTCACAAACTGACCAACTATTCAGGCTCCGTCGTTCACTCCTTGACCGTTTGCTCCGTTGTTCACGAGACCAAGTGCATTGACACCACCTCCGTTGCCGGCGAGACTGTTCAGCCTTCTGCTGCTTCCGCTGTCTCCTCTGCCCTCGCTTCAGGCCAGCCTTCAGTCCCTGCTGGTGGCGAGCAGACTACCTACCACGGCGAGGGTGTTTCTGCTAGCACTGAGGGTGCTCCCGCTCCCACTGTTCCTGTTGTTTCTACCACCATCGTTCCCAGCGCTCCTGGAGCTCCTGGTGCTTCTGGAACCAACTATGCACCTCCCGCTGGAGAGACTGCTTCCGCCGCCTCTGGTGCTCAGGGCTCTATGCCCCCCGTCGCCCCCTCCGGCGCCGCTCCCTCCGATGATGGCGTGGTTCAGCCTCAGCCTTCTCTTATCAGCACCACCGACGTCGCTGGTAACCCAACCGTCCTGACCACTCTCTACAGCGAGCCTTCTGCCGCTTCCAGTGACACTGCCACTGCTGTCGTCACTGACTCCGAGACTGTCTACGACACCGCCGCCGTCTCCGGAACTGCCACCGGCACTGACTCCGAGGAGACTGGAGACATTGATGCTACTGGTACTCCCAGCGTCACTGCCTCTGCAGCTTCCAAGAAGCTCTCCTCCGGCGCCCTCCTTGGCCTCGCCGCCGTCGTTTTTGCTGTCGTCTTTTAAACAGCCTCTAGATCATGCTTTTCCATGCATTCATCAACTAACTCACTTATACTCGGACATTACTTCCGTACTGGAGAGAAAGGGAAAGTGTTGGATGGTTTGACATGGTATAACGATGCTTGTTGGTTTGATTGAGCCTGAGGAAGTAGATCGATGGTACACAGGATTGTGATTTTGGCCTTTCGGAACCGTGGAGGATCATAATACGAGTTGTACTTAGGTACTTTGAAAAGAAATTCGTTTTTACTCCCATAATTCGTCTTTATTCATTCGCTTTACTAGGTATAGACGCCGTGAAACTTTCCAGACTAATGTGCTATGCTATATATGAAATGACCACCTCTTTATACGCCGTTGGTGTGCATAGACGCTTCAAACTGTAATCGTGATATCCTCATTCTTTAACATGGCACACGGGACAGCCTCCCCTCATCTTATCTTTCAATAGACGTGCTCTCATAACCTTCATGCCTACAGAGTACCGGCTTCCCTCAGATCCATGGCCAAGATTGACATCGACCTTCTTATCTCCGTGCAGCATCTCCAGCAGGTGGCTTACATGGAAGACATGTCCGCAGGCATATCCCACCAGAGTCTCCATCTCGTACTCAGTGAAAGGCTCGTGGCATCTTGCACAGTGCCCTGGTTTCGGCACACGATGATCGTGCTTTGTAGATGGGTGAGCAGCGTTGCGCTCGGGATTCTCAGGATCAGTGGGAACATCCTTGACCTGGACATCTACATGCTCTTGATCTTGCATAACAACTTCAAACTTGATACCTTTGCGTTGGCCAGCCCTGAGCTCGTTCTGGGCTGTGGCTACCTCGCTACGAAGGACTCGCGCAACTCCTGAGCTAATGCTGTATTGAATCTCGTGCTCTTTCATCATGTGAGTGAGCCCTTCTCGAAGACCCTCGATCTCGAGCCCTTCAGGAATTCGTTTCACCACAGTGATTGGGTTGATGGCGGTCCCAACCTGCTCGAGAAGGCCTCTGATGAAGCTAGGCTTATCCATACTGTATTTGAGGAGATCTTCCCATAAGTCAGGATCGTCTTGTTCCTTGGCAAATTCGATGGCCTTGTGAACATTCTTCAAGCGATCGATGATGAGGTAAAGAGCACGCTTCATCTGTCCGGTCTTGGAGTATAGGAAAACTAGCTCATCGTAGTATGAGAAATTCTCACACTCTTGAACAGCCTGGCTCAAGTTAGTATACATGGTATCTCATGTCCCGATTTTGTTCTCAACTTACCTTTTCGAACGTGTAGGACACTGAGGTCTTCAGATACTCCATAAGCAACGTCCGATCAAAGGTGGCGAAAAGATGGACTGCCAAATCCGCAAAGCTGTCCACCAACGACTGACTGTCCATTACAAGCCTGTCTACATTCTCTCCTCCGTGCTCTTGGATGCCCTCGCCTCTCCAGAGGCCCCTGAAGTAGAAGTATATGTACAGATTGAGCTTCTGGCTCAGAAGCTGCTCCACGACAACATCGGGGCGCAGGAGACCATGCTGAGCTTCATCAACAAGCAGAGTTATAGCTTCAGACGTTGCGTGTTCGAGTTCCTCTGCCGTCATCTGGTTGAGTTTACCAGGCGGGACACGGAGACCGATGAAACTAGGGATATCGTCCTCAACAGCTTCGGCAAGATGATTGTCCCTAATCAACCTAAATGCCGAATCCGCATCATGGAGTTTGATGTAACATTTGAGGGCTTCACGATATCGTGCATTGGCCTCGTGTAACCTCGCCAAGCTCTCCATTACAATCCTCCAGTCTCGCCCCTTTTCGCCATCATCAATACTGTCTTCACGGACGTCGCGGTATTTGAGCTGGTTTTCTAACGCTGTCGTGATCGTCTTGACGTCGAAAAGTTCGAGAGACCAACGATCCAAGAGCTCTCTGAATCTCGGTTTATCGTGTTGGATGTAATGTCCAAGCACAACCTCGTATATGGTTGAAGGAAGTGGAGGGTGCATGGGTTCCGTCGGAATGTAGTTCGTAATAGCATCGAACTTCTTCGCATTGGCAAAGGTCCAGACCCATTTCTCCCATCGGTCTGGTGTCTTGAGCACTTGGCCACAGATCTTGCCGGCAGCCACCCAGTCGTTATCCTCAATAAGCTCCTGGATCCAGAGTTCACCGATGCGTCTCTTTTCCTTCTCGGCCGAGGAATAGAAATCTCTTATTTGGGCATCAACGACGGATTCGTCATCGTTGAAATCATCGCTTGCCTCTCGATTGAATGTTGGCGTAGATGGACTGCCATCGCCGGCTCTTTCATTGTTTGGAGCCATAATCTCCGGGTGTTCGTCGAGTAACTCCCAAGCACGCTGGTATTGCTGACGTTCTAGAAGCCATCCCAAATGATCGCTCAAATCGCGCCTGGTTGCAAGAATACAGTCATACGGGCTGTGTACGAAAACCTTCACGCCAGGCTTGACAAGACCTGAATGAACGGTGGGCGAAAGGCCTCTGTTCATCCCAGGACGAATTGTTCCTGCTGTACTTCCTCTAATGCTAGAATCATCACCGCTGCCACGGCTACGAATACTTGCGCCAGAGCTAAAGAGGGAGCGAGGATTGATGGCAGCGTTCCACATATCTGTGCCAATTCCGGCTATCGCTTCTAGGGCGCCTCTGGAAGAAGCGATAGCGGACGCGGCGTTGCGTGCTGGCAAAACTCCTAAATGATAATCGCCTGATGACAATCTCTCATAGCGACTTACGCTCAAACTATCCTTGTCCGCTTCTGCTTGAGAGTTGAGATCGATAAGACGAAGTTCTGGCGGTTGATTGTTCTGTCGACGGTGCAGACCACCCGATGGTTGACTACCTGTTGAAGGGTTGGACTTGTGCTTCTTGTCTGGCGAAGTTGCAACATCATCCTCGTCCTCATCCTCATCTTCAGGTAAAGGGTATGCGAGCACTAATAGGAGACTCTGGGTATATAACGAAATACCGGAAATGATGCAATCCATGCGAAGTCTGGACAAGTTAGTTCTCACTCATATCGTGAGGTTGAATCAAAACCTACATCTTGACAATCTCCGCACGCCCAATAGTCTTCTCTCCAGCGTGCCTACCAACACCAACACCCCCAGGATGGACATGTATAATCCATATTGTGCCACCCCAGCCAACAAGTAAGCGCTCAATACCCTTTTTGCTTATAAGAGCCTGCGATTTGAGCTTTTCTTTGGCCGGAGAACTGCCCTTATCGGTGGTGTTTTGGTCAGACTCATCCACTTCGACAGCCTGTTCGTCAATCCATTCAACACGGCCTTTCCATACACTGGCCATGGTTTCCCATTCGTCTGTCTGTGGTCGGTCGATATGTCCAACTCGTTTCCACGCGTCTTCTGCATCTGCACTTTCGAGATGTAGCTTTGATCGCATGATTTTGATGCCATGCTCGTTGAGCCAGACCACGAACTTTCCAGATAATGACCATTTGATAGTGCTAATGGCCCCTTCTCCAGAGTGTAGAATGGTATCTTTACCTGCATTGCCGCCAAGCCCCATACTGCCTAGCCAACCAGAAGCTGTCGCGGCCGCAGTTCCAGTCGTGGTTGAAGTACTACGACCTGGGCCACCTCCTGCGGTAAGTATAAGCTGTCCAGCAAGACCTCCCGACAGATAGGTTCGATCCGTCTTAAATTCGGGAGACAGAGCTACCGCCTGTACAGGTCGAGCGAAGTTTCGTAGTTGAACATCTTTCATATCAATCAAATTCTGGACACAGACATTGCCGTCTAACGAGGAAGTGGCGACATAAATGTCATTTGAAGGTATTCGCGGTATTTGGGACGCCTCCTTAGGTCTTCTCGATGCTGCAGGGGATGAATCTGTTTGTCGACTTGAAGATATGCTGGCGCTGCTGTGGGCTGTATGCTTGTGCGCTCCCTCTGGCGTCTCGGTTGGCAGAGGGGGCGGGTATGGCGATATTGATATAGACGTTACTGAAGCAGAGTGCGCATGGTATACCCTCATGGACTGGAACATTGGGAGTTGAACGATGTGCTGGGCGAGAGTTAGCAGGAGATGAGTGAGCGGTATGCCCACCACTTACGATATTGCCATTATGCGTCCCAACAATCTATCTTAGAGTTAGCATTTCGTTCGTTTCCGACAACAGCAAGCCTACCATTTTATCTCCAGCGACCAGGAATGCGCTAGTTGCATCGCCGTTTCGATATACTCCATTGAGATGTTGAGTTAACCGAGCATACTTGAGTTTGGGCTCTTCGTCTTCGTCTTCTTCGTCGTCGTCATCCTCATCGTCTTCGTCTTCTTCGTCGTCGTCATCCTCCTCCTCCTCTTCCTCTTCCTCTGTTTCGTCTTGGTCTCCATCTTCACTTGCTTTCCCATCGTTGCTTCCCTGCGATTTTGTATCTTTCACTTCGACTTTCCCCTCCTTATCTACCGGCTCGGTCTCTGATTCATGCGCGCCATCGTCGGAACCATTGTCCTTTACTGGTTGGGTCGATTCGCTTGATTCAGGCGCTTGTTCATGCTTGGGCTGTTGGGCTTCGGGATCACGCGCCTGCTCGTGGCTGAGTTGCGGTGACTGGTCCGTCATTGTATCGATGGCAATGGTATCATGCTGGGAAGCGACAAGGCCCAGAAAGAGAGCGAGGGTATAGAATGCGGAGTTGTTGGGATTTGGTAAGGTATCAGAGCGCCCGAGGCAGAGCTATGACAGCTTCCACCGATAAAGTAAGTGCAATACGCCAAAGGTAGGTGTAGGTACCCTTGTACCTTGCAGCTACGTCACGCGGGAGACTGCAGATAGCTCCAGCCTCCAAATTGAGCTTCAGTTCTAGGCGCGCTAAGAACAACTCAAAGGTCGGTGTCAGCGCGCCTACCTAAACGTCTAGCCCCACCATTTAATGATCTGTTAGGCGGTAGGTACAGTGTACCGTCGCGGGGCACAGTGCACCATTGACATAAACAAAATATCTTGACGCGCAGCGCTACCTTCAATTCGTCCATTGTATTACGCCCCGAACTCAACAAGAAGCTCTCGGTAGTTTCTTCGACCGATCGATCAAACCAATACCCATAAGCTGCTTATGGCGGCTGCTGGAATATGGCGACGGTGAAGTCCCTGGGGTTGCATCAGCCCTCAGGGCTTCAACATGCCATCAACGAACAGTTGTTACCACCAAACCCGTCATCCACGTCGTATACTTGGGATATTTCAACAGACGATCGACTTGATGGAAACCTCGAGGATGAGCTCCTTACGACCGAACACTGCGTTATATGGTGTCGAGGTGGCATATTTCGCAAGACGTTCAGGTTCGAACTCGAAAAAGAACCGGTCGTACAGGCTCTGCTAGCATATTTTCCTGCTTCAAAGGACGACAAGTCTTCTCAAGATGACGATGCTCAATCAGATCAGCGGCCGGCTTTGTCCAAAGCTTTGGTCGTGTTTCTCAAGACCCAGGCGCATATATACTTTTTGTCTGGTACTAGCCATATTGTTCATATGCCCTTCGAAGTTGAATCAGCTTTCGCAGGCCCTGTTGGAGTTATAATACAGCGCAAGCAAAAAGCCGAGAGTGTTGCGCCTATAGAGTTCAAGTTCCCGCGAGTTCCACCCAATTCATTTGTCTCTTCTCAATTGACGGCTTTCAATAGCTCTCAACAAACCGCCTTCTCTGTCGAGGGCCTTGGAAAACCGAAGGCGCTCCCACTTCGTCTAAGTTCAACTCTGGACAATCTCTGGGAAGCGCCACTGGAGCAACCTGAGTCTCGTTGGCCACGGCTTGTCTCATTAACGGACCCGTTACTTGAACTGGGACTGGTTGTCACAAACCAAGACCCCCAGAATGCTAAAAATTTGAGGCAGACCGCAAAGAAAAAACTGTCGTTCCTCGATGCGGCTGAAGAAGTTGTACATGTGGAAGAGATCAAAATTCCTGGTGCATTGACTCAAGATCTAAGCCAGCCCCTAATCATAGCGGTTACGATCAACCGTGAAACTAGTGAATACACTGTCTGGCGCCTCACTTACCTGCAACATGAAGACCCATTCCTCAATCGGCAAAAGGATGCCAAGTCAAAGTCTGCTCGGCGTCGTAGCTCCATGCCGTCTGCCTTTGCGAGTGCTCCTGGCACACCTGCGCAGCCCAATCTCCGAGAGAGTTTTGGACACCCGCTACCAGGAAAGCGACAGAGGAAGAGTGAAAGGCTCGAGAAACCCATGATAGATCTAGTTTCTTCTTTGGAACAACAAGACAAAGAAGGAACCGGCGCCGCCCGCAGGAGCTCTCGTAGAGTCAGCTCTATGTTAGCGAGAGCTGATCTGTCTGCTTCTCATGACAGGGCCATAATGCCAGAACCGCCTGTACACTCCAGCCATGTTGGAGGCAGGAGGCATGAATCTCAAGGAAGCCGTTTGAGTGCCAACTATGCCCATCAGATCCATCCTAGTTTGAGCAGTCTGCTAGCGGCACCGTTTTATGAAGGACTCGACGAGGGGTTTCACAACATGGGCTTGGAGGACCACGAGTTTGATGGGTTACAGCATGAGATATTATTTACCAAGCTTCAGAGCGTACCGATGAATAACTCCAACGTTCGATATTCGGATCAACCAGCCCGCAACCAAACCAAAGTTTTCATCCTAGTAGCGCCACCCTTCGCTATCGATGGCCACGATCAAAGTCAACTCCTTATTGGCATCCAGGATGCTACCGAAAGGCGACTTCAACTCCTTACTTTGGAATTGGGTATCCAGCGCGGCAGCAACACAGGCACGAAAGGTGGAAAGAAGAATGCTTCTGACGGTGCCACTGTGTTGGCCACCGTCATCGACCGTCGGCACGCCCAGAACGTCGTTGACTCGTGCAAATTAGTGGATGGTGACCACTCGGCAATCCTGATTCTTTCTGAATCGATGGATGGTCGGCACGAACTAAGCACTCAAGCACCGTGGAGTGTTCTCACAAAAATATCGCTTTCTCTTCTCGTCGTTGACAACACTAGAAGCTTGCAATATCGAGGCAGGGTCGTGGATCGCGATGTTACACAGAGAAAATCTGAGGTTATTGATTTCAGCAATGGCAGTATCGTCGGTGTACGCCATCCACGACAAGGAGGCATTGTTGACGTTGTTGATGCTGAAGGTCGACTTCATGAACTTCGAATACAACTAGAACCAAGATCTCCGCACGTTCGCAAGGTTCTGGATGTTTGCCGTAGCATATTACCCCATGCTCTCGGTGAGCACATATTTGCTGGCTGGCTCCATTGCATGCAGTGGGTGGGAGGCTACGAAGAGCCTGTTACAAATGTTGAATGGTCTGCCATGTCCATTCTGCTTTTGTCGTTATTTTTGAGTCTTGGCCGCAAGGATACAAAACCATTTCCCAAGGCCCGCCTCCCTATCCGCAGGAGAAAGGCTGCTTCAGGTTCGTTTAGCTCAATGAAAGAATCTGAAGATTGGAAATCGTTGGAAGCCGGCGAAGCATCTAACTCGTTAGGATGCCCACCATGGATGATGAATGGGGGCTGGGAATGGGTATTGGATGAAGATGCGGACAATGGTTTCTCATCAGGAGAAGAGAACCCCTCCGCGACATTTATCTCCAAACATGTCTCGTTAGCCAAAGAATACATGGTGTCTACGCTTGGTGAATCAGCTTTCGGACACACCGGATACATGCCGACATCCTTGGCTAAGAGCATGGAAAGTCGGCGCAAAGTAGCCGTCGATGTATTCATGGGATTGCATTTGCTTCTCGAAGAAGAAAAGCTGGATATCATGACGCCGGAATTCAGATCTCCAGGTCGTGCTGATCTCCGAGTTATCATGTCTCAAATCGCCCGGTGGTTCAAGTGGCACAACTTTGCTTCCACGTACGAAGCCGGCATACAAGAAGACATTGATCAACGTCATGACTCCGGTAAGTTCAAGAGCCCTTGATTCAACGATTAAGCTAACCAGGCTACAGACCTTAATCTAAAACCTGCGATACCTCAGCCTCCCTTAAAGCCGGACGTCATTGCTTGGGTCCAGGCGAGACTTACTGGAGATAGAAGGGTTCCTTACATCACCCCAGCAGATATCTACTACGCCGGCTCGCAGTTATCTGAAGCAGAGAAGTCGCAGGATCGAAGATGGGAGCATATACTTCCCAGGACGCTCATGTTCAAACAGTTTTTCAAATTCCTGAAGCCAAGCACAAGTGCGACACAAATGGTAGAGGCCATGCGAGATGCCAGAATCACAACTTCGATACTCGACAGTCTTCCAGAAGCTGTGCTTGTGCCGTTGAGGGATGCCATTTCGTTATGCCAACCACACCCACCAACCTCTTGGTCAAGAGATCTTCTTGAGTTGGTTGACCGTAGGGATATCAGTCTCATTCTCACCCCTGGCAAGCGCCCTAAGCCAAGCGCTTCCAAAATTCTGGTAAGACCTAGACAATTATTTTACAAATCGCCTACTAACGAGTTGCAGACACCTACGCACAATGCGACATGGGATTACAAGCTACTTTGCCAGAGCGTTGATGAGTCAAACAACGTGGGCTATGATGAGGGCGAAGGAACTGAAAGACAAGCTGTTATTCGCTCCTTGTTCAAAGAAGATCGTCGCCTGAACGAAGCCCAAGACTTACTCTCCACCAACAAAGCCAGACTTGTTCGACTTGATCCTCACCCAAGTTGGCCAGAGAGCGAATATCTTGAGAAGCAAAAGGAGCTGGTCACAAGAATCGCCACAGGCACCTTGGCCATTCCTGCTGGACGGGCGTTGTTATACTACAGCCTCCGCTATCCTTTAATTACGCAGAAATTCCACATTGGTGGATTCAATCTCAACTGCATTGTGAAGCCTACAAACACTACTGTGGGTGTGGATAAATCACAGTTCTCGGAAGAGAAGGTCTGTTGGGGTTTCTTTCACCAAGGCGTCGCAGCTGGTCTCGCCATCTCTCCTCAAGCCCAAGGTATCGATACATCTTGGATTCTCTACAACAAACCTGGTCAAGACCTTAATAACCGCCATGCTGGCTTCCTGCTAGCCCTCGGTCTCAACGGCCATTTGAAAGATGTTGCAAAATGGGTAGCGTTCAAGTACCTGACACCGAAACATACCATGACCTCCATCGGTCTTCTTCTGGGCTTGGCTGCATCCTACATGGGTACGATGGACTCGCTGATTACGCGTTTGCTTTCCGTCCACGCCACAAGGATGTTACCTCGCGGAGCAGCCGAGCTGAACTTATCACCCCTAACACAAACTTCGGGTATAATGGGCATCGGGTTGCTTTACGCCAACAGTCAACATCGTCGAATGAGCGAAATCATGCTTTCTGAGATTGAGCACATTGACGAGGAAGATGAGGAAGAACCCCTGAGGAGTGAATGTTACCGTTTGGCAGCTGGCTTTGCTCTTGGCTTCATCAACCTTGGTAAAGGCAATGACCTTAAAGGATTGCACGACATGAGACTAACAGAGAAACTGATCTCTCATGCTACCACTACCAAAAACATTGAAATAGTCCATATTCTGGACCGTGCAGCGGCTGGAGCTGTCATGGCCTTGGCCCTTATCTATATGAAATCAGAAGACCAGATCGTGGCACGCAAGATTGATATACCAGACTCAGTTTTGCAGTTTGATTACATCCGACCTGATATCCTCCTTCTACGAACACTCACAAAGAACCTGATCATGTGGTCAAAGATTGAACCAACCTTTGCTTGGATTCGTAAGAACCTGCCACGCCCTTACCGTCCACAGTTCAAACTCCAGTCAACCACAAATTTGCGGTCAACTGATATGGCATTCCACAGCATAGTGGCTGGTCTTTGCTTTTCTATTGCTCTTCGCTTCTCCGGGAGTGCTTCCCCCAAAGTTCGAGATCTTCTCTTGTATTACTTGGATCAGTTCATGCGGATCTCTCAGATCCCATCCACTGCAAGCATGCATCCCAATGGCACACCACCTTACGATGAAGAATTGACTAGAACCAATGCACGAATGTGCCAGGATGTTGTAGCATTATCTGCATCTATTGTTATGGCTGGAACAGGCGACATCCCGGTTCTTCGCCGCCTTCGTGCGCTTCATGGTCGTGATGATCCAGAGACTCCTTACGGTTCTCATCTTGCTGCACATTTGGCAATTGGAGCTCTGTTCTTGGGATGTGGCACGGCAACCTTTGGTACCAGCAACCTTGCTATAGCTTCCCTGCTTGTATCTTTCTATCCCATTTTCCCTACGAATGTTATGGATAACCGATCCCATCTTCAAGCTCTTCGCCATTTCTGGGTCTTGGCTACAGAGCAACGGTGTCTCGTTACCAAGGACGTTCTTACTGGCCAGCCGATCTCTGTGCCTGTACAAATCACGATGCGCAAGAATACCTCTACGGAGCCTGTCTTGAGTAGAACGGCACCCTGTATTCTGCCTCCAATCGATCAAATAGCCAGTCTTTCGACCGCTTGCGGGCCTCAGTTCTGGGACGTTGAGCTTGATTTCTCTAACCCAGAGGTTCGAGCTGCTTTTGGAGATACACAGAGTCTTTACCTCCGCAGGCGGCCACCACAAGAAGGAGCATTTGCTTCTACTCTTCGAGCACTCGGTAGTGACGAGAAGGGCAAAGATCCTATGGAATGGGTATTTGGACTCGATAGTCTTCGCAGTATTAGCTGTGCGGAGCGGACTGTGGTGCTTGAGCGAGGAGATGATACTCAGCACTCGGGTAGCGCTGTCGATGCAAGGCTGGAAATGGCCAAGGGCATTGCTGAAGGCACAGATCGAGAGCGACTTGAAGGAGCAAGACTGCTCTTCGAATGGGCTTCTGTGCGTGATCGATTACGTGACTCTAATATGTTCGACAGCCAGGAAACTATCACAGAATCTCACGTACATCGTGAGACCGAAGGGCAAGACGACCCAGATGCTACAGCGGAGGATGAGGGTGTTTGGTGGATGCGAGATAGTGTTGTTGAGAGTCTCAAGGGCATGGTATGGCTTGCCAGTCGTGAGGGTGAGCAGTAGTGCTTGTGGTTCTCCCTCCTGGAGTTATAACCTCGGTTTGACACTGCAGGAATATGTTTACCAAGGCATGGCATCGTAAAGAAAAAGCATCAAATGTGGCTACGAGCTATGTTAATAATGATAGACAAATCTAGCTTATGAAAGAGCTTGCAGATTACCATGAAATCAGCATATTATGGCAATACTGCACTGCACGATCATCACAAGAATACGTCCAAGCTGAGGCGAGTATATGGTTCATTTCAACAATCAACGTAAATTCCATTATCCCCCTTTGCCTCTTCCCTTTTCCGAGAACGCCATGCAATGCAAACCGCATCACCGGGGATATACAGGGCCTCTAAAAACCGCCGCTTCTTTCCATTTGGCCCGTGTTTTTCATCTATCACTGCTTCCCTCCGTCTTATGCTTTTGCTATATCCTGCTCATCTTTCGAATAGATCGTCCCTCCTTACAAAACAGAGGGCGTATCTCGCTCTCCCTTCAAGCAGCGGAGGGTGCCATCGTCTGGCGGAGAGGACTCTTATATCCCTCTCTTTGGATTGCGTTACCCTATTCGAGTTGCGAAGAAAAAAACACCCATAAAATAAGCCCACTGACAACTCTAAGCTATTTACTTGTTAACAGCAGCGTTGAGGACCTGTGTTCTGAAGAAACCACCCTTGGTCTTCTCAATGACCTGCTGGTAGACGTTGTTGGGAGGGTGGTTCATGACGACAGTGCCGTCCTGGCTGTCGATCTTGGCATCCAATCGAGTCTCGCGGATCAGGTTGACAATCCACTTCTCGCCATCGTCGGGGTTCAGGCCGAGCTTGGCGCTGAGGTCGCGGATGTTCATACGGCTGAAGATCTTGCAGTAGCTCTCGCAGATGAGGTGTCGGGCGGCGTCAACGAAGGCATCGGCGGAAGAAGCAAGGAAGAAGTCGCTTCGGCAGACCTCGGCGGCCGCAGAGAGAGCCTCACGGGCAGCCTCGAAGTCGTGGGCGATGTAGAGAGCGTTGACGAACTGGGTGATAGGGTCGGTGTACTCGTAGGCCTCTTGGCGGACATATCGGATGATGTCCTTGATCTGCTTTTGTTGGATGGAGCTGTTGCGAGCGCGTCCACGGCCGGTGATAACGGCAGCGATCAGGTATCGCAGGATCCAGGGGCAAGAGGTCTGGATGGTGTTGATGTAAGGAGCGGAGAAGAACATGTCCAGGATGGGCTCGCGGGCACCCTCCCAGTTGAAGAGAGGGAAGAGAGACCAGTGGAGAAGCATTGTTCGGTGGTCGAGCTGAGCACGGGGGTTGTTGAAGAGCTTGGAGTCGATGTTTTCCCTCACGTTCTTGAGCTCATCGACGGCGGACTCCCAGTTGGTCTGGAGGATCTCGGAGGCCAGCTTACCCCAAGTGGCAGCAGAGACCTTGTCGTTATCGGTCGACAGAACTCGGAACTGGTAGAGCATATCGGCGGCGGGACCGTACTGACCGCATCGGAACTGGAACTGACCAAAGTCGTAGAGAGCGTTGACCATTTCCATGGTGACCTATTGGAAAGCTCGTTAGCCATCCGACGTCGGCAATAAGAGCTCCTGCAGTATATCACTTACTCCGTGCTGGTTCTTAAGGAACTCCAAGTTGGCAACCTTGTCGCTTCGGAGTCCGTTGACGACCTCATCCTGGGTCAAAAGGTCGGCGATCTTGGCGGTAGCTTGCTCGTAGTTCTCCAACTGTGAAAGAACCTCCTGTCGCTTCTTGTTGTACTCCTCGGGAGCATTCTCGACACCGTGGAGCTCGCAGTAGAGAGTCGCGACGTAATCGGTCATGTTTGTGTCCTCAAGAAGCTTGATCTTTCCGGAGAGGATCTCCTTGGCCTTCGCATCCAGACCCTGCTCCTCAGCCCTCTCGCTCTCGAACTGGATCAGAGGGAAAAGCAAATGTCGGCTCAGGTTTGGCGCAAGGCGGGGCATGATCGACGAGCCATCGGCCGAGACGGCGTTGAGAACGTCCTCCATCGTGGGCGATATTTTTTTTGTTTTCGAAAAAGGGGTGGGATTCGGTCGAAGGAGGAGGGTTCGGTCGGAAAGAACAAAAAAGTGACTCGCCGCACAGGTCGTGATGCTGGATTTGATGGAGGGGCAGATTTTTGGTGAATTTCGCCAATCCACTCGGTGGTGTGGGGTTTAGCTTGTCGCCCGTGGATTTGCCGGCGATTAGAGATTGGGAGTCATGTGATCTTGAAGTTTTCCATTCAACGGAGCATTTGGCGCGTTTAGAGTGCGACGACAGGCGAGACTGAATTGAGTGTGAGAGCGCAGGACGACTTAAAGTTTGTTCAGTAAATTGGGATTGGGGATCTCACTTGGATTGATTTGACGTTCGACAACTCTCACCCCCGTCCGATCTTCATTATACCTACTCGACAAGCCAAAACCGAAGACGAACTCTCGACCTCGAACCACCCCTCTACATACAAACCTCACGATGCACTTCCTCACTTCTCGGGCCCTTTCAATAGGTCGCCAGGCTCTCTCGCAACAGCCTGTATCCTTCACACAGCGAGCTGCCCTCAGCACGGTGCGAACAGCCCCAGATCGTACACCAACATTCAAGAAGCACGTCTCATACAAGCCGAACCCTCTCGAGAAAGCTACCAACCCCAACAAGAAGAACAAGATTCCCTACAAGGACCGTCCTCTCAAGCAGCCCATGTTCACTCTACCGCACGGAGATCCTGGGCACATCGGTACATATCTTCGCTATGTCATCAAGCGAACGCCATCTTCTCAACTCCCTGTCTATCGCAAGTGGATGTCTGGAGGCAACCGCTGTATTGTTCTTATCAAGAAGGTCAAGGGTGACCTTCCCAAGCTGGTCAAGGATTTGTTAAGGGACCTGGAGATTAAGGCAGATGACATTAGAATAAATCCCGTGACACAACATATCGAAATCAAGGTCAGTGGGTATTTGCATCTGATGTATTCTTTACTAATATTAATCAGGGCGACCATTACATGGACACGATGAACTGGATTATCAAGAACGGCTTCTAGAGAAACTCCGTGATGAGTAACGTATCAAGGGGTCTCGCAGGTTCTGCTTTTTATGCAATATGAGGATATAAAAAGTGTATCATATTGACCAGTCGCACCTAATTAGACGACTAAGGATGTACAATACATGTAGTAATGCAAGACGCATCATTGAAGCATATTTTTGTTTGTCCCTAAATATATTGATTTGTTCACCATTCAACATCCTGTATACACCAATGTAGACAAGCAGTTTCATCGTCACCTGTCTTGTCCCCAAACCATCGACTCCAGAATGCAAGTCTAAAGGAGAAGCGCACGCTTCAAATGACAAGACACCAATCCCATGTTTCTCAAAACACTAACATACAAACTTATTCGGGCAGGAATATGGTGGAAATAGATCCAAGAATGATCCCCGATATAAGTAAATTATCTCCCGAGAGCAAAGAAGGCTGAGAGTTTCTGTAGCACCTCGTCCTTTGACCACTCTGCAGATTGCATAGACAAAGCCTCGAGAAGAGCATGAGGTGCTGGCATGGCCTTGGCCGGTATCGAAGAATTGGGGTCGTTGGGATCTCTGGCCTTCTCGGCCAATCTTCTTAAAAGTGCGACCGCAACGACGACGATATAAACAAGTTCTGGGTCTTTCCGTGGGGCTGCCCGAGGACCTTGAGCTTGAGGTTGCTCGTATTGCTGACTGAGCTCACGAATCAACCTGAAGAGGTTCTGGGCAAAGTCATTACCAGACGATAGCCAAGCTTGGGTGACTCCAGTGTCATGGCCCGGTGCAAGCGATGCCAATATTTCGGCCGAAAGCAATCCTTGCATTAAGAAAGGCTTGCGAACCTCGACAAGTGATGGCAAGTTCGGTAGTCGCGCTTGTGACTTCGCTTTATCTGGAATGGGGGCTATCGCCAAGCCAAAGGCCCGAGTCAGCAGCTCATACGGAGGGCTACTGGCAGAGTCAAGTGCAAAGACAGTCTTGTAATGTGTTCGATTAGGCTCATCACGTGCCAGTAACTTTGCGAGTGCATCAACAGCATGCGGCAGGTAAGCGTGCAGGCTTGGTTCGTATTGCGCAAAGAAGAGCGTTCCGTCCGAGATTGTTGGGCCTGGAGCTGGTGCAAATGCCAGGAGGAATTGTAAGAGGCAAAGAGCCTGTTCTCGTCCTGGAATTTCTATTGTGCCCGCGATGTTGGATAACAGAACAACGACATCCTTCATAAAGTCCAGAGTGTTATTCTGGGATCGCAAAAGCATCGTCCTTGTGCCAAGATATCTGATGACAACGCAAAGAAATTTGATAACAATCTCATCTGCAAGAACAGAATGATTCTCATTCGCCTCTCCGGGGAATGACAAGTTGCGCAAAATTGTTGTAACACATATCAACCGATCCACGGCTCGATCTAACTCATATTCTTGTGTGCCAAAAACTGGCAAATCGCGAATGTTGAATCGTTCCAGACGGCAGGCTCGCAGAACATCTTCGTAAGGTGATATTTGAATCTCGTCCGAAACCTCAACTGTATGCTCGGCCAACATCTCCACCTGATCCTCTGCACACTCGATGAGAGCTTCTATCAGCTCGTCGCAGTATTGAAGTCGGATAAAGTGGAGCTGGTTCATAGAGCAAGATGCAGCTGCCAATACGTCAAGAGCCAGACGGGTCTCCCCATGAATCCCACTCTGCAAACTCTTCGTAAGAGCAGCAATATCGATGTTGCCGAGTTCGTGTAAGGGAGGCACATCTGGTTTCCATCGCTCAAGCTCGGTGCCCAGTTTACTGAAAGCGTTTAGGTCGACGCCGCCAAACGTGGCGAGTTCCCGAGCACATGGATTGTACTCGTCTGACTGTGGGGCCAATCGGGGCATTTTCTCTGGAACTGCGGTAGGCACAACAGAGGCTTGGCGTCCTTCACTCTGCGATATGCTTCCCGCTCTCCTAGCGGCAGGAGATGAGGCATTTGAGAAGTCCGGCACAGCTGAGCCTTCCATCGATTGTGACAGCGTACGAGGGGTCTGACCCGGCATTGTCGGAGGCTGTGGTTGCATCTGGGGTTGAGGTGTAGAGAATCCGTTGACTGGGGGTTGGTTGGGTGTCATTTGCTTCATGGGAGTTTGTTGCTGCATTTGAGGCTGCTGTCCTGGTTGAGGCATTCCGCCTTGGTTCATTTGTTGCGCCGTCGGCATTTGCTTTTGTGGTGTAGCTTGTCCCATAAGTTGCCCTTGCACCTGAGGTTGTTGTGGTGGTGGTTGTTGAGGCTGCTGCTGCTGCTGCGCCTGCTGCTGATGTTGTTGTTGCAGTTGCTGCTGCTGGACTTGCTGCTGCTGTTGTTGTTGCATCATCCTCTGCTTCTGTTGTTGAAGGATCCACACTTCCTCAAACTTATAGAGGTTGCGTTCATATATCGTCTTCAACGCTTGTGGTACCACAGGGTTCTGAGCTGGTAAACCAAGCATCTGAGCAACGTGTGGCCAGCCATTCGGAGTTGCAGTGGCCTGCTTATATCCGCCCTTGTTTGTGACAGCTGTAAACAACAAGAACAGGTTGACGGGCCGGCTCATCACCATCGGGTTGGTATCCAATGGCAGTCCTTTAGAGTTCATCAAGGTTGCAAGATTCTTCATAAACTGTTCCTGGTTCATGTTTGGCATCATCCTCTGCTGTGGCCGCATGCCACCTTGTTGCATCTGGCCATTAGGCATTTCAGGCATTTGCTTGTTAGGCATCATACCACGACCCATACTTTGCGCCTGCATCTGGGCTTGCATTTGGGCAGCGTTCCCTTGAAGCTGTTGCTGCAATCTCATCTGGTAAGCGGCCATCTTCTGTTGATCGGTAAGCCCTTGGCGTTGAGGGGTCTGTTGCCCTTGCTGCTGTTGGCCTTGTTGCTGTTGCGGTGTACCTTGCTGCTGTTGAGGTTGCTGCATCTGAGGAGGGTACATATTGCCTTGCATCTGGCCCATATGCTGCGGCATTTGACCCATCTGCTGGGCCATCATTTGGTTACCAGCCATCGCATTCGGATTCGGTGAAGGTCGGGCGTTCGAAGGGGATGGAGCAAAGTTTGGGTTGAAGCCTTGCGCCATGTTCTGCATATAAGGGTTCGGCTGCGGAGTGCCATGTTCGGAAGGTGTCGGTGACGTCTGTGGGTTAAATTGCTGGCCGCTGGGCGAGAAAGGATGCGGCGACGCGGTCGCAACTCGTTGAGGAACACTTCCCGGTCGCATTTGGTTACTCATAATCGGCGAAGGACTTGCGTTGGCGGATCCATTTGCTTGAAGATGGGAGAATTGGCCAGGATTTTGCTGAACCGCGCCGGGTTGAAATCCGCCAGCAAATGATTGTTGCTGCGGCGTCTCCGAGCGCGACGTCGGAAGCATGCCGGGATTCTGACTAGGGGAGCCAGCAAGACTGTCATCGCGAGGGCGAGGACGTTTCGATGGAATGACGGAATTGGTTTGATATGCAGGATTCTGGAAAGAAGGTGAGGCATTGCGCATGGAGCCTGGGCCATTAGGCATAGCACCACCCATTTGTTGCTGGTTCTGGAATTGAGCAGGATTGAATTGGCCCGAATTGGCCATAAAAGCGGAAGGATCCATCATGGAGTTAGGATCATTCATATGAGGAAAACCGTTGCCATTGTGGTTGGGGACGGCGTCGTTCATCCAGGTGCTCATGGCGATCGACCCAGCAGGCTGTGCGCGACAGAGTTAGCGATCAGCAGGCACGCGAAATGCGTCCATGGAGGAGCGCCAAGAAGACGAGGATACAATGACGGAAGGCTGAGATGGGAAGCGATGAATGGGAGATGAGGCAGTGACACGGTGGTGATGGGACAAGTCGCGTCGCGGCGTGGATTTGGTGGAGAGTAGTGTAGTGCGAGAGACCAAACCAGACCAGCGAGAAGACCTTGTGTCAGCCTTCCAGGACTGGGAATGGGCTTAAGCAAAGGGGACAGGAAAGTGGGCAATAAAAAAGAGCACAGATTGGTCGGCACGGTGGTCGGTGCAGGGCGACGCGCTTCGCTCAAAAAGACGGCAGATGATAGATGGGAATGACGGGTAATGGATAAGGTAGAGAGGGAGGAAGCCCAGCAGGAAATGAGCGCGCGACAGACTGACGGGAGCAAAAGAGTAAGGGACAAGGACCTGTATGGCAGCCACTTTCAGTTGGCAACGCCGCCAGTAGTGGAGAGCGGCCAGGGCGATAATGGACAACCAGCCAGTGAGGGAGAATTTTTCGCGGGTACGGGGAGGAACCAGGCCAAGGACGCGCAGCACTGAGACCAGACCATGCAAAAATGCGGGCGACCTGGACTAGCCAACCAGACCAGGGCGGCGTTGAACGACCAACGGGGGAAGAGGGAAGTCGAAAGAATAGTGGACAGGCAAGGCAGGCAAAAGTGAAGCGAAACGACGAGAGACGACAGCGTGCCGTGCAACACTATCTATCGCACTCTATCGTCCAAAGGAGCGAAGAGCGCAAGTGTAGACAGCATATAATAGTGTCGGAATCGAATAAGGAGATAGAAACCTTACCAGAACTAAAGCGCGCGCGCGTTTGTAGTGACTTTTGGGATAAACTGCAATGCTTCAACTCGGGTTCGCCTGGGTTTCAGCGGACGATGAAGACTGGTCTTCTGAGTCGGGGGGAGGCTGAGCCTGTTCTGCGGCGCGCTTGCTTGGCTGTTTTGGGATTAGTGTCAATGATGAGTCCGCTAGCTGACCTGTGACTGCAGCCAATTACGTGCTGCTGTTAGTAGACAAGTAGATTCCGTCAAGATGATGTTAGTGGTGACTCTGTAAAGCCACCTTGTCACTAACAGTGGGATGAAAGCGCGACATGACATTGTTAACAAGATTCCTGTTTCCAAATATGGAAGCCAGCATTCTTGTTGATGTTGCATGTGACAACCAATGCCTCGCGAGCGATTGATGGTAATGAACCAGACCAAAACATGATCCATGGCTTCATGGATATCATTGGAGGTTTTCGAAAATGTCTTTTCATAACCATGCCAAATGAAGTATTCAAGACGTGCTGAAGCTCCCATGAAACGCCAAAGAAACTTCTCTTCCCGTTTGACAGTCATGCCTTGGACAACACTGGTGTGCAAGATCTCGATCCCTTCGCTATACGTGATCAGATGCTTGGCGTGGTCAACAACTGAATTCGCTCGTGAGGTTGAGTGATAGTGAGGCCAAACAGTATGATGCAGCCTTTCTCAGTACCAACTTGGCGACTCGAAGGAAAGAGTGTGTGGTTTCGCCAAAGCAATACAACCCAAGTGAGACACAACCATCCAAATTGAAGCAGCCTGAGCTCAGTACAGCACGTATAACGGTATTCCCGTGCCCATATCCATATCCATCTATGGTTTCAATGGAAGGGACGGGACTGCAGATACTCTCTGCCTGAGCACGCGGGATGTGTCGCACAGATTTGACACCACAAATGCCCAATGTAACGGTTCATTCAAGACCGGCATCTGCCTCTGCACACTTGTGCAGACGCTGTCTCATCCAGATCGAATTCGACCATAATCAGTCGCGGGCGCTGACTGCACTCACACGCCCCATAAGTCCAGTTCTTTCGGCCCCTGTGCCATGACCCATACAAAGAAAGGGCCGGGCCATTTGGCGCCAGGAACATGACAAACCAAACCCCTTCCATTCGCAACAGCACCGCTGTCACTTCCAGGGCAATGTCTTTCCCATCAGACAGCCGACATTACCCACGACATTTCGTCAAGCCATTGGTTCGAGTACTTTTTTCTTGTTTCTGACCGAAAGAGGCGCAGAGCTTGTCGGCTTTGAGTCCGGGGATTGTCTGTGGTGGCGCCTGATGCGGGCTGTCCACCCACCACTGGCGCTTCCCGAGTGGATGCCAGTGGATGGATCCTTGTCAGGCAGGTCGTCATGACCAGAACAGCCAGCGCCGTCTCAAGTCGATGTGTTCTGGGCTATCTTTGAGAAGCCGGTGAGGGCCGTCACCCTCATTTCTGTCGTGAAATCTCATCTTTTGTCGGTCATTTTGCTGAGCGAGACTGATTTTTCAGTAGTGTTGCGTCAAGGGTGAGGCCGATTGAACCTGGCTCCCACTAATACCCAACTCAGCGGGCTTGGGGTGCCCTGAAAAACCACCCGACGATTTGGAGATGGCTCCGCGTCCGTATAAGTGAGCAGCTCAGAAGACAAATGTGCGCACAACAGCAACACAGATGGAAGAAGAAGAAAACCAGGATGAAGCAGTAAAGAAAAAAGAGACAGAAGAGTTTGAGAGGGGAAAACAGGCGGGAAATGGGCAGCAGAAAGGAACGGGGGAAGGGGGGTAGTTATGTGAAATACCGTACCTTACCTTACCTTGCCTTGTCAACTGTACCTTGCCTTCCATCGTTTTTCTCCGTACCGCCAACGGCCTGGGCTGGGCTGGCAACCTCATTCACTCTTCCTTCAAAGCAATTCACCTCCGATAATTTGTTAATAAAAATTTCTCCGCTGAAATGCTGGAGCTCCAGTTTTGTCCCTTTAATTGATCGTCCTTCTGGTATTTGTTTCTTTTGTTCGCGTTTGGACCCTTGAAAATAATCGACAGTCTCATGGATTGCACTGCTGTACTTTACACTACCGACCGCATGAGGTGTCCGCTCTTCATCCACCAAGCAAAGGTTCCAGGGTTGAGCCTAACTTATGATTAAAATGTTACTTTCTCCTGTTCATCAATCATTTCAGTTTACGAGGTTCTTTCTCATTCGACTTTATTCTGTTCACTTCGTTTTCTTTTAACTATCCTTTTCATAATTCGTCCCCAGTTCCAGCCTTAAATCCTCTCATTTCTTACTCACGATCCGACCGCCCACTCACACTCTCCGGGTCGCGCACTGTACGATTCCAGATCATCCACGCGCCGCTTTGAGGTGGGTGACTGACTTGGCAGGGTCTGTTTGTCCCACGGCCCTAATAAACAGTCGATGAACATTATCCCTCTTGTCGATTATGGCTTGATCGTTGGGTTCCCAGTTGAAGTATGTTTGGTAGGTCATGATTGTTGGCTGGATGTTGACCCTTCAAGGAATGGATTGTAATTCAAACTGGCTGGTCTAGATATCCCACAATTCGACATAACCTACTCACTGGCACGACATAGTGGCAGACTACAGGCTCAGGATCGATTGAAAGCCTTCCCTTCCCCTCTTTTCACCCTTCTAATCTCTCTTCTATCCGTCTCTAGTCCCCTCTTCTTCTCCTAGCTGTCCGTTGACCGCGCCTCTCCCCTCCATGTAACTTACCGTGCTCTAATTCCCCTGTCGTGAACTCACCCCACATCAATTAAGAACGGGGTCAGTGGCAAATGGTTTGCTGTGCTACGAGTAGCTGGCAAAGGCAAGAGTTCAAAAGGACAGGCTAGTGACTCAAATTGCCTGCGTTTCCCTCATGAGGATGTGCTGTTGAGTAAGTCTTCTGTACCAGCATTCTGGGCTGGTCAGCAAAGCAATGAAAGGGTGGTGAGCGATCAATAGAGGGATGGGCCAACCAGATGATGCTTGCAGATCTGTCTCGGTCCCTCGCTTTAGAAACGCCTTCTCCTGCCCATCTCAATCGAGATGGCGTTGCTTCTTCATCCATGAAACTAGTTTCCTGGGGCCATTGACGCCTCTTCTGTCTTGTTCTGAATCATAATCAAGAAAGTTTGCCCAGGAGCGCCTTGCTCTCACTCAACAAAAGGCATGTGTTTTCGTATCTTCACCCAATCTCTCCTCGAGGCTCCAGGAAACAGATTGACACATCCCAGATAGTGGATGGAACCATACTTAATATCCAAAGTATGTATCTGTAATGTGGCATACAATCTCGTGTCAGTTTTGCTTCATAAGCAAAAGGTAGTCGAGGATGCAGCCAGGGTTTGATCAGCATCTTGATCGCTGAAGTTTGGGTGAAGCTTATTGTGGTCAGGAGATACAAACGAGCCTGCAAATAGAACGGCTCAGATGCCATTCTGGCTTCCCCATGCATCCTTCGCTAGGTTACATGATGCATGATGCCATAGAGAGTGCTCCAGTCGCTTGCGGGACCAACAATCGCGTGGCACCCTCTTCAGGCACCGTTGCTGTAGCTGTTGGTCGATGCAATTTTCCGGTGGCTGCTTCGGTAGGATGATATTCACATGGATGTGTGTAGTACTAGGTAAGAACAAAGTAGAGGCATTTAACTCTCTGTGAATTACTTTCATTTTCTTCAAGCGTATAATTGCCGTTAATCACGCTGTCCCAAGTTGTCTAGACTCCAAGCCCCACAAGATATGGAAGTCCGTGACGGAATGATCCCAAAACGCTGGGTCACCCTAACATCGGGCCGGGGCTTGCAACCACCACGCGACGATCCCCAGTTACTGTACTTCTAGGTAGCCGTAGCCTTAAACTTGAATGAATAGGCATTAATTATGCATCTTCAAATCACTTCGCAGAGAGTCCACAGAGTGGGTTTCTACTCCGATATTGCAATGACCGCCTTACTCATGCGTGAGATTTATTTTAAGCAGCTATAAACATGAATAGCAAGCATGGTCATGTTAACTAACAATCACTTGTAAGCGGGCGGGTTGTGAATAACCTCAAACCCATGAATGATCATGCGAAACCCGTAAACATTTTCCAAATAGACAAATGATTATACTTCCTACAGTATTTACAACAGAAACAACACAAAAGTTTTGATATTTCGCTCTATGATTATTTTCCCCATCCACCGCTTTAGATCGCTTCCATCTTCTTCTTGGTATGTTCCAAAACTGCCCGAATACCCTCATCCAAAGTGACCAACGCCAGATATTCGTCGATCCATGCAACAGTCTTCTTCTTCAATTCCGCACGGTCCGTTGTAGTCTCCATGTACTTATTCAAGCGTGCCAGCACCTCCCTGAGGTTCTTGGGGAACTCTGCAGTCTCGGGACTGACATCCATAATAGGCTGGCGAATATGAACATTGCAAGTAGCGGGATGGTTGGGGTACTCCTGGTCCAAAACAGCGAGGACATGCTGCAATATCCTGGGCTGGGATGAGAGCTTTGTGAAAGAGGCGAAAACTTCGAAGAACATCTCTGCAGTGTTGGCATTGAAGAAACCTTGCTTCTTCGAAATATCGAAAATAGCCATAGGAATAGCACCATCCATGGCGGGGTTGGACTTCAGCTGCTGCGCAGATTGCTTATCAATAGCCTTGGACTGCGCAATTGATGGCTCAGGAAGATCACCATCGTCCTCTTCGTCGTCGCTATCAATACGAAGCTCATCTCCATCTTCCTCGCGCTCGGGTCGGAGCACATCGTGACCAGGCTTTGATGTCTCCTTTCTCTTATCGAGCTTCTGAAGCCACTCCATTTCCGTGCGAGCATACTCGATCCAAATTGATGGGCTTGTTGTGCAGAAGCGGCAGCCTCTCATGAAGAATCCACGCGCGGCAGCCATGTCGCCATTCTGAGCTGATCGTCGGCCGGCCATGATCCAGAGAGTATGGTCGGTGGGCATCATGCGCAGAGCATTGGTCATCGTCCTGCGCCATCGCTTGGATGACTTGATGCTTGAAATGTATTGAAGATATTCCCGCCAAAGAGCACTGCTTCCTGGATGTCGGTTGACGCCTCGTTCGTAGATCGCTAGTGTGCGACCTTGACCGGCTTGGGCAGACTGGAGGTGTCGGATCTTGAGGCGCTTGCAGCGTTTGGTACGCAGGGACTCAAGGGACTGCTCCCATTGCGCATATGAGGACCATTCCGAGGGTTTGTTTCGAGGAGCAAGGACCTTGTGCTCGTAGTCGTTGCGCTTCTGGACAATAGTGCGAATCTCCTCCTGGAAAAGCAACAAGATTAGCCTGATGAGGTTTTCGCAGGACTAATAAAAGACATACCTTTGAGAAAATTCCCTTCTCCTCCCATTCTCTCAATTGCGGCACAGCGCGTTCGAGATAAAATCTCGCTTTATCGGTGACACCAGACATTTTGAACGTTTGCGACCAAAATGGGTGAGTATGGTATGGTCTGGAAAAGGTGCTAGCTCGCTTGATGGAAGTTTTTTTGCGGACAAGGCTGGCAGATCGATGACTTTTTTAGTGGAGCACTGTTCAGCCTCGCGTGTCTGGACCTTCCATGAGTGGCAGGTGCAGGTTGGCGCGTCCAGATCCAAAAAGGCAAGCGTTGTGACGCCGTTTGTTTATGCCCCCTCCCCTGCCTCTCATTCGTCTCGGGAAGGCGCGCGGGCCATTGTCAAAATCCGATTTCCGAAAACAACCCCCCATGGCCCCTACCACTTTTGTCCTGTAGTGGCTCCACTTCGTATTAATTACCAGTCCAAGGTATTACGTCGCGGTGGAGGTAACGTCAAAGGTCCGAGGGCTGTTTATGTTCGCCAAGAGGGCATCTCACCATTCTCATGCCTATTTATTATCGTCGCTCGTTCTGAAACCTCTACTCTTTGCTTCCCGGAAGGTCCGGATGGGATTCTTGAGTGTTTGTTGAGTTGTTTTCTCATACAAAATGGCTTCGAAATACAAGGACAAAGATACTGGCGTCGTCCTGAGCTTCAATGGAAGCTTGGTCAGCTGGGCGCACACAATCGTCGCGTACAGTATGTTGGTTGCTTTCTTATTTGTTGTTGCGTGGTTATATGCGCATTCGTCTCTGAAGTCCATGATCTTTGATCGAGAAGCTAATGTGTTTTGTTATAGCTGCTTTCTTCAGCGCATTGATTATCGGCCTCTACCTTCACTATCACAAGATCGTGAAGAACGAGTTCTACGGTTATCCGCAAGAATGGTTCCCCTCGGTGTCCGCGACAATCGGCGATCGATACCCTGAGCGATCTTTTTTCATGATTTTTATCGCCATCACATCCGGTACACAACAATCGACTCAATTGTACAGTGATCTCTTCATGCTGACAGGGAATAGGTCCTCGATTCGCTCTCGTCGGCTTATGGTATCTTCTTACGCGCAAGCCGGGCCAGAAGCTGCCTGCATTTGTCGCGATTATGGGACTCGTGCGAACACTTACCTGCGGCGGTTGGACATACATTACATCTACAGATGACCACGATTGGCACGATATCTTAATGATCTCATACATTGTTGCGACGCTTCCATGGACGACTGGCTGTATCGCACTCAGCCCCGCCAATCCACAAGCCATTAAATACCGAAAGTACCTGGCCTCGGCTTTCTTCGGTACCCTTGTGCCATTGATTTACTTCTTCATTCAGCACAAGGTTCATCGAGTCGCTGGAGGTAAGATATCGCTTATTAGCCGATTAAACGCCCGTGCTCATACAGCCCACTAACAAACCATGCCAATCAGCTTACACTACCTACGCCTTTTTCGAGTGGTCCTTGATTATTTTCGACGTAGCATTCGACGCTGTAACTGCCCTCGATTTCAGTACCTTCGATATTGAGGTTAGAGATGTTAAGGGTGCGAGCAAGGGGTACGTCCGATGGCTTCCCAGATAGTCTTTGGCTGTCAGAACAGCCTTTTGTCCAATAGACACGTTTTGAGGTCATTGTCTAAGTCTTTCGCAGTGAGAATCTCTCATCAGTCCCATCTGCCGTCTTAGAAAAAGAGTAAGTTCTGGATTATCGAGGACGCGGCTTGCAGTTATTGATACAAGTCTTAGAAAGGAGAACGCAACCGGTGGCGTCTTTGCTGTTCATTTCAGCTGGTCCGAGGCACTTGATATTGCCGCTGAAATTTACCATGGAGTGAGTTAACACAACATTCGCGCATAATTGGAAGAGACCAAACATTGACTTTTTATAGTACGTTTTCTGGACTATTCTGACTAGTCTGGGCCTTGTGGTGTGGTGTAAGTCATCCCAAACCATAGAGAATAGGATATGTGGTTCTAACATCTTATAGATTTCCCACTATGGTACATGGGCATTTCCGGATACGAAGTTGCAGTTATGACAACTATTTCGCCTTTCATTCTTGCAAATCGCTCGGCACGATCACTGATAGTGAACAACTTGCGTGTTGTGCACCTTCTCTCTCTATCAGGCATTGCAGCCTACCTAGTCGAAGAACCCAGCATGCGACTTTTCACCGTTGGTTTTGGTGTTTTCATGTCATGCTTGGGCTGGGCTGGAAGTCTGTTTGCGGAATCCGTGCATGAGGGACGTCTCGAGTCTAAGATTCTTGGTTGGATGATTGGTCTCATCCTTTCGTCAACAGCCAAATTCGCATGGTGGACGAATAACCCTATCTGGCCTATTATGCATGCGGCGAATGGTGGCTGGAACAACACCGGCCTTGTCCTTGGTTTTCTGGCCGCCCTTCGCTTCACCCGAAAAACACCTCTTGCTGCTGGTCTGGTCACCAACCCTGCTAAAACAAGCTCCAGCTTCCTTGCCTCGCTTGGCCTTGCGGGGTTGTTCTTTGGCCTCCACTCGCTACTCTCCGACACTAGTACCATGATCCTCTGGGGATGGGAAGGATATCCTATTCGCGGCCCGTACTTCTCTACCCATGGTTGGCTCACTGTTCTTGTCATGTCACTGGGTCTCTTCGCTGGAGTATGGCAACCTAGGGTTGCGAGCAGCTGGGGGGCCTATATCGCTGGTACCGCAGGAGCCATGTTTCTGACATTTTTCAGTCACTGGTCTGGTTACTATGGTGCCCTCACCCTTGCTACTTACTTGATGGCATACTCGGTCCCTATTCTTGTTCACGGAGCTAAGACCAACCCCGCGACGACCTTTGGCACCGGATTCCTTATCTATAACTTCCTGGTTCTCTTCCACGTATGGGTTGTGGCCTATGCTTTTGTTCCAGGAGGCCACCTTGTGCGTGAGCGCACCGACTGGGTCATGTATACAATGATGACCTGTATTGGTGCTGGTGTATACGGCATTAATAGTGTCGGTCCCCAGCGACAAACTCCAAAGCGATCTCTGCCCACTCAGCGAAGAAAGTATTTCGGAGTCTCGACCATCTTAATCAACATCTTGTTCCTCATTGCGGCCTTCCAGCGCTTCCCCGCCAACAACCATCAGCCGTATCACGGTGAGGACCGCATTCTCACTGCTGGTATCTGGACGATCCACTTCTCGTTTGACAATGATATGTGGGCATCAGAGTATCGCATGCGAGATCTCATCAAGGAATTGGAGATTGACGTAATCGGACTTCTCGAATCAGACAATCAGCGTATTATCATGGGTAACCGTGATGCTACACAATTTCTTGCTGAGGATCTTGGCATGTACGTCGACTACGGTCCTGGCCCCAACAAGCACACCTGGGGTGCCGCGTTGCTGTCCAAATTCCCTATCTTGAACTCGACACATCACCTTCTACCTAGCCCTGTTGGTGAGCTGGCTCCTGCCATTCATGCTACACTGGATGTTTATGGCCAGCTTGTGGATGTGTTTGTCTTCCACTCCGGACAGGAAGAAGACCCTGAGGATCGCCGACTGCAATCTCTGTATCTTGCCGAGCTCATGGGCTCAACCCCTCGGCCAGCGTTCTTGCTCAGTTACCTGGTGACAAAGCCAAAGAAGGGCAACTACAACACCTACGTAAGCGAAACTTCGGGTATGAAAGACGTGGATCCCTCAGACTGGGATCGATGGTGTGAATACATCCTTTTCAAGCGTCTCAAGCGTGTAGGATATGCCCGTGTCAGTCGAAGCTCGATCACAGATACTGAGCTCCAGGTCGCCAAGTTCAAGATCCCTGAGTCAAAGGAAGAGATTGCTAAGCTCGAGGCCCAGTCGGACAAGGAGCGCAATCGTCGGGTCCAGGAGAAGGATGTGCCTGAAGGATGGAGGTTCCCTGCCATGTTCCGGGGTCAGGGTGTGCGACAGCACAGATACCATGTGTTCAATGAGCCAAGGTATTTTAACTAAGCAAGTTGTGAGTTGTGGTTGAAGGGTATGGGCGATGCGACACTGGTTTGTCGTCAATGTTGTATGCTATTGGAATACTTGATACCTCGAGGGAGTTAATGGGTCGGATATCTTTTGGGTAATGAATAATGTACGGTGGCGAAGTCTATTAGCTTAATGTTAGTGCGTACAATATGTAACATCGTTGCATATGTGTGTCAGTTGTGTGGTGATCTCGAGAAGCTGTTGTCAAAGGCCAGGTAAAATTGGCGGTTGTAGGGTAAGGGATATGCTAAAGAGAGTGAACCGTGCTGTGGCAGTTGGATAAAGAATGCAGTCCTTATCCATTATGTTGCGCTATCTGGTATCTCACCTGCATGAGTAGTACATGGGTGGCTTTGGTGTGTGGCTTCTGGGTTATGTATTGTTCGTATATATTTGCTTCATAGCTGCAGGTATGTCTTTCAGTTGAGCACAGATCCTAGAACATTGCACAATAGATAATAGAGTCGCAACGAGCATCACATGAACTTGATCTAGACTTGCCCTAGAAGTTGGTCAGCGGCTGACCAACAAGCTACAAAGAAATTATTACCCTATCGTATCCATTCCTGCCAATGTTGTTGTGTCAAAAGAACCGTGGTCAAGTTTGAATTAGGCATGTATGTCGCAGTTTTCCGTGCCCACTCCGAGTCATAGAATTCCGTCTCCACTCACGGGACTCCGAATATCCACAACGCCGCGGTCATCATCGGACATGATGCAGCCGAGCAAGGAAGACAAGCTTGTGCCCCCCTGCTGCATTACCAAGAGAAAAGAAAAAATCCGAGGACGTTGCTGATTCCGCAGTATGGGTCATGTGCCGTTGGTTGAGCCATGGCCCGAAACCATGCCGATCTGGATATAACGTGCCGAGTTGTTGGAGAAGAAAGCCTGAGGACAATGGTTGTTGATATACATATTGTTTTGATAGAAATGACGGCATGTAGACGTTGGATTGGCTTCAGCTGGAGGATCGATTGGCGTCTTACTGTGCTTTAAAGAGGAAAGTCAGAAATTGAGCAGGTGACCTCTTTTTCTAGGTATCATGTATCATCGAGGCTGGGCTAACGGTGACGGTTTTAGCATTGTTGTCGTAAGCCAGCGGGCGTTCAAATGTTGTAAGAGGTATCACTTGAATCTGGAGGGGATTATATAGTTTTATAATGCTATCTACAATTGGGACGGACAACTATTCATCGTGATAGTAGAAATAACTTGAATTGAATAAAACTCCGAGGTTGAATTGGAGAGATACCAGGAAAGGAGCTAATAAAAAGATGGTTAGAATTGACTTGCACAGGCTTGAAGTCATACTGCAACCAAATTCCCCAATTCCAGGAACCCCACAGAGCCTGGACTTGTAAATCTCCCCCGCAATCTCACAATTCTCCGCGATCCATCCAAAAGCAGTTCCGCTATTTGCAATCCGAACTTAGCCGTACATATAGAGCTCGACAACAGTTACACGCCCCCCTCCACCCTTGCAACAAGTTTGTGAATATTGACGAGCTTTGTGTGCCGCCGCCAGCCGACTAAGAGCGTCAGCCATGTCATGGAGTCAATGGGAAAAGATTGTGAGAGAAGTGGGCATGATGAGCTAGACGATACGAGAGACAGAGGAAGAGGGTGGTCATGGGGGCAGCTTGCAGCTTGGTTTGTTTACTGATAAGACTATTTAACTCCCCGGAGCTTCCGTCTCTCTTGGTTACCTCTTGTCTACTATTCTTCTCTATCCCATTCCCAAGACTCTCTTGTGTATGAGTGAGACAGACAAGATGTCGTTCAATACATCACACTTATTAGCCTACCTGGGGTTGTTGGCAGGAGGAGCTGTATTCTATGTAAGTGAAGTCTCCTACAGCTTATTCTTTACCTCCAGACTAACATATTCAGGGCGTTGCTATTGTCGTCTACCGAGTCTTCTTCCACCCTCTGGCCAAGTACCCAGGTCCTTTCCTCGCCAAGATCACAGATGGCTACCAGCTCTACCACGCCTGGAAGGGTGACAGACAGCTCGAGTTCTGGCGCATGCACCAAAAGTACGGTCCCGTCATTCGCTTCGGCCCCAACTCGATCACCTTCAACTCCAACAAGGCCCTCAAGGAGATCTACGGCTTCCGCTCAAACGTCAGAAAGGCCGAGTTCTACGATGCCTTTGTCCATCCCACTGCCAACACCCACAACTCCCGTGACAAGGAGGTCCACGCCCGCAAGCGCCGTGTCATGTCTCAAGCTTTCTCCGAGAGTGCCATGAAGGAGATGCAGCGATACATCCTCGGCAACATCCGTACTTTCTGCGAGCAGATTGGCATGGCAGATGGCTCCCCTGACAACAAGGGCTGGACCCAGCCTCGCAAGATGAGCGACTGGTGCAACTACCTTGCTATGGATATTCTTGGTGATTTGTGCTTCGGTAAGGCTTTCCACATGCTCGAAAACCCAACCAACCGTTTTGCCCTGGGTCTCGTTGAAGCCGCCACCACACGCCACCTTCTTGTAAGTGCATCATAGAGAATGACGTGAAATCCGAAGCTGACTGTTCATAGTGCGGAACCATGTCCATCGTCAACAAGCTGAGCTTGGACAGATTCCTCTTCCCCGGACTGGCTGCTGGACGTGCTCGTTATATGGCATACAGCAAGAGTCAACTCACTGAGCGCACCAAGCTCGGCGAGGAGACTGACCGTCGCGACTTCTTCTACTACCTCCTCAAGGCTCGCGACCCCGAAACTGGTCAGGGTTTCACCACTCCTGAGCTTTGGTCCGAGTCCAACCTTCTGTAAGTGATATGCGCCGGCGATAGAAAACTCAACTAACAGCTTCGGTAGTATCATTGCTGGATCCGATACCACTTCTACTGCTATGGCCGCCACCCTCTTCTACCTCGTCCGATGCCCCCGTGCTCTCGAGAGAGTCAATGAAGAAATCCGAAGCAAGTTCAACGATGTTGAGGAGATCTGCCAGGGCGCTACCCTCGCATCTTGCACCTACCTCCGCGCCTGTATCGACGAAGCCATGCGAATGTCCCCATCAGTCGGTGGCATCGTCCCCCGTGAGGTTCTCTCCGGCGGCATGACCATCGAAGGCCGTGCCATCCCTGAGGGCACAGTCGTCGGCGTTCCCCATTACACCATCCACCACAACGAATCTTACTACCCCTCTCCCTACGAGTACGTGCCCGAGCGATGGATCGCAGGTGCCCTCAACCCCCTCACAGGCCGAAAGACGACTGAAGAGGAGGTTTCTCTGGCTGCCAGCGCATTCTGCCCCTTCAGCATTGGACCCCGTGGCTGCATCGGCAAGGGTCTTGCCTACGTTGAGATGACCAACACTCTCGCCCGCACCATGTACCTCTACGATATGCGCAAGGCTGTCGGCATCGTTGATCCTGCTGAGGGTCACCCCAACAATGAATGGGGTCGACACCGACCTGGTGAGATGCAGCTTCGTGATATTTTCACCAGTGCCAAGAACGGACCTATGGTTGAGTTCAGAAAGGCTGCTCATGTCTCATCTTGAGTATGAATAAAGAAGAAAAGGGGGTTAGGAAATGTGTCGAACGATTTGTATATAGCCACATCTTTAACATGGCAAAGTAATGGTTTGAGTCTGTACAAAATGGGTACGGATCAGGACAAACCTTATGACGAAATGACCATTTATATATAAGAATGAATCAAACAAATTTGAAAATGAATGCTGCAGATATGATCACTGCTTGATTAATTGGTGATTACCATATATTGTGTAGCTGTTTAATTGGACTGCTGTATTCAGAAGAAAGAACAATAAGCTCCCCTTGCCCGTGATTCAGGGACAGAGCTTTAGCGCATTGAGCCCCACTGTAATATTGAGCATACCGCGTTCGCAAAAACCCAACGGCTCCAGCGAGACTGGGAAAGGCTGATAGAAGCCTAAGCTTTCTTTCCTTCACACTTTCATTAATCAATCTTTTCAACATCTTCTAAGACCATCTTCTCGAATTCCAGCCAAGACATTGCCATTGGCGCTGGAACCTCATCCTCGTCATGAGGTAGCTCCCGATACGGCGACTTTGGCTGATAGTGTCAAAGTTTCGAACTCAAGATAATTAATTCTACCTTCAGAATCATCCATCCAAGATGACGATCTGTAAATTCTTCCAGCAGGGAAACTGCAAGTTCGGCAGTACGTCTTGATATCTCCTGAGTGTGATTCTATCCGTATTAATCATGCTAACTTGCCTACAGATCGTTGCCGATTCGATCACGTAAACCCGAACAGTTCGAACCAATCTTCAAACCGCTTCGGAGCTCTAGGAGGCAATAACCAAAACCCAGCTGGTGCGAATGACCCCCGACCTTGACGGGACACGAATTAACAGCCCAACAGAAAAGTACAATATCAACGCCGATACAATCGAAAAGGATTTGACGAGCGAGGTGCCGCAATGGATTCTCTCAGCCTATGCGCCAGGGCGAGATGCTCCTGGACAGCTCTTTGGAGGATTCCCCCGTGAACAAAGTTTTGAAGAGCTGCGACTACACTTCATGATGGGCAAGGCTTCAGGAAACGAACAACAAGCTGTGAGCATTCAGTCAACTTGTCTCTTGTACGGGACGTACCGAAGCTAACCCGCGATGCGACTGTAGCTGAACGAAGCCCAAGAACTATACGCGAACGCGCAGCAGCAAATGCAAACCGCCCTTCGCGATGTCAAGGGAGCTGTGGATTTCATAGTCAGCGCCGAAAACAATCACCCCAACCGACATGATATTTGCAGAGAAGGAACGCAAGGAGCTCCGTTTGGAGAATTTCTTGTTGGGAAGCGACCGAAATCAACTATTGCTGAGACCCCAGCTCAATCAAACCCCTTCGGGTCGAACAACAACAATACTCCATCTCCCTTTGGTGGTGGCGCATCAACAGGTGCAAGTGCTTTTGGTCAACCCTCAGCTCTTGGCGCGAAACCGAGCGCGTTTGGAACTCCGGCATTTGGGCAACCGTCGCAGCCAGCACAGGGAGGCTCAGCTTTCGGCCAGCCTTCACAACCATCAGCGTTTGGTCAACCTTCACAACTAGGACCAACTGGCTCTGCGTTCGGACAGCCTAGTCAACCCTCGGCTTTTGGTCAACCTTCTCAACCGGCCTCTGCCTTTGGACAGCCTTCAGCCTTGGGTTCGCAGCCCAGCGCGTTTGGAACACCAGCTTTCGGACAGCCGTCTCAACCTAACGCGGGAGGTAGTGTTTTTGGCCAACCTTCACAACCTAATTCTGGGGGTAGCGCTTTTGGGCAACCCTCGCAACCTAATGCACAGGGCAGTGCGTTTGGGCAGCCCTCACAACTTGGGGCAGGAGGTAGTGCTTTTGGACAGGCGAGCCAACTTGGTGCAAAGCCAAGTCCTTTTGGAGCTCCCAATACAACAAACAACACGACCAGTCCCTTCGGAGCTGCATCGAATAATAACAATGCTTCAGCGAACCCCTTCGGTGCTCCCAGTACCGCTGCAAACCAAAACGCTAACCCATTCGGCTCGAACAACAACAACAACCAAGATAATGCTGCTGTCAACCCGTTCGGAAAGCCGTCTCAGCCTTCACAAGGGGCCTCACCTTTTGGGCAGGCATCGAGTGCTCCATCTCCAGCAGCATCTAACCCGTTCGCTTCCACAAACACCACTAACCAAGCCGCGAGCAATCCTTTTGGCCAACCCTCACAACCTCAGGCCAATGGGTTCGCATCGCAAAACAGTCAGCCACAAGCCAACAACCCATTTGGCCAACCTTCTCAGCCAGCGGCGAGTCCTTTTGGTCAACCTACGAGCACCGCGACCACTGGGTCAGCTTCTTCGAACCCCTTTGCGTCGCAGCAAACGTCGGCAGCAACCGCTACAGCCGCTACAGCCGCTACAGCGGGGAGCCCATACCCACCTGGAAGCAGCAAACAGCACCCACCAGTCGAAAGTTACAGCTCCAAGGGAATGGATGGACAACTCTCTATGTTCAAAGGCAAGCCCGTTACTTACAAGGAAGGCTTGCCTGGTATTAAAGAGTTTGATGGAAGTTGGCGACGGATCTGGTTTCCCAATGGACCTCCAGGATACTCTGCAGACACCGAGCTTCCCCCCGAGAAGTACGACGACAAATCCAAGGCCCAGTGGATGGCGTTTGCACAAACAGGCAACTTTGCGGATGGACTCATGCCCGAGCTACCTCCACCAAGGGAATGTACCTTGTGGGATTTCTAAGATACTACATCAAGACACCAGGAATCGCCTCACAGGGCGTGTTATATATGGGAGAGTTGGAGGAAAGAAGAGTTGGAATGTGGAAGGGCGTTGGATTATTCAAGAGGTTTTGTACTCTGAGCATCGATTGGCGTTGTGTATGAACAGAAATGGTTATTGTATAGGATTAGAAATTAAACCATGTTCTTCAAGAAGGGTTCATGAGGATTCGTGCGTTTGGTCAAGCAATCTAGAAAGCGGCCTTGGTAACCTTTGGTGATACATTCTATTTGTCTTGGTATGCTCAACCTGTTCATAGGTAACTTTAATTCGACAGTCTTTCACTTTACCACAAAACTTCCTCTCGACCCCCAACTATTAATTATCAAGATAAGGCAGGTGGATTCAAGTGAGATTATCTATGGCTTCCATTAATAGCTTGATCTTGATGTGCGGCACTAGCAACCAGGGCAGCTCTTGCCTTGAGTACCCCAGCCCACTTATGGTTTAGTGTTTCACAAACAGATACTCTGATTGGCCAAATTCTCCTCTTTGTACCTTCTCCAAGTTGACTTCATCCATCAGCTTGCAGGCAGTGAGAATCCACTTTCTGATGAATCATCCGGCGATGCAGACACTTGAGCCACGATACAATTCTTATGGTGTTAATGAGCGACACTATACAAAAAGTAGCTCTTCCTTGACTGAGGTCTCATAAAACACCACCATTTTCTGGCCGCACACAAAGGTCGACATCGATTTCTCTCAGTAAAGATGGCATCTTTACCACCACTCGCACTCTTCCCCCAGTCATCATGGCGACAACATCTCTCCGCCAGCGAATGGAACTCACTTCTTGAAGCCTGGACATCAATCTGCCGCGCACTTGTTGCACTTCCCGAAAAGGATCTTAAGGCAACTTTATCGCGCTTTGATAGTGATCGTTTAGCGCGTGATGACTCTGTTGCAACATTTCTGTCCTCTTTTGCGGAAGAGACAGCAGAGGCGGGCTTCACAATCCTAGAATCTCACTCAACGACACTACCTAAAGCTGTCTTTCAACTTATCTCACGAGTCTTTTCTGTGTCTCCGCCTTCAGAGCTCTTCGACTATGCATTCTTGGCAAATGTTGCGAGAATCTTTCCTCGGAAAGCCACAGCACATCTTATTGCAAAGCTCTTCCAACAACATGCTGGCGCGATAGAGGCGAGTCTTACCGGACTGAAGAAGCAGCTTATCCCTCAGCTGGAGGCCGGCATTAAAGGAGATTTCAAGGCGGTTGAGGCTCGCCTGATACGGCTAAACTATCTTCTACATGCTTCACCAGATGCTTGCACATTATTCCTCGCTGGCTCTGATTTCCTTGACGGTCTTATTGTGTGCTTTCGCGTCATGAACCCACCTCTACGAAAAGTCATCTTAACAACCACTTACCTATGCCTCATTGGACTAATAGACATTGAGCCAGCCAAGTGGTCTATGCTGAGTGATCAGCTCTATGCTCTCAAGGAAGCGGCTGATGCCCACAAGGCCGGCCCTCTCAATGTCAACGATTCTCTTGTCCCTGAACTTATCACCAATACTCCTCTACTGAAGATTCTACTGCGAAGAGCTGAGGATTCTGGGGTAGCAACGGACAATTTCAAGAAGCGAATCACAGCACTCGAGGCCTATAGAAAGGGGGCGATGGTTCGCCCTAAACGGTTGGTGAGACGGAAAGTTGACAAAGGGAAAGGAAAGGAGTCACAGCAAGAAGTGGATGATGATATTCACGTTCACCGAATGAGTCACATCACGCAGGTCCAGGATGTGTTCCCCCACCTTGGATCTGCGTTCATATCCAAATGTCTTGATGAATATGGAGAGGATGTGGAGCAAGTCGTTATGAACTTGCTAACTGCGGAGTTACCGCCTCACTTGGCTAACGCTGAACGTAGCGAAGCATTGTATGATATACTACATCATCAGATTGATTCTCAGCTAACCACGAGCAGGTCAACACACCCAGAACATAGACACACGGATCTTGCTCCACGCTCTACTCCACCACAAGTGCCTACGCGGCATAATGTCTTTGACGATGATGATTTCGACCGCCTTGCAATGGATGTATCAAAGGTTTCATTCGGGAAGAAACCTGGCAAAAGTGCCGATGAGTTGCTCAAGGACAAAGAAAACGCTCCGAACAAATCGGCTATTCTCTCTGCCCTGGCGGCATTCGACTCAGATGATGACGAACGTGACGATACTTACGATGCTGACGATGTTGGTGGTACTGTCGATGCATCCAACCAGGAAGCCGATGCGGCGAGTGATGGTAACGAGGAGGCACTCTTCCGTGCCTACCAGATGGACTCAAAGCTGTTCGATCGGGATGCTGCGACAAGACGTGGCAGCCCACGAGCCAAGCTGAGACAGGAGACTGGCATGACAGACGAAGCAATTGAGGGTTGGGCTCTCATACTCGTCAGAAACCCGCAGCAGAAGCGGCGACTGGAAGCAAAGTATGCCTTCAGTGGACAGCAGGCGCAATTGGAGCGTACGTCCTGGCGAGCCTCTCCAGCCGGATCAGGAGAAGAAGGAAGTGATCCTGATGGTGGGTCATCCAGAGGTGGAAGAGGTGGCGGTCGTGGCCGCGGCCGAGGACGTGGTCGCGGCGGAAGAGGAGGCAATGTCGCAGGACCAACAGGAGAGAAGGAGACGGAAAGTGCCAGGAAGAACAAGGAGGCGAACAAAGGATCTCGGGCGAATCACAACCGCCGCGACGCTCGAGCTAAAAAGATGGCACGAGGAGGCTTTGCTGGTTGATTTCAACCACAAGTTCTCTGCCTCTTCCATCTTTCCGACCCAGGCCCAACGGCAAAAGTTGCTGTTCGCTTCTGAGGTTGAGGAGCCTCCTTGCTATTTGGCTCGTATAGATCCCCAGCATCTAGCTCAGTTGCATAAGGACTCTTCATATCAGCAATCATGGGAGTACCGGGATAACCACTCGGTCCTGCCGGCGAGGTCATACCATGAAGAGAAGCAATTGTTTCTTCGATACCCGAATAGCGAGGGTAATCCCTCGGTGTAGCTAGTTCTGAAACAGCCTCGATTGAGGTGAGGTCCTGGTCGCTGTCACTGATGCCCATTAACATGCTTTGAAGCGACATTCGTGAACTTCTTCTGCTGCTGTTGAGGTATGCTCGTAGATCAAAGCACTGTCGACAGGATGGGTGTAAAGAAAAGCAATTCGCCTCGTCACGATACTGCGGAAGCTGGGGACGTGTTTGCTGCCCACACTTCTCTTGAATGTCATCGAATATATCCGATATGGGAGTGAAGTAGGTGACGCGCTGCCCGGGACCCCAATAAGCATTGCGGCCCCAGACTTGGCCGATTAGACCATAGGTGTTGGCGTCTACGACACCTGCGCCACTATCACCATTTACACCAATTCCACCACGGATCCATGCATCCTCATCATCCTGTGACCACGGCTCTTCGATGAACCATTCTCTCGTAGCCTTGGAAGTTTGGTTCTCGTCTCCCGAGACGTACGCGGGGATCTCGCAGATCTGGCCTCGTTGGTATCCAGAAGTTCGTCCACTAGACAGGACGTCGGCCCCCGGTGTAATAGCTGTTGTGGTGGCGACGATAGGCTCTTGGGTTGGTGGTTGAGTTTCCGAAGGGAATCGCCGGAGAATGTTCGCCTGTGAAGAACGAGAGCCGATGAGAGCCCAGTCTGTTACAACGAGCGGCTTGTCCATATCACACTCATCCCAGTAAGGATCATGCGAGATTCTTGTCGTCTGGAGATTCAGACCTGATGTTACCTCAAGTCTGCCCAGCTTGAAACTTTTCTCTTGGGCCATGGCATCGTGACCCTCGTCCACACATCGCTTGCGATCTTGAGAGGAAGGATGCTCGATCTGTGCCTCTTGACCAAGCTGCTGGTATGCCTCCAAGAAAGGATGAAAGTTGCCCAACCAATAATTCCCACCTCCTACAGTAACACAAGGGCCAAGTGTCGCCGTGCTATCTTCAAACGCACCATCGCCTGTCACGCCAATGCTATCGCCCATACAAGGATCGCGGAAGAAGTATGGATTCCGAGCTGAGCAGATATCGTCTTTGTGGTCTCTGCCCAGACCCCGAGCCCAGGTTACGGTTCTCTTTACTTCTCCTTGCGCGAACGCAAGGCTAACAAGTGTTGAAAAGTTGCGAGGAATTAGGTCTTTAACATGGGTAAAGATCAACACCTTGCGGGCGCGGGAGATTTGTCTTGGAGCCATGATGCAGATTCTCTTAGCTTGTGGTGATTTACCTCGGGTAACTGTCACCACATGGCGAGATCCGACCCAGATGGGTAGATATTGTGTTAAGAAAGGGAGAATTGAATGTTCGAAGACTAGTGGGAAACTCGTCGTTTCTATACGCTGTGAAGCCCGCCCTCGTATGAGATCCGTAGGGCTCTCGACACTTCGCGGTGTACCTTTGCATCGTTAACTTGCTGATATCCGCAAAGGTTGATCATTGGAGGTATTCGAGCTGCGATGCCAGGTACAAGAGATTCAAGATACTCACCAGCATTCTTTCTAGCTCGCTTCTCGACAATATTGTGGAGTCGATCCTGACATTGACGTTTTGCTTTCCATAGCCCCATGGCCATCTCTTCGTCAGGATTACTATACTTTCGTTTCCTTGATGGTGTAATCTCGCATGGGTTGCTTGACGAGTTCCTCCAGGCTTCCACCACGTCCATGTTGGCTTTAGCTGGAAGCTTCCATTCCTTTGCATCATCTTTCCCAACCTCAGGATGAGCCATAGAAATATGTGACTTGAGAATATTGATGCTTTGAAAGAAAGTCTCTGTGCAACCAGGGGATGGGCAAATAACGAGGTGTTGGACCTTGACGTGGTAGATGAGACCGTCTCTGGTGGAGAAACTAGGCTGATCACAACCGGCCCAGTTGCATATATGAGTATGAGATGACTTGACATGAGAGTTGAGCTCTTTTTCTGACGAGAAAGCTAGCTGACACTGAGGCCCCAGGCAAACAAAAGAAGGCGCCGGATTATCAAGTCTGGCAGTTCGCCCGCCTCGGCTCAATGGGCTGGGGCCTCTCGAATGAGCTCGATCCCTCAGAACGGTATATGCATCGCCATCAGTTGAAACAGAGGATAACATGGAACCTTCAGAAGGGGAGGTATCGGTGCTTATACTAGAAATTGTACTAATGTCTCGGTTTTCGAGTCCTTCGGTTAAGTTGAAGCCAGAGTCTGGGTCTAATTTAACAAGAGATGCAGGGCAATAGTAGTCGCTATTGAACTCGGGGTGCATAAATGATATTGGCTGAGGATCCAATCCTAAAGCATAAAGATCAAATGAGGCCTCAATCTTTGGAATCGGCGCGAAATCTGCAACCGGTGTATTTGGAGCCGTGGCTGTTGCTGGTAGAAGCCGGCGCCGAGCAGTGGGGCCGATGCCATTGTGTTGGACATAGACGGCCCCGCGCCGGTCTTTACGTCTGAATTGATCCATTGTTTAATCGAACGGGCTTGAAACTAATAAGAAATGGGACCGAATATGCTGAGTGGCTTCGTTAAGGCAACAATCGAGGGGAAAATGCAAATAAATAGCTTTGAGGGGTTGTAAGGGGAAGGTGAGATTGGGGGGTCTTCCTTCTTTTGGTCACAAGTCGAGTCCATCGAAGTTGCCTTGTGGGCGATTTAGCCGGCGGCCTCTGCATGCTGGGCGAACCATTCTCTCGAGAAAGTAACTACATACAGGACGGTACCTGCCTTCGTCTTACACATTACGATACAGTGGAGTATCGCATGCAGGTAGGGTAGGAGGTTAGTGTCGTCGTACCTTCCTCGAATCAGCCTTGCCGTCACTTACACAGGAAAGAGCTATCCAGATCTGATATACAGCAATTGACAGCTAATGAGGTAGGCAATGGTACAGACATCGGGCTTTTATCGCCAGTAAAGCAAAAGGGCACTTGAAGTGAAAGAGGTAAGCGCTGTGATGCAGGACTTTTCCAGCTCTCAGTCTTGGCCTTTTTGCAATGAGGCCTCTTCGAGTCCGCCTAGCCCCTCTCATACAGCTCAAGGCAACCCACCACAACAGTTGACAAAGGTGCTCACTCTTACCAAAAATACGAGCTAAATAGTTTGAATGATGTAATTCTTGAGATCATTATTCTATTAAACAAATGTATCTATATCTGTGACCATTGCAATTCCCTTGATACCTGATCAACTCCGTGTTCCATGCAAAAGCTCTAAACTCCTTTACAAACCCCCATGCAAGCCTTCTACTACATCAGTGAGCATCCGGAGCTCATAAAATTCGGCAACCTTCTTCATAACTCCGAGCCTCTTGCTCACATCCTGTCGTGATACAATCTCCTTCCACTCTCCACTGCAAGTACAGTGTTCCATAAAGTCGTTGGATTTCAATGCACCACAACGGACACACTTAAGATCCTGTGTCGTCCATTCAACGATCCAACTCTCTACTATGCCCAACAAGCGCTCTTCTATAGCGACACGGTCGAACTCAGTTCCGCAGAAGTTACAACGCCAAGAGGCACCTTCGCCGAAAAGATCCTCGTCTTTGCACAGGTCTAGGTCTCGCATCATGGTACAGCTGTCACAAGACACCTGAGGGAGTCGTAGACTCTCTGATGGGTTGGTGAAAGTACCCTCCTTCGAGAACTCACGTACTTCGAAAAGAGCTAGAAGTTCCTTTCGAAGAAGACGAGCTTCCAGGGTGATGTTCTTGTCAAGACCGAGCACTTGCATGAGTGATTTGACAAGCTCGAGGACTGGGTCGCGTGGGTTGAGGTGAGAGCCAGGAAGCTCGGGGAAATCCCAGTCTGCGGCGAGCTCAGGCCGAAGTATCTCGCGCTTCCGCCTGTTGAGGAGACCGAGGATATCCTTCTTCAAAGGCTTCTCGAATGCTTTGCCCAAAATGATCTGACCTTCGTGTTCTTCCAGGCCCTTGCTTGGTAACTGTGTGAGGCGAGGTGTGGCATCGGGATCGCCATTATGAGGTCTCTTGAGCTGGTGCATAAGTTGAATGAACTCAATCACCCAGTCTTGAAACGTTGGCTGAACCTGTTCTGGCAAGAATGTCGCCATCTGCCAGTTCATGATTGTCTCAAGGTTCTGCTCCTCGGCATCGACAACCTCTGTGGTGGCTTTGCCTCCATAGTTATACTCATCGTACCAGACAAGATAATCCCAGTACTCTTTGATCTCCAAATCGATGAAGTGGAAGAGTGGCTTGCTCTTGATGGACTTGATGATGTACTGGCTGTAGGCATATGCATTGCCAACCTCGGCTTTCGTGGTCTGAAGAATAAGGCGGTTGGCGTTGGCAAAAACGACCTGAGATCCGACTCGACGGAAATCAGCCATGAGCTGCTGGAAGGCTTTGCGAGACATCATCTGCACATAATAGTGCAGGGCTCGATCATACATGAACGAGTCAGGATTCTCAACCCATCTGACAAGATGCTGCACCAAGACATCAGCCATGGTGCTTCCCTTGCAAGCTTCTGTCCACCAAGCCTTGACCATCTCGCGAAGCACAAGAACACCAGCATTGGCGAAGGCATTCTCAGAAGCAAGTGTCTCAGAATCATCAGCAGCAGGGTTAAAGGAGATCGAGTCGGCGCCCTCCAACTCGTTAATGAGAGACGATGTCAGGATAGTGTTGATTGCCAAGTTTCGAACATCAAGATCGATACAAACTGATGAGAAGGTTCCTGGGTTGTTAATGTTTGGCATCTTGACGGTATCGAGAGGACCGAGAAGATCGTCCTTTTCATAGCCAGCATGATCGGGACGAGCGCCAGGGGACCACCAAAGCACGACTCCATTGGCCTGGAGGCGACGGGCGTAAGCAATGTCGATTAGGAAGCGAGGATCGTCACGTTCCAGGTTACATAAAGGAACATCGCCATAACGTGCCAGCGCTGTGAGGTGCAGAATCCATGAACCAAGACCAAGGTAATGGCCAACAAGACGCTTGGCAATAACAGACTGCCAACCTAAAGGTGGTACCGAACTATCCGCCATATCGTATTTCAAGGGGAGAACGGGGAATTCTCCCAAGATAGGGACATCGTGAATAAGCAGCTGGCGCTGAGAGGACTGGATGACCATCATCTGCGGCCTTGGCTCGTCCTTGCGCATCTTCTTGACAACATCACTGATCTCCAGATGAGCCTTGCGTCGAGTGGTCACCTGTGTGATCTTGATGTGCAGCTTCTCCTGGTATGTGAAGCAGTCCTGCCAGTTTGTACCAGCGGCTTCGGCATGGCGTCTAGCGAGCATCTCCGAGTACATCCTGGTGATGTTGGGAAGATCCTGTCCAGAATCCCTGTTCTTTGAGAGAATGACAACGTGGGCTTGGTCGTTGGTGGTAGAGAAGATACCAAAGATTTGGCGTTCGCCAGCTGTGATGTGCGAGATGTAGATGTAAGCTAAAGGGGATGTTTCGAGATAAGTTCGTGTTTTGGCTGGTCGCTTCAGACCTGCTAGGTCAAAACCTTGCTCCAGACCCTTTCCAAGAACAGCGTGCTGTGTGGCATCGACTGTACATTGGTTTCCAAGACGCAGGACAGCACGGATGTTTAGTGGCACTTGCTTCTCGTAGACTCCTTCAACACTAGGGTGGTTGAAGAGTAGGGAGAACTTCTCACTCTCGTTGAAGTATACATCTTCTGATACAGTCAACTTGAAGAGATGACTGGAGGGGTGTCCATTGGGCAAAGTGTAGTTGACTTGCTCGACCTCGCAGCCCTCGACTTCAACATCAGGCAGATCCTGACTCTTGAGGTTGAGGAAGACTTGACGAGGAACGTTGACCTTGAGCGTGTGGATCTTCGCATCGATAAGAACATACGCCATGACAATACCAGGCGTTTCAGTCGTTTTGAGATGCAAGACCTGCCAGTTACTCATGTACGTAGTATGTGCCTGCTTCATGAATGTCTGCTGCAGGTTGGTCACGGCACCGCCTCTTCTGTCACCGAACAATTGTCGTCGACGGATTCTGGCCTGCTTTTGAAGCTTCCACTTCTGCTTCTGGTACATCAGCCACGCTTCGTAGTTCTCTGAAGCACTTGGCATGACTTTGGGAAGTGCAGACATGGGATCAGGCTCCTCAACCGGCTCAGGAGATTTGCGTTTCTGGACAGTGGTAACTTGAGAGGACGCAATAACATCGCTAACTTGCTTGGGTTTCAAAAGCTTGCTGCCAAAGTCTTCCAGATCGTCAACTGAGGCATCCTCCAAGGAGTTCTTCTTAAACAGGTCGGTGAGTTTCTTCTGCTTGAGCTTGTCGTCCTTGATGTTGATCCTCCTTTGAAGCCAATCGGGGTGTGGCACTCGAGGAACAGGATTGCGGACTTTTTGGAGGGCCGCAGGAATGGTGATGAGTTTTTGAATAACGGAACCTAATCGGTCCAGGTAATAGTCCCAGTCGAGTAGTGCGCGAGGGTCAGTATCGGTAGGCTCCTCCTTCAACCACTTCTTCAGATATGCTCGCTTGACTGACTCCTCTGCTGAGAAGATAGCAACAGGAATGGCACGTTCTGTGACGGGTGCGTTCTTGGGTCGAGCGCAAATAATGAATTTACAGTTCAGACCCTTGTCCTTGACCATCTGCTCACCCAAGAAGTCCGCAAGACGCTTGGCGGTGGTGATACTGGTGGACTTTTGGTTGCCGTACTCTTCTAGAGTCTTGGACATGCTTCGGTTCTCGGAAATGAGCTCCATCAGCTCCTCATCGGCCAGTGTCGTACCCTTGCTATGCAACACATCCAACCAACGGTTGGCGACCTTTGCGACAGCCCCGTAACAGTCAGCCAGCGTTTCTCCTTCGAGGAAAAACTTGAAGATTTGCTGTTGGAAGATCTTGATAAGCTTCAGCTCACCACGACGCTTCACCTCGAAACCCTTCAGCTCAGCCAAACTGCCATCGTCGTTGAAGACAGCGTATCGCTTCTTCAAGTTCTTGTCTTCCTCCTTCGATGTTGGCAGAACCATGGCCTTGTAAGGACCATCGACTTCGAAGAAAATGGAGTTATCGCTGTGTGTCTCATACTTAAGGGTCTTCTGGTCAACAAGTGTCTGGTACTGATGATTTGTGAATTTGGCGTGAACAAGATGGTTCAACATAACACAGGGGTATGAGATGTTGAGCTTCTTGCCGCCCTTCATCTTGAAAGAGAAGTTCTCGGGGAATGTTGCTGGAAGCATACACCAGATACCGTCAGTATCTAATTCCAGAGGTCGTCCAAGTCGTTCGACCAGTTGTCGAGCCATTTGAATGATGTGAGCACCTGTCAGACAAGTAACACCAGCCATTTCAAGTGAGTACCAACGAGATCCCTTTCTCATGACGTAACCGTAGAAGGAGTTCAGAATAACCTTGTGGGCTAATTGTAGCGAGTCGTAGAGAATAATCATCTTCTTTGCGGCATCGACCTCGGTTGAAGGTGCACCGGCGGACTGCAGACTTGACGTCTTTCCCTTCCATACCTTCGCCTTGCCCTTGTAATCATATCGACGATCACGGAAATCGCGGACAGTGTTGATATAAAAGGGGTTCTCTCGTTGACAGATGATAGCCTCTCGAACGATGGTTGTTGAGTCGTGAATCTTGTGGTAAACCTTTTGAGAATATAATTGGAGGCGCTTTCGGATAAGATTGGCTTGTTCGTCTGCACTCAGTTCCTGGAATGGCCGCATAGGAGAGCTTGGGAATTTTCCTGGAAACTTCTCGTTCTCGAGGGCATGTCGAATCATGTTGTACTCGTCTCGCTTTGCTGGAATGTATTCACCTCTCCAAGCCCAAGGCATTCGTCTGTCACAGGTCTTGCCAGGTCGGTTGAAATCGCAAGCGGCACAATCAGACTCCTGAATCATGGAATCGGGTTGCAATCGGTTGGTTGTCATGATATTGGGGTACATAGAGGCGACGTCAAGATGGTAGATCAAGGGCTTCTCGTGTCGGTTTGGCGTTTCCTTGAGCTTGTTGAGTCTTTCGACAATCTGAGCCTTGACTTCGTCGTAGTTCTCCACATCCTCGAACTTCTTATTCTCTTCCACAGTAATCACGAACTTGAGGGCAGCATCGAGATCGTGTAGAAGCTCGTCGATAGCTCCAGGATCAACAGCAAAATCCACAGGAATATCAGCTCGGAACACTCCTGCTTCAATACTCTCGACGTGACCACCAACGTAGGTTTCCGAGTCGAGAAGATGACCATCCCAGAAAGCTTCCTTCGGTGTGATGTACTTATTCGGGAGCACAATTTCTCTTTGGTAAGCCTGCACCATCAGCAACATTTCGCAGAGTGTTCCAGTACCCTTTCTCAACACTTCGTCACCGCTCAGCGGCAGAATTGTACAAAGCGAGAAGATGAAGGGATGGACATATTTCATATAAAGATAGTATGTTGCAACAGCATCGGAAACGGAGTACTCTGCGAGTGTTTGCGGTCGCTCAGTCGCATACGGTGTCATCAATTCGGGGTCGAGCTCGTCTGGGTCGTATCCGAGCTTTGCAACAGTGACAGCTTTCAAACCACGAGAACCTTGAGGAAGGTAAGAATCTCGGTTGACCCAATGGAAACAGTCCATGTGTACACTGTAGTTACACTTGTACTGATCCTCGCTGTCTTTCTTCCAGCCAATTTCTTGGTACATATCGATTCCATTGATACTAGCTCGTGCTTCCACAAAGGGCCAATCGAAAAAGTCACCGTTGTAAGTTGCGATAACCGTTGGCCGAGCCTCCTTAATGTGGAGGAAGAATCTCTCGATTACGGACTTTTCATCGGGCTCATTGAAAATCATGAAAGGACCCGGGTATTCTGGCTTAGGGGTGTAGTCGAAATCGCCAATATCCTCGGAGAGGATTTGACGATTCGTAATTAAGAATCCTTGACCGTCGATCATGTAAGAAATCATGATGATCTGATCGGAGGCAGCATCAGGAAATTTAAGGGGTTGTTTCGATGTCTCAATATCGTAGGCCATAACAACGGGTTCGGCCGGCAGTGATCTCTCCTCGTTGGGCAAGATCTTTGTGACGCCATGCTTGGCTTCTACGAAGTACCATTTACCGGCTCGTATATCTGTTTGTTCTGGTTAGCTTATGCATGACAAGAGCAAAGCAATAATAAAGTTGTGTAAAGAAGCAATAATCAGGGCAATGGTGAATAGTGGTCTCATGGCCGTAAAGGCTCTGAAGTAGCAAATACTTGGTTGCAAACATCATGTAAAGCTTGTAGAAAGAAAGAAGTTGCAGAACAGAAAAGACTTACCCAAATCTATCATTACTCGTACATGGTATGGTACATCATATTCTCTAATATCGACAATAAAGTCGCTGGGATCGGAATGTGCGGTATTCATGTTTCTGTCGTCGTCTCGTGAATCATCAAAAAGGTCAAAATCGCCGTTCCCGTTTCTGTGTCTTGTTAGCTTCGTCTTGATAGGTTCAGTGAGTGGTACTAACGTTTGAACTTCGGCGTAAGCATCCATGGCATTCATGTTCTTCTTGTTCTTCTCCGCAATGGGCATGATATCCCTCCTCGCAGCCATGAGGTCGTTGACATTGGTAAACTTCAGTTCAAGGAATGTCCTTCGGTAGCCGAGCAAGTGATTGGGCATGTTGAGATCATCCCTCTCAACTTTTCGAATCGACTTGACGACACCGTCTCCAGGAACCTTCTTGACCCATGCTTCGACCTCTGTCTCGCGACCCTTCTTGACGGCGATCAAGAAGTAAGGCTCGAATTCCACCGTAGCCTTGAAGGTCGAGCCATCTTCCTCAATGAAGTAGCAATCTACAGCCGCTCGACCACCGGAATTCCGTTCGTCCTCGACCGCAGTAGGTTGAATGTTTACCAACCATCCTTCTCTTTTCTTTCCGCTTTCATAGCGTTCAAAGCCCATGTTCTCATCGATGCTATGCGCCAACCGAGTCCGCTCCCACTTCTCGTCTGCCGACGTGGCCTCGTTTCTCGACGAGGCCGCGAATGTGCGTGTACGACTGCCATGATAGGCGACCTTTCCTCCTCTTCGGAAGCCCTTTTGAGGCCGACGAAGACTTGTGTTAGGCATTGGGACTGTCGTGGAGGGGAAGCTCCCCTAAAGGAGGGTGGTTTGACGGACGGGTCGCTGGCGATGCAAAGAAGGAAGCAATGGGTATATAGAGAAAGGAATTGGAAGTCAAAGGAGAGAACAAAAGTGAAGATTAAATAGTCGGAGAGAAAAAAGTGATTTGAAAAGTCAACAATGAGCGGAGCGTATCTGTGGGAACAAGCAAATGAAGGGCGTCCCTAAAGCCTTGACCGAGATTGGTTCCCCCCGTCTTCGAAGAGAACATTAGTAAATTGTAAAGCGTGAGACGCGTTGAAACGCGCCTTCCGCGACGCGATGACTCCACTTTAGTTTAATGGACAATCCGACAGAGCAACGACTTGAGCACAGACCATCTCTGACTCTAGACCTGTCGAAAGTCTGGACCTGGCTTCTGGACCCCGATGCAAGCCTTGTTTGTCGAGCGTCATCGGTCCCCCAAATCTAATCGCACGTGCAGCTTAAAGTCGAAGTTTTGGCTGATCACCAATTCGTTCATGACAACAATTGCGACGCAAATATAGCCCGGAATGGCTTCAAATCCACAGGAAGGGCAACCTCAGCCCGGCGACAAGACTCTGCATGTCTGGTCGAAACCCATAGAGCAAACCGGCGCTGCTGCGACTGACGGACAAAATGGTGCGACATCAACGAATACTCGACCGACTATTTCTGAGGCCGTGTCTATGATCAAGAAGGATGATTTTGCCAACATTGCGAATACTCCTTGCGCTCGACAAGGTTTCATTACAGGAATTGCATCCGGTGCTGGTATTGGAGGATTGAGGTTTGTCATTAAAGGTTAGTCGGCTATGGAAAACATTATAGCACCGAACATAGTCTAAAGGAGTGTAGGAAATGCCGGCAGCGCTGCGAACTGGGCTGTAGGCGTCTTTGTGCTCGGAAGCATGGCATCATACGAATGGTGCCAGTACCTACGCCGCGAAGAACGTCGCCAAATGAAACGACACATCGAAGTGGTATCAGAGAACAGAAGGGAACAGGCAAGGAAGATTCAGGAGGCAAGGATGGAGCACGATAAGCTGGAGGCTGAAAAGAAGGCGGCAGGAAAGCCATGGTACAAGATATGGTAACCATCGAGCTGAACTGCCATGTACTATTTATGTGTAAGAGTATATCTTTTGCATTGGGTATAGCTACGGATTGTAGATAAAGCAAAAACTGTAAAATACCGCCCAGACGACAAGAAAAGGTGCAGAAGTGCTTGTGCGAATGAAGGACCAAATCGAAATAACTATGATCCCTTTGAGACCAGGGTATAAAAGGGGCCGGGTGAGGCCTGTAATGTATTCTCCAGCAATTGTTGTGTTCCGTTCCGTACAAAGATAATGACAAAGTTCAAAGAGATGGTGTTGCCCATCGAGGTAGCGCTTCCAATTCCTGTAAAATCCCAAACGCCTGCGTAGCCGTCAAACATGTCTATACCCGCCTTCATCGTCCAACCTGTCCATGGCTCCAGGCCCATACGCGCCAAAAATGATGTCGTTATCCTGTAGTGATAGCGATGCTGGAAGCATCCGAGTCAGTGAACCTGACCTTTCTCGGTGGTGACTGGTCGTCTGATTTGAATTTGACTCCTGAACCGCAACCTCGTTGTTGGCGACGTCGGGCTCGTGCATCGCTCTCCTCTCGTTTGCGATACTCAGCCATTTGCTGTCTCCGTTTCATGGCGCGAGCTTGAGCAAGAGCTGGGGATGGTTTGAAGCCGATTCCGTTGATTCCAACACCATCATCGTCCTCGTCTTCAGGGTCGTAGATGGTAATTTCATCTTCGTGCCACGTCAATGCGGCTCTGACTGGGTCGACAATTTGGACTTCTTCTTGGTCTGAGTCGTCAAAGGGGCGTCTTGATGGTTTCTTCATGCGTAGTGGCGGTGATCCGGTTCTCTTTTTGACTCTTGACTTTGACTCAGACAATCTGTTGATGGAAGGGTATGCATGATGCAGGTTGCCGTCTGCTTGCTTGAGATGGCGGTGTTGGTGTGGTTCTTTGATTCGTACTTGGACACAACTTTCGGAATCTAGCAGCGGTTCACTGGAAGGTCGTACAGATTTTCCATCGAGGTCAACAACTTCTTGCACAGTCGGGGGTGCATCTGCTTCTCTCATGATCTCATCGGGCTTCTGGCGCTTCCTAATCGACTCGTCCATGAGATTATCGTTGTCTTCACTGCCGCTGACGGTTGCCCCGCCCCCACTTTCCAGCGCGAGCCCACGGAACTTGTGGGTGACCCATGACCGTGGACTGTTGCTTCCATCTTCGGTCTGTGCAGTGGTAGAAGAAGAGGGAAAAGCGAATGTGAGAGGATCCAACTCGAATGTGAATTGTACAGGTGGTGTCCCAGGTGCTTCTTCTCTCTTGCGTTTTGGCGTGCTACTTGTTTGCAGTGACGTGGTAGCCATGGTACATTGTTTGAGGGAAGTCAGCTCCAAGCAAGGGTCAGTTCAAAGAACCTCAAATGATGGTTGAGCGAGATATTGTCGGTGATAGACTGGATCCGCTGAGTTGATGGGACTGGACTGGACTGGATCGAACTGGACTTGAAACTATTGGCTTTTGGTCTTTGCCGGTCGCAGTTGCGTTGCGCAAGCACCACTTGCTCTTATTAAGGTCACTTAACTTTAGTAAGTCGCTGTAGGGTATCCGTACACCAAAGAGGGGAGTACAAAGGGAGAAGGTGACATGAGGGTATAATCCAATTGGGTCTCTGATCTTTGTATCTTGTGAGAACAAAACCAAGATTACTGTACTTATTTCTGCGTGACTTTGAGTACAAGGCCAAGTAACAGCCTCGTGATTCACCCGCAATTTCAGCGTCACATTCGGATCCGATTCACTGTTGAGGTCACGTTCGATCTGTCTCCCGTCTAAAATTGAATCGTAGATCTGCCGCTGATCACCACATCTCAGAAGCTTAAAGCATAATAGCATAACAGGGTCAAATATTATTGCAAAAGATATAAATTAACAGTATAAAAATCTACTCAGTAGGTATGTGAAAGATTGTGTTCATGTTAACGCCAACTCGTGCAATGCCGGATGCAGCTTAGTTTTTCCAATCCCCTAAATCCATGCCCCAACGCCACTAATTCCCAGTATCAAACCACCTAAACACCACTATAGCCAGATCTCATGCCACTATCCCATCGATCGCTTCAGGCCTATGTACAAATTTCGGAGCCCGATCGTTCGTAAATGGGAACGCTTTAATCCTCGCTAATAACCCTGAACTTAAAAAGAAATATTCCAGAATGAGCGATCGTCTCTGGGACGGTCGTAATCAAAAGAAAATTGATGACCAAACCAGTTGGTCTTTGGTATTGTATAAGACGCGCAGTGGATAAGTCGTCCATTTTATCTGTTGTGGATTGCCTACATATTGTTAGTTGACATCAAAAGAATACCAGTGATGAGAAATACTCACTCGAAGCATCTTGGCTCTTGCACCAACGGTGTCAACACCAAGTTGTTGCAGATCCCCATCCTCCATGCGCGATACCTGAGCTGGAGACAATCCAACCAGACACTGCTCATACTTGTGAAGTCTCAAAGCTCGAAGCCATTTGGCAGCCCATCGAGGATCTTGAGAGTTGTGAGGAAACGCAGGCATGACCCATTTGGGCTTGACTGGTGGTTGAATGATGAGAGCTTGCTGTTGTCTCCAGAGTTCCTGCTTGCGCTCCTTGAGTGCTTGGATCAAGGGCTCGATTTCTCGTAGGCTTGGTAGTTCAGCGATGGAGGTGAGGGCAGATTCTCTTTCGGTGTCGTTTAACACCGAGAACCATGTTTTGATCATTCCCACTTCGCTGTTGACATTTTCATCGAAGCCAGAAGAATGACTGTTGAGTGATAGAGAGGCGAAGCTAGAAGTTGGTGATCCTGAGTAGGAGCTTGATAGACTGGAAGAGTATGAAGACATGTTGAAGGTTTGCTGTGTATAATTCAAAGGACAGAAGTGATGATGATTAGAATAAGAATAACAGAGAGGACAGACAGAACTTCAAGTATTATATCTTAGTTGTCCTACAATAGCAATCTGACTCAATATATTGATGGTGGATTGATCTATGGCGTGGTAGATCTGACGGCGACCGGGGCCTCATGGAAATAAATCACCTCAGGTCATAAGTTGGTTGGAGCTGAATTGAGCACATAATTTATTAAGGTGCCTCTGCCAGAGCACAAGAAGCCACCATTGTCGTCTCAGAGCGCCCTGACCTTTTACAATCAACATTCGATGCGCTACCAAATCACAGATCCAATACGGGCCTTCTAAGACAGCCCCTTGACAATTTCAGCCTATTTGCTCGTGACAATGGAAAGATATAAACACCATATCTCTCATGTTTTGGCGGTTGAGGCAGATGATGAGCTTTGTGAGGTGAGAGAAATATGAGCAAGTTATTTCGAGTTGTTTTACTCCACTACCGCTCATACACCAAACAAATGCACAAATGCCGACAGGTTTCATCCATGTCATCAGCTTTAATAGACTTACTAACGATTGGCTATCCTGTTCTAGTTAGACAAGATTGCTTCATACATTGGTGCTCCCGTTACGCTCGGTCCTGGTTCACCCGTGATACATCGTCTAGTCTTGTTAACAGGCGATATCTCAGAGGCTAGACTCTCACTGGCTAATAAGGTGTCTCATTTCAATCAATCTATTCGATCTCTCGACCTTGATGGCGGGGTATGCTTAATGTACTTGAGCCGAAATGTTTATATTAACGACTTATCATGAAACATGGAAAGAAATTTGTGAAACATTGCAGGAACAGTTCAATATACGTCACTCATGCCCGACTTGTATGACTTACAAGATCATCAATGACATCTTTAACTTATATATTCTTCATGTTGCCACCTCTGACGACTTGAAAATCCAAGATCATGACACAAGCATGTGGTTTCTGCTCAGTTTCGTATCATGACTTAAGACACTCAATGATGATACGGCCTGAGCGTTATGACCGAGCACAATCTCAACGTTGAAGGTCAGAGATCAGCAGATCAGAAACTCATCGTTGAGGCAAAACTTGTATAGCATAGTGAGGCTCTTGCGTATGTAGCTTATTTGACAAGTTTAAATGAACGTCATGGTAATTGTAATTCCTGACTGAATTCGACTCTAATGTGCTTTTGCTGGGTATCGCTAAATGACAGATTCATATATAAAAGACATGCGCATCTCGACTCTTCAAATCAAACAGATCGCACTCTAACCACAGCAGACTGTGGCCTCCTCGATCCCCTTGTTCTTCTCCTCGGGACCATCCAGTCCTTCCAGATCGATCCTCACGACGAGCCAGTCGCAGAAGAACTTGCCCAATCCGCTACCGATAAAGATGCAGATGATCACATATCCGTTAAAGTACATTGCCAAAAGCATCACAATGTAAGCTCCTCCGAATGTAACGGCGTGGATAAAGGCGCGGATAAACTGCTGGACAGGCGATGCGCGGTAGGTAAGAGTCTGTCGCGTAGGCACAACCGCTCCTGTGCATCCGGCAGCAGCGAGAGCAACGCTGTGAGTCGTAGCTTGGCGTTCGAAACCTCGTTGAAGAAGGGCGTCGTATTCCTTTCCTAGACGACGGAAGAACTCGACGAGAATTACCAAAAGGATAACTCCGATGCAAGTAGCGGCCATCATTCCTTGGTTCTTGATCTGCCAAGATGAGGCAAGAAAGCACGCGTCAATTGTATTCCAATTCCACAGCATCTGAGACTTGAAGTTAGATATCAATTGGTGGGATTTTGAGTTAGGGAGTCAGTCATTACCTCGACCTTGCAGGCCACGCCATCGCTGCTCATTCCTCCGTGGTCCATGTTTGGGATATCTGAATGATTTGCTTGGTTTGGTGGGTGGTTATCAGGTAATTATGTGTGATTGAGGTATTGGCAAAAGCAGATCAAGGAGGGTAGATGGAGATTTGAGTTAGAGAATGAGTGGCCGACTCAGGGATAATAAGTAGAGTAGATGAACCAGGAGTTGAGAGGTCCACTGAGAATGATTGAGCTGGTTCCAAGAGTTCTTGGTCTTGGAGAGGCAATCCGGAGAAATAGAAAGCGATATCAGTGAGATGGTAGAGACAGATGTTTAAGGGTCTTGCCGCGGGAACAGATGGATATTAATGAGGGGATATTATTCCATGTCATGGCGAGATCCGAATCTCTACTAGTGATTAATGGGCAGATAGTATAAAACATGCTCATATCGAGGATTGAGAGTCTCGAAATCCGGTACTGCGGAGTCTTAAGAGACTATAGTGGAGTTTTATAGTGGATCATCGCCTGAAGATCCCGGTAAAACGTGCTCATTTCTGCTCAACTCTAAATCTTTCGCCTCTCACCTCCAAAACCTTGAGGGTTACTTCTTTGAGTACGAGCAAGTAAACAGGAAACGTTTACTCAATATGGATTGTTTCGCCGGGCCAAGAACCTCCGAATTCTCCCTTTTATCATCATGTCCACAATTAAACAACTGCTCAAACATGCTCAAATGTTGGGTCTAGCCCAGTTCTAGTGGAGCCTTCTATTCCCTTAGTCTTGGGTGATGGCTTGGGTCGTCTCGGCAAACGCCTTTGATTCTTATTTCTATCTACCTATTAATGATATCTCTCGTCCTCTAATTTATGATCTATTCTACTTGACACTCACTTCATCTGTTCTCTGGTTCGTTGGTTGCAGGACATCCTTCACTCTGACTTCAAGTCTTATGGACCAATAAGGTGTTACATTCTCAATCCTCCTATACAGCAACCATCACCACAACCCTCACAACCACCACAACCTCACAATGGCGTCCTTAAACGAGCTGGATGCTCGCCACATCCAAAATATGAGTGAGGCTACAACTCTTGAGCCTCACTGGGGATACGCTGATCGTGCCCTTCCCTGCACAAACGACAAGGGCTCTTGCGAGTACCTTGACCTCGTCTACCACGCTCACGATGTGAGCATGCTCTACAGCGCAATTCTCTGGGCTACTATCCTCGGAATCATCTTCGTATGGGCCATTCTTCGATTCGTCGGCATCCCCTCAGCTCCAGCAATTGCTTCTGGTGTCAACTCCAAGGCTGGCCTCACCAAGGTCCGCCGCAGCATCGCTTCCTTCACTCGACGATATCTTCTTCCCGACGCTTGCCGCACTATCTTTGGCCGAACTACTCGATTCCAAGTTGGCGTTCTACTGTCCCTTGTCGGTTATCTCACTATCTGGAGCTTCGTCGGCATGACTTATCAGACTTGGGTCACTCCCGTCAAGAACATGCCTGGAGTTTACAACACTCGCACTTCTCTTGGTCCTTGGTCTGACAGAATTGGTATTCTGGCTTACGCCCTGACTCCTCTGTCTGTTCTATTGGCCAGCAGAGAGTCTGTCCTTTCTCTCATCACCGGTGTGCCATACCAGAGCTTCATCTTCATGCACCGTTGGTTGGGTTATGTCATCTTTGTGCAGAGTGGCCTCCATACCATTGCTTGGTGCATTGTTGAGATTAAGCTTTACCAGCCTCAGCCTGACGTTGCCGCGAACTGGATTGTCCAGGAGTACATGATCTGGGGTGTTGTGGCCATGACTTTGCTGCTTCTCCTTCTCATCGGTAGCACACCCTGGGGCATTCGCATGACTGGCTACGAGTTCTTCCGCAAGTCTCACTATGTCCTCGCCATGGTTTACATTGGTGCATGCTGGGGCCACTGGAAGCAGCTCAAGTGTTTCTTGCTGCCATCTCTCCTTTTCTGGTTCATGGACCGTGGATTCCGACTTCTCCGAACTGCCTACCTCCACTACCACCACCTTCCCTCTGGAAACATGGGTTTCCAAGCTGCTCAGGCCACCATCACTCGATTCCCCGATGAAGAACACGGCGACATTCTCCGATTCGATCTCCAGAACGATCAAGACCCCTGGAAGGTTGGCCAGCACTACTTCCTCTGCTTCACCGAGAGCAGCATTTGGCAGTCTCACCCTTTTACTCCTATAAATGCTCCTTACGTCGAGAACGGCGTTGTGAAGCACTCGTACATCCTGCGCGCTCGTGGAGGTGAAACCAAGAAGATGGCTGAGCTCGCCGTCAAGAAGCTCCAGACCTCTGAGACAGCTACTACACCCATCATCCTCACCGGCGCCTACGGTGAGTCCACCATGGACCACGTCACGCCCGACACCAACATTGTCTGTGTCGCCGGTGGTACTGGTATCGCCTATGTTCTCCCCGTCCTCCTCGAACTCGCCCGATCACCCATCTCCCGAGACCGCAAGATTGAGCTCATCTGGGCTATCCGTCACACTACCGATGCTGAGTGGGTTCAGGAAGAGATGGATCTCTTGCAACAAGCCCAGAAGGCCCTCAACCTCAAGATCCGAGTCTACGCTACACGAGACGCCAGCAGCAGAACCGGCTCCCAAGTCCGCATGGAGGACGAGAAGGATGCCAAGGATACTGCCAGACCTGTTCCCTCATCATCATCCTCATCGTCCGATGTGATCGATGAGAGCTGTGCCTGTGGCGCCGACGTCCCTGTCCGCAAGATCGGCCAAGGCATCGAGGATGAGGACCGTCACCCCAACCTTCCCAAGCTTGTCAACGACTTTGTGAGCAACACCATCACTGGTCCCACAACCGTCTTTGCCAGCGGCCCTGGAGGCATGATTAGCGACCTGCGCACGATTGTGGCTGGCTGCAACTCTGCCGGACAGGTTTGGAAGGGCAATGAGCGATTCGACGTCAAGCTGGTCTGTGACGACCGCCTGGAGTGGTAAAGAGAGCGTTCGCTCATGATGGGAAACATGATTTGGATTTATTTGTTTATTTAAGATACCACATCTCGCGATTTATGATTTTGATAGCATCATTAGAGCTACAAAAGTTGATAGTGTCTTTTGGGCACGCTTCTCACGTATATACATATATAAGACTACACAAATCTAGAAAGTACATTACTATCACTCAAATATCTACCTGTTCCATTTGACATTAGCCTATTATGAATCTTGGTTGAGTCTTGGTGTTTGCTTACATCTGCTGTGCCAAGCTGCCCTGTTACTGTAACTGCAGCTGTGACTTTAGTTGTGGAACCAATGGACATAGCTCCATGATGACGATCATGGGTTAGAGACACCTTCAACCTGTCAACAGCGACACATAATGTCTCCATAGAACAAATGAAACAGTCCGAAGCACTGCATAGTCTAATTTGAGCCTCATTTATGGAATAATAAAACACAGACTACTGCATAAGCCTACCACAAGCCTGGGACTAATATTTGGCCATACAACCGCACCACTCATTATGTGATATGATGGAGCACCCATGACACAAACACCCCGCACTCGAACTTCTCACAAGGCACTTTCTTGCCCATGACATCGGGGTATTCGGCCCAGTTCGACCCAAGTTTCAGAGGCATAAACAGAAAAAGAACTCATAGTTAATTGGTTTCTTTACTAAACAGATAACCCCACGGCTCATGACCTTGAGTGACCCCATTTGCATTTGCAGTTTAGCCTGAAGTCGTGAGATGGAGTGTCATGATGGGTCCCCCAGCTTTTCCCATTTATCCCACATCCCATAGTCGAGTTATACAAAGATACAACCTGTATACGTGTATACGTACCTATATAAAACTGGCTGCTTCTCAGATCAGTTCAATTCTGTCCTCTGAGTTACTTGTTCTCTTTCATCCTTAGCTCTGTTCAACAACCAAACTATATAAACCCAACACCACACCCTCTCATATAAATCTATATAACCCATAAAAGTGAGATCATAATGGCCGACTCTTCTATTTCTTTCCTGCCTCTCGGCGCCATTATTCAGTCCCTCGTCGTCAACGGCGTCAACATCGTCCAGGGCTTCCCCACACAAGAAGACTATGAGAAGCACAACTCTCCCTACTTCGGCGTGACCGTTGGTCGCGTAGCCAACCGTATCAAGGACGCCCGCATCAGCAGCCTCAACGGCAAGGAAGTAACTCTTGCTGCCAACGATGGAAAGAACCATCTCCACGGCGGCAAGGTTGGCTGGAGCAGCCGTGTCTGGGACGGCCCCAAGCCTGTCGGTACCCGCCAGGTTCCTGGCGTAGAGAATCTTGAGGGCGGCGAGAGCGTTGCTTTTACGCTCACCAGCGAGGATGGCGAGGAGGGATACCCCGGTACTGTCGAGGTCACCGTTACTTACACAACCGGCACACAAAAGGTCGACGGCAAGGACGTCACTGTTCTCGCCATGGAGTATGAGGCCAAGCTTACTGGCGGTGCTGATGAGACTGTTATCAACATGACCAACCACTCTTACTTCAACCCCAGCGGAAAGGAGACCATCGCCGACACAGAAATGACTCTTCCTACAGCCAGCTACCTCGCTGTTGGCGATGATCTCATTCCCACCGGCAAGATCGAGTCTTTCCCTGGTGTCGAAGCCAACAAGACCTTCACTCTCGGTCCCCAGGAGCCCAACATCGATCACTGCTTCGTCCTCAACAAGGAGCCCTCATCTGTGCCTCTCGACACCCGCAGCTCACCCCTCAACCTCAACGTCAAGGTCCACCACGCTGGCTCCGGTATCAACCTCGAAGTCTACAGCACTGAGCCAACTTTCCAGATCTACACCGGAGCTGGCATTAACGTGCCCGCCGTCAACGGTCTGCCCGCCCGCAAAGCCCGTGCTGGTTTCTGCTGTGAGCCTGCTCGATATGTTAACGCGGCCAATGTGCCTGAGTGGAAGAACCAGGTTTTGCTCAAGAAGGGCGAGACATACGGTGCTAGAACCGTTTACAAGGCGTGGTCCGACTAAGTTGGATAGTGTATCAAAAGGAAAAGAATATCAATTGGACAGAGGCTATTTACTAACGCCTAGCTATTTTGAGACAATTGGAAAACGAAGCCAAGTAATTGCCATTTCCCTAATCCTGTGTTGTGTTGTACAAAGTTGCTCATCATACATCCCGTCGTCCTTAATTATGTTCCCATGGATGTAATAGTGATAGGGGTAGTGTTTTTTTTAGAGACCTTATTCAGATTCGGAGTCATCACCCAAGAATGCCAAATCCGCCCTGGCTCTCTTACGTCTCGCGGCATATGAGCTCTCTCCTTCATCGTCGTCGTCGTCATCATTATCATTGTTGTCGTTGTTCTCGGCGTCACTACCATCGCTCTCGACAATCTTCTTGTTCTTGCTCTTACTTCGGCTTGCACGACCGCTTGTCTCAACACCCCACATGGAACTCATTGCCTGTGCAGCTTCGACTTCGGCAAGGAGTTCACGTCTCTCCTTGATCTCTCGAGCCTTGGCTTCCGAGAAGCGGCCGTCCATTCCAACATCGGAGAGCATCTTCTTGAGGTGGCGGATTTTGGCTTTAGCATCATCACCATACTGTTTCAGCTCGTTGTGCCAGAGCTTTCGAACACCGCACTTCACAAGATAGCCCTGTAGCCTCTTGATCTCCTCAGTGTTGGGGTCGTCCGACACAGAACTCTTCTTTGCGGTGGCCTTGGGTGCATTTGCTAGTTTGCTTGCGCCTTCCTTCTTTTCCTTCTTCTTGCGTTTGGGCTTTGGAGGCTCATCGAGCACGTCCGACAGCTCTGATTCATCGTCAAGAACTTGTTTATCCTCACCTCCTTTTGCGGGTGACTTTTCTTCTCCTCCATCTGAGTTTTGAGTCTCTTCAGAAGGCTTTGCCTTCTCATCAGCTGATTCGTCATTTTTAACCTCATCTTCCTTTTCTGAAGGCGTTCCGGCATCCGAGTTCATGGAAACATCTTCATTTTCGTCCTCATCCTCAGAAGCGACCTTCTTTGATTTGCGTTTTGGAGCTGCTTTCTTTGGAGCTGCTTTCTTTGGTGCCGCTTTCTTGGGTGCCGCCTTCTTTGGTGCTGCCTGCTTCCGCTTCTTTTGGGGCTTCTCCTCTTCACTCATGTCACTCAACTCACTGAGCTCGCTAGATTCAGTGGGCGCAGACTCTAGATCAGATTCCAGATCAGACTCTTCCTTTTTAGCAGCCTTTTTCGATTTTGCTTTAGGCGCAGGCTTTGCCTTTGGCGAACGCTTCTGACGCTTGGCTTTTGGCTGAGGGGATTCCACCTCTGGAGAAGAGCGTTTCATACCAGCAGCCTTCTCGTCTTCCCCGTCTGAAGCAGCTTCCTTCTTCTCTTCAGGAGTCCATCCGTCCATAAGTTTTTCCTAAGAATAGTGTGAATTTGTGAAATGGGATAAGAATGGCTATAAGTGGTACTTACGACTCTCTCTTTGATGATGTCCTTGCTCTTCTTCTTCCAGTCGTCACTCGACAGGAAACCATCTTCGAGACTGAGGTTCTCTTCGGTCTGCTTGCGGACTTTGTTTACTGTAGTTTCCTCGGGCGTAGCTTGATAGACTTGATAGGTCGCATCAAGCAGTGCTTGCTTGATCTCGTCATTTGACGGCGCCATTTTTGAGGTGTTATAGAATTGTGATCAAATCAATAATAGTCTTGGATTTTGTCGGAGTTTACAAGCAAAACAAACATGAAAACTCGAAATGTTGTTGCACTTTATAAAGAAGAATCGATCGAGTGTGTTCAGTTTGAGTCGCGTTTAGACGCGACAAAGAGTTCAAGGGTGAACTTGGACGGTTTTGTGGAGAATCCCGGAGCGGGTAGGAGCTTTAACCAATAGAAGCTTACACCTGCCACTGACAATCCTTTGATTCCGATTGTCTTACTGAGTTACACTCGACGCAATGATATTGTCATTGTTTGAAGCTATTAATAAGTACCTCAGGTTGAAATCGACAATGAATTTTGATAGAATACTTCAATAATAGAAACCGATATACCACTGGGAGCTCATGGGCCAAGTTCAACCCAAGGGTTCCTCTTATAACTGCCTCTTTAGTGGAGTGCGGCTAATAAACTTGGCATCTTTCTTAGACCCAAACTCATACTCTCATTACTTGCATCACTTACCAGTTACCACTTCCCAGTCATCTCAATATGTCAGCTTCACTAGCACCTGAATGCAACGAAATCAAAGAGTATGCTCATTTCTGACTACCGATTTCAAGTCTCATCTAACTCATAATTTTAGGCGTTATGATACGTGCTTCTTAAAATGGTACAGCGAGAGTATGTTCTTCCATGCTTTGTCATTGGCAGTACAAGACTAATCAGACCTAGAGTACCTTCGAGGACAAGAAAAGGACAACAAAGAGTGTGCAGACATGTTCAAAGAATATCAATCTTGTCTCAAGGTCAGTCGATTGAGCTTCAAAATACTTCATTTGCTTACAAAGGCCGTAGGTTGCACTGAAAGACCGAGGCGTGGATAAGTTGGTAGCAGAGGCTCGTGAGGAGAACAAAGAGAATGACTTGAAACATCTAGGAACCAAAAGTACGTTCTTTGATGATTATTTTCAATTCTACTGTCGCTAACATGATTATAGAATAAGATACATCTATACTGGCGAATACGGCGTTGGTAATCGCAGAGGTTGATGGCTGTCATTGAAACATCCCCTCAAAGATCTAATCTTTCAAGATGTATAATTCTACTCATATCATGTAAAATAGAAGCTCTTTATTCACGTTATCCCGCATCATTATTAGAGCATCACCATCACCATGTTCTCTCTGCCTGCATCGTCATCGTCCTCTAAACTGCGGAATCAAACCGCTAATTACACGTGATCTTGAAATTATGGGTGGTAGGCCCACTGTTAGCTCAATCTTGACGTTGCTCTACAGCTCAAGGGACGACACGCAGGGGGGACCAATCAACTCAATCTCTTTGTATTGAGCTGGCAATTCCTATTCCCTTCTAGAATTTGTTGACTCGAGGTTCCATTCAGCGAGTCCAATCGTTTGAATTGCCGAATAATCCAGCAATTGTGACTGTCAACTTATTCGCTTGCCCCCTCGATTTGACCGTCTGTCGCTTCATCCCGCCAGCAAACCCACTACCGCTGCTTGGCACAGATAGACTTTATATCCAATCCTCTAAGCTTTCACCAGAGGACGGCATGTACTGCCACGAGGAATAGCGCTTCTATGCACCCCTTTTCTATTCTGACGCTCGGCATCTTCGTCGCTGGCTACATCACTGCCCGTTGGGATCTGGTTACTCGTCTTTACGAACTTGCCATTTTCGCCTGGGAAAACGGTGTCGTCGTAAGTTGCCAAAGCCCCTCGTCAAGGCGCAAACGATATACAAAGCTAACAACCGACTCCATGTAGACGCGCGCAACAAAAGCCTTTGCTGCATTATCTGTCATTTTCCTTGCCATTTGCGCTCCGACCGTCTTACTAGCCAGAAAAGAAACGAATCTGGTACGCCCGATTGCAACATCACGACGCCGCTGACAATGGCTAACAAGATGGCTTCAGCATCCACGACGAATAGGAGCCGGTGTCTCTGCGCGGGAGCAGCTTAGAAGGCGTGGTTCTTTCTAGTCATATAATTCTGGCCGACATAGTTGCTGGTCATGGTAGAGCATGATGGGTTGATGAGAGTGTTCTGGCCGACGGACATTCGCAAGTCCGATCGCCCTGGAGTCGTGGTAGGATGGCGCAATTCTATACTGGACGTATTTGTTGTGGCCATCCTTGAAGATGTTGATGTTAGTCCGATGCATTGGAGTCAACACAAGGACAACACTGACCGTTAGCAGGCACGAAATACCGAATTCCACCTCAAGTCCGGTACCTTCTTCCGCAGCGAACTTCACCCGAATAGCCAGATCACCGAAATTTGCGGCCACAGCTCAATGCATGTGCTTGGACTCTCGAACGCTACCGACACTGCGGCGGCAGACCCCTCCTGGTTTTGCGCGACAACAAACTCGAACCCACGAGAGCCACAAATCACATGCGTAAAGGCTGCCAGTGTACAACTCATCCTCTACGATCGTCCTCAGCCTCAGGGGATGCAATACGTATCATTAAATCCAATCGCTCTAGCGCTTGGGCACGATGGTTCATCATTAGGCGACGCACCGGTGGCAGAAGGAGAGCAGGAGACACGAGAACGGCAAATGAAGGAGGAGAAGCGCAAACTGGTCGAGAAACTCAAGCAACACACCATCTTCAAGCGAGTGCCCTCTGCGCGCGACAGAGCTCTCCCCAAGATCATCAATCAGATCAATTGGTCCTGGGAGCTTGAGAAGACATTGCAAAAGAATGTGGGACGATTGGGGTCAAGGCCACGACGCAGCCTTAGTGTGTCTGAGAGGGTGGTTGAGACAGCATCGACAATGCGAAACTATGTCATACTGCAATTGTGGACATGGTTTACGCTATATCTCTTCCCTACGATACGCAAGACCTTTGTCCTGGTTCTTATGGGTCATCGCATAATGGCAGAGATGTTGCTCATGCTGCTCGAGTTCCGGCTTAAGCCTGGTGCTGCAGCCCTCAAGGACATATCGGCCACAGCACAACAAGTTGAGATACGACTTCAACAGTTCTGTTATTGGCCGATGCAGTACATGACTCTGCGGCAGCGAAAGAACAATTGGGCCAGTGTTACGACAAGCCATCCAGACTATATTCGCTTCTACAACAGTCTTTGGCTCGTTGCTAATGATGTTATTATTGGTATTGCACTGGGATCATATATAATTGAGAACGCAGACTGGGTTGCCATGCAGATTGGAGATCTGCTGCGCACTTACACAGTCGATGCACTCCAAAGCAGTATTTCGTGGCTGATGGGTTGGCCTGCTGGTCTCAAGCTCAATGGCGAATTGGCAGCTTTCCTGGGAGATCTATTCCTTTGGGTCATCGATTACTGGTCTAGTAAGTTGTCTTGGGCTATAAGATAACAATTGAGTGTAGCTAACTAATGATTCCTAGGCTGTATCGAAACCCTGACTCCAGCATTGCCCAAGATGGTGTGGTTTATAGGGTTTTCCTCGTTCGCTGGTGCCAGCATGCCAATTGCCATGTTCTCCGATATGCTTTCGACCCTGACTATTCACATATATTCATTCTATCTAGCATCTGGAAGGATATACCACTGGCAGCTCACGATACTTCGATCTCTCTTCCATCTTTTCCGCGGTAAAAAGCACAACGTTCTTCGCAACCGTATCGATTCTTGCGATTATGACCTGGATCAGCTTCTTGTCGGCACTATCCTGTTCACACTGCTGTTCTTCCTTCTGCCGACAGTCGCTGTGTTCTATCTCAATTTTGCCATTGCGAGAATGGCTATCATCTCTCTTAAGGCTGGATTTGATACCCTCCTCTCATGTCTGAATCACTTTCCGTTGTTTGCACTCATGTTGAGAATTAAAGACCCGAGGAGACTTCCTGGCGGTATACGATTTGAGCTTCGAGATACCCACGACTATAGACGCGATGGCACGAGTAATAGAAACACTGATGGGCCGCCCCCTACCTCGGTCATCTACCTCAAGGTTGGTAATATCGATTTCTCGTTACTCAGCAGCAGCTAACTTATTACACCAGTCAATTCCTTTGACATTCCGAATCATGTTCAATCAATACTTTCAGATGGCAAACCGCATTCGAAAACACTACCTCTCGCCTAAAGTCTTCTTCTGTCTTCTTACTGGGAAGTTTGTGCCGCCCATCAATCGCAAGAAATTGTATAGTCTACAATACAGCATGTTGCCGGCGAGTCGAGCGACTATTTGGGAGATGTGGAAGGCGTTGAACACAGAGACAAGACCAGCCAAGAGAATGCCGATACCTTATATCCCACCATTGCCCAATGGGGGGAGAAGAACTTCAGCGAATAATGGACGGGCTAGATAAAACGATAGACATATAAACTGTTCGATGTATGAATAATAATGAGTAGTGGTTCTATTACTAAGAATCGTTCAACTGGGTAGTGATGAAACTCATCTATGACAGCTAGTCAAGTCGGATAATCTACGAAATCGATCGAGGGATCGAGTGTAACTCACTAACGTCAGCGGTTTGAACGGGATGCGCCTTTCATGCGCCGAGTCTGACTCGTATTAAGCGGTGCATGAAGGTAATGATTTGGCGATCATCGTAAAGGTGGGAGCCACGCTAACAGATCAAGGCATCATTCTACAGCTCGGCTGCAATTGCTTTGCTCCATCATCATCAAAACAAGATGCAGGCTTAATAATAATTACAACAGTAAACCCATGTTGTTCTTCTCGCCCCGCATCCCCAGATCAGCGGCCCTTCAAGTTGCATGACTTGTCTTTCGCCAAGATGAATATCCCGGGCCTTTCTATGATCCATGGAGATGGATGGCGTCTGCTGATTTGTCCCCCAAGGGATCAAGATGGCATGGATCTTGGTGTTTTACTGACCATCATGAACAGGCAGTATAACCAAGACAATTTGTCTCTGTACCCAATCATGTAACATTATGCTGTAGTGTACATCAAGACACCATCACCTAGCGGCACAGCAACGTTCCCCACGCTGCATGGCGTCAAGCTAACCCTGTAAACACAGAAACTCTACAGAGTACAGTCAGGACCCTTTAGAACGTCAAGCTTGTTTTCTCTTACGGCGGAGACCAGAACAAGTTAGTTGCCTTCAGGTGTTCGGCAGTCAAACTAAATAATGACGACAAGCTTGTTGTTTCAGTGCCAGTGACAAACTGACAGGGTCTTGAAGAAGCCAAAAACCTTGTCAGATGTCCAGGGGTCCCCTCCAAGTTCTCGATCGTGGGCTTCTTAACATTTGTTGTCTGGTGATGATAGCTATCCTCAAAGGTTCGACTGACCTAAATTCATGACCCCACCACTTAGCCAAGGGTCCAGAACCCTCCCCAGCTTCTCTCCACTATCTTTAAGTTGCAGTTCCAACTCAACTCAACTGGAGAGACGAGACCAGACCCATCTGATATATGGATGGTGGTGCCACGTTCTCATCAACAACACCACTTCTTTCTCTCGTCCCACGCTTTGTGACGCCCGCCAATACATCAACCATCCACCTATTTCATCCCGTCCATCCATCTCTTAACAGACTGTACAACAGTCATCCAGGGCCAACTACTACTCCACCTGCCACCACCTTCAACAGCATCTTCCCATTCTCGACTGCACCATCAGGTGGCATTGACGTCACTGACTCGACTCCGGTTCATGATTGCGACCTTGAAAGCTGAAGGGAGCACTATTAAAGTCGTACGGAAACGAGGGGTAGCACCACATTATCCTGGGGTAGGGAGGAGCTAGAAGCGCATTGTAGCATCACCTGCTGCGGCTTATTTCACTTCCTGGTAAGTGATTGACCCCCATGCATAGAAATCTCCAGGTTTGGAGGGATCGGCTCATGGTCCCTTTCCTGTGCAATGGCCTTGCTTGAGGGTATTATCGCCAGTATATAAGCACTGCAATACTCTGTTGTTCCTGTCATGCAATTGCTCTTCTCAAGACAAGTTTTGAGAAAGTGAATATTCAGTAAATAAAAAATATTGACTTTATCCATAATGGAAACACAGGTTCAAACTGCAAGCCATCCTCACGACCCTTGGGCTGCCACCCATCAGGTCATTCTTCAATCAGCCACCATGGATCCTAAACAGCGATTCTACCACCATTTCTTGGAGAGCGTGACAGGTGAGGACTAAATTTAGTGATTGAGATATTGCACCATGCCTAACTTTGTGCTGTGCAGTTCTTCAAGACCTCATCGATGAACTGCCGTCCATTGCCAATGTCGGTGGTGAGCGCCAGGAGGCTATTGATCATATCCTAGCTAGCATTGCAAAGCTACAGAATGAGGTTGGAGATGCTGCTGATTATACTCCTTCCTATGATCGAAAGCAATACTCTGAGGTAGATCACCAGATTCACCCGTCAAACATCTGACTTATTCTAATATGCTATGTAGACTATCAAGACTCTACAAGACAAGCTCAACGAGACCATAACTAGGATCACACCCAAGTCAAAGTTCCAATTCCGTCGCCCAAAGACCAATCATGTCGATATGGGTGCTCCTGAGAACGATCCTCGTCTTAGTCCCGGAAGCCTTTCACGCACAAAGCATGATTCGACTGTTACTACTGGCATGGCCAGCCCTTCACCCATCAAGGAAGATACACTCAGCGAACTACCGTCTAAAGAGACATACAAGAACTACAACGAGGAGATGGAAAGACCCAGCGCCTCGTCCCTTCGAAAGCCCAGCTTCTCAGCAGCAAAGAACATCGGAATCACGAATCACTCAAATCTGCACATTATCTTACCATCCTCAGCGTCACGCGCAACCTCGTCTGGCAGTCTGACTGATCTCAAGGGCTGCATTATCGACATGTCGATCCCAACAACTGAGGGCTCAGCATTCCCCGGTCTTGCTATCAAGAATGTGTCCAAGAGTCTCATTGTTGGAGGCCGTGTTAACGGCGCAGTTCATATCACAGGAGTCTCAGATAGCACTATCGTGGTTGTGGCCAGACAAGTTCGAATCCACGAGTGCAGTAATGTTGACATCTACTTGCACTGCGGAAGTCATCCCATCATTGAGGATTGTTCTGGCATGCGTTTTGCGCCGTTGCCTGCCCCATATGTAAGACTCGCTCGAATCTCATTAGTATGTTTGCAGCTGACCAAGAACAGAGAACCGCAGCTGAAGAGCCAGATGAGAACCAGTGGGACCAGGTAGACGATTTCAAGTGGCTAAAGGCTGGCCACAGTCCCAATTGGACTACTCTGTCAGAGAATGAGAGACTCGCCGATGACCTTTGGAAGGATGTTGTGCCTGGCCAGCCTGGCGTAAGCGTTGAAGAGGCTCTCAAGAAGCTCAATATCCCGCGAAGATGAGAGTGATGGGGGGTGGCCCATTGGGTATGTTTGGCAGCATGCCGATAAATGATATACGACAATTTAATTAGAAAGCAATACAATAGCATGATGAATATGATTTGTTTGACATTAAAACTCCAAACACCGTGCTGGCAAAACAAGATGATAATGCTATATGGCCGCTTCAAATATCACAAGAGACCCATAATAATTCGACACATCGTTTATGTATCATGACTCCATTTTGTCACCGGCGCTGACCTCATCCTTTCGATCTCGGCCCGTGGCTTCGTCTCTCAAACGTTGAAGAAGGGCTCGCTGCTTTTCAATGCGTGTTTCAAGTTCGCGGATCTCCTCGTTTTGCTCTGCGATGGATCGGTCCATATCAGGCAATTCGCGAACTTGCCCGCGAGCTCGCTGCAGCTTATGTTTTAGCCCGTCAGTAGCTCCAGGCACATCTTTGAAAGATAAAGTAGGTCCAGATGCATTGTTTCCTGTAGTTCCTGGCGCAGGTTCGGTAGTGATGCCGGCCGAGGACTGAATACCGGCGCGGACACGCGCAAGAACGAGGGAGAGCTCCGAAAGGGCATCGAGAGTATCGGGAGAGAAGGTGGGCGGTAGAGCCAGTGGGTGTGGGCCAGGAGCCGACGCCGACGCGGATGCTGATGACGGAGACATGGTCGGTCTGTCGATTTTATGATACGATTCTGTTCTGCTTTGACCGTTCGAGGGTTTTTGCTCGGAAAGGATGGAGGGAGGAAGATAATCAGACGAGGTCGATGTGGATGCGGTGAAGTACGATGATTTGATTTTGATTTGAGACGAGCTCCAGCTCTATCGCGCAGCTCGGGGAAATAGACCGGGTGGAACCTCTCAGTCTTGCATGAGATTCAAGTCCCGTAAATAGATGGAATGATTTCACGTTTATCGCGCTGCAGAAGATGGTGGGCAAATGGTAGACATCTATTGGGCCGATGCGCCGTTTTGTTGTTGAGTGGACGGTCCGAAAGAGAGGGAGAAGAGGTTGAAAGGGTTACAGTGTGAGCTCATCATTGTACCGTACAGGTGGGCAAGTTACAGGCATCTATCACAGTGTCAATTTAACTCATATCACTAAATGGCATGACATAAACCCCCACCACAACTAACGTGTTTCCCTGCAAAATCATCAGTCCCAGTCCCATCAAATCACGCATCATTTCCTTTACTCAGACTATTAGGTACCTCTAGACAAGGCCCGAGTTACTCTCCGTTCCTGTCTTATCCTTATCTGTCTCAAGCCCGAAACCTCTTCTTTATACCTCGTCCTATTTCTTCTTTTTCTTTTCTCTTCCTTCATTGCTTCAGTGCAAACAGAAGGAACAAACAAATATCCATCATGTCTAAGACCGACCAAAAAGCCTGCCTCAGTACGTCGTCATGCCCCGCCCCCTCCATCGACTCCAAACAATTCCATGCCCCGCGATCGCGATAGCAATTCATGCCTCGTTCTTTTACGCTACATTCCAAAGACTGTATCTCCAGTTAATTGAACATTGCCTGAGAAGCTGCGATTGAATTGAATTATCTCGTTGCGCTTCATCCTCATACACTTGGAAGTGACTTGGCTAATCATGTTCTTGTACTTGTACAGTCGTCATTGACGGTTGGGGCATTCCCTCCGCCGACAGCCCCAAGGATGGCGATGCCATCACTAACGCCAAGACCCCTGTCATGGACGCTCTCTACAAGGACTCCAAGGGTTACACCGAGCTCGAGGCCTCATCGCTGGCGGTTGGCCTTCCCGAGGGTCTCATGGGTAACTCTGAGGTTGGACACTTGAACATTGGTGCTGGACGTGTTGTCTGGCAGGATGTTGTCCGAATTGACCAGACCATCAAGAACAGCGAGCTTAGCCAGAACGATGTCATCAAGAAGACCTTCCAGAGCGCTGCTGCTGGCAACGGCCGTCTGCACCTCTGCGGTCTCGTCTCTCACGGTGGTGTGGTAAGTCATATCATGAACAAATCCTGTTCCTCTCCAAGTGTCGATCAGTAACTTACAATCATTTCAGCACGCCAAGCAAACCCACCTCTATGCCCTCCTCAAGGCCGCCAAGGAGTATGGTGTGCCCAAGGTCTTCATCCACTTCTTCGGTGATGGCCGTGATACCGACCCCAAGTCCGGTGCTGGTTATATGCAGGAGCTCGTCGACACTGCCAAGGAGATCGGCATTGGCGAGATTGGTACCGTTGTCGGTCGATACTTCGCCATGGACCGCGATAAGCGTTGGGACCGTCTCGAGATCGCCCTCAAGGGTCTCGTCCACGGTGAGGGTGAGGCTTCTGAGGACCCCGTCGCTACAGTCAAGGCTCGATACGAGCGCGGCGGTGACTTGGACCGAGATGAGTTCCTTACTCCCATCATTGTCGGTGGTGATGAGCGCCGCATCAAGGGTAAGCTAAGCTGAATGCCTGTGTTTGATTAGCTTCTAACATTTACAGATGACGACACTGTCTTCTTCTTCAACTACCGATCCGACCGTGTCCGCCAGATCACCCAGCTTCTCGGCGACGTCGACCGATCTCCTCTTCCCGACTTCCAGTACCCTAAGATCAAGCCCCTTGTCACCATGACCCAGTACAAGGTCGACTATCCTTTCGAGATCGCTTTCAAGCCCCAGCACATGGGTAACGTTCTTGCCGAGTGGCTCGGCAAGCAGAACGTTGAGCAGGTCCACATTGCTGAGACTGAGAAGTACGCTCACGTCACCTTCTTCTTCAACGGTGGTGTTGAGAAGTCTTTCCCTCTCGAGACCCGCGACCAATCTCAAGATCTTGTCCCCTCCAACAAGTCCGTCGCTACCTACGATCTCGCCCCTGAGATGTCTGCCGATGGCGTCGCCGACCAGGTTGTCAAGCGTCTGGGCGAGCAGAAGTTCCCCTTCGTCATGAACAACTTTGCTCCTCCTGACATGGTTGGTCACACTGGTGTCTACGATGCCGCTGTTGTTGGCTGCGAGGCCACTGACAAGGCCATTGGCAAGATTCTTGAGGGTTGCAAGAAGGAGGGCTACGTCCTCTTCATCACTGCTGATCACGGCAACGCTGAGGAGATGAAGTTCCCTGACGGCAAGCCCAAGACCAGTCACACCACAAACAAGGTGCCTCTTCTGATGGCCAACTACCCCGAGGGTTGGAACCTCAAGAAGACCGACGAGGGTGTCCTCGGTGACGTTGCCCCTACTGTCCTCGCCGCCATGGGTCTGCCCCAGCCCGAGGAGATGACCGGAAAGTCCCTTCTCGAGAAGGCTTAATTATGATGACGATGACGACTAAACGTTCCTAAAATAAAAAGAATCCTACGGGATGGTGTAGTAGTAGTGGTAGTAGTATTAGCGATTTGTTGAGTGTTGGTTATCGATGTGTGCCAGTCGATGACATGGCCTTTGGAGTTGAGGAAGGGTAGAAGTTATGCTCGGCTGGATAGACTTAGAGTCAACGGTTTCAAAACAGTAAAATTACCAAGAATAGAGAACGATAACGTTGTTTCTCAATTTTGTATCACTTTTCTTTTGACATGACTTAACGGGTTAATAGCCATAAGATACTGTTCTGAGTAAAGTGGACGACAGTACCAATTGTATTCAGATGTAAGTTATCGAGTTTATCATTGCTGAATCAGGATATGGTTGTTACTTGCTTTTCAATTGTCTCCTAACTGTAGCTATCTTTGGTACTATGGTTATCGTATTCAACACAACGGTATAGGGTGGGTAAAGTGGCAACGCCCACAAACACTCAGCAATCACATTCATAAGTCAATGCTAATGTTTGTTACCTGCTGAATTGCTTACTAGAACCATTCAACTTTATGCTTTGACCAGCTCTTGACTAAGCAGTTGACGGGCTAATACCGGAGATAAGCCAGCTTGTGTCCCCATTAAAGGCTTTTAAGAACCCCATATAAAATAAGGTAGCCAGGAACTTCAGTTCCCCGGCGTCTGGAACTTCAACAGTATTGACCGAAATTTTAATGACTCAGTATTGGCTGTATGTAAAAACCCATTACTCATGCATCCCGTGATTGTGACTCGACTTGTTGCCACTAGACTATACAGGCAGTAAAAATTTATAGTCTCCTAGGAGGCTTAGAGGTGTAAGTCAAGGAAGGTCCTTGGAGGACACAAGAGAGAACATTCATAGCGGAACGACACACTTATTGAGCGCCATGCATATAAATCCATTCTTTCCATTGTATCTTACATACATAGGCAATACGACGTTCATGTGGAATTTAGGTTATAAGATGGAGTCTCTTACTGGTCGAAAAAGAAAGCAATAGCTGCAGGGCACCGGGCACATGCCGGAATCATGAACAGCAAATGAGATGAAGGTATACAAAATTACCTTCCCGCGGGCTGCCAGTCGATATTTCCAATGTCTGACTTGTGTGTTATCTGGTTATGCTGGCCTGTTTGTATGGATGTAGTCTGGAATCCTTGACTAGGGCTTTGCATGCACAACATCCATGTTGAGCTGACTATTCAATATGACCCTAGACTAGATCAGCAGGAACATGTCTCTGGTACCACAGATCTATAGAAGCCTGGCAGAAGTTGCAGGGAATAGGGACAGCACTACCAAAGGGCCGGATTAGACACCCGTGGCAGACGCTATGCCAGATCTCCTCACAGAACAACGAAGCGAAGAAGCTGCGGCAGCAAAACCCATCGTGGTCCGACTCAATCTTGCAGTTAGTCACGCAGAGTTTGACTTACAACAACCAATGAAAGGCCTCGGACGTACCGCCGGTATTCCAAACCTTCAGATCAGAGATCAGCTCCCGCATCCTGGGCGATCAGAAGCCCACAATGCTTCAGATCTGTGCAACCTCACGAGCCACATTCTTCTCCTCACTAGCTTTAGTTCACCCAATGCGAACGCTGGACGATCGTCCAGGGGCTGACCGCATGGCTTCAAACAAACCCTGCCAGGAGAACGGAGCATCTCCAGAACCCTTGTCTTAAGGGACACCGGAGGTCCCGCTCCAGAACCCAAGGGTCCTCCAAAATCGTAGCAGCAGAGCAACTAATAGGGGAGCTAGAGGGGTCCAGCAGCGAAAGAAGAATGCGTGTAATGTTTCTTTGTGTGTACGTACAGTGATGACCTCGTTGTGTACGTACCGAATTTTGGCTCCCGATCCTGGGGGAAAGGCAACGTCCCGAAGATCGAGCGGGAATAAGAGACAATCTCAGAGTCGAGACCCTCAATCGAGCCTGTGGATTGCTGACCTATGGCGTGGTGGGTATAGTGATACACCAAATACAGTAATTGTGTTTCGTGTCAACTCCAGTAATCTGTGGCACAGGAGATAAACACAAGGCGTACGAGTAATAGATTGTGAACGGCATGACGGTGATTCAGCGTATTGTTATGCCTTTCTGGACTCGGCCACGTAGGCAGCAGAAGCATGTGAGAAAACCCGGGAGGCTGATCAAGTACACTAACACGGAATCTTAGCTATCCGTTGCAAGTGCTTCAATGATCGCATGTGTACCATGAAAGCCATCACTAGCCTCATGGGGCCGTCCGAAATATCATGGAGGGTATTGCAGTGCTCAGGTGTGGAAGCACGATCATCGCGTGTACTAAGGAGCTGAGATTGCCGTGGGTTGGATTGATAGACAAGATCTCAAACTCCTTTGAAAACGCAACACCAAAGATCCAGGGCACAACCCACGATCCTTCATGTTCGACGGGTACAATTGGTTACAGTATCTCCGTGATTGGCATCTGACAATGGCCTCGAACGAATCCACCACGGCGGAATGTTAATCGGCTTTGATCAAGGGGGTGGCCAACTTCGATATCGAAACCAACGGGTGATCAACATGGAGATTGTTGCAAAGTCCCATCATCCGGAAATCGTGTTTAGGCATAAGAACGAGCCAAATCCTCGATAATGGAGCATGCTGTGACTGTTTCAGGGACTCTGATCGACATATGAATGCAGGTATCAACCTTTCAAGCCAAGAGACCTAAACCATCGCGTTCCCCAAGCAAGTAGGTCGATTGGATGCTGTCGACAGACCCTAGCCATCTTTGTTCAAGCATGACCACCATCGTCCCCCAGCCACTCCTGCACGAAGGGTCGTCCCGTGGAGTTCGATCCAAGCTAACGCTGCGCTTCTTCAAGATCGAGAAGACTTGGAGCGTCAATCTATCCAATCACAGTGATTTCGGTCGCTAGATCCGAACAGAGTTGTGGCGAGACGCGCGAGAAGTGACCATTGCCACTCGATATAGGGCTTTTTCATCGTCTTGAGAATTCGATATTGTGATCTCGAGATTTGGCATGTTATTGCCACGGAAAAAAGATTGTTTAGGGTGTGCACATCCTAGCCCAAGATGCATTTTTGGTGTTGCGGGAACTTTCCCCTGTTCTTGGAGACCGGCCTGGCATTTGCGGAGAATCATCGGGCCTGGAACTGAACCATTCCATTTATCAATCTTCATGATTCCAAGTCTCGTGACCTTTAAACACTGGGAAACTTGGTAAACCTTAATTTCACGGCATCAATAGAATTCTTGATTCGTGTCCTTGACCGCGTATTGCGAGTAATCAAGGAAAATGCCAGAGAACCTGTTCGAAACTGCTTCAAGCAGGGTCTCGGGGTGCCTGATTTTGCAAGGACCCTGAAATTTCTCACTGGGATCGACGTCACACTGGGTGTGATCTGCAAAACAGAGCCTCAGTATGGCAGCTGACGGCAGGACTAGGGGTGTAAAGGGTATCAGCTCATATTTCGAGTAGACAGGACCACCATCTCATTATCTTTTGGAATATACTGGCAAAGTGTGAGGTGCGGCAGACAGGAACTGCAGTGAAGAGGAATACAATGGAATCGTTGAAGAAGCGTCTGGGCCGCTGGACAGGGGGTTCACGGGTTCACGAGGCTTTCAGGGATTAGGTACGCGTGGATACCAGAGAGGTCCGCCTCCCCGCGAGTCGTGCCAGGACAACGTCTTTAAAGAGAGGATATCGTGAGAAAGATCATGGTTAGGGCCTCGAGTGCCAAGTAAAGCTGCAGGAGAGATATCACCATAAAGTGAGATCCAAATATTGCTTTGAATCGTGATATTGAATTGCGATTAATAGGAGCAGGTTCGCTTATTGATGGGTGGCTGGAGATCATTTGCCAGGAAGAGCTGAGTCGGGTATAAAGTGGGTGGTGACCAGGAGTAACCTCCGAGCGAGTATCGTTTTCCGCAACTGAAGTGAGAGAACAGACAGAGCACATGTCTAACTGTCCCCTGGGTGGGGTTACAATAGAGTAAAAAAGAGGGCATCTACCACTCGAGTATGGATCGAACCATTTTGAAATTGGGATCTGAAGCCTTTTCAAGATTTAGAATTAGTTGGGCATCGTATTAACAAAAGCACGTGTTTCGGCAATTCTTTAATGTTTCTATCGTCAACAAAGGTTGCATCCATGTCACTTTGTATCGGCAACAAAGGGAAAGTAAAGTTCCGGTGAGCCGTTTCGTGTTGCACTTGGCTTTGCAGGAGGAGTCTGGGTCTGGAAGCAAGCCAAAAATGCCTTGATTACAGGACCGATGACAGACAAAAATCAAGATCGGCAGCACTCGACGCTACAGGCGAAAGAAAACATGGCTATTCTTTCCACGGAATTAGTACGCGAGCTACCGGCCCTGTTTTCTTTCCATTACGGCTTGCATCGCCATTGGCTAAAATGTTCTCTGCTAGCCCCCGCACTCAGACAAAGTCGGGGCGTAAGCGAAGTGACAAGTAGCGGGGCGTGACTTTAACAAGCTTCCTCACAAGAATCAAGAGCAGATTGGCGTGTTTTACCGAAAAAGGGGTCTTCCTATAGCACCCTCACACCCATTGCGCTGCACTAGTCGAGCCCGTTAGAGGAGGTCCCTGCTTTGGTTTTTTCTGGGTCCGATGGTCTCTGATCCCTATGCTTCTCCAGCGACTTGGAAATCGGAGCAATGAGGGCTCGATCTGACCTTCTAGCTCTTGCATCCTCGTCCCAACCTGGCAAATCCTCACTCAGCCCTTCCTTTCGCCGCCTCGCGATGCCGCCGCTATGCACCGGGACTCGGGTGCCCTGGCACCAGTTCTGGTTCTGGCTGGGCCTGGCGGGCATGCTTCAGAGTTGGTTTGGCTGTACCGTACCCAAAACTCTTGCTATCGCTGGCCCTGAATGTCTTCTTCTTTCTCTGCCCACTGCCACTGTCGAGATTTGCCTCCCAAACTTGCCATCCGTCTCCAGCCTTAAACAGACTGTGCTCTGTTAAGTATCCTACTACGACGGTCTTTCCGACTTGTGGCTTGTCTGCCCTTTTTATTCTTTTGACTTGACCCCGAGCTTTCTTAGGCTCGGCTTCTTGAATTACCATCCTATTCATACCACACCAAACTCTCTTCCAGAGCAGACCCAGACCTCTTTTCTCCTCTCCCTCACTGCCGTCGTGGAACGGTTGCTTGCTGCTCTCTTACTTCCAACAACCCTCACACTCATACCCCGTCGGCTTGAGTGCCACCTGAGTGCCACCCTGAGCAACCCTGGTATATTCATATATCGGCCGTTGGAATAACAGACTCCACCACTTCTTCTCTTTTTTAAAAAGACATTTTGGTCTCTGGAAACTCGTCTGTGTGGCTTCGCTGCTGTGTAAAGACCATACTTCCCCTTACGGCACTCCCAACGACGACAACCTGATCTGATCGATATCGGCCATCACTTCATACGCGCCCGTCTACGAATCGCCAACACAACAATATTGGAACGATTCGAATTTTGAATACCAAACAAAAACCGACAACAATTTGCTTTTCAGGCATTCAACTTTTTCAATTATCGCCGCACGAGATTTAATTGTATTCGACAATACGACTGCACATCTTGACATTTTCAGATTCGTCGATTTTGATCACCAAATTGAGCTTACAAGAGCTACGTTGAGTCTGGTCAAGCAGCAACACCGAAACGCTTGCGATCCTACGAGTGGATGCGACAACTTTATGGTCCAATTTGATTGTGGAGAGAAAGCTTGAATTCCACTGTTCGAGACTCGCGACAGCCAAAAACCAACATTTGGGAAAATCTCCCCATCGACAGATCGTTCAATCGGATCAAAACTGGAGATTTTCTAAAACCCCGAATTTAAAGGGTTTAATTGTTTTTAAGTGAATTTCAGCAAAGGTAAGTGTCCTAGAAACACCCGGTATTTTCCCTCTTTGAGACCGTGTAACTGGTCTATCATCACCTTTCGTCATTTGGCGATGAAGCACCGATCGATCGATCCCCCGACCCCAACAGCCAATGACAGCCCGCTTCAGTCGTTTGCGAGAACCTTCATTGCTCATCCCCGACATCATCTTGTTGTTTTTGTTAATACATGGGTTGTGCTAATAAGTGCCCTGACGTTCAGGCTCTCAGCTCGCTGCAAGGTGCTTCCAGGCCCTACGTCACGGATCGTCGGACCCTGGCGTTTATACCAGAACACATCTCGACGACTATTTTCTACGACATGTTCACTGCCTTACACCCTAGATTATGCTAAATTGTCCATCAATATTTCATACCTGAATTATATGAAAGACAATGCCACTCAACCAAAATACTTCACACGGAACGCAACCGCCGCCGTCTTCTTCCAAGACCGGCCACCCGCTCCCCCGACGAACATCACCAGCGAACTCGGTCACTCTTCGTCATCACCGACTAGCACGCGATGCATCACTCAAGGCTAGTCAGGGCTCAGGGCCCGCTGTCAAGACGACGACAACAACATCACCTCGCCGTAATTCATCTGGTGACAGCAACGAGACCGGCCAAAGCGATCCCAAGACATGGTTTGATCAATCGAACCAGAACCCAACAGCCACATTCGACAGCAATGTTATGGAAGGTAAGCAATAAAATTACAGAAAGGGAACAAACAGCATATTGACTCCATCGACAGTCGATCCCCCTTTCTTCCAAAAAGAATCCGACTCCTCAAACGAAGATAAACCATATTACAACCACCATCAGCTTGCACCCCCCAAGCTCACAGCAGCACACAGCAGCAGTGCAGATGATTACCGAAGCGTCATCGATGATCTCACGGTAGAGATTCAAAAACTTCGAGAGGAGCTTAAGCGTTACAAGAACACAGGTCCAGATATGCTTCGAAAAGAGAAATTGTTCGAGATCAAGTGTCATGGCCTACCCAAAAAGAAGAAGAGAGAGCTCGAGGCTACGCTTCGAGATTTTGCGGCCAGTCTCGATGGATCTCCTGATGCATCGTCGACACAGAACAAGAAGAAATCTCGCCATGCTAACCGCGATAACATGTACTCAGGGTCCGGATCCAAGCATGCATCGTCGTCTTCAGGCTCCAACTTTCGCCCAGCCGACTCAGCCTACGCCTCTATGTCCACCGGCGCCAAGTCGTCGGGAACTTCTTTAAGTCGTCCCAGCATGGGCTCGCAGGCCAAGTCGTCAGAGGCAGTTGAGAGTTATTTGCGCGATATTCCCGAAGGATTATATCCACGACATATGATTATGACCGACAAAGAAAGAAAGAAGCTTGTTGTTCGTCGATTGGAACAGTTGTTTACAGGCAAGATCGGCGGACGTCATGTCGTGAAAAAGCAGCCTGTGCAGCCTAGTGGCAGTTCTGCTGCTCTAGCGCCTGTTGTTGCGGACACACAACCAAACGCTCTTAATGCTTCGAACTCTTTGCTTCACGAACCTCCTACGTTGCAAACCGGCGGCAAAGAAGCAACAAGAGAGGCTCGAATTCTCCCTACCGAACAGCAATCCGGTCACTCTGGTAAAAAGAGCAGATCTGCTGATAACGGCTCTGCATCGAATTCCAATGGAGACAACACCGAATCTGGCGGTAATGGCAACAGCACTGGTTCAGGCACAAACCCGTCCCCTCCAATGACAACCCTACCCGAGCAACGGCCCACACGACCCCGAGATTTAGATCCCGACCGTGCCCAAGTGCCGGCTGAGAACATGGATTATATCCGTCATCTCGGTTTAGTGCCACCAGAATTGTTAGCGGAGCAGCACAGCCAAGATGTTCATCCCGACGCCGAGGGATGGGTTTACCTGAATTTGCTGTGCAATCTGGCTCAGCTGCATATGATTAATGTTACACCTGATTTCGTTCGATCTGCTGTCACAGGCATGAGCACGAAATTCCAATTGTCACCCGATGGTCGAAAAATCCGATGGCGTGGTGGAACTGAGGGAACCAAGTTCAGCAGCGACAGCTCTGGATACAACTCTCAGAAAAGCCCATCAACAGACGACACCGAAGACGGATCGGAGAACAAGCGCAAACGCCAGAAGACGGGTCGCTCTACAGGCGATGAATTCCAGTCAGGAAGCTCAAGCAAGAATGACCTCAAGTATGACCCGCAACTTTGTGCTCCTTCCGAAAGTTTCCACTACAAGCCTTTGTTCGCACAACAAGAATCATCAGGTGGGCAGACCTCGCTTGACGAGACTGTTTCCTCGTTCGGTCCTCCTGAAGAAAGCAACGTTGGCGAATCAAGATGGGGACTTAGTGGCTCTGGTGCATCCAGTCGTAAGAAGCGTCGCCATGACGGTGCTATCATCTACTATAGTGGTGCCCCATTCTGCACCGATTTGTCTGGAGATCCTGGCGACATGTCACCCACTACACAGATGAGAGTTGGTCAAACACAAACGGACAAGGATAACTTCAAGGTTCCTCCTTCACCCCTCCGACGAACAGACTCTGGATCATTCCTTAACTACCGACCATTGACTGATCGCGGGGTTTTGTCTAATCAGCAAAGCTCAGCCATGGAAATCGACAGCGAAGACCCACCAAGCCTGACAGATGATACCGACGACGCCAGCGAGATTGATTTGGACTTCACCTGGAGTGATAATGCGCAATATATGCAGCATTACCCTCTTGAGCCTTGTGGCTTGGGAGGAGTTCTACCAGAAGACCACTTCATGGTGGTTGTTTCCACGAAGCGACCCAAGCAAGATGAGTTGTCTTCGGCAGCCATTGGCAGAACTAGCGAGAACACAGATGCTGTTGTTCGCCGTATGGAAACCATGACAACGTCTTCTCCAAAGCTGGGTGTTTCGAAAACCATGCCCGTCGCCGGTCCTCTACCGGTTGAGATCGAGTACATGTCAGGTCGCATCAAGCGACTGACACCGGTCTCCCTGCCACCTCCTGCCATTTTCTTCCCACCATTCAGTCCTAGCGAGTCTACCGCCGATGATGACGATGATGTTTCGGATGATCTCGATATGTCTCAGTCACTGAGGGATCTTATGGGTCGGCGAACATTGCAACATCAGTCGGATGGTTATCCTGATGGCGTTGATCTCAGCAGTGGAGATGAAGAGGGTGATGAACCCGATGACTCGCCCAACCAGAATATTTACGCAGTCACTCGGGACCCAAAGGCACTGCCCAATCGTCCTCGACAAGCCGCTCGCCGCACCAGTAGTGCTGCTGCGGCTGCCGGCACTGCCCGGGGTGCAAGTAAGAGTAACAGCGCAAACCCGGCGCTATCACACGACGATAATAGTTCTGTTGCTACTGCTGGTGCTGCCGAGAGCGGCTACAGCAGCAGTGACGAAAGCTCCTAATATCACACTTATCCAATATGTTTATAACATTTATTCTATATTTCACGATTTTTACTTGGGGTTACGGGGTTGCGTATGGAACGAAAAAATATTTTTCTTCACATGTTTGTATACGGTCAAGGAATGACTATGAATCTCTGTTTTTAAGGGAAGGTTGCATAACTCGCATTTAGCTTGGCGTTGAGAGAGGAAGGATCATGATTCCCTGGGTAATCTTTGTTATGAGATGAAGGGTTGCAAAATAGCGCAGGCCTGGGTATGAATTTTTCTGGATTCAATAAGGATGAAATACTTGTGGCTCCCAGTTTTATGTATTAAGATACCAAATTTACAGTTCAAACACTATCCTTTTTCCTTCGTGATTGTTGCATTGGTTCACTACCCATGATGTATGCGTCCTAAGCTAAGGCCTGATAAATGTCGGTTTGATGAACCAACATGCGCATACCTCTTGAGCTTTCAGATATGAGTATACCGACTCGAAGCTTTTTATAATGAATTCAATTTTGCATCACCATCCAAGCTGAAACTTGTGATCTGCGTTCTGCTTGTGAGACCATGCGTAAACACTCTTGACATGTCACGTGAACAGATACTCACCCAACGTCCCTCTATGCCAGTCTAAGCTGACGTGATACGCAACCACCCATCCGTCTCTGGCCTGCCTATCACGAAAGAGGATGTATCTTTCGACGACCCTAAGATCCGCTCTGCTCGGAGCATTGTTGAGTGTATCATGCAGAGCTGAAGCTGTAAAGAATGTTGCTATCATTGGTTCGTACCTTGGCTCAACCGTGGAGGACAGGCTCTAGACCAACATGCTTCTACAACTTGCCGGGGCGTTACTGGTCAACCCTGTTCTTTTGGGATTTGACATAAACTAACGTTAAAACACAGGAGCTGGTGCTGCAGGGTCCTCGACAGCATTTCACTTACAGGAATATGCTCTGAGAGAGGATGTTGCTATTAACATTACCGTCTTCGAGAAGACGGACCGCATTGGAGGCCGATCATTGACGGTCTCTGCCTATAATGACCCTTCCTTGCCTATAGAGTTGGGAGCATCCATCTTTGTTGGTGCCAATCCCATCCTCGTCAATGCGACCAGACGCTTCCAGCTCCCAGTCAGTGAGCCCCACCGACTTGAGGACGACGACATGACAGCCATCTGGGATGGTGATAGTTTCGTTTTCCAGACGACTGAGGGGTCTTGGGGAGGCTGGGATCTGGCTAAGATGTTTTGGAGGTATGGCCTATCACCTTACAAGGTCAAGAAACTTGTGGGTGGCATGATCGGAGAGTTCCTGAAGCTCTATGAAGACCCATACTTTCCGTTCAGATCACTTTCGCAACGATCAGAGCAGTTGGGCTTGAACCGAATGACAGCTCTTACAGGAGAGCAGGTCCTAAAAGAAGCCGTAAGTGTATTCGTTTTGGGTTGTGAATTGTCAGACAGCTAATAATGGTGCAGAACATTGACCCCCGTTTCGCCCGTGAGATCTTACAGGTTGCCACGCGAGTCAACTATGCCTCCAACTTGGCTTACATCCATGGATTGGAGACTCTGGTGGGTTTCACACTTTATTTCTCCCCAGCTTCAATATTGACTGAAAAATAGGTTTCATTAGCGACAGACAATGCCATGTCTGTTGAATCAGGTAACTGGCGTATCTTTGAGGAAATGATTTTGGACAGCGGAGCTGCTATCTATCGCAACGTGACAGTGGCCTCTATTGAAAAGTCCAAGAAAGAGACACAGTCATCCTCGCCATCCAAATACGTCATTGCAACTGGAGATGCTCACTCAAAGGACGATGCTGCCGAGCATTATGGTGTTGAGTTCGACAACATCATCATCGCCAATCCATGGCAGTTTAGCAACATCAAGGCTGGAGAGGGTGTTCTTGATCGCGAAATCGATGAGATCCCTTATACCAAGCTTCATGTCACACTGTTTGCATCGTCTTTGGAACTGAACCCTGAATTCTTTGGCCTCAAGCCTGGAAGCAAGGCACCTGCCACTGTCTACACGACCCTGGCTGAGGGTGAGGAAGCAGGACAGGGAGCAGATGGCGTTGGTCGAACTGGTTTCTACTCTATCAGCACGCTGAAGTACCTCGTCAACCCTAAGACAGGCCAGAAGGAACGTATCTATAAGATCTTCTCGCCCAAGGCTGTCACCGCCGACTTTCTCACCCGCATCTTGGGCACTGAGATTCCCGAGTCAGTCGTCTCTGGTAAGGAACAGGACATTTCTGGGCCCATCTCATGGTATTACCCTCACTCATTCTACTCTTATCCCATTGAGCTTCCTCGTGTCACATTTGAGGACCCTGTTATTGGTAAGGGTGTATACTACACTTCTGGTATTGAGAGCTTCATATCATGCATGGAGACCAGCGCTTTGATGGGCAGGAACGTGGCTCGACTTGTTATCGACAAATTTGCTGGAATTTCTCACCCAGACGACACCTTTGTTGCTGTTGATGATAAGGGACCCTTGGAGCAAGAGGTGGAAGGTATGAAAGTCCAGGCTGAAAACGAGCTCTAATTACTGCTGATCCAGGATTCTTTTGTTTCTTTGTTTCTCTCGTCTTTTCTGCTTTTAAGTATGGTTACCATGTCTCACGATCGTTTATTATTTAAAGCCATATGCTCCGTATAAGATACATGATAGGGAAATTGCATACTTTATCAACTATTCTAATTGACGTATCGATTGTTGAGCCTTAAACAGTTAGTATGTTGCTGGATAAGACTGATCACTAGACATTGTCATCTGGACAAAAGAATCTTGTTGTATAGACAACGAAAGTGAAGCAATCTCCACATCTGAAACCGTCACCAAGTTTCCCCACTGCCGTACGCCTTAGCGTCTCTCTTGATGGTGGTGAAGGTGAAAGAAAAACTGAATGGAGTTAGGTGAGAGTTTAGCAGGGTTTGTGGTAAGCCTGCCCGTCGTATTTTTGAACCATAGCCTACATGACGGCCTGGCTGTGGCGCATGTCAATCGTGGCAAAAACGACCCCTCCTTCACCCCTCCAACCAAGGCTAAATAAAAGTACACAAAGAGAAAAAAGGTGTGAAACAACAGTCTTTTTTCCTAACAGTACTTCCTTCCATGTTATGACGCAGTTTGTTTCCTTTGCACACGCTCTCGGTTGATCTTGCCCCTAAGCTGTTGGACCAGTCAAAACTGACGTTAGGTGCTGTCAAAGCTGCACTTTCCCTTCCATCGGCCTGTCACAAGACAAGCAGAAGACTAAAGGAAAGAGTCAGTAGCGAACGAGAAGGAGCCTGACTGCCTACTGCCTACCTGCCTGATTCTACCCGCTCCTGCCCTGGTGTCTTATCGTCACGTCACAGCTTTTTATTAGTTCGTCGTGCGCCGATATAGCATCGTTGACTTTCCCACTTTCACTTATCTTTTTCTCTATCTTCAAAGTTAGGGAAATCGCATCCGCGCTGAAGCTTCGGATTCAGAGCCCAACGACTGCCCAAGTGTTGAACCACGCACTTGCAACCTTCTCTTTCTCCGTTTCTTTCTTCTGCCTTCAAAGGCCAGGATCAGCATGTTCGCCCTACGAGGAAGTAAGTAATTGCCCCGCAGCATCCCTACCTCTCCTGCCTCCAACCGAACCAACAAACTACACCTTCAGCTCAAAGAGCAGAGTGTTTGGGTATTGGGTTTCAGCCTGCCACTTCTTTGTTCACACCAACTTCTCTTTCTTAATTTCTCATATAAAACTCCAGACCGACTAACCTTCTTCTACTTCTAGTCGGCAAGCTTATCTTTGGCTCAAGCGCACAAGAGACCTTGATCGAGCTTCCTCAAGGCCAGCTATACCTTGTTCGACCTCTATCGCCCAAGGGCTACTCCGAACTCATCTTTCGAGATTCAGCCATCCGCATCCGTCGCACCAACCAAGAATTCCAATACCAACTCGTTGTACAGCGTGTGTTTGAGGAGGGCGAAGCTGAACTTCTTGCTGAGGAGGAAGGTGAAGACGCAGAGATCGACGCCCTTGCATCCGAGAAAGACGAGAAGACTTTCCTTCTAGACGAAGCTTTATCCTTCCGTTTCGAGATTCGAGAGACTGGTGATAAGGTTCTTGCCTGGAAGGACCTCAGCGGCGATACCGGTGATCTCTTCCAGTTTGTTTGCGACTCATCTGTGACCTCTGCGCAAGTACAGCAGTTCGTCCGAGTCGCTCAAGAGTGTCAATACGAACGCAAGTACCGCAAAGCAAGCTCTACTGCTACAGAGGCCGACCTCGAGCAATTCGAATTTGAGGAGGAAGACCCTATTCCACCCGCAAGCCCCCTTCACAGTCCCACACTTGCTCGATCTATCGAGTCCGTCGACGATATGTTGTCCAAGACCACCGCCAATTCTGCTGCAAAGCGTGCCCCGGAGGTTGCTCCTGAAGTTGTTCCCGAGCAGGAGATTGAGCCACAGGTCTTGACCGGACCCGACGCAAACAACCCCCCCGAGGCCCTAGAGATCTATGCTGCTGTTACGGCAGAGCTTCATGTGTTTGATCCTCAGCCTGGGCATTTTGCTCTTGTCGATGATTCTGTTATTGCTCAGGTCTCGGAAATTGGAAAATGGGAGTATTGGCTCCAGATCGAGTCCAGCGCTAAGGCGTACCTGGGCACTCCTGTTGTCGCCGACTTCAACCCTGTATTTGATTTCGAATACCTTTCCTTTGTCTTCAACCATTTCAGCAACGATGGAACCGCACGGTCCTGGCTACTTCGGTTTAAGGACCAGCCCACGCTCGAGAAGTTCCAGGAAGCGATCATGCAAGCTATCTGGGAGAAGCTCAACGAGACCAAATGGCAAAAGATGCAAGACAAGGAGCGCGAATACGTTCTCGATGCCTTTGGCGATCTGACAATGGAAGATGCCCCTGAGACCGAGGAAGAAGAAGAGGAAGAAGAGGAGGAGGAGGAGGAACTTGAGGATGACCGTGCCCGAGATGAACAATACGATAGCGATGAAGAAAACGACAGCAGCTTCCCCAAGAATGCTGACGGCGAGGTCAACTCCCAACTGGCAGTCGGTTACAAGCACGACCGCTCGTTCGTTGTCCGAGGCTCTAAGATTGGCGTTTTCAAGCACACGTCTAACAATCACCTTGAGTTCTCTACCAACATTTCAAAGGTTACCACTCCATCAGGCAAACTGATGAACCCCAAGAAGGTTATGTTGCACAGTGAGGATCGCGATCTCATTTTGCAAAATGAGATTGACCCCAACAAACTTTACCGCATGGATTTGGAATATGGAAAGGTCGTGGACGAGTGGAACGTCCATGACGATATTCCTGTCGTTACATTCGCACCCGAGAACAAGTTTGCACAAATGACGTCTGAGCAGACCTTCCTGGGTGTCTCAAACAACGCCTTGTACCGCGTTGATCCTCGACTGTCCGGAAACAAACTTGTAGATGCAGACATGAAACAGTACGCATCCAAGAACGACTTCTCAGCCCTTGCAACAACCGAAAAGGGCTACATTGCTGTCGCTAGCAACAAGGGAGACATCCGACTCTTTGATCGTCTCGGCATTCGGGCTAAGACTCAGCTTCCTGCTCTGGGTGACCCGATTACCGGCATTGACGTCTCTGCTGACGGTCGATGGATTCTGGGTACCACCAAGAACTACATTCTGCTTGTTGATGCTCAGCAAAAGTCTGGCAAGAACGAAGGCAAGCTTGGATTCGAGAAGCCGTTCGCGGCTACCGATAAGCCTCACCCTCGACGACTCGCATTGACCCCTGAGCACGTTGCTCAGTTCTATCACGAAACTGGCAAGCCCGTTGACTTCACCCCTGCGAAGTTCAACACTGGCGAAGGTGCCGAAGAGACAAGTATCATCACTGCTACAGGTCCTTACATTATTGAATGGAACTTGAAGCGAATCCTCCGCGGCATGAAGGCTGCGTACAAGATCAAGCGTTACGAGGAGGAAGTTAAGGCTGATGATTTCAAATACGGTTCAGACAAGAACGTCATCGTCGCATTGCCCAATGAAGTCAATATGGTCGCAAAGCAGAGTCTTAAGAAGCCTACTCGTGAGAGCATCATTGGTAATATCCGACTAAGTGATTCGCGCAGGGGTTCTTCGCGCATCGGAAATCACGACAGTGGCAGATACAAGTTGGGTAAAGACGATATCGTCAACGCACCCTATTAAAGGGGGGTGATCAGGAACGTGGCAAGTACATGCGCAGCAAGAGTCTGATCAAGGGAGTTATGTGGAATTTTGGAATTTGCAAGGCATAGGGTCACTTAAACCCTCATGTTTCTTTTTTAGATACCAGATGCAGATGCATAAGCATCGCAAACAATTCATTTTATTCTTTTCACATTACCTTCCTTTTACATCCAGTGATCGAACCAAGATTCATCTTGCAGGATGTTCTTACGAAAAGATGCTTGCTAAGAGATGCAAGATTTCCGTTTAAGTATCTTAAGAATGTCAGAAAGTAGTTTATGTCAATACGATAGGAGAAATGTACAGTCAAATACGGATTAGAGAACGACAGGGGTCGTTGAATTTTGTTTATATAGTAAAAGAACACTTAAAGAGATGCCAAATCATGACCGCTTAAACCCAAACTCGTGAACTCGTCCTTTCATACCCATGCCCCATTGCTAATAACACCTTTTTATTGAGAAGGCTCCTCGCTTGTCTCGTTCTCCTTGTTCCCGTTGCTCGACAATAGTTCATCCGCCTTCTTCTCGAGTCCGGCAACGACCTCCTTTGCTTTTTCCTCCAACCCGATCACTGCGCCAGAAACATTGCGCAGAGTCTTGGGCTGAGATCCCTCAGCACTAAGGCGAGTCATCTCAGCAACAAAACTTGCACCCCACCAAGCACTTGTGTACTTGAAGACATAACGCTCGAGCTTCTTGTAGTTGGCCTCTCGTTGCTCGGGGCTCATCGTGACGGCGTCATGAAGGGCGTTGGCAAGCTCCTCTGTATTCCAGGGGTTGACGATAAGACTGCCATTGAGAGATTGAGCAGCACCGGTGAATTCACTGAGAATCATAACACCGTGGTTCTTTTGTTGTGTTGCGATGTACTCGTAAGAAACAAGGTTCATACCGTCACGAGTAGATGAGACCAGGCAGACATCAGAAACGGCGTACAGGGCAGTGAGCTCATCGAAGTTAACGGACTGGTGGAGGAAGTGAATGGGCATAAACTCGATGGTGCCGAACTTTCCGTTGATGCGACCAACCAGCTCGTTGACAACAGCGCGAAGATTCTGATACTCCTCGACATCTTGTCGTGAAGGCACGGCGACCTGAACCAGAACAATCTTGCCAATCCATTCTGGGTGTTCAGTGAGAAACACCTCAAGAGCGTGCAACTTCTGAGGAACACCCTTGATGTAATCCAAACGATCGACACCAACAACGAGCTTGACACCCTCGAACTTGCGGCTGAGAGCGGCAATGCGTTCCTGGACCTTCGGCTTCTTCAGTCCTTCGACAAAGTTATCAGGGTCGATTCCGATAGGGAAAGCGCCGACTGTCACAAAGCGACCGTTCCAGTCAACGCCGTTGGGGGTCGTAGGACACTCGAGAATGCGAGAGCAACTGCTAAGGAAGTGGCGAGCGTAGTCGTATGTGTGGAAACCGATAAGATCACAGTCGAGGAGACCAGTAAGAAGCGCCTCTCGTACAGGCAGAATTCGGTAGATCTCACTGCTGGGGAATGGTGTGTGAAGGAAGAAACCAATCTTGACGTTCTTCTTTGAGTTGCCGATTTCCTCACGAAGCATTTGAGGGAGCAGCATCAGATGGTAGTCGTGGACCCAAATAAGGTCACCGTCCTGAACATCTTTGATAACGGTCTTGGCGAAGAGGCGGTTGACTTCTTGATATGCGGCCCAGGCGGACTCGTCGAATGTGATCTCACCAGGGTGGTAATGGAAAAGAGGCCAGAGGATCGAGTCTAAAGATGTTCTGTTAGAAAACACATGGCTAGGGGTCAGAAAATCACCACTTACTTGAGAAACCATTGTAATGTCTGTCGGCAAGTTCGTCGTCGATAAAAACAGGGTGCGCGCCGTACTCGTCCTTTAGTCGTTGCTTCATGCCCTCGACTTCGTTGTCAGGGACCTCAAGACCAGGCCACCCGTACCACTGGAAGCTCGTGGTCTTGCTGAGACCGCTAAGTCCAGTGACGAGACCACCAGAAGACATGGAAAATGAATAGCTGCCATCTTCAGATCGCTTAATGGTGATGGGCAAACGGTTAGAAAGCAGTAACAGGCGGCCTGGGGCGGCGTTGCCGTTCTCTCCAACGGTCTCTGGCATTCTGGCGGTACTGGAAGAAAGATTTCAAAGATGAAGCTTGGAAGATGAAAATGTCAAGAGAGAGAAATGAGAGAGAGAAAGAAAAGGCTCGATTTCGGTGTGATCGGTGTCGTCGCGGCTCTTTGTCGATGGTCGATTCGATGCGATGGTCTGTGGAGGGGCAGGGAATTGACCTGGCAGCTGGCGCAAAGCCGAGAGGCGTAGATCCCCAGTAGACAGTGGGGTTTTGAATTTAGTGTAAGGAGCTTTGGGTTGTTGAGCAGCGGAACGATGACGCTATCGCGCGTAAGGTCAGTCGATTAATTGGAGAAGAGCGTGGTAAGCGGAGACAGTCGAGTATTTGAAGAATCAAGATTGATTGGTGTCTATCAGTCAGATTTATTTGATGATAAGACACGAGTAAATATGACAGTTCTGAGAAAAAGAAGGAACAATGTGGAAAGGGAGAGACCAGTGAGGTCTTATAAGAGGTAATGGACGGAACGAGACAGAAGCTGGACAGAAAGAAACAGGCAAGTACTGTACATACAAGGACAAGGATGGGTCTGAGGGGATAAGAAAAAACGGCAAGTGAGGGGCATTTTTTTACATTTTAGGTGCCCGCAACCAGTCATACCTTACCAAACAAGGTGTAACAATATTCACATGTACCTTGTTCTCAAGAGCCGTTGATGGTTTCAGGGCGATATAGACAAAAATACACCACGCTAAGCACCTAACCTAGTACCTAACCTGATATCTAAAGTGACGCCTAATGAGCAGAGGCTCTATACTGCCCATATACACCTGATCTGATCTGATTTGATCTCTTAATAACGAGCACAATGGTCCTCTCTCGTGATTTCTTTTGCCTCTCCTCGCAACAGCATTATCCCGCAAGCCGATACCTTCCGTTTCCCGGTTGACGTCTATTCGCTGAACATCGAGATCCGGGCCTTTTTCTTCAACCTGGCGAGTGGAGGGGGAGGCATTTATACGGCCCGGGCCATAATCAACAGAAGAACGACACCACATAATGCAAATGCCAAACACCATCGGACGCCTGTCACCCGGCCACGAGGTGATGCACATTCACCGGCAGTAGCAGTCAGAAAGATTCAGATGCGAACAATTACTCCCCACTTCTGTGCGTCCAATTATTGGCGCTGGGGCTATCTTGCAGCTCCCAAGATTTGTTCCGGAGCACAGTCCGGAGGTGTTTCCGGAGACGGGATCGATTCATCGGCCACTATAACGGGACCTCACGGGCATTGATTTTTGCGGTCTGCGCCTACCTATTTTTATTAAGGTACAGAGCCTAAAATGACGGGCAACTGACAAAAACCGGTCAAGAAAGAGCTAGTCTCCACATGCGTGATTCAAAGCTTGATCTCAAACATCTGATCCAATAGTGACGCATGCAGCACAAGCTTCTCTTCTTCTGTCTTCTATGTTGCAAAGCCCAACTTGTACTAGACTAGACCGTCAGATAATTTTACATATCCCAAGTGGACTTTGATATCACGCAAAAGCCAATCAGCCAATTGACAACAAGGGCACGACCATGTTTGTGTCTTGCTCAGGTTTGTTGGCCGGACCAGAATGTCCTGAGTATCTGCCATCTGCAAAAAAGCAATAAGGAAAGTCCGAGAATGATGAAACTGGTGATAGAACTTCGGAGTCACATTTATCCTCAGTTCTACCTAATTTATACCGGTAACTTGACTGGGCTGCAATGCTCCCTGCTACCAGTCTCAAATGGATGAGAAGTGCATACCCGTCGGCCCGGAAGCCGTGGCCAAACCAGTTCGATGCGCCTTTTGGATTGAATTTATTGTAAAAGATTCAAGTACTTGTGAATAAGATCATGCCGTACTCTGTACCTTCCATCCTCACTCGTCCAATGATTTCCCGATGTGAATGTCCATTTTCTATCACTCGAGGGAGGTTGCTTTTATTCTAACCATGGGAGTCACAGTGGAAATGTGGTTGCTTAAAAAGAAATACTCTCATGAAGCTGGACTCAAGATAAAGGGACTTATAATAGATGCCTTTAAGTACAGATAATTTCTTTACATCCATTAAGGCTGGGTGACCCACATCATCTAATCTTATCGATAAGCGCAACAAAGCAGAGCCTGTAATTTTTCTAGAATCAATACTGCATCGCGACCACTACGCATGATTATCAACTACACGCGCAACGCGCATTCTTTTGTCGCAACCATGGAGCAGTCCCAGGATTTTAAATCGCTCCAGGACACTGTCCAGAAGTCACTTATTTCGACAATCAAGACGGTGAACCGGATTGCAGCCGAGGATTTGAGCTTTCAGCGCACAGTCAATCCTAGCGTGGGCCAACAACTCGAAGATCGTACCTCACGAATTCTCGAACTGTCTACACGTCTACTCCAGTCGGCCGGTAAAGCATGCGGCGTCAAGGCGCCTAAGCTTGAGGATGTGGAAGATATCGAACTGAACTGGAAGGGTGTGGTCGATGTAGTCGATTCTACGCTCGAGAAGGCCGATACAGCTTTGGATGAATACACGGGACTTATCAAGAGAAAGGAGCCCCCTGCTTCGGAATCTGTATGCCAACCGTACTCCTACCAGACTTCTTTTACTGATACTTTTTGTCAACAGAACAAGAAACCCAAGTCAACGAACAAGGTCATCCGAAACGCCAACATTTCCAAACCTCAGCTTCACTTTGAGCGAAAGCCCGACAACTTTGAGCCTCCACCTTGGAAGCCAATGCTTACGTCTAAACCTAATGCCACGATTCCTCTGGAAGAAAGCCTCAAGGTTGTGCCTAACGAAAACGGCGTGCCGCAGTACGTCCCCTATACCCCTGGTCGCACATCCTTGTGACACTGGGCAACAACAATTACTGACTGTCCATCTACAGATATCAGCACCCTTACGAGCACGAGATTGTACGCATGACATACCCGAAACGAGTTCTCAAAGAAGCCGAGCCCATCATGTACCAGCCTGTCGAATCGACCAAAGCAATTTTTGTCGATACATATGAGGGCGTTCTGGAGATGCTGGAAGAGCTCAAGAAGGCGAAGGAGATTGCAGTAGACTTGGAACATCACGACCACAGAACCTATGTCGGACTTGTGTCTCTGATGCAAGTCAGCACACGAGAGAAGGACTGGATCGTGGATACTCTGCAGCCCTGGCGCCACAAACTCGAAGTTCTCAACGAAGTGTTTACCGATCCTAAGATCGTCAAGGTATGCAATTCGAGCTTAACACCGTGGGTCTTACTAACAACAACAGGTCTTTCACGGTGCGTATATGGACATGGTATGGCTGCAACGAGATCTGGGGCTTTACGTGAACGGTCTCTTTGATACGTTTTTCGCTTGTGACCAACTTCATTACCCGGCAAAGAGTCTTGCGTATCTACTCTCCAAGTTTGTCAACTTTGATGCGGACAAGCAATATCAGTTGGCAGATTGGAGAATACGACCGCTGCCCGAAGAGATGCTGTACTATGCTCGGTCTGATACCCACTATCTGCTCTACATCTACGACCGAATGCGCAATGAACTTGTCGCAGCCTCAGACAAAATTGATCCCAGTAAAGACCTCATCGGTCGAGCTTTAGAAAAATCGAGGGAACAGTCTCTGTCTCGCTTCGAATACCCCGGTTACGACGAAGCAACTGGCGAAGGTTCCCGGGGATGGTACTCTTACGTTCTTAAGAATTCTCATTTGTCTTTCGACAGTGAGCAGTTCGCCGTCTTCAGAGCCTTGTGGAGGTGGAGGGACGACATGGCCAGGAAGGAGGATGAGGGCATCAACTTTGTTCTCAGCACCAGGGACATAACAGAAATCGCCCGGATTAACCCGCCAGACGCAAAAGCCCTTCATAGCTTATTACCTCTCAATGCCTCACTGGCCAGGCCACGCTTCAACGAGATCTGGGAACAGATCAAGGAGACGAAGGCCAAGGGTGGCCAGAGCCTGCTCCACTTCTTCACTTCGATGGCGCCGGAAGGTATTATGAGGAATCGCCTCCCTACCGCAGCCAGAAAGACGACAAAGTTGCCAGACCTTGATGGAGAGGTCACGGTCAGTAGGCTGACCAGGTCGCAGTTATTTGGAGACATTCCAGTCAGCACTAAATGGGATGTTTCCACGCCCCGTCATGAAACTGATGACGACCTTATTCCCTTCCCTTGGCAGAAGTTTGTTCAACAAGGCACTATTGAGGGAGACGTCCAACACAATACCACCACCGAGCCGGTTGCGGCTCCTGAACACCCCAGTCATGTGGAAAATACAACGGACAGGGCTCAAGTTGAAGAGGAAGATGAGGAATTTACGCTGAAGAGAGGTCAGAAGCGAAAGTCACAGGCGGTGGAAGAGTCCTCTAGTGACGAAGAATCTGAATCGGCGGATTCAGATAGTGATGAGGAGATGCAAGATAACAGTGGAGTTATTTCCATCGAGGATGAGCCTGATCGCGCAGCAAACAGAAACGCTCGTCGTAAGCAGCGCAAGGCAGAAGAGAAGAAGGCCAAGGAGGAACGACTCCGACGACAAGAGGCTAAGCAGGCCCGCAAAGCTCAGAAGAAGCAAAAGAAGGAGGATGACAAGGCCACGGCCAAGAAGTTCGATGCAGTACCTTTCGACTATAGCACAGCTACATCGGTGCTTCACGCCAAGAAGGAAGCCAACGGGCAAGCAGATGTCAAGCCTAAGAAGAAGTTCTTCGACCCTTACTCGAAGTCTGCAGACACGGATATAAAGGGAGCTCGCAAGGCACCTCCTGTTAGAGGTGAGCGAAGCGCCACGTTCAAAAAATAAGGATGGGATAGTTAGTGTTGTGGGGATACTGGATAATCATGGCGAAACCAGGAGTTTGCGGGCTTAGACTACGGCACAAGATAGATATGCAGTTAATATCCTTATGTTCGTGTCTTTTGTTTCACTATTATTCCTGTTGCAGTAAACATTGATTTGTATTTGAAAATGTGGATTGAACATCATGGAACAAAGATCCTAACATCTATTTACGTGGCTGGTGATAGCAGAAGGACCAGAAAGTATGTTACAGAGACCATAATCCAACTCGCTTCGCCTCAATTATTATGCCCAGCCTCTAGTCTCTACTAGCTTTCCTTTACAATCAATTATTTAATCAAAGACAGGCTCCAGATTGCCGAGCCGTGGAGGCAGGCGTAGTACTGCAATTGTTGTGGTATGATTTTCAGGGTGCATCGGGCATCGAAGAGGGTAAATACTCCGATATTAACGCATAAGACTTAAATGCACGAATGAACAGGAGATGATAGCCATCGAAACACCCGGACATACGAATCGAATGATGGGGTTAAGTCTTCCTCCCTGTGAAACCCGAAAGCCATCCAATACCAGCCCGCGGAGAGACGATGGGATAATGCAGCTCCACTACGGAAGGGAGGCAAGAGCTCCCCGTACCCTAATTACCCCGGATTTTCTGACCTTCCCCGCTTTCAATGGCCCGGTCTCTCAACTGAAGAACTACCGAACTTGAGGCAAAGAAATAATGCTTATTGTTGTCGCGTGATGATAAGAGAGAAATATATGCTTTGTATTTCAATAACAACAGACGTAATTGATGCTATCACGAGCCAACGATTAAAAATAGGCAACTGTAGCCTGGAAAGTCAAATTGTCGCTTTCCCCTTGCGCTTTGACGAATCACAACCACTACGCAGCCATTTGGGGTTTGCTGACGGCTTGGATGCCACCGAAATATCCAAGGCACGCGGCGTGGATGGCTGGCATAACCAATCGCAGGGAGTAGGAAGGTGCCATCCAACAGGCCGTTCCTACCAAATGCAGAAACCTCAATTCGGCTGATTGCCCCCTTCATTCACTTGTACGGCAGCCGCGGCGTTGTCTTCCCCTCACTTTCTCTCTTTGTGACTCGGATAATCTTACTCTGTCCCTGTGCCATTACTCAAAACTTGGCTTGATCGATAACGACTCCATTTCCCTGTTTGTCATCTCACCTCTTTTCTCTTCCCATTCTTCTTTTATGATATCGTTTCTTACCTGTCTCTTTATCCTCTCCTAACCGACATTCATCGATCAGAGTCTCGCCTCGCGTTCCAAGAATACGATGCATGCCAGACAAGGATTTAGAATGCCTCTCCCACCCTCAACGGTCACCGGCTGTACCGCCACGCCCTGCATTGCATATACAATGCCTTGATCCTGGGTTTCCTTGGTGATGTGACACAATGGCTCGAACAGAAGGGGCGGGTTGCCAGGCAAGAGTCTCGGGTCATGTGATTCAAGTGAGGGGAAAGAGATGGGATGAAACCCAAGATGAGGCCTTCTTGTTCATTTTGTTTCTCCTCCTCCCCTCTATTGTAAGCGTCGTCCTGTTGATTGACAAGTCTCGGATCCCGATTTCGTTGCAGCTTTCGAATCGACTTACACAGGCAAAACGACGCCAACGCTTCAACCACTGTGGAGTAGGGTGGACCTTATTCAAGGGCACGATGATCTACCGAGTAAGTGAATACAGTCCAGTCTCGACAATGATCAGTGCAGTCCCAGAACAGTATACTAATACGGAACCAGAATCAATATCCTCGATGAAAGGCACGACATGGATCTGAGCCAGTGCTCAGGGTTGCGTCTCCAAGTTTCTCATCTCGTCCTTTCAAAGTTGAGCCTGTCACCTCTCGTTGCTTAGCAGATCTGGAACAGACGTGAGCATACGACACTGAGGTTCATGTGCTCCTATACGCTTCTGCGGAGCTTCTGAAGAGCAACGAGAGGACACCGACGATGGGCCTTGAAGCATGTCTGCTGTTGTCCACGTCTTGAGGTTGCCCCATGCTTTTGTTCACTTGCGATGTCCTTCGAATTCTGGTCTGATAGTTCCACGAATGTCCTCTTTCTCGGCTGGAGTCCGTCGATCGAGATAAACACTGCACCTCTGCTAACACAAGACGCCGTTTCTTCAATCACCCAAGAATACCTTGCTTAGAATACTGACAAGACGGTCTGTTGCTGTCGAAAGGCAAAATTCACACCATCACGCATTCGTGCTCACTTGAACACGCCGCGATATCCCATGCAAGGGATTTCAATGGTCGTATTCAAGACAAATCGTTCTGAGCTACAGCATTCTTCAGAGTATCTCGTCGTCCGCTGATCGTTCGCTTCGTTCGGGTTATTGTCATATTGCGTACAAGGTATACGATATATTGATGCTGACAATAATGGGCATGATCGACTATAGTTGTCGATAGTCATTGAAGACCACTAGATGTGGTACCTTGAGACTGATCGATTGCCTGGCCGGGCGCAGGTTCGAAGCCATTGCGTTTCGATTTGGGATTTGGCACCTACTCGACAGCTGTGACTACTCCAGATCAGCTCGACTCAATATTATCAGGTGGATTTGCGAGTCTTTACATACCCTCAAGGCAGCTCCACTATCAATCCCCTGGGACACTGAATCTTCACTCAACCCACTTCAACGACTCGTTCACGACTCACAATTGGTTTATGTGAGGGCGCTACAGCTAGCGACTCGCGCTAACAACCACGACTTTTGCACCGTGTGGGGTCAAGGTTTTGCATCACAGAAGAAACTTCAGCATCATGCCTTGAAACACAGGCATCCAGTAACAGAGGGGAGACCGCCATGTGCGACCGACCTTGAAGACGTCCGGGTCAATTCGGCTAAGCTGGCAAGACGAGTGTCTGCCAGCCTGACCGGTTAGCATGTCGATAAACCCCGGCACCGGCCCACGGGAGCTCAGGCATAGCAAATGCCTCATGTTCATGGAAGCTTTCATGCATCAAGAGGAGCTACTCGAAACGATGTCATCATTTCGAAAGTCTATTGAGACATCAATTAAAGACCCTGAGATGAAACCATTTTTCATATGCAAGACAATTCATTGAGTGATGAAACAAGGAAATATCCTAATGCATTGGAAGAAGCGGGATGAATGAGGCTTTTTATTTTACAAGTCGATCCCTGGGAGGAATTATGCCAGAATTTCCCCAACTCTAATCATAGAAAAGTGTCTATGATCAATGTCCATCCCAGTTCTCTATCCCGTCTATTACAAGACAACCTCCCCTCTATCGTGCAAGCTGGCAACAAGTGCGCCCGTGTCAAGTTTTTCAAGACACAGCATAATGCACGGCGCTCAGCAGCCTCCTCCGTCTCGTTGACTCGATCATTCGGCACGAGCCTACCCAATTGGCCGGGTGATAACTTAAGTCTGAAGGAGGGGTTAGTACACATTCAATCGCACGGACTCATCGGAATCTCGGTTTGACTTACGAACTTGGCCATGAGGGCAACCATCAGATCGAAAAGACCGATGGCCTCGACGAAAGCGAAACCCAGAATGGCGTAAGAGAAGAGCTGACCACGGAGGGCAGGGTTGCGGGCAACACCGTTGAGAAGAGCGGCGAAGACGAGACCGATACCAATACCGGCACCGGTAAGACCGATGGCGGCGGCACCCATACCCAAGTTCTTGGAGACCTCAACCATGGCCTGGGCGATCTCGGAGGAGTAGGCACGGCGCTGGACCTGGAAGGCGTTGCGGGTGGTGGCCTGGAGAAGAGTCTGACGCTTCATGGCCTGGAGGGGGCTGACGCCTTGAATCGATTGTGAGTGAATTGTTCATCGTGATGGGCGAGGTTCGATCGAGTCGGGTTCGGCACCGAGCTCAATTGAGCTCAAGAAAAATTTTGCCGCATCAAAAACTTACCAGAGATGGTTCGCTTGCTGGCAGCAGCGACGTTGGCGCGGACAGCAGGGCGAGCGGCCTTGACGGCCATCTGGGAGGCCAGGCGAGAGGCGAAGACACGAGAAGAGGCCATTGTGATTGATGTGTGAGGGGAGATGGTTGATGGTTGAAAGAGGGAGAGGCTGATGGAGGTTTAAAGAAAAGAGATACGGAGCTCAGCACGAGACAGGGCGGTAGTGGGAAAAGGAAAAGGGAAGAGAGAAAGCGTCTGGAGCCGGGAAGAAAGTGAGGATAGGTGGGCCCACACGGGTGGATATTACCAGGGGGTGTGAGGATGTCAGCCGGGGCAACGCCTGGGAAGAAGAGGAACAACGATCAATCCAAACGAGACGTTTTTACATGAAACCCAGGTGAGAATAGTGGCACAATCACTAACCAGACCAGAGTGAGATATCTACAAATTTCGGCAACAAGAAAGCTGCTGAGCAGCACAAGACCGCTGAAAAACGATGGGAATGGGGATGATATCACGGGTGCGAATTAGGCCAGGGGATCGAGCTCTACACGGGCTGTTTAGCCCTCGGAGGAAATCGGGTGGAGTTGACTTCAGCAATGCTGCACTGTGATTGCTCTACAAAGCCTGGGAAGACTTTCAGGCCTGAGGCTTTTACAGTCGGAGGGACGCGCTTGGCGGTGGACCATGATTCATGGGTGAAGCACAACGACGACCGCCAGCTGGGGGGTTGGGCCGGTGATGGAACGCGCACTTTGAGAATTCTCGGTACGAAGGAGGGACAAAGCCGGAACAACGAAGACCCTTACCAAATTGGACTAAGGCGCCCCAGGTCTATGAGTGTTTTGCGGGCAGCGGACAACGACGGGCCTACCGGATTTCCGAGACAGTAAAACAGCTGGTTTCAATGAGCTATATCAGCCAGATGAACATCTTGTTGAACGAATTGAACAGCATTCAATTGTTGTGGTTCAGGTCACCAAAAATTTCATCGCTGTCAATTCGAGGTACCACCCATGTCTAGCCAACGCTAAATGACAGCAGAAGTTTATATCAGGGCGGGTTGTCCGGTTTGTACCTGATAGAAGGTTGCCGAAATCGGGTTTTGATTGGCTGACACAGATGAACAGAGTGGCAGCTCTACCAGTTTTAGGTGAAGAACACACCCTTCTGAGCCAGAATACGCACAGTACTGAGTCAAGACCATTCAGTGGCTTCATAAAATACCTCGAACGAATCAATCGAGGGATTTTCCACGTGGGTGGATCAGAAGAGGCGCTTCAGTGCACTGAAAGCAAGAAAGTAAGATCCCCGGAAAGACGCAGATGAGATGAATTGAGATTGTTCGTCCTCCAGTAGAGATCTGAGACGAATGCTTCACAATACACTGTGAGGTTCGAGATCATCAGTACAATATTGCGGCGTAAAGCTTGATGAGCTTCAGAGTAGCATTCATGGCGAAGCTCTGTTGCTCTCTATACAGTAACGGCTTTATGACGCGATCCTGGCATCAATTCGGAACGAAGTCAAACAATGTCTTGACTCAGATATCTAAACATTTGTACATCAAAACGATGCAGCATACCAGCATAAAATCAACAATCCTCAAGCTGAATGGCAGTTCAATACAAAAAAAGCTGGCAATTGATAGTGGGTCTGGTACTCGTTATCCTTGGATTGTAACTGGAAAAATTTTCCCACTCGATTGAACTGCCATTGAAAGTTTAGGTTTACAGTACAGTGCGTAAATGGCTTCCACTACAACGGATGGCTGCAGCCAGCTTCATACAGGAGCCATCACAGAGGTCGGGTGTGACGCAGCCATACCAATTGAGGTCTCAAAATTCATTCTAAACTTTCTGTTCTGTCGATCAGCTTCATTACGAGAACGCCATGATTCTGACAGTGCTGTGTTCTGGCTTTGCTTCAGCCCTGTTTGTTTCTCGTCAAAGAAAACTCAGTACTGTAGAATGAATAGTTATGAGCTGTCAAGCCATTATAGACTCACGAACATGTCAAATAGATATTGGTTGTTGAGGTGCGGAAGCATATGAGATGACACTGTGCACAGCCTGATTGGAGGTTCACAGCCTTGTCTGAGATACAGTGCATACTACATAGTGCGTCTATCTTCAGCCAGCTAAGATAGGATCTTGAAACCAGAATCAGAGGAGCATCCCCATATTTCACATTGGATCTCATCTCAAATCTCTATCTCCATAATACCTGCAAGACCGCAGTAGACAGTGGTCGTGGCGTAGTCTGGGGCCGACCAGGGCCCGCCTATACATACAAAAAGCTGCCGAGTCTACTGTACCATCGTCAACTTTTTAGACTGCAAGACAGAAGCCAAATCGGCGAAAAATTTTCGGTCCAAGGGGGGGGCGTGCCAGAGACAACGCCTTCGAACAAGGGCAAAATCGGGATGGACGGACCCTGTGCAAAAGTTGAAAGCTTGGTCCAAGCTCTTTACCTTTTTGGGAAAGCTTATGGCGTACTGTCTGATGCTGTAAATACGTGTTGAAAGAATAGATAGGAAAGAATCAAGTCAGATTGGCTATTTTATAGAGCCATTGGCTCTTATAAAGCATCCCAATATACACAGCGGGCCATTCTCTATCTTCTGGATACCAATGCCGATATTGTTTCCACTGTTTGTGCTCTGAAAATGGCAACGGAGATCTCTCGGATCGGTCTGTACGAGACATGCCACCACTGAATTCCATCATGACACCGCTCCGGGACGGGTCAGGACTCAATTGCATGATAGAGTCCTACAGGGGTCATATAGAGCATCAGACACTTGTCTGCACCTCCGTACGGTACAAGCGTCTCAACATTTGACAACTCAATGGCTTATGTTGTACAACATCAAAGCTTTGGAACATCATGATTGATATCAAGAGGAAAGCCAATTGACTAAACAAGGGGGTATCACTGTTGCCGAAGCGTCTAAACTGTCTATGCTTACACCATATATCGCCAATCCTGGCACCGCCATTACTCTTCCTCCTCCTCTTCATCTTCCAACGCTGCAGGTGTCTTGATCGCGTAGCCCTCTTCGAACCCAGCAGGATCGCACATATGCTCCAGGCTGATCCGATTCTCTGCCACATACCGACGGACCGCTTTCTTGTCTATACGGACTCGCGGTACTGTCTTCACTACTGTGACCACACCTTTATTAACTCCATCAGCAGCAGGTGAAGTTTTCGTCTCCTCATGTTTGCCTTCCTCCGCATCATCGTGGGCGGGCTTTTCCTCAGGCTTACTGGGGCCTAAGCCCGCCTCTTCGACGACACCCATATCTCGCAGTACTGGCAGACAATCTTCAGGAAGAATCCACGTCGCTTTACTGCAATCGTTGAGGTCCACAAGGACTTCTTCGTCAGGACTCTTGGCTTCCAAGTCAATGCTCAACAGCCATCTTGCGATTTCGCCAGCCCAATAGCGTTTGTATCCCTTCCTGCCAAGATCCGAAATTGGTTTTTCCGGTCCGCCCAGGATCCCCTCTCTTCGCGAGATCTCATACGAAGCTCCCATTAGCAAAGCGCCGAGACCTTTGCGTTGCCACGGAGGGAATATGAGAATACACGCGAGATTGTTACTATCCCACGACATCTTCTCTTTGGAGAAGAACCCAGTGATCCGAGGCAGTGGGGGTTCAGAGTCTATCGGCCGGGCCGGAGGGGTATAGACAAGCAAGAAGTAGTTGAAGCCTGTGACGTCGAAGAAGACAGATTTGTTATCGAGGAACAGCTTTGCAAAGAGCGATAGGTTCTGGCAAAACAACTGAGGGGATGTGTTAGCATCAAGGCTCTTTGGGTCGCAGCATATGAACTCACTCCGTCTCTCTCTCCATCCACCTGCCAGATGCTCCATTCTCCTTCATCTTGTACCAACTCTTCTACATATCGAACATTTCCCTCTCCTTTGCGTCTCTTGGGTCCAGAAGCTTTATTTTCGTATGGTACAAGAATCTTCCTACGCCCTTGGGGATGAATGTAGATCTTGCGTCCTGGTATCTGGGTTTTCCGCTCGCATACATGCATATGTTGACACCAGGGCATCAGTTCTTTGGAGTATTTGAAGCAGCTGGGGCAGACGTATAGGCGATCGACTGCCGGCGGTGATGTACCCCCTGTGGCCTGGCCCTTGGCACCCGCCTCTTTGCTGCCAGTCTTGGCTAGATGGTGTGATGACTCACCCAGCACTTCCTTGCCGTAACAGCTAGGGTACCACGTGCTGAAACACATATTACCCAAAACTACTTTGTCGATATTGCGGTCGGTTCGGAGAGGCGGGCGTACTGAAGGGGCCACAGGGGGCTTTGGAGGGTGGACTGGTGTAACTGTAGGTGGCGGCGGTCGTTCGAGTATACGCGGTGGTTGCGCTGTAGGGCCATGAGGTCGGACAAGAGCTGAAGGTCGTTGCAACGAGTTGCTATGCGAATGAGGGACGTGATATGTAATTTCAGGCGCTACCAGATCTGAAAGCGGACGCCCGCCTGCAGCGGTAGGTCGTGGTGGTGGAACGGCCGTCATTGTCGATGAATGGGGAGGCGAAGGTGCCCTTATTGCTGGGCCTGGTTGTTCAAGCGGAGCCCATCGCAGTACAGGAGGAGATGTTTGTGATTGTGTTTGCGCCTTGTTTGGGGCGGTAGTACTGGATTGCGCCTGAGACGGCTGAGGACGAGCTGCTGAAGTACGATTGCGCTTCTGTTCAGGAGAGGCTGTTTTTGGAGAACTTGATAATAACGGCGGTATTACAGGCGGCGGAACAGCAGTTTCGGTACGTTGTTGAGGTTGAGGTTGTGCTGGTGATGCTGGCGGTAGAACCGGGGTTTGACGCGTCGCCCTACGCGCGACGGTGGGTTTAGCTTGAGGATCGGAAGAGGTCGGTTTGGGTGCGGAGGCAGAAGCAGAAACAGAGGCGGATTGCGATTGAGACTGGGAATCAGCGGGGTCTTGGTCTCCTCGCTTGCGCTTTTGAGGCATCGCTGTGCGACCCTCGACTCGAACAAGAACGTGGTTGAGCGAGTAGCAATTAAATCAGTACCAGTACCAGTACCAGTAGGTAAGGATGCGCCAGGACGTATTGGGATGCCGTCTCAGTTTAGATCGAATGTCAAGTTACAGTGGTGGAAGAGAATTGATTTGTGGCAGAACAGAAAAGGCTCGTATTATTAATTTGAATATTTCGTATATGAGTTGTTGAAAGAGCGAATAGAGTCATTCAATTAGATAGTTCTAGGTATAGATAGATAGGCAGGAACACATGATATGGTTGAGGCATAGACTGGACTGTGACTGGGCTGCGGGCATAAAACGCGACGCGGGGACGGACGGACAATAGGTGCAGTCAGTGAACAATTAACGCCATCACGTGCGGGTCTGTCTTTGGTTTGTTTCATCTTGTCTTGTCTCATCTTCTGAAGCAGCCGCAACCAGCCAAAAGCTTACATACTTGGTGTTGAGTTTCTAAAAAGTTAATCACTGGTTCAAAATAACCTCACTAATTCAAAGCTGGTTTCGGTAGCACTTTATTCTCAATTTATGTTGCTACACTACAACTATATAAATCATATCGACAGAAAGGACTGGCTACTGTTTCTCTGCTATTCGACTTATTCGATCCAGGTCATTTGAATAAAAGCTCTCGCTTACCCTCAGCACAACTCCAATCAGTGACGCTTCAAAGAGCAGCTCGGCGCATGAGCACCCATAACTCGCTCCAAGGTCTCATCGCCCTCCTCCCAGTTCTTGATAAGTGTCAAGAGTCGGCGACGAGCAAGGCCAGCATCGCGGTTTCGGTAAACACTGTCGATTTTGCGAACATCAGTCTTGTCACTGACAAGCCATCGTCGCTCTTCCTCCATGAACCGGTTGTACGACACATCCTCGCCGTATCGGGCCTTAATATTGGCAGTAAGGTGTTCCTGCACAGCCTTGTTGAGCTCGATCTGAGGCTTGGTCTGCTCAGCGGGATTGGCGAAGCGTGTGTCAACGGTGGGCTTGAAGGTTGCCGGTTTCAAGGTTGGGTCTGGCAGAACCGAATAGGCTGTAAAGCAGACGAGAGTTGAACTCTTGAGGACTGCTTCAGATATGACCTTGAGTGCCGGGGGTGTCATGGGCATATGTCCAAAGTTGATGTAGGCCAGAGAGTTCTTGGTCTGAATCAGTTGCTGAATGGTCAGCACAGCTTCATCCTCGATGTAATTGTAGGCCTGTCCGAGATCCTCAGTGGCATAAGCCTGTCCAAGATCAAACACTTCAAGTGTGGGATGACCGGTAGCAGCCTTACAGAGCGCAATGGCACCTTTGGTGCTGACTCCAATCGACTGTAAGAGCAATCGAGCCAGATACGGTGCCTTGGGCAATGCTTGAGTGAGGGCCTCTGCGCCATCATCGCCAAGAGGGTTTGATGATGCATAAATGGACGTCAATCCGCAGTGCGGAGACAGAAGGAACTTGCCAATCGCCTTGGCGCCCTCGGTCGAGATTCCACTGCCATTGAGGTAGATGTGCTTAAGAGGAAGTTTGGCACCTTCGGGCATCTTATGGTCAACCAAGCGGTTGAACAGGTCTGCAACTCCTCGATCGCCCAGTTGGGTCTGATCAAGGTCGAGGGTTCGCAAATTCTTGACGCCAGTGATGAGGCGATACACATCCTCCGAAGCGTCTGCACCAAGTGGGTTACGCTTGAACCAGAGATTAGTGATGGCCTCGGATTTGACCATGGCATCGACTAGAATCTTGAAGCCTGGGCCGTTGATGCAATTTCCGGCGAGGTACCAAGTGTCCATCCGGTCAGGGAGGTCGGTGATGAAGTTGGCGACCTCATGAGCACCAACAGGACCGATGATGTTATTGCCCAGAAGGAAATGTCGGACAAACTCATTAGGTCGGAGCGAGTCCATCAGCTTGCCAATGTGATCAGGGCCAACAACCATTTTGCAAAGATCCATACGACCATCTTCATAGACGACACCTTTGCGAAACTCGGCACCTTTGACACCATAGTAAGGCTCGCCTCGTCCACCGTCGAGCTCAAAGCCCTTCTCATGGCCATCCAACTCAAAGGTGCCACCATTCTCAAGATGGTTCAAAAACGGTGCCAAATCGGCCTCGTGGGCGATCTCGACTGGCATAGGGATGGCCTGTACACCGTCAAGAGAAACGGGGCGCTTGGCAGGGTCCCAAACACCCTGGGACAGAATACGAGAAGCCCAAACAGGCGCCTGCACGCCAGGAGCAGCGCCGCTGGATAAGCCCAGGGTGGTATGACCGTTGCGAATAGTGGCCCGCAGGATGTCATATCGTCGCTGCAAGGCGGCCCAGGCGCGAAGGCGTACACGATCGGCATCATAGCGGATGATGGCTGTCAACGAACCCTCGTGGACAGGGTAAAGCATCGGGGCCATAGCTACGGCCAGGTTGTGGCGAGCAGACTTGCGGCGAGGAAGGTCATGGAGAGCATCGTCAATGCGATGCTTGTCCAGTGGCAGGGCAATGATCTCATCTACAGTAAATGGATGAGATGGGTTGAAGCCAGGTAAGTGCTGCTCCAGATCAACGAGACTCTTTCGGCAGAGGCGAGCAAGGTGGATTGCGTCGTCCATATCTACCGTATCGGAGTGTTTGGCTGGCGGAGGTGATGCTATTGCATGTTGAGGTGGCATTGAGAATGAGGGCGGTTCAATAGGTCGTAGCTCAGTAGCGGTGGACATGTTGGACTCGTGAGTTTGGTTTCTGGTGATAGTGTTGAACTTGGTGTCTTAGTGAGTATTGCTTATACCAGTGGTAATGCACATATATATAGCTAGTTGTAAATGCAGGCTGGTATACCGAAAGTCAAATCCATTCAGCCTTACAGGTGGATACCGATGTCTGCTGCAACAGTTCCGTCAAAGTCATGTCAAGCGCAGGGCGTCTAGGACTTTGATGCCAATTCTTGTTCCCACCTAATGAGTCAACCTTGAGCTTTGATCCATGCTACCCAAGCTTTCTATCAGTTTCTATTGGCCTCTTACAGGGAATATACTGGCTTCTCATTCCAGAGATCCAAATCTGTGGCTATGTGTCAGGGATTGGTCTTGATATCGATGAGATTCAAGCGGATGTTTAAGATCAAGATCGTGGCTCAGCCATGACTTGGTGTAGGCAACGACATGGAAGCCCCACACCTGTCGATATAAGGGCGTGAGATCGACATTTTTGTAGTAATAAATCATATATCCGATGGTCTGCCTAGCCGGATATTCTTTTGTATTGCTATATACATATGTACCTTTGGTGTTTTGATGCTTGCGATTGGTGCCTCGGTTGTTGTATAGAAATGGGTGACAACTCCATTGTTACTCGAGGTCAACCTTTATACTCAGTACGAAGTAGCAAGCACAGCACTAAGAAGGAAAGGTACAGACATCAAATGTACTATTGAAAAGAAAATTCAAGTTTTCTTAAATTTTATTCCACTGTCAAGTGTGTGTGTAGACTGACTTTGGTTCGATTTCGGAAATGTTTCCTGAGCTCCAGGGTAACAAGATTCGCAACACCAAAACTGCTGCCTCATCCTCGTCTAAGTCTTTTCGGCTTTGTCTGGACCTACCCACCTACAGTTAAACAGCGCAATTACCAATGGAGTTATGCCACTACCAAGTCAAATAGAAACACCTGCAAAAAAGAAGAAACAATAGTACCATCGACAAACAAACAAAACAGTCAAGAACAGCAAAAAAGAAACAACATGAGGAACACCGGATTTGAACCGATAACCTTCAGGAATCCCCAAAGAAGCTGTTGGACAGCTCACTGGAATCTGACGCGCTACCGTTGCGCCAGCTCCCCAAGTTTTTGATGTATGAAGCAGTTGTAAACTGGCCTCAAATGGATACGATTTCAAAGAATCCTTGCTGTGAAAAAAATGTTTGTTGGTTGTTGAACAAAGGAAAAAAAGAAATGGCGTCTTGAACAGACGGGTTTTGATGTGAGGAACACCGGATTTGAACCGATAGCCTTCAGGAATCTCCTACAACTGCTGGGTAAGCAGTGCACTGGAATCTGACGCGCTACCGTTGCGCCAGCTCCCCACTTGTTGTTAAAAGCTCAACTAACTGATCTCATATACCTGTATCAGAAAAGGACCCAGCTCAACTCGTAAATATCTGATAAAGTCCCAACATGCATTCATAGAAAGCAGAATACCGTAAACCATGCAGTAACATGTCACGAGGCAAAGGAAAATATCAACACTCTGCCTTGCTCAGGATTATACTGCCATAATCCACCAAGATGAGATACAGCCTCAGCATAGTAGGTATCAGTTATGCAAAGGCATATAGCCTATGTCCACCATGCAGAATTAATTATCAAGTAGAAACCACTGACGAGAAGCTCAACGTAAACATAGAGAAACCGAATTCATAATCTAAAATTCAACCCCTCTGTACCAAGCATTTAATACATACAAGAAGGTCATGAGTTAAACCTCCATATCCCCCGAAACCTTCCCTCCTTCTATCACCAAATTCCAGCAGACAACCACCATCACTCTAAGCGCCAAGCGGGTCATAAGTAGAAATTACAGCTAAGTAAGGCTGACGCTGTCGGCAAAGAGAAACTCTATGCTTTATCAAGGGCAGATCATGTACAAGCTCTACCAACTTAGATGCCATCGAAGTCACCGCCGAGGTCATCCTCGTCCAAATCTCCCTCCTGGATTTCCTTGGCCATCTCGCGCTCGCGCTCGCGAGCCTCCTGGGCGTTCTTCAGCTCCAAACGATGTTGGTTCATGGGAAATCGCATTGCCTAAAGGGAAAGTAATTAGCTTGATTCAGTTGTGATAAAATGTGGGAGAACAAACCTTGACACTCTCATCGTGGAGAGCTAGACAAGCCCGGATTCGGTCGTGGAAAGCCTCGCCGGGCTCACGGGTAGCATACACATCACCAACCTCCTTGCTCTTCATGAAACCCCTCTCGCGGTCCAGAGTAGCCTCGATCACACCATCACGAATGGCCTTGGCAACAATGTACTCCGCCGACTCCTCACTACCGAGCTGAAGACGGATGCAGATATCGCGAAGGGAAATTCGGGAGTAAGATAGAGACATCATGCGGATACCTGTCTTGATAACGTTTTGTCGTAGACGCAGGATGAGGCTGTAGGTACCGTCTCGTCGGAAGGTATCGGCATGATCAGCGATCGCTGTCTCGAAGTCCTCAAGGTTGCCAACTCTAACCGACTTAACCAACAGGAAGTAAGGCTGAAGAGCAGCCTCCATAGTTGGCTGACGGAACATAGCTCGATCAGGAATATCACCCATCAACAGCTCCACAACGTAAAGGAGCTTGGTAGCTGTCTGAGCGAAGCCGAGGGCACAGCTACTGGAAGGAGCCTTGCGGGTGGCAGCAGTGAGATGCTCGTGGGCCTCAGTGTAGCGGAGCTGGATGGCGCGGATACGGCCAAGGTAGTAAAGGAATCGCGCTACCTGGTTGTTAACAGCGTTCTCGGGGAACTGGGTGTGCGAGACGAGGAGATCAGCCTGGTTAATGTGCGAAGTAGAGAGATAGTTTCGCAGCAAAAGGACGATGACGGAAGCTTGTGTGTCGACATCCTTTCGTAGCACGGCGGTGCGAAGGGCGGCGAGGAGAGTAGGTCGAATGGCGACAACGGGAGACTGAGGAGAAGGAGGCAGAGGGGCGATCTGCTCGCAGAAGACAGAGTAGTAGAAGTAAACCTTTGCAGACAAGGAGTCAAGTGTGCGGCGGTTGAGAGACTGGACTCTGTCTGAAAGGTACTTGGAGAAGTCGGCTCCACGCTGAAACTGCTTTGAATCGAACAGGTAAACTTGGACGAGGATACCGAGGAAGATATCGATCTCAGGAATGAGGTCCTTAGCTTCCTTCTTGGAACCGTTCTTGCCAGATGTCTTGGCCTCGTCGACTTCCATCTCTGAACTCTGTCGACCAAGAGTAACATCCTCGCGCTCAATGGCAGCCAGAAGTGGCTTGACAATAGCACTCGAGTTGGCGGTAGCAGGGAAAGCCTCAGAGATGACCTGGGCAATGATATCGGGTGTCAAACGCTTGCGGATAATAGAGATAGATCGCAGGGCGCGGAGGGAGAATCTGGCATCGAAGAGGGCCACGGCGCGGTCTATCAAAGCAAAGTTGCTCTTAATATCTGTTAAGATACAGTGTTAGTGCTTGTTCTGGGGGACCTTGTTGAGCTCCTACGAGCTTGCTACTCACCTGCGATAGTCTGCACAACAGGGTCAACCTTGACCTCCTCCTCTTCCTCCTCCATTGACACATCGCCTTCAGCATCAGCCTTGTCAGACTTTTTCGACTTAGAAGGAGGAACGACAACAGTCATCTCTTCGTCGCCGTCCTTGGCAGACTTCTTGCCCTTGGGCTTTGTGCTGTCCGTCATCTCAACGTCCTTGTTTTTCTGAACGTTGTTGTTACCGGCAGGCTTCTTGCCGTTATTGTTTGGTGCCTTGCTGGGCGGCATGGTGAATATCTATGTATGATGCGAAGAAATGAGGCTGAAACTGTCGGAGCAGGAGCTGCAGATGACGATAGTGGGAGAAGACCGAGTCGTGCGCGCGCCTCAACTTGTCGCAGCGTTTGCGTAATTGAGTGTGGAGGAAGTTGGCGATAGCAGTAAACGAGATACTGGGGGTGCGGGTACGAGATCGGTGTCGAGGAGGGAGACCGGCGAAAAGGTCAAGACAATGATCGTCGTGGTGAGTTTGGTAATGAGATTGGGAGAGGTTCAAGGTGATGCTGCTGCTCGCTGCTTGGTGCTAGCTCACCAAATGGGGACCGGGGCTTGGGTAACTGGCCAGTGGACAACTGAGGCGACAACGGAAAGAGACTGAAAGGGCAGTAAAGATACCTGGCTCAGGCGGTGATCTAGCTGCACAGGCAGGTACCGCCAAAGTACTCGGGAGCTAGGGCGTTACCTTAATAAGCTGGCATTCTGTGGGGCACGACAGTGACGTCTCGATGTTGCCTGCAGCTAGTGTTTTGCACAAAGTACAGGGTAATATTTATGCAAGCTTATACAGATTGTGCAAGACTCATCAGCTACATGATAAGAAAACTACAACCACTGAAAGTTATAATTTGACTGAGCACCAGGTTTGTAGCTCTCAAATATGTCTCGTATTAACTTTGTAGCTTCACTAAGCCTGACATAAAAATGTAAATTTAGTGATAAACAAATAACGAGTGTTAACATCCTTAGAGCGTACAGTCGTTTTTATTACAATATATATGCAGCCACTGTCACAAGTAGAGTGTTTAAAGCCAACAGGTTTTCATTTATTGGTCCTGTAGTTAGTACCAACTATTTCAGACGCTGCTTTCTTCTTCTCCTATGCATTCTGGTACAGCTTCTAATTAAAAAAAAAAGCATCCCTCATACCGAGTTAGAAATTCCTATTACGCCAGTTTATCCCGGGTATACACCCAACGCCTCTTTTGAGAAATACAAAATACCCTGCATTGCTTTTCATTTTCTTCTTGTTTATCCGGGTTTCTCTGGTTGACCACATCTCTTCCATGTCTCAAAAGGATTTACTCGCCCTTACCGGGCATAACCTTGGCAGCCTGGACTGCACTCATCTTCGCTATCCAAGCTGTGGATGGCATAATCTTTCGGACGGTGCGGAGTTCGTCAGATGAGTAGCCGGGCACACGGATGTTGTAGGTTCGCTCCAGCACAAGTTGAATATCGCGGATCTCGAGCACCTTAGACCCGCGCTCCTTTGAGTTTCGACAAGCCGCATGCAAAACGCTGTCAACAAACGAGTCTGCCATGTTCAAAACGTTCTGAAATCAAGTTAGCCGTTTTATCTGAGTTTCATGAAGCGATATTGCTTACCTCTTCCACTTCAGGGGTGAGTAGGTTTCCGTCCTGCCCTTCGGCTGGTCCTCCACACACTTGGCGGACAAGCTCATCCAGCTTCTTCTTGCTCAAAACGTGATCTCCCTCAGCTTCGTGGTTATACGCTGGGATTCTAGCCATCGCAGGTTGGTTCATGACACCGCCGAGAGTTCCGCTTCCTTGAGACATTGTAGGGCGACCGGCGTTAACTCCGCCTCCGACAGAAACACCTTGGGGCACAGCAGTGGCCTTCTCAGGAAGCACCTTGGGGATGGGCATCTTGGATTGCATTGGGGTTTGTTGAGGCTGCGGGGGATGTGCGTGAGGGTGGCCTTGTGGAGTAGGTTGCTGAGGAACATTAGGCCCCATAACGCCTTGATTCACAGCGCTGCCTGGTGTTGGTGTTCCAGCTTGGGCAGGGCGCCCAGGCACCTGCGCACTTCCAGGAGTGTTGAGAGTTTTGTTCGCCATCTCAATAGCAGCAGAGTGACTGAGAGCTCGCTGGGGACCCTGAGGACCCTGCGCTGTCGTTGGAGCCGCTGCGGCAGCAGCCTGTTGCGGCGTTGGGATTCGCGGAGCATTCTGCTGGGTTGGTGTTCCAACCTGTGCTTGCACGGCTGTTTGTGACATCGCGGGGTTAATAGGAGCAGTGCCGGGTTCTTGTTTGACCTGGACTGGTGCCTGTGGCAGTTGTTGCTGTCCAGGCTGGGGAGTTCCTTGTGCCGGGCGCACTTGCGTTGGTGCCGCTCCTGGTGTTCCGTTAACAGGGGAGGCTCGGCTCACGGCTGCTAACTGTTGTTTGGCAACCTCGACAGCAGCGTTTACAGGTGGAGCGTTATTCTGGTTGTTGTTTTGAACCTGAGATGTTTGAGGTTGAGTTTGAGGAGCCTGTGGTTGCGACTGTTGCGGTTGAGATTGCTGTTGTTGCTGCTGTTGTTGCGACTGCTGCTGCTGGGACGCTTGTTGCGGTTGCTGCTGCTGCGCTTGACCCTGTGGCTGTTGTTGCGTTGCAGTCTGTTGACCTGCAGCAGGTTGCTGATTTCCTTGCTGAGAAACCCTCGCCGCGTTTTGCGCCGCTTGTGCCTGTGCTTGACCAGTGCCTTGCAGGTTACCTTGCTGCTTTCGCACGCTGTCAACCCACTTGTGAGCATCGGAATGCGCCTTCAGTTGTTGGTCTTTCCTAATCTGAAGTTGCCTCATCTCGTCTTCCTTGAAGGGCTGTCCAGCTAGATTTCTGTCCGCAATAAGCTTATCGATTTGGGCAACCTTCGACTTGCTATTATCCATCGTCATAAGTGCTCTCGTGTAGCGCTGCTTGATCTCCTCCACCCACTTATTCGCGTCGGCACCTGATTTTTCGGCTACTTGAGCAGGAGCTCGGAAGTTAATCTTAGCAACGTGCTGGAGAATGTGCTCGGGAATTCGGTTCTGCTGAGCAGCGGCACCAGCTGCTTGATTACCAGCTACAGCACCGGCCGTTTGTTGCTGCGGTTGAGCCTGAGCTGTCGTTTGTCCGGATGGGTTCTGTTGCAATTGCGGACGAGCCTGTTGGTTTTGCGCATTCTGATTTTGTTGCATCTGAGTGCGTCGCTGTTGGATTTTTGTAATAAGCATTTTGGAAAACTCGATGATCTTTTGACGCGCGGCAATGTGCTCTTGGCTGTTCTGAGGAGAATTATTCGCCTTATTCCAAAGCCCTTGCAAGCCTGCCTCATACTTGGACTTCTCATCCTCACTCAAGGTCGGCAGACTTCTTATTTGGTTGGGCTGATACATCGGCGGTGGTCGCTGTTGAGCTGCTCCAGCTGCACCTTGCTGTTGGCCCTGGCCCTGCTGACCTTGCTGTCCCATCTGAGGATTCATGATGGCTATGGTAGACAGCTGGTGTTCGGCGTCGAGGTGGGAATAGATGCGATGGACAGGGTGCGCAGGACAATATTGGAACACAATCTGTACAAAATACCAAGAAAATTTGATGTTCTTCTTTCAAATGTAAGGAAATGAGGAACAATTTGTTTCAATATTAAGACAACAACCTTAAAATGTCGAACCTGGTGTCGAGCTTGAGCCGCGATTTGTGAATAAGTGACACTCCACGGACAGACGCGTTAATGAAGTCAGTACCACGACCCGGAAAAACGTCGGTCTAATACTTGGATGTCTTGTTAGCTGGAAACTGCCAGGGTGTCAAGGGTGTCTCTCTTGTTGGGAAACACAGCTTCCCTTTCCGTGTGGGGTCAGATTAATGGAAATCGTCTAATACGACCTGGGTTAGATTCCAAGCACTTGTCATGAAAGTCTGGAGCTAGGTAAGGATTGTACTGTAGAGCATTGTACCAAATGTTTGTTGTCATCTGTCATCATTGGTTTTGCGGACCTCGAAGTAACAAGCTGTATTTTAGTTGACCATGATTCGCTCTAAATGAGTGTGCCGAAGACATGAAACCTTATCAATACCTGTATGTATCATTCAATGGTACTGTACTGATGCAAACACTTTGCGGAGTTCTCTAAGCTGGAACCTTCACAGCGGACAGCTTAAGAATCGTCTATTGGTGGGCTAGCGTTAACTATTGCTACCTACCTTGAGCTTTAGCCAAGGTACAGCAAATGAGGAGTTAACGGTAAAAGCTCTGGCAAGGTAAAGTCGTAGGCAAGGAAGGGTATATCAGTAAGCTCCAATATCCCCAACGATACAAGGGTCCAGCTTTTCCGCCAGGGTCTTTACTTTATCCATTTCATCTCCACCATAACCCGTCCATCCATCTTCTGTGTTGTGTTGTCTTCTTCTCTTCTTTATTCCTTTCCGGCCCATCTCCCTCAAGGTTGACATTGATTCGCTTGCGCCATTAATTCCCATCTCCGCCAATATGCGCTTCTCATCGTCTACTGTTCTCGCGGCTCTGCCCGCTCTGGCTGCCGCCCAAGACTCTCCCGTCGACCAGTACAAGGCCCAGTTCCAGAATGTCATCGGCCAGTTCGCTTCCTACATTCCTAACCCAGGCCACCATGACCCCGTTGCTGCCGCCGAGGCCAAGGCTGGTTCCATGAGACTCAACGTCTTGACTCTAGAGAACTGGAAGGAGACTCTCTACGAGCCCGTTGCCGCTGGCGCCACTACTCCCGAGGAGTGGTGGTTGCTCGTCTCTGGTGGAAACAAGACCTGCTATGGTATGTTTGATGATCTGTGATACAATCGCGACCCTCTATGTGTTATGCGACTTGTACTTGTCGCAATATCTGGTGGATTGACCTCAAGCTAACGTATGATCAAAGGTCGATGCGGAACTGTCGAGCAGGCCTTCAACGAGACCGCTGCCAAGTTTGCGCTCCTCGAGAACACTCCCCACATGGCCTACTTGAACTGCGACAACCAGCCCATTCTTTGCAACTCCTGGTCTGCCGGCCCTCCTAGCCTTTACATCTTCGATGTGCTTCCCGAGCCCGCGCCCGTCGAGATCTACAGCAAGAGACTCAACTTGACCACCACCACCTCTGACACTCTGGTCGCTCTCCAGGCCTCTGGTAGCAAGGACGAGTTCCATCGCCATACCAGCGCTTGGTTCCACCCCACCAACGGCAAGCTCGCCGAGTACGGCCTGGCTATTCCCTTCGGTTACCTTATGTGGGCCATGAACCTGATTCCCAACTGGCTTTTCATGCTTGTTGTGTCATTCGGTAGCCGCGCCATGATGTAAGTTTTCCTTGTCCATCGATGATCCAGGATGCTAATGTTGGATAGGTCTCGTCGTATGCAAGGTGCTCCCGGTGCTCCTCAGGCTGGTGCTCAGCCCGCCCGATAAATCCATGCTGGCAACTCCATGCAAGGTTGATCGGAGCCATATTCAGTTGGTCGATATCTAGTAATAAGTATCGAGTTATTTGAGTAGATTCAAAATGTATCATGACTTTCGTACGAGCTCGTTATGGCGTTTGCGGAGTGACCTGTAACCTATGACTTGTTCTTGCAAGCTGCTTCCACGTTCTTGAGACCGTCGATAACTTCGTCGCTTATTTGTCCATTGGAGAATTTGCCGTATCGTAGATCGCTCAGTGCACCTACAGTTTGTTGCACAGACTCAAGCAGCGCCGCCTCTTCCTCTTGCAGCTTTTCAATCTCGGCTTCTAGAGCGCCTGCTGCACCCTCTAGCTCAGGGATGGCAGAATGGAGAGTATGCTTGGCACTTGCTGCTCCTGACGCATCGCCAAATAGCTAAATATCCGATCAGTAATTTTGATCGAAGCCGTAGTTAGTGAAGGCACCCACCGCGCGCTCAATTTCAATTTCAGCGTCTATGTCTTCCCGTTCTGCCTCACGTTTGGCCCGCACGACTTCCCGCCGCATTGCAAGGCCTCGTTTTGCTTCATCGGCGATGTTTTCGGCAACTTGGTCCAGAACATCTGCACGCTGCGCTTGCAGATCTCGAAACAGAGATCGAACTTGCGGTGACGATTGTAGCGGACGAGGGAAGAGTGCCTTGAACTGCTCAAGTGTTGTGATGGCGGTCAGAGTTGAAGGTTGGATAAGGTAATTAGCCAGGAGCTCTGCTTCTGTAGGCGCCATTTTGAAGTTTCCAAAGCCAATGTGGTCAGGAATACCAAGCGCGAAGTATTTGCTGCTGGTAGATCAATGAAAGATAGGTATGGAAGTGCCTCCGTATTGTGATGAACGTAACCAAGACGCGATGGGAAACCCAAGCGCGTTAAGTGCCCCACCTCCTTCTTCGCTTGGTTAATAAGAGCAGAGAAAGATAAGGACTTACATGAGCCAAACGAATCTATCTGAAGCACATTCAATACCTACCTACCTACCTACTATAATATCACGATGTGATGCATCGCGGAAATAACATCAATTTGGTACAATTGTCCAAGGCGCCTTTTGGTCATGATTAGATGACAAAATAAGCATATCAACTTGACATTACAAAGCTCCGCGAACTTTATGTCCTCTCAGCATTCATTTGACAGCCTTATTATGATCCAAGTATTGTAATTCTCGTGAGTCAAAATGTTATACCACAATCCGTTATTCTGTATTGATCTCTACATAGGTATACAAAACTAATGAGGTCTTCTAACCACTTCCAATCGATCTTAAAGCAAAATAGCCGCTGAATCAAATAACTTTTTATATCTCAAGATCTCGCTTAGACCTTGGGAGCTGCAGCTGTAGCTGCAGGAGCACCGGTACCACCACGACCACCAATAGCACCAACAGCCTCGAGCTGAGCGGCTGTTAGGTTGACTTCAGGGAATGGCCGACCTCTTCCTGAAGGCCAAGAGATAAATCCTGTCTCGGCCAGGAAGTGGAGGAATCGCCCGACATCTGTTCGCGAAATACCATATCCAGCGCTCTCATCAATACCGGTCCAGTGCTCGGCATCTTCCTTAAGAATCTTGACGGTGTTTGAGTCGTCAAGCTCAGGCGCTCTGGTGTTAGCGGGGAGATCGTTGACACAGAAGTGGTACAAAGGCATAAGAGCATGCTGCTCCTGATCCTTCTCTTGTCCACCGGCTGTAACATAGTTCTCTAGCTCATCCTTCCACTGGCCGTAATCAACCTCGGGAACCTTATAACCGTAGTACTCAAGGCTGGACAGGTACTCGTTCATCCTCAGACGAGGGTGACCGGTGATGTGGGCCACATGAACCCCACCTGCTAGAGGGTTGAGTGCGCAAGCCACAACAACATTGGCGACGTGGTTAACGGGTACTGCGTTGACTGTGTTGACGATACGAGGTCTAACACCAAGCTGCGCTGACCCCTTGATTAACCTAATAAGGAAATCGTCGGTCACACAGACACCGGTCTCAATATCGCCCAGAATGTATCCAGGTCGTGCAACTGTACCGCGAAGACCTCTCCTTCCGGCCTCACGGACCAGCTGCTCCGATACCCACTTGGTCTGACCATAGCCCGTTCCAAGACCAGTGCGACTGCCCATCATATCATCCTCCTCAGAGATAGCACCCTGACCAGTGCTGATCTGCTTGTCAGAGAGGTTGATATAGTGCTCAGTGTCGAGCACACTGGTTGAGCTGACAAAAGTAAAAGTCTTGGGCCTTCCTTCGTTGCAGAGCTTCATGGCGTCGATGGTAGAGTTGACGTTGGCGGTCTTCATGTCGGAATAACGCTTAACCCAGTGGACAGCGGCGCCGTTATGGATGACGGCATCGACAGTTTGAGCCAAGTTGTTCCATACGGATGACTCGATTCCAAGGTTTGGCTGACCCAAATCACCAACAACGCAGCTCAGGCGAGATTCCCACCCATCTTGCCACATACCATAACCCTCGAGCGAGCGACGAAGTCGAGAAAAGGCACCCTTGGGGTCCTTGACACTTCGAACGTGTGCAATTACCTGGATTTGACGGCTGGTGCGCGAGAGGATATCCTTGATCAGATAGGCACCCAAGAAGCCAGTGGCACCGGTAAGGAACACAACAGGCTTGGCCTTGGCACGGATAGTAGACGGATCGGCGGACTGATATTTGGAAGGAAGCCCCTGAAGTAGTTCGTCAAGAGATCGGGCATACTCGGGGTTTTTGTCTTCCTCTGACTCATCAGCAGCGCCGCCCTTGAGCTGCTTGTCGATCTGAGCACTGAAACCAGCAAGGCTGGGATGCCCGTACAGAGTGTTGATGGAGACATTTGCGCCAATCTTCTTTCGCACAACCAGAAGCATCTGCTGGGCAAGCAGACTGTGACCACCGAGGTCGAAAAAGTCATTTTGAGGAGCAATAGTCTTTGCATTAAGACCAGGAATAAGTCCAGACCAGTTTGTGGCAACTGCTTGCTCTGTGGGGGAGAGGCTCTCCCATCGCTTCAGGTCCTCCTCGGTGGCATCCTCGGTCTGCTCTGCAATATCAGGGAAGGGCAGGTTAGGCTTGTCAACCTTACCGTTGGGGTTCAGAGGAAGCTTCTCCAGGGTGATCTGGCGATATATTAGCTACTAGACCACTCCAAAGGATCATGTTCCGAGACTCACATAAGTAGTAGGAACTGCATAAGCAGGCAATCGACCCTTCAGGTGGTCACGGACCTCAGTTTGCATACGTCGGAAACGCTTGAAGTAAACCTTGGTGGGTCCGATATCGGTTCCCTCATCCTCGACGTCTTCCAGCCCTTGGACCTTGAGGAACTTAGGCCACTCGTTCAACTCAGGGACGATGTAGCTGACGAGAATTGGCTCCTCGTTCTTGTCTCTTCGCACCAGGGTCTATTTTGGGGGTTAGCAAGCGGACTTATTAGTGTATCTTTTCTGCGAACGTACCTTGCAGTCTCGGATCAAGGGGTTCTGGCTGAGGTTGCTGTCGATTTCGTTAAGCTCGATTCGGAAACCACGAATCTTGACCTGATCATCAGCTCGACCAGTAGCCTCAACGTCACCAGACTCAAGGTAACGTCCCAGATCCCCTGTGCGGTAAAGACGATCGCGGGGAACATAATCCTTAAGTCTAGGGTCGTCCTTGTTCAGGTGCGCGTAGGCCTCAACCCACTTGTTTGGCTCAACGAACCAAGAATCCACGAATTTTTCTGCATTCAGTTCGGGTTGGTAGCGGTAGCCCTCGGCAAGACCAGCGGCTCTCACATAAATTTCACCAACTTCGCCAACTCCGCAAATCTTGTTGCGGTCCTGGCGATCGATGACCAGAAGCTGCACATTCTGCATACCCTTACCAGCGGGCACGGTGTTACCTAGAGAGTCCAGAGCATTAGGGTCCTTGGAGTGGCTTGGAATCTCGAAATAGCTGACAGCTCTTTGAGTCTCGGTGGTTCCATACATGTTGACAATGTTGGCGTTCTCGGCGAGCTTTCGAAGTTGTCGACAATCTCTGGTGGTTAGAACATCACCGACAAAGAATGCCCTATCGAGTGATGGAAACTCGGCAGTTGCACCTCCAACCAGGATCTGACCCATGGCCGGTGTCAAGTGAGTAACGGTAGGCTTGTGCTCTCGCATCCATTCTGCGAGCTTTTCGTGCTGAATGTCCTCCTTGGAAGGAACAAGGAGTTGGGCCCCCAAAAACAAAGGCGTGAACACGTCCCTCTGTATACTAGTGGAAACGATACGTTAGCTAAAGAACTTCAGATCGCTGGTCGAAATACTTGCGGATCGTGTGCTATTCCAGAGAGCATACTGAAACGACTCTGAGATGACAAGTTGAATCTCTCGGCCATCCAAGGGAAGTATCTGCAGAGACTGTAATGACGTCCCAAAACACCCTTAGGTTTGCCTTCCGAGCCACTGGTAAAACTGAGTGTAGGGTTATTGTCAGGACCAATGACGACGTCAGGACGAGATTCAGATCTGGATCGAACTTGAGCAAAAACATCAACCCCGTTGACCTCGCCTCCTGCCAAGATACCATCATCTCCGATTCTTAATGAAGGAACTTCGGTCTTGAGGTTCAGCTCTTCGTCAATGTATCTCCTGACGAGGGGAGCAAGAGGTCCAGCTTCATCGGATGCCTTTGCGATGTTGACCAAAGCACAAGGTTGAGCAACCTCGAGATAGATCTGTTGTCTGCTAGGAGGGTAGAGAGGGTCAAGAACTGAGAATGTAGCACCGGATGACTTGTGTATTGTTAGTAAGCTGCGGAGGATGTGCTCTGGTAGACTATTATGAAAGACTCACAAGAGTGCCCATGATAGCCACAACCAAATCGACAGAGCGATGAGCCCAGATCATAACGACATCACCAATCCCAACCCCATTCTCGGTCAAGTGATGCGCCAACAGGTTAGAAGCTTCATAGATCTGCTTGTATGTGAACCGTCTCTCAGGGGTTTCTGAAGTCTTGGTTTCTACTACACAAGTCCTCTCGGGATGTGCTTCCGCATTTCGTGCAAAGTGTTCAACGATACTGCCATCATAGGTCCAGTCCAAATCGGCAGTGGGATCGGGAATGTTAGCCATGATGAAGAGCTGCCTGAAGCAATGGCTATTATAAGAGGTGCAACGAAGTCAGGCAAAATGTTTGGGAGCGAATTGATGTTTTTTAAAGGTGAATAAGTAATTCACTGTATGCAAGTTCAAGAAACTTTTTGGTGAGAGGCGGCGTCCAATTGACTCACGTCAGTTCCAATGCATTTGCGAGATCGGCCCAGCGGGGGCTTTTCCCCAGTGATTTCATGTCTTGAGAAAAGTTAGAGAGCCCTGGAGGGGTAGCCTTGCCTCCACTAATACCTAATTTTGACTTAACCTACTTCGGACTCGTTCTCTTATCTTATCGTACCCAGCAAGCCGGGTCCTATTAAAGGAAGAAGGGGCTATCCTATGTCCTGTCGCGTCGTCGCGTACAGTAAAAAAAGAAGAAGGACACCCCCCTGTTTCCTCATTAACGCGACCTAACTTAGTAGGTACTACCCGTACCTTAGTAGATTGTACCTACCGTATCCGTACCCATGGATCTTACCTTACCGTAATTGTTGATGCAAAACTAAACTGTGCTCCATGTATCAACCTCTTGTAATCGCTCTCATCTCTTCTTGTTCATTGATTTCACACTTGGAATATTGTCAGCACTCATCAGAGTTGTTCTATTGAACTTAAACGGGACAAAGCATAATCCATACTTATTCAGAGGGTATCCGTGCTTAGATCAACATCTTCTTGTTGTCCCTTCTTTTCTTTCCCCTTGTCTACTCTTCTCTACCCTTTCTTGTAACTTCAACTCTTCTCTTCTCTTTCAACACTCAACAATCACATCACAACCACAACCGACATCATCATGGCTCCTGCGCGTCAGCAGACGGCGCCTCCGCCTTTTAGCAAGGATGAAAAGGTTCTTTGCTTTCATATGGACATGCTCTATGAGGCTAAAATTATGGACGTCCAGCAAGGTGAGAAGCCCAGTGATGGCTACAAGTATAAAGTCCATTACAAGGGCTGGAAGAATACTTGGGACGACTGGGTACTGGTTGACCGCATCCGGCCTTTTGATGATGAACACAAGGAGCTTGCGGCACAACTTCATGCGCAAGTGAAGCATAATATTCAACGAAGCACGAAACAGCCCAAGAAGGGCCTTAGAAGTGGTGCCGAGTCTGCTAGAGTCAGCGAGGAGAGATCGGGGTCCGCTACTGTTCAAGGAGGTAGAGGAGGCAGACGAGGAAAAGATTGGGAACTTGAACAGGTAAGAATTTCTTCCCTCTTTGTTCTGACCTACTACGTTGTTCGACCGCCTTTTACCATTTATATGAGTGTTGTTCCCAGAAGTTCTGGGTTGTTGTTACATGCATGTTACGGCCGAGTTGGCCGTATTAAGACTGCCCAAGAGCTGGGATGTCTGCACTTCGTTACCACCCCGTAGCTGGAGAGTTTGCGGCTGTCAGAAACTTTGGGTTTCCGTCTAGCTAGATATATGAGGCCACATCAAAAACTAAAGGATACTTGTTTGCGATTCAGATCTAGTATTGGCCCGCAGCCTCCCTACTCTGGCACTGGCACACTCACCCCCCATATTCCATTATTACCTGTCACTGCTGTGCCCTTCTTCAAACATCAGAAGCTGCCGCTTTGCCAGGCATATTTCTGAATTCTACTTTACATATTCATTCCCCTCCGCACCTGCTACTCGTGCTCTTTCCCTAAACATTGTCAACTTCACGTTTCTTCACCCTAACACTCCCCCTTTTCCCACTGATATCGTCCCCCAAGTCCTTGGCATTCTCTCAGCACGATGCAATCACCCAGCAAGCCATCTGCTTCGCAGAGCTTTCCCATCCCAAACGTGCGGGAATCTCCTGAAGAGACTCAGTCTAGCGAGTCTGTCGATTCCGGCCAGTCGTCTAGAAAGGTCTCGCTTGAGAGCATCCGCGAGCCCAAAGACCCCCTCACAGCCCTCCCATCAAAGAAGCATCGCTATGTCACCGATTCAGGCAAGCTTGTCCAGGATAACCGCTACACTTTTCCACTCGCCGCCAATGTCGAGGCTAAGCAGCCTCGTCGAAAGCCCCCCAAAACCTCCAAGACTTCCAAGACCTCCAAAGCCCCCATGTGTGGTACCAAGCGCAAGCAAAGTCCAAGTGACGAGCTTGGACAACCTGATGAACTAGAGACGGTAGATACATCCCTCGAGTGCCTCTGACCTTAGCCTTACCCAATTCCACTTTCATTTTCAGCAGTCGTAGCCATCATCTGCTAACTACTTTACAGGAAGACTCCTTTCACAACAAGCCCATGATCAACTTGCCTGTGCCTGATCACATTCAAGCGATGCTTGTAGATGACTGGGAAAATATCACTAAGAACAACCAACTGGTTCCCCTCCCTCACTCCAAGCCAGTCGCCAAGATCTTTGAGGACTACCTTGCCCATGAGCGCCCCCATCGTGAGGAGGGATCCTCCAGTATGGATATCTTGGAGGAAGTTGTAGCAGGTCTCCGCGAGTACTTTGAGAAGGCTCTCAGCAGAATTCTCCTCTATCGGTAAGTCTATTCCTAATGGTCATGAGTCATTGCTGACTTGCCCAGTTTTGAGCGCCACCAGTACATGGAGATGAAGAAGCTGTGGGAAAACACCGAATCAAACCCCGAATACACCAATGTCTGTGACGTCTACGGTGCTGAGCATCTTGCTCGATTGATAGGTACGAGAACCCCTGACTTTCTTCAACTTTCTTTGACTGACTTATCCCAAAAGTATCTCTCCCTGAGTTGTTGGCGCAGACCAACATGGACCAGCAGTCCGTGTCACGCCTCCGCGAAGAAATTGGCAAGTTCAATGTTTGGCTGGGACGTAACTGCGAAACCTACTTCGCCAACGAGTACGAGACTCCGGCTCAAGACTACATTGACAAGGCTCGCAGCTTCTAGAGGCCCAGTAGTCAAGCCCAACTCGATGTTTGATGCACGGTCTCCATGGTCTTGACTTTTACAGAACGATCCTATTGGCCATTCAGAGCTGCGAGGTGCATCATGACACCAGAAGGTAGACGAAAGATTTTGTCATCGTGACCCTTTTTGGGGTAGAGAATCACGATTGGAGTAATGTGATACTAGTGCGTCGCTGCAGGATATGATGGCTTTCGTCGTCTGCATTCTTTTCTTAACTAGTATTGTATTCTTGGTGTTTAGGGTCTTAATTGTCAGAACTTGTATTATTTCATTCATGCTCCAGAGAATCCGTGATCGATGCATCTTGAGTAGTCTTTCCTTGGTTTATTTTGATCGTGATTCTATCATTCCCTCCGAACTGCCACCATGTTTTGTACAAAGGTCATTACAGTATAGTACACATTCCCATTTATTCTTTCCTTGGTATCAATTTCATTTCTCTCCCCTTACATTCTTGGCACAGCCCTCTCAACGTAGAATCCAGAATCCGGTGTCCGCGCAGCCTTGACCTCTCTCTTGCTCAGCACGCGGTCCACCTCTTCCACACGGACAAGCTCCTTGACCTTGAGGATCATACCGGCGAATTGGGGGTGCACGGGGTGGAAGACGGTCTGCATTCGACGGCGCAGGCCCAGCGCGGCGAGGACACCTCTTGTGCGCTCGGGAAGACCGATCGCTGAGCGGTGGAGGGTGATGCGGAAGAAAGACATGGTTTGTTCGTTTGCTTGGTCGGTCGATGGAAGGAGGAATTGGAGCGCTAGGTCTAATGTTTTGCGTAAGAACAGAGTCGAGTAAATAGAATAAAAGAATAGCTTACCATCAAAGCCTTTCGATTGCGCTCGTAGATATATCCCTGAAAATCACAGCAGCCCGCCTTTCACGTCTCGTCGGTCGTCGTCAAAGAAGCATGAGCTCAGGCTCGGCGTCAAAATCCACAGAGGCGCCAAACCTTTCCGGGATCGGGACTAGTTCCGAATCCACTGGGTCATGTGATCACTCAGAGAACCTCACTGGATTATTAACATGTAAGTTGATTAACAAGGTACTCTAATAGTTGTAATAGGGAAACGAGTAGAAGCAATTATCTATTTGTCTGATGAAATAATCGTAAGGGTTCTCTTAAACTGTCCGCCGATATGACCGGGTTACTAATCCGCCTTTAAACTAACATCTCAACATCCAGCTATATAAGTGTAGAATGTCGTTTGGTTTAGCGAGGAACAGTCAGTGGGGGAACCATAAATGAAATACCAAATGCGGGTGTTGACTGATCATCAAACATTATAAAAGCTGCTTTCGTAGCTCTGGTGAGTCGATTCGCTGAGTATCACGGCATAGCAAGTATCACCAGTTCGAAAGAGTAAATATAGGTAAATCAGAGTCTCATATCAAACATCAACATTCATGTCTAAAGGATCAGCGAGTAATATAGAGAGCCATCTTGTGGCCTCCAGCACTAGTTACATTGTATTGGAATTCTCATACAGACCGTCGTTTTTTTGCGACGCGTCCAGGCCGGCACAAAATCATCAAATGCTCGACGCCTTATTTCTTCCCTCCCAGTTTGCATTATCATTCTCCATCTCTTACAGAGAAACCTCAACACGTCCCTCGGCACCAGGGGCACCAGCCTCTCTAAGGTTGGGGAGGAGGTAGGTGATATCATCCCAAGGATGACGGTAGAGACCAGTACGCAGACGCTTCTGGTCGAGGAAGTGAGCAATGAGACCAATGCTTCGGCCGAGAACGAAAAGACCGTTAAGGACACCCATCTTGAGGTAGTCCTCAGCCTCCTCAGCGGAGAAAGCGCCGCAGTTGCGGACGAGATCAACAAAGCAGACGGCAATACAACCGTCGACGTTAAGAATCAGGTTATCCTTCTTGGAAGTAGTGACAGTCTCGACAGCGAGGGCATAGTCGAGAAGCTTGTGGCTGGGGAAGTTGTTGAGGACGTACTCCTTGACAAGCTCGACACGGAGATCGGGGTTGTTTCGAGACTTGATACGGTGACCAATACCAGGGATGAGCTTGTTGGCCTTGCGCATGCTGTCAACGAAGTCGCGGGGGCTGAGACCCTTGTCGAAGGCACGGGTGAACTCCTCAGCGGCACCGTCAAGAGCGCCACCAAAGCGGGAACCAATCGTCAATAATCCTGCGACGAGTGACGAGATTAGGTCCTTCCCGGCACGGGTGGTGATAATGGTGTTCATGGCACCAGACACGGCGGGACCGTGGTCGGCAGTGAGCATGAGGACCATCTCGAGGAACTTGGAGGCGTAGGGAGGAAGGCGGCGGCGGAACCACAGCAGGGACATAACACCACCAATGCCGATATCCTCCTTGAAAACGTCAGAGATGGGCATGCCGGCGTAGAGAAGCTCCTGGCCACGGTCATCGGAAATGGTGGAGATGAAGGCAGCGGGTTTTCGGATGAGACCAAGCTCCTGGGCCCAAGAGTAGTCGAGGGGAATCTTGGGGACGACGGGCTCGGGCTGGGGAACGATGGTGCCTTGAGAAACGAGCTTGTCGTAGACCTCCTTGAGAGTTGAGGGAAGGTCCTCGAAAGTAGCGGGGACGTGGAAACCAGCCTCCTTCATCTTCTCGTTCTTCATCTTGGCAGTCTCGAGCTGAGAGTTGGCGAAAGAACCAGCGTGACCGAACTGGACCTCGGTCTTAAACATGCTGGCGCAAGTACCGATAGCCCATGCAACGATGGGCTTAGTGATGACGCCCTGCTTGACGGCCTCGATAACCTTGTATTCCTCAACACCACCGACCTCACCAAGCAAGACAAGGATCTTGCACTCAGGGTCGGCTTGGTATCGCAGAAGATGGTCGATGAAAGTGGTACCGGGGTATCGGTCACCACCAATAGCAATACCCTCATACACACCATCGGTGTTCTGGGAGATAATGTTGTTCAACTCATTGCTTGGCCATTGTTAGTAAATAGGCCCGTCAACAAAAGACTTAGGAAACTCACCTCATGCCACCAGACTTGGAAACGTAGCCAACACTTCCCTTGCGGTAAAGCTTGGAGGCAACGATGTTGTCCATCATACCACCAGTGTTACCGATCTTGAAGCTGCCGGGCTTGATACCACCAACGGTAGCGGGACCAATGATGGTGACACCCTTCTTCTGAGCGACGTGGGCAATCTCACGAGCTCGCTGAAAATGTGTTGTTAGCAAACGGTTTTGGCGTACATCTGCAATTGACGAAGACTTACTCGCTCGGGAACACCCTCAGCAATAATAGCAATGGTCTTGACCTGGGGGTACTGCATAAGCTCCATGGTAGAGCTGTAGACACTTCGGGAAGAAGCAAAGTTGACGACGACATCGACGTCGGGGTGCTTCTCCATGGCTTTCTCGACCTGCTGGTAGACGGGCAGCAGAGTCTCGCTGGTTCCCCAGTACATCTTGCTGACGAATTGGCCGCCAAAAGTGTAGACAATACCAGCAACGGAGGGCTTAGATCGCTTGCAGATGAAGTCAAAGTCGAGCATGCCCTGGACGGCTCGGGGCTGGAGTCCGTAGACGAGGCATCGCGTCTTGTCGGTGAAAAGAGCGTGCTCAGGACGAGGGCTCAGCGGTCGGCTGGCAGCCGTGAAACGCTGGATGTTGTCGTTGGCCGACAGGCTGTTGGAGGTAGCGGCAGCCATTGTGAATATCGAGCTCGACGGTGTGGTGGAGGTTGAGAGTTGAGATTTGAGTTGAAGCGCTGGAAGAACCAAATAAGGTATCAGCGACTGCGAGGAGAGAAACGCTCTGAGCTCTCTAAGGGAGAAGCGGGCTCAAAGGAATTAGGTATGGGGGAGAGATGGAGGTATGAAGAGAAAATGAGAAAGGGATTGAAGATGAGTAGAAGAAACGGTCGAGGTGATCCGTCAGTTGAATGAGACAAATGGAAAGACGGGGACGAGGGGGAGGGGGAAAGGCAGGAGAATTCAGGAGGAATGTTCACCTTCTAGGTACCTGCCGTCTGGTGGGCGGGTGAGAGCTAGACTTCGGCTGGTTTTTGGTTGACTTTCAAGGGTCGATGAGGCTGCTGTGCTGCGAAGAAAGTGCGGGCAAGCTGTAGCAGAAGCCTATCCATGTCGTCCATGCCGCCTTTGAGGTCCCATCCACATTGATCCTACAAGCCAGAAAAACTTAGTGGGGTTAAAGGTCGAGTACTTCAGGTACAGTACATGATGGAGGGGCAGGGGGTGCCATGTACATAGCCCCCTGCAAGGCAAGCTAAGACCCACCTCCCGGTACATCGCACTAGCCACCGCCTTGCACCGGTATTCTCACATACCGCTACCAGGTAGGAGTCATTTTTTGGAGTGAAACTGCTTCATTGCTTCTCAAAAGTCAACAATTGATATCGTCTTTTTGCAATGATATCAATCACCAACAAACTCAATTGCCAGGTTAGGAAATCTCTCGCCCGACCTCGTCAATTGCAAAAGCAACAACTCTCAACTGCAAGGGGTGGTGTCGGAGTTGATCTACCAACCAGCCAGTTGGGGAAGAAGCCTGTGCTTTCTTTGGGGATGTCGCTTGCTCCAGGGTCCTCTTTTTTTGTTCTTGTTGATCTGTTGAATCCATGGACTTTTTTTTTCTGTGCTGGCAATTGAGCTTGTAGACTGGAGCTCCCACACCAAAGTACCAGTACATGAGCCCGTTGTAGGTCGGTGCCAATCTAACACTTGCAAGAGGCGTTGTTCCCCCACCATGACACTCCAAGAAGTTTATGAACAGCTCAATTCAGTTCAAGAAAATCACCTCAGAACTGATGATCACAAGAGCAACGAGCAAGGCTTGTGGTTTCATGTAGAGAGGCATAGGATAGCTTACTTTGAATCCTCTCTGTGTGAAACAGTGGGCTTTCAATACGTAGGTGTGCATTGCCCATGAATTGCCGTTGAAGATCTTGCAGGATCGTCGGCATCTCATGGCCCTGGAATTCAAGCACGCCGTATCCGTATCGTCTTGTACGACAGTACAGTAATCCCAGAATGTAGTAATCGCCATCAACAGAGGGAAAATAAGCAAAACAGCCGCCACCGGGCATGGCACAGACTTTTCCAAGCTTATTGTACGAACGCTTGTTGGTTGTTGGTAGTCTGTACCATGTTGAGATCCTGCCTTTTCTAAGCCTTCCAACTGTAGAACCCTTTTTTCCAGGGATAATAGAAAATGAAAAGGCGGCATTGATCGTTGTTGGGTAGACACGCAGACACAACTGACTTAGAGCTAGCTCTACCGCTTGGTATTGTACGAGCTATAGCTACAGAAGAAATGAAACTCGACTCTGCACCTTGAGACATCACCTGCGGGAATGAAGCCACTTTCTCCTCCTGGTCTGTCCGATTGATGTTCCACAGATGGTCTGCATTTCTAAATGGGGAACCCATCGCCATCCATAACCTGACTACTGACAGCCCGGTAGGCCTGAGCTAGATAGGCCTGGGGCTCTTGTGCTCGTTAGGCCTGAGAGGTGTACAGTAGACTTGAAAGTTCGATTGAAAATTCGAAATCTATCCACCGAAAATCGGACATAGATGCAGCAAGATGGACACTTGATCCCGCAACCAGCCGGGAGTTGTGGGCTGGTTCGAAGTGAACAGCGTGGAATGGATTGGGATAGCTCCAGTGAGATACAGTGAGATAAGATGAGGTGAGGTGAGGAGTGGGGATGGAGGGGGATGGAGGGGCAGGGCGGGCAGCTTAGACCAGGCCAAGTCGGGGGTGGCGTCTTCTACAGGCGCTGACCACCATTGGTAGAGAAAAAGCCACCTCAATGGAAACCCGTCAACTGCACTCACTCACTGCACTTCACCTTGGCTTGCCCGAGCATAGGTTGAGGCACGCACCCGACTTCATGGGGGCTCACCGCAAGGTCAACCCATCACTCTTCCCCGGAACCCGAGTCAATCATTGCCAACCTCATCCAATGGTTGGAAGCCTTTAGCCAGGGTCATGATGAGGACGATGTTGATATCGCAGATGCACCCCAATAAAGGAAGCAAGCACACAAAAAACAACTCAAGAAACGAAATTGGCCGAGAAACCGATAGAAGCTCTTTCGAATCTCGGGAAATTGAATAGAATTGGGTTTGGGTTGCGCTTGAAGTGGTAACTTAGCGTGAACGAGTAAATTGTTCGCTGCGGTTTTCGGCGGTGGTTAGGTTGTTTCGATTGACGTCTGTTGAATTTGACTTGTCGTACGTACGTAACTCAATGGATGCAGAGCCAGAGCCCAGGCTACCAGGTTGGTTGTCGTGTCGTCGGGTCGCCTCCCCCTGGTCCACTCAGGTCCTCAACAGCTTGGAGTGACATGAGCCATGTACCGGTACATGTCCAGCTCTCATCGCTTTTTCTGGATGAACCCTTCCTCCCGTCCCCAATGAATTTTGTTTTCAGGGCCCAGGTACCTCAGCCACGCGCTGATCGACCCTGTCGCTCCAGGTACCGTCCACTGACCGCCCGCCCGCTCGCCGCTCGCCCCAGGCTACTGGATGGGCTCCAGGCCACCTAGGTCCCAGGCCCAGCACGCCAGGTCACCCCTCCCCTCCCTCCATTCCGACCCCTCCATCCATTGAGACTCCACCCGCTTGTCTTCCCCTTGAGCTTCCATCCTTCAGGTCCAGTGGTTTTTTCGACCAGCGAGAGCTATTCACTCCTGTCTGGCTCCAACTCCCGCTTCTTTTTGCTCCTCCATTCTCACCTCTCATAGTCTTGAGCAATCATCAACTTTCTCTTCCTCTTCCTTTTGCCCCATCTCTTGTCATAATCTCTCCCTCTCCCTCCCAATCCTCAACTTCAACTTCATTGTCGCAGCCCACTTGAGCTTGTGTGCAGTGGTGAGTCTTTACCATTTTCCCCGCCGACCATCGTCAACTCTCGACTTCGAGCTGCAGCCAGTCGCAATTACAGTTGCTTTGCTTCGCTTGAGCATTGGCATTGCGCTGGTATAGATAGTCGTTGAACCCAATATTTTGACCAACTTACATTGGTTCTGGTTTCGACTTCCAACTTGATTGCACGCTTGCGAGACGACACTGCTGGTCCATCCTCGAATAAACGTCAAACAGACACTAACCCGCTCTCCCCAACCAGAATTGAATAAAAAAAGGAATAAGCCGACACTTGCCAGCTCATTCCATATTACTCTTTCTCCCTTTCCTCATCAACTCCTCATAATTCACAATGTCCGCCAAGTCGATTCTCGAGGCCGACGGCAAGGCCATCCTCAACTACCACCTCACCCGCGCCCCCGTTATCAAGGCCAGCCCTCTCCCTGCGCCTACCACTCACAACCCTCCCAGCAGACTCGCCTCGCTGCACTTCCCTGAGGATGCCAACGTTGACGATATCTTGAACCAGGCTGAGGTCACCTACCCTTGGCTTCTCCAGGCCGACGCCAAGTTCGTCGCCAAGCCCGATCAGCTCATCAAGCGACGAGGAAAGAGCGGTCTTCTGGCCCTCAACAAGTCCTGGCCTGAGGCTAAGGCTTGGGTTGCTGAGCGAGCCGGTAAGGAGCAGCAGGTTGAGCACACCACTGGTGTCTTGAGACAATTCCTCGTTGAGCCTTTCGTGCCCCATCCCCAAGACACTGAGTACTACATCAACATCAACTCAGTCCGTGATGTAAGTTGAAAACATGTTTCCCCTGCGTATGTGGATTGCCATCGGTCGATAGACTAGAAGTTCACGAGGTGAACATCTCTGGATGAAGAAGGTATGAGGGCGAAGGGGCTTGCAGTAACTTGTACTGCTTGGTCGGCATTGCAAGCGTCGAATTGTGGGCTGGTTCGTACCTATACCGGTAATCATTCATTGAACCGAGACGGGCGAACGGATGCCGCGATAAGAACTATTCAAAGCCAGCCCCTGGCCTTCTCGGACCCTTCCGACGGCAATCCACATACGTGACCGATCTTCCGGTCTACTCCCAACTACCAAAACAACAAGACCAACTTACTAATCTATCCTTTATAGGGCGACTGGATTCTCTTCACCCACGAGGGTGGTGTTGATGTCGGTGATGTCGACGCTAAGGCTGAGAAGCTCTTGATCCCCGTCGACCTCGCTGAGTACCCCTCCAACGAGCAGATCGCTGCCACTCTCCTTAAGAAGGTCCCCGAGGGTGTCCACAACGTCCTCGTCGACTTCATCACCCGCCTATATGCCGTCTACGTCGACTGCCAGTTCACATACCTCGAGATCAACCCTCTCGTTGTTATCCCTAACGAGGACAAGACTTCTGCTGAGGTCCACTTCCTCGATCTTGCTGCCAAGCTCGACCAGACTGCTGATTTCGAGTGTGGTGTCAAGTGGGCTATTGCTCGATCTCCCGCCGCTCTGGGTCTTACCAACATTGCTCCCTCTGCCGACGGCAAGATCAGCATCGATGCTGGCCCCCCTATGGAGTTCCCTGCTCCCTTCGGTCGTGAACTCACCAAGGAGGAGGCTTACATTGCTGATCTCGATGCTAAGACCGGTGCTTCTCTGAAGCTTACCGTCCTCAACGCCAAGGGCCGTATCTGGACACTGGTTGCTGGTGGTGGTGCTTCCGTTGTCTACGCTGATGCCATTGCTTCTGCTGGTTTCGCTGATGAGCTTGCCAACTACGGTGAGTACTCTGGTGCTCCCACAGAGTCTCAGACCTACCACTACGCCCGAACCGTCCTCGACCTCCTCCTCCGCGCTCCTCAGACCGAGGAGGGCAAGGTCCTCTTCATCGGTGGTGGTATTGCCAACTTCACCAACGTCGCCAGCACCTTCAAGGGTGTCATCCGAGCTCTGCGAGACTTCGCTCCTAAGCTGATTGAGCACAAGACCTCTATCTGGGTGCGACGTGCCGGTCCCAACTACCAGGAGGGTCTCAAGAACATGAAGGCCGCCACCATGGAGCTCGGCCTCGACGCCAAGATCTTTGGCCCTGAGATGCACGTTTCTGGTATTGTCCCCTTGGCTCTTGTCCCTGGAAAGTGGGAGGCGAGCAAGGCGCAGGAGTTCCAGGCTTAAGAGGATAAAAGCTTTACCAATTGGGTGGTATAGTATAAAGGGATGATGCGGGTATGAAATGAGATACCTGTCATGAACGACATTTTGTACTGCAAGATAGACAAACGGTTACCATGTGGTGCGTTGCAATTTCTAGGGCTTGGGACCAATAACGGTCGAACAAGCCGTGTATGGCAGTATTTGAGCTATGACGGAAAGAAAGCTAATAGATTTGATGACACTTATGGGTTCGATGAACTTGTTCTGGTGAATATATTGACTGAGTTTTGTGAGCTATGATTGAGATGTAACATCTATTATCACTGCCTACAATATCCGATATGACCGATGTCGACATTGCCTACAAACGCTTAAGATGTTTGCCTCTCAGCCTACATCGCATTGTTGTATCCAGGCTTCCACTGCATATAAGACCGTCTTAATAGTCGACACCAGAGTAACCATACCATTTCAAGGACAACGGATCTATCGAGTCTTGGATTACACAACTCTGCAATCCGATTCCTTTTTGGAAATATATCCTCCGCGGCGTCAACCTCGGGCCATCCAACTCGAATAATCGCTATGCCACTCTGCTTACAGCGCGCTCCTTCCTCTTTCAACTAAGCCTGCTTGCTTCGTGTGACCTTGAGTAGGGAGTTGTGGAAAGCTCAAGCCCTCTTACGATCTCTGGAAGCAAACCCGCCGAGCAAACGCAGCAAGAACCCGTCTCTGATGACCTTGCTTTGCTGATTCTATAGGTCGACCTAAACGGAGGGCGAAGAGATTACCAATGTCTTCTGTACACGACAAGATGGGGAGATTACGTATAGCTTGACTGGGTGATTCACTGGTGTTGGTCGGCATGTACAAACGCGCGAGACTTGTAGACTATTGAAACCTTCTCTGCATCAGTGTTGGGATAAACAAGACCTTCTTATAAACCGAAACAAGCCCTTCGTTGAACCACTCCTGCAATCTTTCCTCTTTCCATCTCTCGTTGCATATCCCTTCCGGGTGTTCGTTGCGTCTATGGAACGTCTACATCACCCTTGGGCTTGCATCAGTAAAGTCCTTAAGTCGGAGTTCATCTTCTACGGTCTTTGATTCTGATCACCGTGGTTCTTTTCAGAGTCCTCGCCCCCATCTTGGAGCCTCCAGTTGCAAATCTCTTCCGACAGGTCAGTCGATATTACTCTTGTTCAGTGTACCTTATACCTCGTCACCTCTTGATATTGAAACTAACGCACAAGATCACAGAATGCCTGAACACACTGGCTACCATGACGGTGACAAAAACTACTACTCCAACTGTTGCATTGGATGCTGTCGTGCTGGCGATTTTGGAACCCACGATGGATGTGGTCCCTGCGACTGTCGACGATCGTTCAAACAGGACCATGACCAAAGCATCCACAGTGGCTGGAGTTTAGGTCAATACTATCCCGGAGAAAACGAACGCAAGAAGTCTCCATCGGTCGTCAGTGAAGGGAAGTCCAAGAAACCCGAGCGGTTCGGGAGGTCGACAAAAGGAACTGAGCAGCGAACTCCTGAATTCGAAGGAAAGACGGGCGATAATAAGGTTGCAATCGATAAGTCTACCAAGGCTTCGAAAACATCCCCAAAAGAAACCTCGAAGTAAACAACAGAGGCTCCCTGAGTCAGCTTGGTATCAATGGGTTGGAACTCTGATCATAATATGTCATCTTACGTACAACGATAACAATCACAATCGCAATACCGCCCGATACATCATTTGAAAGTGAATTAACCAATAGTAAACAGTGTATTCATAGAATAAAGCTCATATCCCTGGGAAGCTCAAAGGAGCCTTCCCATGAGCAGGCTCGGAAACACGAGCCTCAGAAGTAGTTGCCCTAACACCAAAATGACGGGGGTGTGGTATCGTGTACTCTTTGCATCTTTAATAAATCAAAAACTTGTCGGAATGTCACCGTCCAACCGTCAATCCTGCACATCTCACACTTCCAACCTGCGCATGCCTGTTCCGGACAGGTTGCTTATAGCGCAAACATCATGACCGCCAGAGGAAACGCCATGGCCCATGTCAAGGGTCGGTTAAGGATAGCAGCGTCTTCATCATCGTCGCTACCCTTAGCATCTCCACCTGAAGAGTTACCGCTGTCAGAGTCGGTGCTGTTCTTATCGTCGGTAGTCTCGCTGCCAGTGTCCGCGTCGTTGTTACCAGACGCATTGGACTCGTCATCCTTGAGAGGGACGACCTTGAGGTTCTTCATAGCAGTTCCATCAGCGTTATTAACATCAAGCTTGACATTCCAGTCTGAGATTTCGACTATCTTTCCGCTAGGCTTGTTCTTAATACCATTGTCGATCAGCTTCTGGGCGCCGGGAGGAACGTCGGGAATGGTGAAGTTGCTATCAAAGTTGCTGTCCTTGATGAGGCTGGTCTTGCACTCTGGGGCCTTGTTGGAAGAGGAGTTGCTTGCAGCCTTGGACTGCACCGACTCCCACTTGATTCTAGCAAACTGGTTCTTGAGGCGGTTGAAGTCACCGAGGACACTTAGCTTGTCATCATCGATCTTGACAAGGCCGTAGTTGTTTTCCTCTTCGGTATACTCGTAGACGACGCCACCGGAGAAGACCGTGTTCATCTTGCTGCCGTAGATGGCTTGGGTTTCGTTCCAGTAGCGGGGCTTGGGTTCAATGCAGCCGTATTCACTGAAGAAGATGGGAATAGATGATGATTCAAACCCTGTGACAAGGTCGTTGTATGAAGAACTCTCGAAAGTGGCCTCAGCACCACACCAGGAGTACGAATTGAGGGCGAAAAGATCAGCACGGCTCATGTCGTCTTCATCATCGGAATCGGTGCACTGCAGGTAGTTCCAAGTGTCAAACAGAACCTCGCGGACATCGGCGGCGGAATACCCAATAGGAATCTTGCGCTTTAAGTTGTTCTTGACGTAGTTCTTGAGATCGCGGGTCAGAGCACGAATGTACTGAGGGGCATCTTGAGCCGTGGCCTCGTCGTTGATGACCTCGTTTGCCGCGAAGAAGAGCAGTGTGTTGGGGTAGTTTCCGAATGCCTCAAGAATGGCGAAGGTACGGTTGAGATAGTCAACGTGGTAGCTCTCCCAGGGAGCCAGGGAGTGCAGAGACTCGTGGGGTAGAGGAGAGTTAACGTCAATCATCATATACATGCCGGCCTGTGAGTGATGTCAGTAGAGTGTCACGTACACCAACAAAGTCACTTACAGCATTGAAAATACTGGCACACTCATCGTGGTTGACGTTGGGGTCAAGGTTGTAAACACGGATGGCATTAATACCAAGAATTTGCATAAGAGCAGCATCTCGCATACAGGTCTCCGCATGGCTCAGAGGGTCCTTTCCAGTGGAAGGGTCGTAACCGGCACTGCCTCCAGGTTGGTAGGCCATACCAACAATCTGGAATTTGTTGCCAGTATCGGGGTTGACGAAATCGGTTCCCTGGACCTCCAGAGGAGGAACGGCATTGACGACCGCGGCCCCAAGGGCCAAGAGAGCCGTCTTGATCTAAATCGCATGTCAGTCAGTATGTGGTGTAACGAGGAGCAATGCGGCTTGTATAGTAAAGTAGGCAGGTTGTGGCGCGACGGGAGAGTACATACAAGCATGGCGATAACGTATTACTGGATCTTGTATGTGATAATTTCTCCAAAAATCACGATAAATGTATTATTTGGTCGGTCAACGTCTCAGAAAGCCAGTCAAAGCGAGTTCGGTGCACAACAGAAAGTGTGTGAGGTTTGTTGTTGACGATGTTGTTGGGAGGAAGAGAGTGAAGGCGAGCCACAGGCAAGATGTAGTAGTTGATGCGCCAAGTCCAGCAGCCTGTCGCACTCGGAAAGAGCGATAGGGAAAGAAACGAGGGACCACAATTCGATGAATGACGAACTAATTAGCGAAAGAGTGAATGGGAAGAAGGAGCAAAGGTGGAGGAGTGGAAGGAACAAGAGTAGGAGTGGAAGTGGAAGTGACAGCAGAGGTCGAAGCGGGAAGGTAATCAAGAACCCTCTACCATTGACAGGCAGTGACAGTGACAAGCGATCGATCGAATTAATTGCGCCGCGCAGTGGATAAAGGATGAAGGATAGGCCCGTTGAGTGGTACCAAGCAAACAGACACGGGGGAAGGTGCAATGGATGGATAGATAATTGGCAATGGCTCAAATAAGAAAGAATACCGAGAGGTCAAGCCAGGATAGAAAGGGGATATCTCATCAACACAAGACACAACCTCTAACTACTAGGTACCTATCTAATTATAAGATAGGCTCAATAGGTAAGGTAATAGATGAGGTGAGCCTAGACCTAGACCTGGGCTCAGGACCGCTTTCAGTCTATTACACCACTATCGGACATCCGGCCATGGCATTTTGGATTTAGCATACGAATAAATCAAGTTCCGGCAGCAGCCAAGCCCCAAGCCAAGACGTTTAGCCAGTATAAATTATACGAGATGCATGTGTATCTGACTGGTAAAAGTAAACAAAATAGTATACCAACAGATGGTCATGTCAACATAGTAGTGACTTTGAATATCTGCAAACTCTGTTTTTTACTCCCCCAACTCAAATTCCCTCTCAATCTTTTCCTCTTACCCAAACTAGAAAGAACACAGAATTGCACTTATTACAGTACCCTGGTTGTCATGGGTCCTGGACCTAGTCAGGTCGGTTGCCAGGGTCAGATAGCGGCGCTTGAGGGGAGAAGCACTTGGCAGTATTAGGAAGAAAAAGTTCGCTTTGCCGTTTGCAGTCTAGAGTCGGTCATTCGAACGAGGAGAATGGGGTCAACCAAGACGGATTTACGGGAATGACTGGACAGAAAGCGTCTGAGACAAGAGTCTTGGTTCTTAGAGGCGGCTGAGAACAGAAACCAGCGCCTGTATCAGAAAGTCTAAATCCTAGAAAAGCAAGAATCGAATCTCAAACTCAATTGGTGAATCTTTATTCGTCAAGCCACTCTAAACGCCATGCTGAGATCTACCATTCACTGTTGATGAATGACAAGTGACCGTTTAAAGAGTCCATAGCAGGGTCCCACCACGTTTCATTCAGACAGACACCCTTGTAACATTCACCCACCGCAATCTCAAGTTTCCAGAAGTTTAAAATTACTGGTAACTTCTGTCAAATCTCTCATCAACCTCAACTTCCTTGGCTTCAACTCCAGAATATCGTCATCCTCGACGTCGGTCAAGGACAAGCGATCTTTACTCCTCATATCACTTGGTTCTTGAGGCCAAGATATGCCGAGGCTTGGACAACAACTTTCACATCCGTTTGCAGCAGAAACAGTCGAGTCGAGATCGTCACTCATACATATGTACGTATCACTGTTTGATGTTGCAGTGAATCGTTACCCACTGCCACTCTCTTACCTTTTAGGGTACTGTTCAAGGGCCAATGGTATAACAAGAATCATTCTGAGGCTCAAGATATGCAACTGTTCAACATCGAAACACAAACAGCAGTAGCACCTGATCAAGTAGCGAGCGATTCAGTGACATGAATCAAATATCCCTGATATCTCGTGACAACGCATTGATGTACTCGGACGTTCAATCCTCTTTAGTCGGGCACCTACAGAGTATCTGTCTCAACTGGGCGTCTTTCCCCCCAACTTTAGCGTGTCTCTTCAAGATCCCTTCATTTTCTTTCTGTCTGCATCGTCCATTTTGATACTGGACGCTTTACGCCCTCGTAAATGAGCACGGGCTATCGATGTCCCCACGATGCGGAAGCTACCCCATCAACAATTAATAGGCGCTTCATAGCGCATTAAGTTGAAACTTGGAAGCCGAGACTTGGTGGCAGGGATCGCAACCCACGAGCCTTTTTATTGTGGTTTCTCGACCCTGTGCGCTGTGTCTAGTTCCCATGAGCAGCGATAAATCGTTCCGGGCGATACGTGCTTCGGATATAACATTTACTACGTCACTGTGTTTTATCATAGATTAAAGTCTTGGTATTTATTCAGTTATTCAGTGGCCGACATTAAGACTGGATACCCATAATGTTAGGGGGCACTTGGTGATAGACAGTTCTCGTTTGTTTCCTGTCTGCAAGTTCCAGTCGATCCTAGGTCAACTGACTTCCATCCATATCGACGTCAGTCAAACACTTGCCATGCTATGCCAAATGAACACATAAGTTCACGAGTTCTGTCCAGTGATCAATCTGAAATGGAGAAGAAGAAAGCAGCTGTCTCATGTCCTGCATATCAAATCGGCAACATTGTGAGGTCTCACTAAGGAAACAAAAGCAAGTTGCTCTGGATTACCCTACATCGCTATATGCAGTCAATCCGCAAACGGACATTCCTATACGGATATGGGCATACGTGATTAGAGCTTGTCGCGCAGCATACAACACACTCCCAAGCCGGTAAAGCGGTGCCTGGGTAGTCTGGTTCGTATACCGACATTCAACTCAACCTTGACACCAGGTTGAAAGCATTATCACCAACTCACAACCATACGCGTTGAAGACACAACAAGTACGTCAGAAACTCCAATGGAATTGATACACTATGTAGGCAACGAAACTAACTCCAGATTAGAGTATGGGGTAATCGGTCTTATTAAAGCATAAAAAAAGGCCAAATAGCTCTCCGGGGTAACACTGAAAGAAAAAGAAGAAAGTCGTGTACAGCTTCGATATGGACTGGCTAGCAGACACTTCCCGAGGCATGTAACCACGAGACGAGTCTCTGGATCCCAACCGACCAGATCCCGTCTCTTTGGTCCATACCTCAAAAGATTACTGCTCCCGTCCTTGCTCGCATGCCGATGTCATCGAAATGATGTGAAGCCTTCCGAAGTTCGCAAGGTTTCGCCAACCAGGGAACTTCTGAACAAGCAATTACTTTTGGGTTGCTCTACATCAGGCCGTGAATTATATGGAGTGTCGTAACATATGCGGGCTATCGAGCTGCCCCGAGACGCCGTCGCTCCATCGCCATCACAACTTCAAACACAAAGTCAGCTTAGTAGCCGTTCATCGTCATTCGTTGCGAGTTTCGGCTCAGCTCGCGGTCGGCGGCAGGGCTGATGGGTCGGCTGCTAGCACCACCGTGAGCACTGCTCTCCTTGAGGGCAAGCAGTTGCTTGGCACGGAAGGTCTCGTAGTGGATCTGAGATGTAGTCTCGATAAGATCCTGGAGGTGGGTTCGGAGGAGGAAGTCTCGCAGGTAGACGAATTCGCAGTGAGTCTCGTCCTCGACGTTGATGACACCCCATCGGTTCTGACGGCCGCGAACCTGCTTACCGTTGACGATGATCGACTTCTCGGATCCGACAACGGCGAAAGGAACAAGGTTCTGTCATACGTTAGCATTCGTCCTATCAGTGTCGAGCCAGTTATGAACCTACCTTGATCTGGCCGTTCAAAGCACGCTCCTCATCGTCAAACTCCTCGTTGTCGTAGGGGTACATCTTAAGGTTGTGGAAAGCAAACTCCTCCTTGATGCGCTCCTTGAACTCCTGACGCTCCTCAACAGTCAAAGTGTCGGCCTTGGCGATGACAGGGACGACGTTGACAACATCTGAAAGCTTCTTCAGGACAACAATATCGATAGGCTTAAGAGAGTGGCCTGAAGGCTGGATGAAGAAGAGACAGCAGTGGATACGGGTATCCTGGATGTAGCGCTCTCGCTGTGCAGTGAGCTCCTTGCGCAAGTACGCGGAGTGCTGATCCTTGATGTACTTGACGATGGGGTCCCAACAGCGGTCGTTGTTGACGAGATCACCGTAACCGGGAGTATCGACAATGTTGAGTCTAAGTCGGACACCGTTCTCCTCAATGTTGTGGGAAACGGCCTGGATCTCGGTGGTCTGGCGGATGGGCTCGTCGGGTTGGAAGCGACCCTTGGAGTCGATCAGATGAGAAGCGAAGATGGTGTTGATGAGCGTCGACTTGCCCATACCGGTTTGACCTACAATGCGCGAGACAGATTAGCACACGAGCTTGACCGCAGACAAACTGACTGCCGTATCACCAGCATCACACCACGGCAGTTGGCGCAATTGAGGCGGGTCTGGGGCGGGCAGTTGTGCAAAGACTTACCAACGCAGATGACGTTGAACTGGAAACCACGCTTCAAGAGCTTCTTCTCGATCTGAGAAGTGATGCTGTCGAAACCGACATGGCTCTGGGGGTAGATAGTGTTGGGAGGAGCGGCCATCTTGAACAATTCGTCGACACTTGTTAAATTAAGCAGTGAACGTAGATAAGAGTTGGACCTTGGGAATGTCAGAGATATTCCAAGAAAGAATGACTGGACTCGAAGCAACAAAGGACAAGACGAGCACACAAGCTAAAGTGACGCCTGGAGATGTAGTGAAGCTGGAGTTGGAGATTTAGGAGAGGCTTGAACACGACGAGATGCTAGGGGGAACTTTTCGGGCACTGGGCTGCTGCTCCTGCCACCTTAGCAAACAATTTCCGTACTGGAAGGGAGGTGTCAGGGAGCAGGGAGGTCCAGGGTCCCAAAGAAAGGGGGAAAGCGCGTTTGGAGCTCTTCATTGGTTGAAACGGGTCTGTGCGCAAGTTAGCTGATGATTGGCCCGCCGGCACTTTGGGGAAAGACCAGGCCATCAGACTTTTGACAGTCGGATTCTGAATTGAAGCCTTGCGCATTTTGATCATCGCGACTCCAATTCGAGTTCAACAACCGACGGTCCGATCAATTTGCCCTGTCTCGCCAGTAGCCGGTCGCCTACGAACCCATAACTACGAATCGACCAATTGAGTTTGACTCGGTTGAAAACTTTGGCCTGCGACTGTCTTGCAATTTGACTCTGCCGGTACCGCCAAATTCGATATATCTCCATCCTAATTCGACGTACACCTCACTATCAAGATGGCTGCCGCACTCCTCCCCCGACTCGCTTCTCCGACCCTTCTTTCTGCGGTCTCTTTCCGAACATTCAGCCAGAAGCTCTTCCCCACGTTGTCGATTGCGATCCCCGGTGTCTCTCTGAACCTCCCCACCATTGATGATATCTGGGAGTCTGTGCTACGAGCTGTACCCAAGAACAAGGTCTCTCACTCGAAGAAGCGATCCAGACAAATGGCTGGCAAGGCCCTCAAGGACCAGAATGGCCTGTGCAAGTGTCCCGGATGTGGTCAACCTAAGCGCACACATCGGTTATGTCAACATTGTCTTGAAGGTACGTTATGGTTACCTATACCAATCATTATTCTAGGACAAGCCCTAACAGAGTGTAGAAATGAAGCAAATGTGGCGACAGGACTACCCCAGCAACAGACCAGAATAAAAGAGAAGCAATGGAATATTGATGATTTACTGTAACAAGAATTTGTATAGTCACCACGGGATCATGCATACCACGGGCGTTTTGGCTCGTTTGAGCCTTGTAGGAATATGAACAACAAGTAAAAGTTTAGACCAAATGCGTTCCCTTTAAGTCCTTATTGAGTTTAGCAAGGCGTTCGTGATGATAGACAGTGGCAGCTTATATATAGCATTGCCCGTTCAGTGTATGATTGAAGTGCAGTACTCTGGTATTCCATTTCTACAATGCTATGTTTTCAATTCCCATTGCATTCTTGATATTCATAATATTGCTGTATGGACGTGGTTGCTTCCTTCTATTCTGGAGCTGGAGCTCTGCGTAGATGACCCTTTGATGCCCCACCTTGTAGCATTCGCAGCTCACCCCAGTCAATCACTTTCATTCATACACAACGTCATACTAAAAAGTGAAGAAAACACGCTCTTTGGACCGAGGTGGGAGATATGGTAAGTTATGATACAGACAAATCTCGAAGGCAATTGACATGGGCTAATTTTATTAGTCGAAACAATATTTGACCACGCACACCGTGGATAATGGTGAGCATTACCTCCCCGCCGCGGGGTGACAAGATACAATACTTTGCCTTGAAAGACCAACTTACTGAAAACGCATAGCCCACATCACCGACATCTTCTCTATTGCGACCACACCCAAGGCTGTGATATCAGGCAGTGGCTCTTCCACGCTGCATATCCATGACACCACTGATGCTTCATTCCTACTCAAGCAGTCCATTTCAGATGCGCACAAGCTAGGGTGCCACCACGTGTGCGCCTCACGGAACGGCAATGTTGCAGCAAGTGCTGGCTTTGGAGGCGAGGTGAAGGTCTGGAAAGTCAACAACGACACCGGTGAATGGAGCCTGGGTGGTGAGATCTCAGGAGCGTCATCATCAAAGCCCGGCGAAGCCTGGGCACTGGCGCTTAGTGAAGATGGCTCTTATCTTGCAAGCACTACCAATGACGGGCGAATTAACGTCTGGGACATTGTTGACGAAAAGATGCCTAAGATCCGCGAGTACGAAACTGGAAGCGCTGGCTCAGGCAGCTTTGGCATGTCTGTGGACTTGAGCCGGGATGGTAAATTCACAGCCAGCGGACACCAGAACGGTTCCGTCTACATCTTTAACAATGACACGGGGAGAGTCTTGTACTCGCTTTCTGGTAGGTGCCGTCAAGCCACTTCTACCGACTTCCACTGACATAACTCTTTAGGTCTTGCGAAGCCTGTACGATCAGTTGCCTTTTCTCCAGGCAGTTCCCGACTTGCTGCAGCAGGTGACGCTGGCATCATCGCACTCTACGACATGAAGCGCGGAGAGCATGTTGGTAACCTGACGGGTCACTCTTCATGGATTACTTGTCTTGACTGGAGTGACACTGGAGAATACCTCCTAAGTGGATCTATGGATGGAAAGGTGAAGGTCTGGTCGGTCGAACGCTCTGCTTGCGTTGCCACACACAGCGAGACGGACAAGGCCCTTTGGTCGGTGAAGTGGCTGCCAAAGACTGTGAGGAGTGAGATGTTCTGCACGGCTGGTGCCAACAGGAGCCTCACTTTCTATCGGGAGGCTACTGGTGGTTAATGGTGGTGTTGCATAGATATCTGATTTCATATCATGAGCGGCAAGTTCAAAAGCAAAACCACTAGACGAGAAATGAATCAACTGCAAAGACAGCAAGCTATCAAGAGAAGATGCAACATTTAGATGATTTGTCTACAACCGCCTGACACTGCCTTGGGGGTATCAGAAAGGACGATTTCCAAGTCGCAGTTCGGGATGTCCAAACAAAGAGCAAGCAGTTTCGACTACATCATACGGATAGTAACCCAATACCTTTTTACCAAAGCTTTCTTCATGGACTCATCATCATGTCTATATCTCCAATGGCTGGGGAGGTTGGGCCATTAATGGGATGATGTAACGGATACACGTGATCTCGCGCTACACTTCGCGTTGCCCCGCCAATCGTAAGGCTTGCACTCCGTCATACTTACCCATTCAACGCCAGAGCCCACCTGCCGCCGACCCTGTAATTGCCGTTAATTAAGAAGCAGCCAACCACCTGCCTGCCTTTGTAGCTCTCAATATATTCTGAATCGATCATCATACATTCTCTCAACGGTATATTCTGCAGAGGGATATTTCATAATCTCGGTCGTTGACACCATACCGAATCTACTTATTGCTGGGTTGCATTCATTTCCGTCACTTACACCTTCACTTTAAGTATCATCTCGCTTCGGAATCTGAGCCCACCATGCCCACCACCCGACGATCCGCTCGCAACAGGGGCGCGACTGCCAAAGGACAGTCGACTCTCAGCTTTTCAAACAAAGTAACAAAGCCTGTGCCGAAGAACGCCAAGAAGTCTATCATCTCGCCTTCTGTTGCCAAGATTGATCCCAGTCAGCTTGCAAAGCAGAAGGAGCCAGAGGACATTGTCGATAAGGCGACTGCGGAGCCTGAGCAGATAGAGGTTAAGGAAGAGGTCAAAGAGCCTGAGGTAGCGCCAGAGCCCGAGAAATCCGAGCTTGAGTTTCAAGCAGAGAAGATCACAGATGCGCAGATCAAGAAGTACTGGAAGTCTATTGAGAACCAGTGGACTACTCCTCGATTACATCAGGAGGGTGTATCTCAGAGTGAGAAAGTCCTTCGATATTTCGATGTTAGCTCGCAATATGGTGTAAGTCAGCTCAATTTCTATTACAATGCTGAAGCTAATTCACATAGCCCTGTATTGGCACGCCTCGCATGAAGCGTTGGAAGCGAGCGGATCGTCTGGGTCTCAACCCTCCAATTGAGGTTCTTGCTGTTCTTCTGAAAGAAGAAAACAAGGGCAATGACCAGATTGAAACCGCACATATGGATGAGATCCTCAACTCAACGGCTGTAGGGTCTTGACTTACTCCGTTTGGTGTCATTAAATTGCGTATGGGTAGCAGGGCGTTTGGGAGAATGATGTTTGCGTGCCAATGTGGCTTTTATCTATTGTCTTTTCTGTTCTCTAGCTCAGCACAGGTTCGTTTAAAATGATATCTATGACCAAAACTCCAACAAGCTTTGTGAAACACACCCAAATCTAGAGTAACAGGCCTTGCGGCCCTTATCTAATACCAGATACTCCTTGTCCGGTGATGTGGGATGGGCTCTTTCCCGGCCGCTTCTAGTTCCTTCATGCTGTCGTAGAGGAAAAAGTCTATAAGGATGGCGTTGACATGAGCGTCAGGCTGCTGGCGCAGAATTTCACGCCGAATCAGTTCGACACACCAGATACTACATGCTATTTTTGTTCAGCGATTATGATGGCAATGGCAGATCGAACAACTTACCTCGTATTTGCAATTCCCATGAGCATCCGCTCTCTATCATCTTCTTGTCCTTGATAGCCGCTGCAATTCCCGGAGAGCAGTACAAGGCCCCCATGGTCATGAGGATCTGAGGGATACGGTAATCGGCGAACATGGTGATCTTGTCGATGTCCCTAAATTCGCCGTACGATTCGCCGTTGAAGCAGGCCCAGAGATCAGCCACGAGGATCTGGGCTCGCTTCATTAAGCGAATCATCTTTCCGTCCTCGTAGCGATGCTCATCGCGGAAGCAATCAAAGTCTTGCGCCAGGAGATTTACCAAGCGAGCGGCAGACCCATCAGCTGTGTAAATCAGCTCGGCAACAGAGCCATCATAGTACTAAGAATGTTAGTGAACTGCCGGGTATTTTCAGTGCAGTGATCAGAGTTACTTACTTTGCAAAGGACTTGGCCAGCTTCTCGAAGGCAGTCTAAGCGCTCCTCAAGCAAGGGAATTTCCTCCTCAGTGCATGATCTAAAGACATGTCTAATAGACTCAAGTGTACACTCTTGTTCGTTTTGCCAATAAACAGGGTCCGTAATAGGGATATCTTGGGTTGAGAAGATAATGTTAGTCTTACTAGTGGTGAGTCACCATGAACAAAGGTTACTTACCTTCGTCTAAGGCCCTTTGCAGAGCTGCAACCAAACTCCAATAACCAGTCCACTTCTTTCCACGATATTCAATGGCAAATCTCTCATCATCCGGCAACTCAGACCAGAATGAAAAGTTCAACAAGTCCATGGTGAAGATGAAGTTGACTGTGCTTTCATCCTTGGCCTTGGGGTGAAGTTCATGCTCTGACCATGTGGCAGTTGAGTAACTCTTTTGCTGCATCTGCTTGTATATGTTCTCGGCTGCCTTTTTAGAGGCACGCATATCGACGGCAACATCGATACAGCTATCATAGACATACTCGGCGCTTTCAAGAACGCCCGTCTCGGGTTCTTCCTGTACTTGAACTTTGCCCTGCATGTGCTGGCGCAAGAGCTCGAGGAGCTCAGTATCAACTTCGTCGTCAGACATGATTACAGAAGTGGATTGTCAAGTCTAAGTGAGTGAGAAAAGAATGGAAGTTGAATGAAAGTAAAAAGTGTGGAAAAACCAATGTTAAGGAGTGAGTATGGCTGAAGGCTCCTTTGTCTGAATCATTCGGTCTAGACTTTCAAAGTCGATTTGAGTATCAGATCCCTTAATTTTTTTTTTCTCCCTACCCGGGGGTGCCCGTGGTCACTGCTCCTAGCTGTTACTGCTGGACCTGATTGCCTTCCATGGCTGAAACACGAAAGTAAACCAGATTGGATGACAACTCATACGGAATATAGATAACCAATTGTTATGACAGACATTAAATTTATTTTTAAAGCCCAATATCAAACGAAAGACAAGCACAAGTCTCACATTTCTTCAATCTTATCATGATTTCCTTTCTAAGCAGGTTGACCTCAATAGGTCACACATGACAAGTGAACTCTACCTATCATGAGAACGTATACGAATGTCTGAATGTATGATAGAACCAACTTTATTTTGCCATTGTGCCCCTTACTTTCAACGTCGTTGGCAGTTGGTATCACAATCATCTACTGAACAGTACTTGTTATCCGTACAGTACAATTCTATCTCACGACTGTCATCTTACAGGTTGTGACTCTCGACAAAGTATCCACATATCTGCCAAACCCAATCAGAAGCCTGGAATTTGCTCAAGATTCCCGGCTTTAGAAGCTCGATTTACTGTGAAAGGTGAATTTGATTGGTCACTCTTGACCCCTGCATTACTGCTGGGTGCTCTGTATTAGCTCTCTCACCACTAACATCCAACATCTAATCCAACCTCGTACCTTCAACCTCCCGCGATCGTCACGACTCCGCGAAAGTAAATCGAGCGCATCAGCCTCAAGCGCATGCGTAGCCCTCGTAACGGGCTTCAGCTTCCTTTCTATTCTTATTTCCTCCCAACTGAGAGACAACGATAACGATGGATGCGACGAGCGCAGATCAGGCTCCGGCTCATAATCAAGCTGCGACTGCAGCTCCCGCCGCTCCAGCTCCGGCCTCAGCGCCCCCGGAGCAACCACAAAAACAACAACAAACGCAGCAACAGCCTGCTTCTACCGAGAATGCTCCCCAAAAACGTCAGCCCATAGTAACGCGTGACCGACACAATCAGCAATCCCTGGGCGCATCACTCAATACCGAAGTCAAGCAGGTACGTTTGCTCTTCACGCAGCCAGATTTCTACCTCTGCACCTCGGCCACTCATCGACCTTGAACGCGATAAGATGCATAGTGGCGGCGCATGAGAAGTCGGAGTTTATACCATGCGACAATGTGGTGATCTGGTATCGTATTTGTTTGTCTTCAGAGCTGACTAGGTTTGCGCAGGCTCGCGTGCTCATGGTCGGCGCCGGTGGAATTGGTTGCGAGCTTCTCAAGAATCTTGTTCTCACTGGCTTCGGCGAAATCCACATTGTCGATCTCGATACCATCGATCTTTCGAACCTGAACCGACAATTCCTTTTCCGACACGAACACATCAAGAAGTCCAAAGCACTAGTGCGTCATCTTCTCGCGGTACTTGAGGAAGCTAGTAGAATACTCACAAGCGTATAGGTAGCCAAGGAGGCGGCACAGAAATTCAATCCGAACGTCAAAATCGTCGCGCACCACGCCAACATCAAAGATGATCAGTTTACTGTGGCATGGTTCCAGCAGTTTCGCATTGCATTCAATGCTCTGGACAACCTCGAGGCCCGGAGACACGTGAACAAGATGTGTTTGGCAGCTGATGTACCACTGATTGAGAGTGGCACCACGGGATTCAACGGCCAGGTACAGGTCATTAAAAAGGGTGTGACCGCATGCTACGATTGTACTCCTAAAGAGGCGCCCAAATCTTTCCCTGTGTGCACAATTCGAAGTACACCCAGCCAACCCATTCACTGCATCGTTTGGGGTAAAAGTTACCTGCTCAAGTATGTCCAGACAGATAACTGCATTCGAAATATTACTAATGGAGCTCAGTGAAATATTCGGCACCAGCGAAGACCAGGCGGCTTTCGACCACTCGGCAGATGCTGACAATGGTAGGTTAGCTGTCGCGCCGATGAGCATCACATACTGACAGATACTAGCCAAGGAGATTGAGGAATTGAAGAAGGAATCAGAAGCCCTCAAACAGATCCGAGATGCTACTGGCACATCCCAGTTTCCCCAGATGCTTTTCGACAAGGTCTTTAATGCCGATATCGAACGACTGCGTTCTGTTGAGGATATGTGGACATCGCGACGAGCCCCAGAGCCTCTTAAGTACGATACTGTTCTTGCGCAATCCAACGATGCTATTGCCGACAAAAAGGCAGTTCTCGATGATGATCAACGAGTGTGGTCTCTCGAAGAGAGTCTCGTAGTCTTCAACGACAGTCTTGACCGATTAAGCAAGAAGATTCTGGAGCTCAAGAAGAACAAAGCACCCGAAGACCCTGAACCGACAATTACCTTTGACAAGGATGACATCGACACACTTGACTTTGTGACAGCGAGCGCAAACATCCGCTCGCATATCTTCGGAATCGACAAGAAGTCCCGGTTTGATACGAAGCAGATGGCCGGTAACATCATTCCCGCGATCGCCACCACAAACGCGATTGTTGCTGGACTCTGCGTCCTCCAGTCCTTCAAGGTACTGAAGGGCGAGTATAATAAGTCTAAGGAGGTCTTCTTGACACCATTCGCCTCCGCTCGACTACTGGCTCCGGACAGGTCCCGGGAACCAAATCCAGACTGCCCAGTTTGCAGTGTTCACTTTACTACTATCGTTGCAGACCTTTCACGTGCGACTCTTCAAGACGTTGTTGACGAGATCGTCAAATCAAAGCTTGGTTATGAGGGCAAGGAGTTTGTTGTGAACAACGATGTGGGCACCCTGGTTGAGTGTTTCGAGGACGGTGACGACGAGAACCTACCAAAGAAGCTCACTGAACTTGGTAAGACTTTGAATACTGAACATGGCACTGCGTATTAGGCTAACCAGCATGATAGGTATCAAGAAGGACTCGTTCTTGACCGTCATTGACCAAGATGATGAGGATACCTTTGTTAACATTGTCATCAACATACAAGAAGGGTTTGTCATTATCTACTCTCCTTTCGGACTATGCTTACATATTACAGTACATTGGAAGACGACAAGAAACCAGTTGAGGCCAAGTTCTCCGACAAGCCTGAGATCCCACGCCGGCCAAAGAAGCCACAGCCAGCCGAATCGAACTCCAATGGCGAGGCAAACGGAGAGGTCGTAAGTGTTGAGCCCAAGGGGGTCAAGAGAACGCATACAGAAGACGGCGGTCAACCCTTGAAGAAGGTCAAGATGACACCGTCAGGGGCCGAAATCGTGGACGTAGACCAGAATGAAGGCCCTGTCAGTGGGGGCGCAATCGTCATTGACGACTGATGAACCGTGGGTTGTGAGAATGATACGCATATTAGCGGGTTGGATGATTTACTATACTGCGCTTAAACCACCATCCAGGTTTAGAACGCAGTTGTTTGCGAAACGATTCGTCGCCAGGAAGATAGCAGCGTCGGCGACTTCGTCGGGTTGTCCTACACGGCGCGAGGGACAGTCCTTGAGGTATTGCTGCTGAATATCGGGCTTTAGATCTAGAAAGGAGGGCTGTACATTAACATCACCCTTTTATTACATGGGCGACGGGCGCCTAAAATATGTCTTTATGAGGCAAAGGGAGGGATAGACTCACGATCCCACATTGGACTAGCTATCCAACCAGGTAGTAAGGCGTTGACACGAATTGAGCGAGGACTATACTCAGTGGCTAGGGCACGAGTAAAAGCTGCAAGGATATGGAGTGAGCGGATTAAACTCTTTGGCATGTACAATAATTTGGGTTGCTTGTAGCAAAAAATAGGGATATTATAAGCGTACCTACGAGGCCAGCCTTTGAAGCGGCGTATACTGAAGCACCAGCTCCATTCTTGTTGGCCATTAGACTCGAGACATTGATGATGCAGCCTGAGAGATGTCATGTAAGATTGTGCAGTGAACTAGACAGTTTTGCGGACATACCATGAGCGTTCATTTTGGCATATTTAGAAGCAAGAATCGCAGACTGGAGGTTTGTATCAAGAATATTTCGAATATCCTCATCAGAAGTTCTCTTGATAAACGAGGTTTGACTAACGCCAGCACAGTTAACGAGGACATCAACAGGCCCAACAGTAGAACCAAAGAGACCCTTGAACGTGGTAGACTTGGTAGCATCCAGACGCATAAAGCGGTGCTTCTCTGGAAACTCATCACCCATATTCTTGCGCTCAGGATCTGGTTGGTACGGAGTGAGCTGGTGCTCGAGACTGAGTCGGGCATCTGGCGCAGACCGGCTTAGCAGGGTGACGACGGAGCCACGTTCGGCGAAGGCGGCTGCTATGCGGAAGCCGATTGCGCCGGTGGCACCGGTCACGACGGCGTGTTTGCCGCGGAGAGAGAAGGACATTGCTAGAGGATGTGTTGATGATGTTGTGGTGAAATTTCGAGGTTGAGTTTGTTAGACGGGGATATGCTTAACCACTAAGAGTTGTCTACTATCTACCTTCATTACCGAATTATTAATATGAACACTTCTATGAATACTATTTTCTAATACGTGATTCGTATTCGTGGAGTATGATTATATGAATATTTTGTCTACCTTCTTGAGGCTATTAGGGTGTTTGCCCATTGAACCCACTAACACACCATTCGACGTCACGATTTTTAGCGACCCCTGGCCAAGAGATCGGTTCCTGGCTTGACACATGTCATACCTACAATATGTACCCGATCGAGGACGATATCTCCGCAACTCTACTTGAAATGTATATCTCAAAAGAATGGCACTGGTCGTTCAGTCACAACACCCTGGAGTACTACTCAAGATAGTAATATCTATCTAGCAAATATGCCGCAGGGTTAGTAGTAAGCAGGTGGCCTCTTGGTAGGCCTCTACAGTTGCCATGATGGGCCTCGCTTCGCTTCGGAGACCAGCAAGGGTTTAAGGATGGCAACCACAAGACTTGAACGATGGATTGGCCGTTGTTAGATACAGTAATAAATATCCCGCTGCTGACACATAATCCAAACCAAATACTTGGTTACCTGCCTTGACCGTTGCCAAGTTTAATCCATTTAATGTTACACCCATGACTTACATCCCTACATCAGCATCCAAGCGACAATCTCCACTTCAAACTCTCACACTGCCTTATACACCTACCTAAATTAAACTACCCCAACTCCTCGGCCTACGCATTCGTCTTTCTATCATAACTTCTGGGCCGTCCTTGTGCTCTGCTCCAATTCTTCTCTCTCTTTGGTCTTATTCTTGTCTTCAATGTTTCGTCGTCGTCCTCGATCTCGTCCTCGTCGCAATTGACCCCTCCTCCCATCTTTCTCTTCCACCAAAGAACCATGAGCGACCCTAAACGCGATGCCCCGCCGTCGCCGAATACAACCACCGCAGCGGTTCTTCCTACTACGAACGGCCATGCCAAAGGCGACGATGTTCCCGATGCTGGGTTGAGGAGTCTTGATCACTGTACATACTCTATGTGGCCTCTGTTGCGCCCCGAGCTCTGCTGATTCCCCCTCGTCTTACAGACAAGCGCGCTCTCCCGAAATGGCGATATGACCTGCGCCAGCAGATGCTGCCCCTGATCCGATGGGAGACACCTTACCTTGCCTGGATGCAGGATAAGATGCGAACCCCAGCTCTCGATAGTTACTTTGCTATCACTGCAAACCTCGGAACTCATACCTTCTTTATGATCGGGTTGCCGATCTGCTTCTGGTGCGGATATGCGGCCTTTGGAAAAGGGTAAGTCACACCACACTCGAATCTGTCTGCATACGCTGCGCCACACGATGATTTGTTGCAGTTTCAGTGCAGGCGACAATACGACATTGGACAATGCGGTGCTAATATACTGCTTCACAGACTCGTCCACATCCTTGCCCTCGGTGTCTTTTGGACAGGCTTTATCAAGGACTTCTACTCTCTTCCACGCCCGCTGTCGCCTCCTCTGCACCGAATTACCATGTCTGGTTCTGCAGCCCTCGAATACGGTTTCCCTTCGACCCATAGCGCAAATGCCGTCTCTGTCGCCGTTTATGCGCTCCTGATATTGCGCAGTCCCGAGAATACGCTTCCGCATACTACGAAGATCGCACTGGAATTCCTTTCCTACTTCTACGCTGCCTCGATTATATTCGGACGACTCTACTGCGGCATGCACGGCTTTTTGGATGTCATTATTGGATCAATTATGGGTGCTGCTATTTCCCTCCTCGAATTCTACTACGGGCCTCCCCTGGACGCACACATGCACTCCAGTACTTGGATTGCACCTTTTGTGGCCGCTCTGATAATCTTGGTTCTTGTGCGCATCCATCCCGAGCCCGCAGACGATTGCCCGTGCTATGACGATAGTGTTGCCTTCGCCGGTGTTCTGATTGGTCTCGAGTTTGGTACTTGGACATATGGCAAGATTGCAATTGACCCTTGGGAGACTCATGCGCATGGTGGTGGAGCTGTGGACATTACACACTTGGGCCTGCTTGCGAACGTGGCTAGAATCGTATTTGGCGTCTTAGTTGTATTCCTTTGGCGTGAAACTATGAAGCCTCTGCTACTTAAGCTTCTGCCTCATCTATTCCGAATTATTGAGCAGGTTGGCATGAACATGCCTCGACGATTCTTTACTCCTGCCAGCGAATACAAGACCGTGCCGACTGGCTCTCGAATCGATACGCTCTTCCCTTCGCCCTCCGACTTCCCACGTATGGTCGAGAGTATCCGAAACCCTACGACTCGAGGTCGCTCTGTGTCCATCGGACCTCAGAGTGCTGCGGATGCTTACGAGACTTTGGCTTATAGGGAGCGCAAGCGACGTGAAAGCGTCAGCAGCAACCACAGCTTGAAGAGCAGGTCCAGCAACCTTGAGCTTCAAAACAACACGCATGAGGACCATTCAGGAAAGGGTGCTCAGACATCTGGCTCGCAGCCTCGTCGCACTGTCGAGTTTGAGCAAATTATGGGAACTGGCGAGGTCGTGATGACACCTTCTGCTGAAGACGATCAGGTCGATATCTTTGTTACGGGCACAGAAGATGGATTGGGAGAAAAGGAGATGTTCTCACAGTTGATCAAGCCCCGTGTACGATACGACGTCGAGGTTGTAACAAAGCTCGTCGTGTACACTGGTAAGTTTATTCGTTTTCTTTCTAAAATCAAGAGCGTCGATTGCTAACCCCTTTCTAGGTATCGCTTGGTTCGCAGTGGCTATAATCCCTATCATGTTTGAGCTGGTGGGCTTGGGGACGAATCAGCTACGTGAACAATGATTGACGAGATGACACGAGACGAGGGACCACCGGATTGCATTGTTTATGGTGGTCTCTGGGACATAATTTAGATTCTTCTTGTAATGAACACATAGGGCGATGAATGATAGGCGCTTGATGGGTCACCTTGAGCTTCATTGGGTATGGCTGTAGATAACTCTAGAGTTGTCATAGATGGGTCATTGAATAAGTAATTTAAGGCCAGTTCTGAGTCCAAATCGCAGTCCATAAGTAGTCAATACTGCGCTTTTATATGTTGAGAAAGTCTTATTTTATATGCATGATAGTTGAAGTTGGAGAGTACTTGACTATGATTGGTTGCTGCTATGTGCAGGGGTCTTAATTGACAGTCACGTCCAGACGCGTTTAGCTGCAACCCAGCGCGTGTCTCCTAGTGACCTCGATATTCAAACTTCCATACTACAGACGAACCCAATTTGAGCGACGACCAGCACTCCCTACACTACGATCTTCGACTTAATTACAGAACCTCGAAAACAAACACCGCCAAAATGTCTGACATCGACGAGATGGACGTTGATGTCCCTGCTCCTAGCACGGATGTCGTCTTTTCTTCTGAAGCCAAGCAAGGCAAGCGCAGTGCTGCCAACCTACCAGTCGAAGCTGAGGATAGCCTGCCTTGGTGAGAAGCCAAACAAGTATTTCCTATAACAATAGGCTAACGAAGTGCAGGGTCGAGAAATACCGACCAAACACTCTCGACGACGTCTCCGGTCATCAAGACATTCTCGCTACCATCAACAAATTCATCGACCAGAACCGCCTCCCCCATCTCCTCCTCTACGGCCCTCCTGGAACCGGAAAGACATCAACAATTCTTGCGCTTGCCCGTCGTATCTATGGTACTGCCAACATGCGCCAAATGGTTCTCGAGCTCAACGCCTCAGACGATCGTGGTATCGACGTGGTGCGAGAACAGATCAAGACATTCGCCAGTACCAAGCAGATCTTCACCTCTGCTCGTTCCGGCGGTAGCTCAATGGCCGGATTCAAGCTCATTGTGCTCGACGAGGCTGATGCCATGACAAGTACCGCCCAGATGGCTCTGCGAAGAATTATGGAAAAGTACACAACAAACACTCGATTCTGCATTATTGCCAACTACTCCCATAAACTCAGCCCGGCTCTTCTAAGTCGATGCACACGGTTCCGTTTCAGCCCGTTGAAGGAGGGTGATATCAGAGTTCTGGTGGACAAGGTTGTAGAGGAGGAGCATGTTCAAATCAGAGGAGAGGCGGTCGATGCGCTGGTGAAGTTGAGTAAGGGTGACATGCGAAGAGCCTTGAACGTTCTACAAGCATGCCATGCATCAAGTAAGTACAGCCACAAAACTCGTCCTACCCAGTTGTTAACCAGTTTTTAGGCACACCACTACGAGAAAAGAATGCGCCCAAGATTCCCGACAGTGAGATCCAACGTGAAAACATCACAACAGAAACCATCTACAACTGTATTGCAGCACCACCACCAGATGCTATTAAGGAGATCGTCTCGACTCTGCTCAAGACATCAGATGTCACAGCGTGTCTCAACACAGTCAACGCTCTCAAGATGTCGCGGGGTCTTGCCCTGGCTGATATCATCACAGCTCTGTCTGAGGAGTTGGTGAAACTAGAAGTTAGCCCCGAGGTTATGATTACTTGGTTGGACGGACTCGCCAACATCGAGCATAGAGTCGCCGGTGGAAGTAGCGAGGCCATCCAGACCGGAGCTGTCATTGGAGTTGTCCGAGGTGGGGTTGAGTTGATGAGCCGGTGAGCGTTGTGCAGATAACCAACGGGGGTTCTGAGTTATTGCAATAAACATAATGAGGTTATATTTGCATCCACATGGTTCGCATCTTCGAATGACGAGGAGGATGTATGAAGCTATAGAGCACATATCGTGCTACAACGGCCAAAGGCGTTACATAGAACAACATGAATGAACACCATCATAAGCACCAAAATAGGTTAAGCTGATGTCAAATACCTTATTGAAAAGTCAATTCATTGATAATACATATGTCAGCCCCATTCTATGTCTAGTGGCGCAAGCTTACCGCTGCAGCTCTCGTGTAAGCTGCAATTGTCAAGACAGCCTAAATTTACACCTTAGGCACGGCGGCCGACCTGACCTTGCCTTATCAATCAACGAACCGGTGACTTGATTCTCTTTTGAGACCGACAAGGATGGCTTCTGTCCATGCGCTGTCGCCTTTTAACTGCAAGACGATATAAAATCCGAAAACCCGCTTTCGTTGTACTGTAGACAGCCACAATGACTTCAATCGCTTCCTCGGAGACAGGGCCCTTGACTGTTGAGCCGATGTCAGAGCGCAACGTCTCGAGAATCCCGCTTATCCTCCCTCACGAGCGCGTGTTTCCCATTCAGATTGGCAGCGAACTGTTTAAGCTTTCGGGAGCTTCATTATCCTCTGACGGTAAGAATGCAACTCTAATCTTCTTTGCGACAATGCGCCACGTTGCGAAACCTATATGACAACGCGAAGCTAACGTCTCTCGAAGCGCCATCTTACTTCTCCCAGTACTTTGTTTGCCAATTGGAACAAGCAAAGGAACGAAGCGACGAGTCGAGCTCTAACATTCGGACCCTCTATATCGATCGCGATCCTACCATCTTTCGTGACATTTCGCTTCATCTCCAGGGCTACCATGTGCAACCCCGCGATGGCGAGCACTTTGTGCGACTCTTTTCAGATGCGCAATTCTATAGTTGTTTGTCACTCCATTCGCACAGGATATAGCTTTGTTTAACGAGTGGATTATAGTACCGAAGCTGATCTCTCAGCTTTACGAGGAGAGCATCTTTATCTCCATCGGCCATCGCGAATTTCAGATCCCTCGTGAAATCTTTAAAGACCCCGGCAACTCTCCGAACTACTTCTCTCTGGGCTTCGCAGCTTTCTTTTCTCGTCCCGACGATCTCTTTCCTGGTCTCGAACGGGAAGGTCTTATCCGTCCACCATCAATCCTCCCTCCGTCTGTTCCGAAGCGCAGTGCTGATACATTCGCCGAGCTCCTGCACTTTCTACGCGGATACCCTATTCATATTCGCGACGAGGCACATCGACAGGAACTTCTTAGCGATGCACGCTACTTCCACTTCAAGGGTCTTGAACAACGCTTAATTCCGCATTCATTAAGCTATAACCAAGCAACAAGACGGGACGAGATTGTTCTTCGCCTTGAAAACATCCAGAAGAGCGGCATCAGCGTCTTCGTCAGCAACACAGACCCATTGGCAGGTTATGTGCAATATGCTCGACCTTACTTGGAGGACAAACCTGCAGAGCTAGTCCTCGAAATTGGCGGCGAGACGACAAAACTTCACTTCTCAGGAGGCAATGCGAAAGCAGAGTTCTTCAGAGACACAAAAGCCCGTGTCGCAAAGCTCTTTGAACTCGTATCTTCAAAACTGAGCTCATTCCAGACGAGCCAATCCCCAGCTCTCGGAAACTCTCTATTGACGGATGATTACGTTCGTGTGCTCCTCGAGCCCGAGTCCGCTATCATTCTTGACGGCAAGGACTATCTTGAGGAGTTCATCAAAAGCGAGACTTCTGGGAGCGATTATCCGCGCAAGCGAAAGCGTGTGGATGGAGACTCCGAAAATGAGGAATGGGTTGTAAAGACTGGACAGTGGAGGTTACGCATTCAGCATGCGCCAAATGGAAGAGGCGTTGAATGTGTTCTCGTTGCAGCCAAACTTGATGCGATGAGCTCACAGTTGTCGCGGAATATGTCGAGGGGCTTCTTGGGAAGCTGATTGAATCTACATTATCATCTAGGTGGTTGTTATGAAAGATAACGGAAATTGCTTATATGTCAATATCATGTAGTCAGCCTATTAGGATACCATATTGAATCACAGACAATGTTTCGATACCTCAAAATTACAAGCATCCATTGAGGTCACACAGCTTTAAACATATTCGTAATGTTATTGCAATTACGGAATAAACATCGTACAGAAGACCAGTCACTGGTATTAATCGTGGCAAAAAACAGTATCAAGGATTCTACATTGCATATAACCCATTGAGCCACCCAGTATGCGTCAGTAAACATGAATCAACGCAAAAGTCGCTCAATAATGTACCCCCCAAGTTCCAAATAGCCCTGCGACAATGATCTAGAGTAGAGAAGAAAAACACAATAACGCCATTTCGCCTTGCCAAGAAAGGAGAAACAATTGATGGGCAAAGAAAGGTGGGAGCGAGTAGAGAGAAGCCCATCAGAGGGAAGAGAAAACAAAAGCGGAAACTTTTATGTGCGGGTCGGAGTAAGAGAGAGGATTAGGATATAGGATAGGGGTGAGTGTGAAGGGTATTTGGGTATCGTCAAGTCGTGTCCATGGCTCGTCCAGTTTCATCGTTCAACATCTATCGCCCCTTGCCAGCAACCTTGCCTGTGGGAGCACTCATGTCTCGTCGTTCGGCACCCTCGACCATTTTACGGCTTGGTGTCATTGTACCTTGAGCCAAAGAGCGGGCACGACCACGACGCTCACGAATCTTGGCGAGAGCCTCTTCGCGGGTCATGGTGGGAGTGAGAGCAGGGTTAGAGAAGTCAAAGGTTGTGCCTGAGCTGTTGTGAGAGGGTGTGCGAAGGCGGTCATTGAAAGAAGCGCTGTTTCTGGCTGTGTCATCCTTCATAGGCACGGTGGTTGTCGTAGTGACGGTGTAAAAGGCATTTGTGGTGTGTGGTCGAGTGTCAGGGGAAACAAGAACATCCTCGGACACATCTGGCATAGTCGGTATTTGAGGAATAGGGGCAGAGTGAGCTCCATTGTGAGGGGCGCTGAGCAGAGAGGCAAGACTAGTGCGCTCTGCTGCAAGCATGGCAAACGCTGGGGGCTCAACTGAGGGGGTTCGTGCATATCTTCCGTAGTTCTTCTCGGTCCCTGTCGATATACGGGGCTGAATCTCAGTGTTGTCGCCAAGGAAAGTTTCGCCCTCTACAACGTCTTCGACTACAACCTCATCCACATCCTGTGACTCGTCATGAGGATGTGTCTCACGCTGAGCCTCTGCCGCCTCCATCTTTCGTTGACCCTCAATGATCTCAGCTTCCTGCTCAGAAACAGTTCTGAAGATACCTTCCTTTGGGCAGAAGATGGTGCTGCGACGGGGCTCTTTTCTTGATCGGGGCAGCATGCGAGGGGGTTCCTCTAGATGCTGCTGGGGCTCTGGTTGAGCTTGGATTTCAGGCTGTGCCTTGAATCTAGGCTGAGACTCAGCATGGACCTCAGGTTGTGGTTCTTCAATGCGAGGAGTACTAACAGCACGCTTCTCGGCCTCCACTGTCTTGTTATCAAGCTTGATAACCTTGTCGTTAGGTCCCTCGAGACCAATCGAGCTACGACGCTTCTTACGCGGGGCCTCGACACTGGTACGGCGGTTTGACTTGGAGCAAGCACAGCAGCCCAGGTGGCACTCGGCCTGTAGGAACTCGATCATCTCGTGAGCACGGTCGGCTCTCTGGCGTTCCCATTGCAATTGGGTAGCCAATTCCTCAATCTCGGCTTCACTAGCCTCCGAAGAGAGAATGTCCATTGCTGAGAGTGACATGCGGGGTTCTTTTGATGCACTCTTCCTTTCCTTTTGTGGAGAAGCAAATTCGTCGTCAGCTTCTTGTGGTGGTAGAGGGATGCGACCCTCAGCGGCAATGCGGGCAACCTCCTCGTTCTTGGCAGCAGTCTTGAAGGCGTCGCGCTCCTGTTCGACAAGTTTGATGCGTTCAAGGGCCTGGTCGAGTTGTTCCTGGACGCCGACGATCTGATAGCGCGCTTCGAACGCCTCTTGTTCTCGGACCTTGCTCCTGGCCTTTTCGCGCTTGAGGTTTTCGTCGATCATTTTTGCGTTGGTGCGGGCTGATTTGAGCTCCTCCTGGAGTTTGACGATGGATGATTGTGTCTTGAATGTTTCTTTTCGAGCGCGGCGGATCTCCTTTTCCCATAGAGCTTGTGTATGTGCGTGTGTCTCCTTGGCTCGGCCATAGTTCTCCTATACATTTGTCAACATGCATTGTTTACAACAGCAGCATCAGCAAAGCCTACCATTAATGACTCCAGTCGCTCTCCAACTTTCCTCTCACGCTCCTTGCCTTCGTCAATGGCCTTTTGTAATTTCTTATTCTCGTCTCTGGTCTTGCGCAACTCAGTCTCGGCTTCTTCGCGGCCGATCATGGCGCGCTTCAAAGCAGCGTCGGCAGTCTTGCGTTCTAACTGTTTCGATTGCATGGTAACACTAAGGTTGTTGAACTGGCTGATCTTATCGTGGACACTCTCTCTTGATCCTTGACGGAGGTGAGTAAAGACTGATTCCCGCTCCCGTTGTTGGTTCACACGGTCTGGGGTGACGGCCTGCAGAGGACCGCCTGGGGAGCCCCCTGGGCTATTTGGCTGCTCCATTGTTTAAGGAAGAGTCGATAGGTAGATAAACGTATGTCGATTGAGTTGAACGGTAGTGGATTGAAGTTTCTTCTGTGGCTGCAGTTATGCAGAGTTGAGTTGAATGTTAACTTTTAGTGTGTTGTGGTAAGGTTGGGCGGATGTAAAGTTAAGTGGCACTGGCTATGTTATCGATTGTTTACTCATCCCACTTTGAATGTGGGCATAATCTCGATTGGGTGATTGCCTTGTTGCTGTGGTGATACTGACGAAATCAGGTGACCTTATTGAGTCTCTTGGACTCCATGGCGTGTCATTAGATGGAAGAATGTCTCAACGGTCCAATGAAGCTTCTCTAAAATTGATGACCCCGCGGAGTGGAGTCTGTCAGTTGATAAGGCGTGTCAGAATCACGATAAAGCTGTTCAACGTCGCAGTTACAGTGACAATACGGACGGGAACTTTAATCGTCAGGAGTTGAAGCTTCCCACTCGAAGCAGAAGCAAAGGCCTGGTCAATGCTACAGGACACGCCACTTTATATTGAGATCACCCCTTTGATTCCTACATCGCATTTTCTATAAATTCGTTTCTTTTCCCTTTTTGAATATTGTTTCTTGCGGAATCTTATCATAACCTCCAAGTACAATTATTAGTTACACGTTGGCCTAATTTATCACCATGGCAGACGAATCAACACTCCGTCAACGCAAACCTCAGCCAAAGAACGACTCGGCTTCCGAAGTCTCCGAACCTTCAACTCCTACCAAGAAAGGAAAGAAGGGCAAGAAGAGATCATCGGCCAAGGTCGACGAGGAAGACCCTTGGGATGGCTACTCTCCATATCTCGATGTCGTTCGCGTCATTAGCTTCCTCGTAGTAGCTTCTATGGGCCTCAGCTATGTTATTAGCGGAGGAGAGAGCTTCTGGTGGGGACACAAGAACAAGCCGGAATGGTTGACTCAGAAGTATTACAGAGAATTGATTCTTGGACCAGTGAGTCTCATCTGTCGCAGCCGTTGCCAGGCAAGCACTAATTGCATATCCTCTAACAGCCACCCCCAACTTACATGACTCTTGACGAGCTCTCTCTTCACGACGGCACCGATCCCGATAGACCTCTTCTCCTTGCCATTAACGGCACCATCTACGACGTCTCGGCTGGTCGTCGCATGTACGGCCCTGGCGGCTCATACAGCTACTTCGCTGGCACCGACGCCGCTCGCGCTTTCGTTACAGGCTGTTTCGCAGAGGACCAGACCGCCGATCTCCGTGGTTACGAAGAGACATTCATGCCCCTCGACAATCCCGAGATTGACTCGCACTGGACCCCTGAAGAGCTCGCTGAGCTTAAGATCAAGGAGCGCGAGGAAGCCAAGAAGAGGGCCGATTCTTCTCTCAAGCACTGGGTTGACTTCTTTGCCAACAACAAGAAGTACTCCAAGGTTGGATATGTGCAGCGCGATCCCGACTGGTTGGAGAAGGAGAAGCCCAAGAAGCTTTGCGACCAGGCCCAGAAGGGCAGAAAGGCAAGGAAGATTCCTAAGGAGTAAGCTATGATCGCATTTTCGCATACATATGTACTATTTTGTAAAGACGTTGAACTAGCATGTTTAAGATGTTGCAAGGTCTTGGGTGTTGTTCTGGTAGCATACTCCTGATAGTTTAAAAGACGGAAACAGAAAGTTGATCTCTCTAAGTTTGTTGGGTATTTTTGAGTATCTAAACCTTTAGATAAAATTGATACATTATCCCATGATGATCCCGCCAAAGTCTTTGGCAATACTGTCCTGAACTCCATAATTATTCCCATCCCGAGATTTCCAATCGTTCCAGCAATTGGTACAAGTATCCCGATTAATTGTTCCCGACATTACATTTATACATGAAAGACACTCATTCAGCACTGGACATCCATCTACAGCAAGAGGGCCCAGGCACCAACTGCTGCTAGCAGCGAGATGGGTGCGGAGAGGTCTGCAGCACCAGCTGTAACAGCAGGTGTGCCGGCAGTTGGTGTCCCAGCAGCTCCAGGAGTGAGGTTTCCGTCGGTAGGTGTGCCAGAGCCGTTTCCACTCTGGGAGCCATCTTCAGAACCGGAGTCTGAGCCAGAATCGGATCCGGAATCAGAACCAGAGTCAGAACCGGAGCCGGAGCCGGAATCGGAACCAGAGTCGGAACCAGAGTCGGAGCCTGAATCAGAACCGGAGTCGGAACCAGAATCAGATCCGCCGTTGTTGCCGCTACCGCTGCCAGGGCTGTCAGGGACAGTACCGTTGCCGCCAGAGCCACCAGATGGGGCACCACCAGACTTGACAGGGACGACCTCGGAAACTGTGGTTCCCTTGCACTTCTCCTTGTAGCCACTGAGAGTCTTTGTGGAGTTGGAAGAAGAGCTGCGAAGTTGTTAGTATAGTTCATTGAGGTGAAAAGGCATGTTGAACTTACTCTTCGTTGATGACCATGGACATGCCACCCTGGCAGTGCTGGGCCTTACTGCAGAAGAGCCACATGGGCTTCTTGTCCTTGATGGTGATAGTGTAGGTAGGGATCATGCCCTTGGACATGCTTGCCTCGACGGGCATGTAGCCAGAGTAGACACCCTCGATGCTAGGGTTGACATTGCCAATGGGCATACAAGGGTCGTCGAAGGTGGATTGTGTGACTGTGTGGTTTCCTGCCCAGAACTGGAATTGGACCATGGTTCCTGGCTCTGCTGTGATCTTCTCGGGCCAGAACTTGAGGCCAGTTGAATTGGTTGCAGCGTTTCTGCCCACAGAAACTACTTGAACGTCGACAGCTAGATACCGTGTTAGTCATTTTACTTGCGATAACGTATCATGAGAACATACCATGAGCAGCAGTCGCAAGAGCGACAACGGCAATTGATGAGAAATACATATTGGAAATACGGGGATGTGAATATGAGAAGGATAGAGAAAGGACGTTGGAGACGAAGATCTTCAGGAATACGATCGAATAATTCAAAAATGCGACTTGCGCTTTGAAGGACCTGCTTCGTCTAAAGAAAGAAAATAAGAGAAAAGAGAAAGACACAAAGGAAACAGGACCAGACTGTTGATTATGGAAAGAGATGAGAGATGAGAAGAAACAAAACAAAAGAGACGAGACGGAACAGGACTATATACACCTTAACCGCTTGGCCGTGGGCCTCCCGATGACGAGTTTCGAGGCACATCTGGAACACGCCTCTCGAGGAAACCGAAATAAGGATGTTGGGGTTTCCGTCTCGGCGCCATCGGCTGAGTTGCAGGCCAGGAGTAGCATGAGACGTTATCGACAAGGCTTCACTAGAAGAGTTGACGAGTGAAACATGGAGTGCCAGATCGTTCTTGGCTACTACCTAGTTCTAGATTTTGGTAAGGCTTGGGAACTACCCTGGCTATATGTCAGGTCAATGTGATATCAGACTTGATATTGTTGGTATAGCATCGTGAATTGGTCGCGTAAGATAGCACTTGCTAATGATGCAGTAATAATTGATTCATCTCATCAGACTCTTCAATGGTATCGATTGAAGTCATCTCTTTCTCGTCTCGTCATATCAACACTTGTTGGTCTTGATGGCTGAGTCTTCAATCCATGGCGCTTAGTACGAATACTATTCAAGCCCTATGCCACAGGAAGGAGATATTCCGAGTGACTATAGTCTATAGCTCGGCCTCGGGTCCTGACCCAGCCGTGTCAGGGTCTATGGGACAGGGGTATATTTGCTTCGGATGTGCCTCATCCGTAGTCCTGTGAGACGGATATAGTTTCGTCCCTATAATTGGTCCCCTGTGGAGAGTAATAGTGGCCGTTCGCTGTTTTGAAACCAAAACAGACTTGGCTTTACCATATTGAAAAGATGTTTTTTTGTTCCTGGACTAGCAGGTGAATGCCAACGTCGCAGTGGCTGATCGGTTTCGAGACTCGGATGTTTCGTGTTGGTTGCAGATTCTACGTTAGACAATTTGTGGGGACGACCTGTTGAGGTTTTGAAACACCAAGTATAGGCTATAGCTCGTCATAAAATCTGAAGATCGTGGTACTTAGGTAAAATTTGGCTGGGATTTTTGCGATTGGGTACAGAGATCCGTCAATCATTCAAACTTCAGTTTCCTACGGCTCGCGGGATCCTTTAGTGTATATAAAGAACTTGGCATCCGCAAGTCATCTCGGTGACGGACTTGAATTGGTTTCAATTTCGTCCACTCTACCATCCTCTCCAAAGAGATGCAATAGTAGCAAATTGATGCTTGTTCCTGAGAAAGGATTTCATCGAGGCATTAGATAGCAGTTTCCTGAGTGAATTGAGTGGAAGGAATAAGCTGTCTTGTCTAGCACTTATACGCCAACATGGCATTATAAGTCAAAGTTAACCTACAGGACAGGCCATTGGAACGACACAACGCAATGTTAAACGACAGTTAGGTTATACTACAAGATGGCAAAGAGTCGATGAATTCATTATTCATGCTTTTGATTATATGTGCTATCAAAAAGTGGCCATGTCAAGTAAAAGCCATATGCCACTGGGTTACCGACTATCGTTATGGTGGTTATTATGAAGGACATGACTGGGTGCACACCACCAGTTATCTGAAGAACAAATTTCTTGTAGTCGTTCACGTATAGCTCGATCCGTAATGTTTATGCTCCCGTAATTTGTCGAGTGATAGGAGAGACTGCAAAGGACAAGCATGTAGCCAATGCTTAGCTATCACTGGAATGGCTGTAGAGCCCAAGCTGCGATCTTGTCAGCATTACAACATTAGGGAATGGCCTGGAGCTCCCGTACTCGTATCGTTATAGGTTGATCTTCCATTAAACTTCCTTCAGTAGAGCTCCTTGTTCTCGCGCCCAACAAGGAGGGAGTATACCAGCTGTTCTCCAATGCCGCTCATAGGTCCAGCAGCAACTGAGGCGAAACCTTCTCCAGATCCTCAACCTCCAGAAACCCACCATCCTTCTCAACAGCAGCTCGCGCAATCGCCTCCCTCACAAATATATCAAAGTACTTGCCCGCCGCAGCGTTAGCATCTCTCGATATCCGTGTCGCGTCTTTAGCAAAGAACTCGTGCAGTAGCCGTGTCAGAAGTTCCGCTGGAATCTTCTTGTCAGGTTCCTCTTCTTCATCGACTACTTGCACCTCGCGCGTAGAAGGCCCGGCTTGGTTGTCATCGTCATCGGATAGCTCGAATGGGTTGCTCGATTGTGGTTCGGGCTCGGGCGCTTTAGCGGCTTTCTTGCTTGTGGCTTTGGGACGACCTCGGCCGGTCCCAGCTGCTGACTTTGGAGGCATATCGACAGATTTATGGTTTGTGAAGTACCGGCGCAGCTACATGGGACGAATCGCTTGATGTAAGTTCGCATTAGCACCCGTACCTATCGCTTGCAAGCGACATCCGCAGGCTTAGTCATCAAACGCACTAAAAGGGAATTTGTGCAACTACATCCAAAGGACAGATGGGAGTATCACGACAATGAACTATTCAATCAGTCACGGCAAGGTCACGAAGTTTATGATGATGATCAAAATGTAGACAGTAAAAGGGAATTTGCATTGGTGTATAGATTACAGCGGCCTAGAACGGAAGGCAAAGCAAGATTAGAAAAAGACGCCGTGCCTATGCCACTCTAACCCGTAAAGAGCTGCTGTTTCAGAGGACCACGTCGGGTATCTGTGACAACTTCCCTAGATCTGCACTTCGATCTCGCCTTTTGATTTCAACCAGCGGACACCATGTCAAGCCCGCTAATTAAGATTCTCCTCGAATCATTTTCCCCCACAAACTCATCTATACAGGGTATGTTGTACGAATCGCTTACTTGAAGGCCTTGCCGAAGAGGAGGACCTGGAGCTGATCGTAGATGGAGAGGACACCAGCACCGGCAACACCACGGAGAATGTTGGCACCAGCACCCTTGAAGAGAGACTTGACACCCTCCTTGGCGACAATCTGGCGGGCAGCGTCCATGGTGTTCTTGTACTTGACGGCCTCACCGGAGGTCATCATCATACGTCGGCGAATGGTGTCAAGAGGGTAAGAGGCGATACCGGCACCAGTGGTGACGAGCCATCCGAGAGCGAAAGAGGCAAGGAAGTTGTTCTGGAGAGAGCCGGTGAGGACGACGGGCTTGATGGAGTCGTACATTCCGAAGTAGAGACCACGGTAGACAACGATACCAGCAACGGAGGGCATGAAACCACGGTAGAGACCGGCAATACCGTCAGAGGCGAGGGTCTTCTTGTAGACGTCGACGAGACCGTTGAACTGACGGTCACCACCGGACTTGGCGTTCTTGGCATCGTTGGCAAGACGAGTACGGGCGTAGTCCAGAGAGTAGACGAACATCAGAGATGTGGCACCAGCAGCACCACCGGAGGCAAGGTTACCGGCCATCCAGAGGGCGTAGCCGTCCTTGTCCTTCTTGTAACCGAACATCTTCTTGAACTTGTCACGGAAAGCGAAGTTCAGAGCCTGGGTAGGGAAGTATCGGATGACGTTGGCGGTGTTTCCTCGCCAGAGGGACATGACACCCTCATCGGCCATGGTGCGCTTGAAGCAGTCACCAATGCCGTTGTACTTGCGGTCGAGACGACCGGTCTTGAGCATCTCATCCTGGTTCTGGATCAGAAGCTTGACACGCTCGATGGGGGCAGCAGCGGTCTTGGAGACAGCGGCGGAGACACCACCCATGAGGAAGTCAGCAACGAAGGGCTGCAATACTTGTTAGCAATTGTATTTTGGACAAAGTTTTGATTGCTTGCGGAGCCCCTCCTGAGAGATGCCACGACGCAACAAAATATCTTTTCGAACAAGCAGCATCGTCATCGGGACAATTATGCCCGAATCATCCATGATGGAAAGATTTATTATATCGTAGTATTCGATAGCGGCTGATTGATCCAGGAGGTATTTTGTGCATCGGCGGGCATCTGACGGTCGAGGGGATCCGGATAGCGATCGAGGGGAAGATGAGAAAAACTTACGGGCATGCCCAAGACCTTCTGGGGTCCTTGATCAGCAGGAGGAGACATGGTAACGGCTGTGATGCTTTCCCTTGAACAAGAAGAAAGGATTGAGGGGAGATTGAGGATGAAAGAAGGAAGAGAGAAAATAAATCTGCGCCGACGGGGGGTGAGAGGTATTTGGGGGGAGGGAAAAAAATTGCGGCGGACCTGTAAGAAAGTCGCTTTTGAGCGAATCTTTCCGGGCCCGCGCTAAAGGGAGCTGGGACCCCCAGCCAACCAGGCCCAAGCCAGCAGCTCTCTCCACAGCAACAGCGCGGGTTTGGAAGCCTGAGGCTGCGGGCTTGCCAGGTCTGTGTCTCTGTGAGCTTTTTCAGGGGTGGCCAGGTGGCCATTCAGTGGCACTCAGTGGACTAAAGTGTGGGGCATCTCTGGTACAAAATCCTGTCCTGCACTTATCCTGAGCCTGTCTGGGTTTGAGCTTGCTGCCCGGCTGCAAGATGAGATGCCGGTTCACCCCGATTTTTTGTCGAGCGCCGAGACCTAGACCCGTCTTGGGCTTGGGAGACATGGGAGCTGTTACTGTATGGGGTACTGTACAGTACAGTTACTTTACAGTGAACGGGCAGCTACAGCTTTACAGGGCCCCCTTTGAGGCGATGAGCTGGCCAAGGAGGATCCATGATAGTGGCCCGTAAGAAAAGCTTTTCAGATAGACGCAGATTCAGATGAGAAAAAGCTTGAAGATATCTCAATTCTATTCAGCCTCGATTCTATCGTCTTCCAAATGTCTAGACGTGTCCTTCTCACCGTTGTGTGCTGCAATTGATCTATCTCGATCAAATGTCGTCAGTATATCGCTCTCTCACTATCAAAATTTCCCTCCCCCATCCCTCCATCATGACATCCTTTCACCCACATTTCTTTCTTCTCCCCCGGCCCCTTCTCCAATCCACTAGCCTCCGGGCTCCGCGAGCCAGCAGCATCAACCCAGAACCCTCCACTGCCACTGAAACTGAACCTCCAGAAGCCTCGAGATGCCACACCTCGCACAGTGTGTGAGCTTTCATGATGAATCTACGTATCCAATGTAGGTGAGCCGCTCTAGATTGGTGTTGGATCTCCCATCCTTCGCCTCCCCCGGGCTTCACCTACAGTTCACCCCAGCTCAACCTAACCGTCCAATTGGTGTTTGTTTTGTTTAAGGAGAACAATTTTTTTTTGTCTGTCTCAGAAAATAGTTTTTTTTTTTTTTTTTTTTCACTGGGTCAGTTTGTGCACAGCAGCCGAGGCGCTTCAGATGTAGCAAACCTGCCACAAACAGATACCCCGGAATAGCCGTGAATTCGATACTATCAGCTCAATTGCCTCAAATTAACATCTGTCCCTAGTCAGTCAGTGGATACAGATACAATTCTGGTTCAAATGTCCATTCCCTAGGTCCAGGAGTTGATCTTGATGAGCGGTGATATTCACTCCCTGACCCCTAGCTGAGGTCCACAAGCCACAAGGGAGCCAGCCATAGAAGCTAAAACAGTTGGACTCATGAAACCCGTGAACTTTCTCAGGGACCATGCTCTAAATTGGTAACTGAGGGTAATGATAGTGATAGCCAGAGATCTCTCCTGGATTGTCCTGTATAGCTAACGTCAGCTATCCTGCAAAACCTGTTCTATCTTTCAAGCTAGGTTCGGTCAAACAAGCTCCTCTTGAGTTACCTTACCCTTTGAGCCGAATTCAGAGTCCGCCACCGCCTCGCTCGTGTTCCCTACCCAAAGAAAGGTACCAACTGCAAGGCAAGGTAGCCGTTACATGCACTGTACCGTACAGTACGAGAAATCCGCTTATCGTCATGCAGTTTCGGCTACTGTCCCTAAGAATTTTCCTCTGCTCCAGTTAAGGTTGTTTATTTCTAGCTTATCTTTCGGGACGCCCGTCCAACTCGAGTCAATCGAATTCATGGATAGTACTAATAAAAGTTCTTGGCCTGACACTGACAAGTTCCTGATTGTTTAGAGATCGCCTTCTTTTCGTCACTAGACATAGACAGCTCGGAGTATTCCCGTTGGGTTGAGACCCGACCTTTAAAATCGCTCGGGACAGACCCTGCAAATAAAAATAATCTTGCCGATCTTGTCATGAGCCATTGGCCTATCGTAACTGACTTCACCCAAAAAAAGAAAAGCCAACCGTGTCCACTCCAATGCTGGCTATTGCAAACATTGCAGCATCTCCGAGATCGATGCAACTGGGAAACGAACCAGATTCATCTGTATTGACGATGTTCTCTCCTATCTTGGCCCTAGTCTTACCGTTGTTCTACCATCGGCCTTCTAAATCAGTGGATCACTTTCTGCCTTTCGTCCTCGGATAACCGACGTGAAATAGACGCTGCACACGACCTAGTACCCGTAAACCGAGCGGCTATAGCCTATCTGGGCTAGAGTGTGTTACCTGCATCCATATTTCGGGTGTATCTCACTCAAAGCCAAGAACAAAGACAAGAAACCTGGCTGACCTGCCTCACTTGGCTATTAAAAAGACTCTAGCCCGCTCGTAGACGAAACAGGACTGATGGCAATTACCTGCAATTCCTCGACTCTCAAGGTCCTTACTCGAGCGACACACTGTCATGTTCTTCTAACCATCCATCATGACTCGACTCATGATAGGCTCAACATGAGCACGTGACATAAACCTATCGAAATGGTCACGTGCATCACCAACTGCCTCTATTCATGTGGTTATGATAATGCCGAAGGATTAGGATATCTCTCCAGTAGTGCTGGAAGATTCTAATGTCTTCAGAGAGCATCTTTGCTTCAGAGGTCTAGACCCAGTTTCGAACAACAACCCGCAGGCGACTGCAAACGATGAAGGGCTGGTTGGAGGAAAGAGCTTAAAGCCATGGTCCGACAAGGAGGGCACTCACTTGGTATCTTGACAATAGAGGGCATCAAGCTTTGGAGGCACTTTGGATAATGACTGTCCTGTTAGCCCGTGATCGGAACATACGTTCGAGTTTACGTTACGTTCCTTGAGCGAAAAGACCTTACACACAGACATCAAGGTAAGAAGAGGCTCGAATAGCCTGTTTGTCTATCAAATACAGGAGAGGGAACATAGTCGTACTCCTGTTCCGTCAGCCATTGCCAGTTTTGCGTTTCGATGTTGTAGAGTTCCGGTCTCATAAAACCTACATCGAACTTGGTTTGGCCACTGAACTCAAAGAATGATCATCATCCTGGCCACTATAATGGAAAATCCGTTCATGCTGGTAAGGGCTGCAAGCACTATTGTAAACTGCAGTCGGCTGTATTGCATGGCTGCCTTGTCCCAGGAGACGAAATAGATGTGCCAGAGCGACATATTACACATAGGATGTGTGTGGCTTATACCAACAGACAGAGTAAAGCCCAAGAGAGTGGTCGATGCATTCGAAAGCCATTGCTACAAGAACCCGCACAAGATAGTCCATACACCAGATTGGCTTGGACTGGTCTAGAATGAACTGCTCGACTGAATAACCGAGCTCGCATAGATTCAAGGGGCAGTAGGACGCCAATGCATTCTCGCTTGAACAAGAAGTTCACAGGAGTATCAGCCTTGAATTGCTTCGTAGACTTCCTGTACGTGACGGAAGGCATGCCTTGCCAGAACCATTGATGGTACAGGGACACTATTACACATTGACAATACGTCATTTGGTACAGAACGACAGTTCACAGATAGTCACATAGAGGCATAGTGCAGTAACCATAAAATTGGTCGTTTCGAAGATTTTTCATTCCGTTGCCGTATGTGCTAAAGCGATTCCGTCCCAATGCTTAACCGAGCATGAATAGCGTCCTAAACCAGGCTTCTTTTTCGCCTTGCAACACCCTCCGACCATGTGGCCTGTCTATCGTCCAGGCCACCCAGACGCACAATCGTGAGACTCAAAATTTTCGTTGAATTGCATTTAGTCGGAACCACCGACGGCACGGGCTGGAAGTCATGTTAGCAAGTTGTGTCGAGGTAGCGTATCGAGGGGTTTGGAGGTAATTCGCGCGGAAGAGGAAAGGGGGAAGGCGGCCATACTGTAGATCTTCATCTTGCTGTGTGTAACCACAGGCTTGATGATGCCCTTCTCCTCGAGGTCGGCAAGGCATTGACGAGCCAGAGAACCGTTGATCTTCATTCGGTCGACGAGAGTGGCGATGGTGACCAGACGGTAAGACTGAACATCCTTGTAGAGCTTCTCGGAGGTGGTCTTGTCGAGGACGACGGCGTGCTGGGCCTTGTCCTTGACCTTGCCCTTGGACCTTTGGAAATGCGTAAGTATTTGATATTCGGCGATGAGAGTCGAGACGCCTCAAACATACCACTTCTTCTTCTGCTTCTTTGCGGCGGGGGCCTGAGATTCGAAGTCAGTCAAATTGTCATTTTTTCGCAAAGTCCCATTCCCCTCGCAAAGGGGGAGGGCGTCACCAAAAACATACCATTTTGTCTGATGTTGCTGTCGACGGGAGTGTGAAGACGACAGTAAGAGAAAGTGTTGTAATGCGACTGCTAAGAATGATCCTTTCTCCAGTCACCAGCCAGAAGTCGAAGGGCAGGTGAGCCCTAAATTTTGGGAAAGTGCGACGAGAATAGTGGGGCTCTCCTTCCGCGTTGGCTCTAGGGCCGACACACCAAAAATTCCATGCCCTGAGATCTCAAGCAATCCAAGCCCACCTCTTCAACTTTGAACATCTCATCCCGCACTACTAACGCCAGTCCCGGAACCCGACTGTACAGCAAAAATGTCTGACAACGGCGAGATCGAGGTCGAGAACTCCGCCCTCTACGAGGTGCTTCCCAAGGATGTTGTCAAGGAGGTTGGCAACGTCAAGCTCTTCAACAAGTGGGACTACGATGTTGAGGTCCGCGACATCTCCCTGACGTACGTTTGAATCTGAACTCTTGGGGGGAAATTATCTCCAAAAACCTCACTTGTGCGCGACGAGATGCTGACGGAAGTCCCGCGAATAGTGACTACATTTCCCTGCGAAACCCCGTCTACGTCACCCACACCGCTGGCCGATATGCCACCAAGCGATTCCGCAAGGCCAACTGCCCCATCATTGAGCGATTGACCAACTCTCTGATGCACCACGGCCGCAACAACGGAAAGAAGCTCATGGCTGTCCGAATTGTCGCCCACGCCTTCGAGATCGTACGTCCTTTTGCCTGAACAGCCCTGCGAGAATAGGGTCATGTCAATTTTTTCACGACCATCAAGTGCTAACGTTAGGGCCAGATCCACCTTATGACCGACCAGAACCCCATCCAGGTCGCTGTCGACGCCATCGTCAACTGCGGTCCCCGCGAAGACTCTACCCGAATTGGTTCCGCCGGTACCGTCCGACGACAAGCCGTCGATGTCTCTCCCCTCCGCCGAGTTAACCAGGCTATCTCTCTCCTCACCACTGGTGCCCGCGAGGCCTCTTTCCGCAATGTCAAGTCCATTGCTGAGTGCCTTGCTGAGGAGCTGATCAACGCTGCTAAGGGTTCCAGCAACTCTTACGCTATCAAGAAGAAGGACGAGTTGGAGCGTGTCGCCAAGAGCAACCGATAAAAGGTGCAACGGTGTTACAGGCTGGAAGGGTTGGCTTTGGCGTGTTCCGGCATCTTTCAGAATTGCATTTTGCGTTCATCGGGTCTGGGAACGTGGCTATGGATTTTCTTAGGTGGCTACAGATTCAATAAAAAAAGTCGGGCTCCCTCAGAGTTGAATGAAATGAACTCCAAAAAAACAAATGAATTCCTTTAATGTATATCCGTGTTTACAATCACATGCATCCCTGAGCGACTCCTTTAAGTGCTTGTTTTCTTGTTGCTTTAACGGTAACCTAAGTCTCATTGTCTGCTCAACTCTAATAGGTATTGGATTGAATGTATAATGCTAAACTACCGCTCATGCGAAGGAAGAATGGGTATCTAATCTAATCGAACAGTCTTCTCTCCAATTTCCAATCGCTGAAACATTCCAACATGGGGCATGCCCTCTTCCCACCAAGTGCCCATATCCTCATCCACCTCGAAGCCCCATTTCTTCCAGAATTCCACGACTTGCGCCTGCGCGTGAACGCAGACGAGCCCTGCCCATTGGGGGATCTTCATATCGGTTCCCATTACTTGGTCAAGCTGTTCAAGGCCGTACTCTTTAATGCTGGGATCAAAATACGAGGGGTTGTCTCTCAACCAGCCAAGAACTGTAGTTACTAGTAGACCAGCAATGCGACGTCCTCGAAACTCTTCAATGACTGCAAGACGACCCAGTTTCACATAGGGTTCCTGCCCGTTATGGAAAGTCGTCTTTCGGTCCATGATAAATGGCTTGTCTGAAGAGGCATTGGTTGCATCTCCGTTCTCGTCGCCGTTCTTGTTATTATCTTCGCCTTCTAGAACACCGTTCCAGTACTTCCCACCATTCTCAGGATGCGGGTCGTGAGGAAATGGTACAAGTCTTATAGTCCCGATCGGCGTCGAACGTGTCGAGCTCTTTCTAGGTTGCATGATGTTGCCCTCTTCATCGCGAATCTCGAGTGTGTCCACCTTGTTGATGCTGGCATAGACAACCCAGTGACATGAACGGGGATCATCATCGTCGAACTCGTTCTCGGCGGGGACGTTTTGTTCTTTCACAAAGACTTCTTCGCGAACCTCCATTGCATCCAGGAAGGTTTGCGAGATATTTGGTGGCTGCTCGTCCAAAGGAGCGCCCCGTTTGTAGCCGTCAAGCTTACTGGGCGCAAGGAAGGTGATGAATGGTGTTCCCATTTTGGCGACTTGTCGCAACAACGCAAGATATTCTCCGGTATAATTTGAAGGGATGGTGTAAGTTCAAGTGTTGCTTCGGTTAATGCGGTGATTTCGCAAATGATTGTTGGCGGCGTGGAGACGTAAACGAGTTAAATACGTCTTTATGACAGAATATCAAGTGGGTTTGTATGCCTGAAGGATCAAGTCTTGGGACAAGACATAGGTAGAGGTATTGATCACTACAGTTTACTTGAGGAAAGAACAATGAAGAAGAGAGGGAAATAATCGGAAAGAGATGGCACCATATCTGCTACTAGTTTATATTATTCGCATTCGTCTGATCGCAAGTAGCAGGAGGAATGGATTGAATATGATGTCAATCCACAGCGCGGGGACATGCAGCACAATCCCCGAAGAGCGACGAACTGTACGGTGACTCAACGCTTCCCTAGCTCTCTTGGGGGGGCTCGGCTGCTGATAACGTCCATCCTATGGCGTGCACTGCAGTGTGGTATTGATTGGTTGACGATTTCACGAACGGGTGACTATACTCGCCACTCTGCATTTCTTTGAAAATTACAACTTCGATCAGAGAGGCTATCACCACATTTTTGTTAGAGTAATTTTTTTGGTGGTGGACCCTGAATTTGAGCTTAAACTAACACGCAGTGATTCTCTTTCGACGATGCTTGGCCCACATGCTTCATCCGTGCATGGCCCACTCTAGTCGTTGAGTCTCGTTGGTTGTTCAACTGATCAAGTTGCACTCAGACAGCGATCAACTTCTGGTTGGGATGGTGTCCGAAGACTGTTATTGGATAGACAGTTCGTGGCGAACAACCATCACATCAACGACATACTGTATCGACTTGACATCGAGATATGATGCAATCTTACAAGAGTCTGGCATTAATCAGGACTTGATGAAGCCTGACGAGTTTACCAGAATCTACGCCTTGCCGATGTATCGGTACATCACAGCTATCGACAACATGGCATGAAGGGATGATGCGATACAGAAGATGCGCAGTGCATTTGATAGTATATACTAAGATATCCAGGAAGTTCTCGCAAAGCACTGCACGACTCTTGACGAATTCTACAGAATATCGCTTCACTTCCATCGCTGCCCAAAATCATGGCAAGCTACTAAATTACGGCTGCTCAGATAGCCGCCTTGCCCAAGTTCGACTCAAAGGAACCATCCTTGAAGGGAACGTTGGCACTGCCAAAGTCAGTGTTTGTCAACGCTGTACGAGCTGCTGCAGGCAGACTCTCCCAGGCGATCAAGGGCTGCTGGCCACCCTTGGTGGTAGTGAAGGTGATATGGTGGTTGGTAGGCCAGACGGCGGTATAGCCCACCAAGGGGCTGTTGCCTGAGAAAGTGCCCGAGGCTCGCTTGTCATATCCACCGTGTTGAGAAACGGCCATGCCAACAACGCTGGCGCCTGTGCTCTGGCTGTCCAGCCAGATGACGGCGTTCTCCCAGTCATGACGGTGTCCCAGGCCTGGCGAGGGCGAGTCCTTGGGCATGTACCAGGAGTACATGATACCATATCGACCATTGTAGGTTCCGCCTCGGGCGTAGACTTGGCCGGTGCTCTTGTCGCAACCGGCCGAGGATGAGCCACTGGTGGCTAGTCCTCCACTACAAAGGGTCAGTCTCAACTTAGAACATATTAGGAAGAAACACACCTTGTGTTGCCTTGAGCGTCAACCGCGGGGAAAGAGACGCATCCCTGGAAGGTCTTGACGAAAGGCTTGTACTTTAGGTACAGCGATCCGGCAGTGCCTGAGGGGACAGTCTCTGGGAATCCAACGACGGCATCGTGGTTGATGACCGCACGTCGCTCGATAGGTGATCCGAAGACACCAGAAGCAAGGGCGATACCCGACAGGAGCTGCGTGATTTGAACCATCTTGATGACTGTGGAAGCAAGGCCAAAGACTGAAGAAAAGGCGGAGGAGAAAGTGAGCTCTGAGTCTGGTGAGAGTATCAGAGACGGGAATTCCAACCTCTCAGCCGGGGAAACTGTCAACTTTAAAAGATCATCATCATCACATCCCCACTTGCGAGATGCTACGTTAGATCGCAGGGTCTATGCTGCCACGAGGCTACATAGCAGCATTGAATTGGCAGATTATACACATTCTTGGTCCTTAGTGTGGGTGTTGCTGCTATGGACTGCCTTATTGGGAATCACGACCGACTGGATATATCATCTTAAGAGAGCTTGGTGTGCGGGGGGTATTCTTGGGGGTGATATGGCCATCATAGCATTGACTTGGCGTTTGAGGTAATCCTGATTGAAGATCCCAAGAGTTTCTTGAGAAGGCATATACGATTTGGCCATCTCTCGCGAGAAACAACATTTTCCTAGACTCAGGAATTATGTAAGTTCAGATCGTCTCGAAAGCTTCTCGGTGTGAAGCACTCAAAGTGGTTGGTGGATTGATCTGTCCTTCTTCAGCCAAGCGCGGTTGACGGCAAGATGGATGGCTCGTGGTGTAGCGGAAGAGTTGATTGGGATAAAGATCATCTGTAGGTGTTCATCGAAGTGGGTATTTGGTCATAACGGTAGATGGACTTCCCCTCTTAAGAGCAAGGATGGTTGATATTATCACACTTCAAACTACCGGCGGTTGATTAGCCGAAAAGGCTAGGTTCTATCTGCTTAATCTTTGCCTATCTGTTGCTAGGATTGTGTATAAGTTTGAGAGATTCGAATATGGGAATAAGCAAAGGCTGGTGTTGTACAGCAAGATGAACCCGAGGCAACTTAACAAAGGCATACTATTAACTCTTGGATATACACAAACATGTATGACAGCCATTATCTCTTTGATGCCCGGCTGTGGACTTCCCGCGCCTTCAGTCGCCTAGCTCAACAGAAGCCTAGGGAATAGAAATAGATCTTGCTTCTACCCCAACACTTCACTAATATAGGTAATTACTTATGATTGCATGATGATAGAGATGCGTGATATCCCCAGCCAGGACATTAGAGATACCCTTTTAGACAAAAAGACGTTGCTGCCCGAAAAAGTGCGGCCTCGTCTAGGGTAACTTGATCGGGACATGCACTTATACAAGCTTACAACTAGCACCTGATTTACCTTTTTAACGGTACTTGTTAGCTTTGTTGGCTTGCATTGGAAAAATCAATTGCCAGATCTCGATATCAATCTTTGTGCCTTGATATGGATGCATTCAACATCGAAGCCAATGCATCGTATAAACTTTAGAGGTCACCACACACACAATATTGTCAATTAGCGCGTTTCACAAAGCCCAACAGAGATGTTCAGCTTTCTCGGTGAGGCATAGTATGACCCGATTTGGACGATATCTTTCATGTGTTGGACGAATGTAGTGGCACACGATCGACTGCGCAGACAAAAGCAGGTTGCGCCTCATCGATGAAGCCATGCAACTATCAGCCGCCACAGTGCATCATCGGAGTAACGGTTGTACGCTCTGAAAGAATTTGATCCGATGCAGGGTTGGACGCAGGGATGGAATAAAGAATTCTCGCGGGATTTAATCGCGTGAGGTGTCTTATAAGATGATGATTCAATTCCAGTGTTACAGTGGACTCACAGCAGTAGATATAGCTAAAGAACTCTCCAGTGCATCCATATATCCATAGAGTAGAACTGGTACATCTAAGTAATGGTTATAGAGCGATTATGTCCACAGAAGCAAACATAGGAAAAGTGTAATGATCCATCACAGTACAGTCAAAGAACAGTTCAGCAACCCTTCTGAAGCTATCGTGAGACATGCCATTCCTTTGATGATGCAAGGTTGGTGGCGGCAGCATTCGTGCATCGCACAGGCACAGGCACAGCGCAGCTCAGCACAGCACAGCACGGCCACGGCCACGGCACAAAGCCTGCAATGCAGAGGAGTCGGACACTACGAATATGCACGGTTACTCATGCTGATAATTAGTTCAAGATCAAATGTCGGGAATGGAAGATGCGAACCCTGCAGATGGGGGATGGGATGAGATGGGATGAAGGGAGGGAGGGAACTTTCCTGTATACGCGGGCCCATGATCCATCAGACAAGACTGGCACGAGCCTTGTAGAGGACCGGGCGCAATGTCATTCTTTGGTCTCATCTGAAGATTAATCGCGTTATAATTCAGCACAGACGGCAATGATCATGGGAGGTTTATACGGGAGTCGTCTCATTAATGTTAGATTGTCAAGGTGGTGTGTAAGACTGCATCAATTAGGGGAATAAACCTGTGTGACTGTGACTTGTTTAGAGGCTGCATGTAAGTTATTAGTCCCGTCGCTACCTAAAAAGGGACTCTATGTAGAAGCATTCGCCTCGTTTTTTCATGACCCTGTATGTCTTATCAAAAGGCTAGACTTGTCGATCCACACTCATTAACTTGCAGCACATACCGAACGGCACTATGTAACCCCAAAAAAGTAGTGGAGATGGGATTGAGATTGGGAAGAAGGAGACCCCAGAATTTCAAAAGCAATTAGCGATAGAAGAATCTCCATATGCGAATATGTTGCTGTTGTTGTTACCACGGTTTCAAGAGGATACTGATACTGTAACTGCACATTAATTAATAGCCCTAGAATAAGAATAGAAATAGGGACAAATACTTATTCATACCTAAACCCGGAATATTACCCCCTCTCTCTCTTGGGCTTGGTATTGATCCATATTGACATTGACATTGACATTAGCATTGGCACTGACTGGTATTGAATTGGTTCTCACTAAACCGTTAGTTCAACCTTCTTGACTCTCTACCTCTAGTCTAGCACATAACTAACTTATTCATTCTCAGCTTCGACTCTGTCCTTCTCTTCCCATTCAATTCAACAATAGACAGACAGTCAGGCTTTCCTATTGTTCGATTCTGTTTCTTCTCCTTATTTCTGTTTTACCCATACTTTGGCAATTCCTTTCTATGCCTTTAGCGTAACCTCGATTCATCTATCATCCCACGAAAGGCTGAGGCCACTCCTCGATCTAGAATCCTTGCCAAAAAAAAAAAACCCGCCGCAACCTCCGTAAGGTACAGCAGGTACCTTATTTCGCGTTTGCTCAGGGGTTTGAATTTTGAACGACCTGACCGCGGCTGCCAACCCAATAGGCCAGCTCATTCACCAACAAAAAAACGAATACGTTCCAGACGTCGGTTGCGATCGAACATCCAATTCGACTCGTCTCTCTCTTTTGCGCCGCGATTGTATTTTCTTGCTGCTGAGAACGAACCGGGGCGGAGCCGAGATCCATGAACCTGGTATTGGCTAACGGGGCATCTGTTCGACGACAGCTCCTGACACTGCGTTCTGATATTTATATTTGAATATCTTGATGAAACCTCCCGTACAACAAAGACCAAACGTCCCGACCACCACCTCCAAATCCGAATCCCTCGAACCGTAAAAGATATCCAACATCTCTCGCCGTTGCCGACCCCCAACTGCGAAACCCTCAACTCTGCCGACTGTTGGCTTAATCTGAACATCCTCGACAAGTCGGACCGGCCTGCGACGATCTTCAATGCCCTGGCAGCCTCTCCCCCGCATCGCGTTCGCCGTCGCGACCTACCCGTTTCCAGCATCTAGTCCGGCCGACCTTCCTCTAGAGATTGGCGATGAGCTATACATTATCGAGGAGACGCCAGACGGCAACTGGTTGCGCGGCTACTTGGTAGCGCCTCCCAGTCTGCTGGCTGGCTTGACATCTGTCAAGGGTCAAACGCTCGAGGCGCGCGTGTTCAGCGGAATCTTCCCCAGAAGCTGCGTCGAGGTTCGGGAGATGCTGGGAGAGCCAGACGAGGATGACGAAAACGACGATACAGCAAGCGATGGCCCCGCCATGAATGGTGACATGCCACGCGCAAGCGATTCTGCCAAGAGCGGCGTGACGAACAATTCAGCTCGCAAAAGTCGGGAGAGAACAAACAGGTCAACGATCTCCAGTAGCCGTACTCCCTTCAGGGAACTGCCCAATGGCACTCTGGGCAGTCTCTCTGTGCCTGTGCTAAGAGATCCCGACGCCCCACGGCCTGCTGCACCTGTGCCGATGCTGAAGATTGGAGACGAGACACCGACATCACTTTCAGAACCCTTGATCGACGAGATAGCTTCATGTCTCAGGGAATGGCACTCTACGAACTTGCACGAGCTCCTACTTTCCCGACAGTATGGCCGTCTTGACCAGCTCTCGCAGCTAATCACAAGCCTCAACTTATCTCGACAACAGTTTCTATATAACGTCCTTACTGCACACGAATACGATCGTCTACGCGAAAAGACAGTATGGGACTTGGTGCGGGTGAACAAGCTCTGTGGAGGAGAAGTCATTGTTCGAGATCCTGAAGCCCGGGGAAGAGTCTTGACAGCCGACGATTGTATTGTTAAGGTCACCAAATTGCAGTCCGTCATGAGTCTATTGGACGAGCCCCCGCAGTCAACAGTCGAATTGACTGCTCTGCACCATCTTATGGTTGACATCAAAGGTTTTGCTGGTGCTTCAATCGAAGAAACATCACTCGTTTTCTACCTTGTTAGCAAGCCTGCATATGGTCAACCCTCTGCTCTCTCAGAGGGTTTCACCGTCAAAATCCCCGCAGGTGGCACGCTTGTTAACCTGGCCAAGCATGTCCAGACAAAAACGCTCTTTACCGATCTATCTTCTCAAGATGTGGGTGACGTACCTTCGGCAGAAGCCGAGCTCTTCCTCGTTGTCAAGGTTTTGGCGTCCCACCAGATTATTCCTACGCAGTCTCTATCTCGATCCGGAACAGCGCCATCAGGTGGATATTCCAGAGACCAAACGAAACCGAACTCCTCAGGTGGCATGAAGTCGAGGAGAAGCCTCATGTGGGGTAGTAAGAGCTCAAGAGGCATTTCAAGAGGTTCGCCCGTTTCGCGCATGGATGCTGTTGCCGAGCAGAACGACGAGCGCCACTCGATGAATGGCTCTGAGAGTCGAGAGGGCTCTGGGCCACCGAGTACGGCGGGATCGAAGACCGGTAGCCCGGCGGATGGTACACAAACAGCGGACCGCACGGTCGGCCTCGGTGTTCTACGACTAAACCCGATTATGAAGCAGGACGATGAAGTTGAGCATCTGATGAGCATTTGGTCAGCCTCATTAAGACACGCGGGCGAAAAGGACGCTGGTGATGACTGGGATCCGCTGGTCAAAGAGTTACTGGATAGTCCGTCTGGACACTATGAGAAATCCCGGAGGTCAGACCGATTGCAACTTCAACTCAAGAGCTTCAACCACTCAGATGCCGACATCCTCATAAAATCTACTCCGACTATGCTCTCAGGGGTAGCCAAGACAAGCAAAATGGGCTTTTCCGGTGCCCCTACAAGACCTCGCTCGGACATTTACTTCACCCTGAAAGATGCGGTACTGGGCAAACAGAACCTTCTGTCACGGTTTGGCGGTAGTGCAACAGCAATGCCCTCCAGTGTCAACGGAAACAACCTACAGATAACTCTCGAGGTCAGAAAAACTTCAGGAGAACGAATCGAGAACTGCATTTTTGCTTCCTCAAATACTGAGCCGCTGAGCACTTTCAAATCGTTAGCTACGGATCGAGGGGAATCCTGGAAACAAACACTGCGGCTTTCTTTGGCCCCTAACGATGTGCCACAAGCCCATGTTGTCATGTTTGTTTCTGACATGCCCAACCCCCCATTCGCCATTACTCATATTCCATTGTGGGACCAAGGGGCGTTCATACGTGATGGTCTGCACGGCCTGCTTCTCTATAAGATAGATGAGCACACCTCGACTGCACAACCTGGGCCAACTGGAAAGGGCGGATATCTATCACTCTCATGGAGTCCTCAAGGCAAAGACGATTACTCAGCTGATACTAATGGTCCTCTTGCTGTTCTCCGCACCGACACATACCTATGCAGTACTCGATTCTCACAGGACAGGGTAGTCCTTGGACTCCTGAAGTGGCGAGATCTTCAACGAGAGGACGTTCCTGGTGTGCTTAAGCAGTTCATCTTTGTGCCTGAGATCGAAGTGGTCAAGCTGCTCAACGATGTGCTGGATGCCCTCTTCGGGATCCTCGTGGAATACTCTGGCAGCGGCGAGTTTGAGGACCTGGTGTTCACTGCTTTGGTTAGAGTGTTAGGCATCGTCCACGACCGAAGATTCAACCTAGGACCCCTGGTCGACCAGTACGCTGAGAACCAGTTCAACTATCCGTTTGCGACACCATGTCTGATGCGGTCTTTCACCCGACTACTTCAGAACCCTTCCGAACCCGAGATTGCCAGAAAGCTACGTGCTACCTTCAAGGTTGTCAGGCACATTCTTAAGTTTATCACCCATGCGAGAAACCAGCAAAAGGAGAAGGAAGCTGGTATAGGCATCACCTCCGCAACGACAGGATTTACACGTGAACTCCGTGCCATATTTAAGGCTCTTGACGCGATGATGCGCAACACTGCCCCTGCTCTTGTTGGAACACAGACCCTCGCCGTTCAGCATTTCCATCTGTGGTTACCAGAACTTGCTGGTTTGTTGAACACGGAGGAAATCCTGCATATTGCCATTGACTTTATGGACTCGTGCACAGATGTCAAGGGCAAACTTATTCTTTATAAGCTTGTGCTGATTATTAATTACGGAAAGCTGGATCTATTTGCCCATCCCGACCAGAAACTGGCATTGAGCACCAACACCGTGAGATGGATCACCCCTCACTGGGGCCATACGGAAGTGGTGACGGATCAATGGAGAGACCAGATCCGCCTGTGCTGCTCTGTCCTGGCCAGCCAGATTGATTACCTTGGATCCGAAATCCCCGACCACATTCCTAAAATAATCGATTCCTACTTAGCGATTCTTGCGACCCCTCGCAAGTCGAAGGATCGCCTTTCTCTTCTTTTCCCATCATCATACCCTTTCCCTAATAAGCCTGTTAATGACGACCTTGAATTCGATGAAGCTTTGGTCGAGCTTTCTGCTATTTTGTCTTCAATATCTAATTCCCCCTCAGGCATGCAACTTGAGCTTGCCGAGGATGACCTGACTACTTTACTAGAAAATCTGCTCAGAGTACACATGAGTATTCTCAAGGGAGAGGCATATCCCCTGGGATGGTTGAGTGTGCATATTCATCATCACAAATCGACCATGCGAACGCTTGAGTATCTTGCTGGTACTATGCTGGACGCATTCCTCCCAGATCCCGAGGAAGCAGAGACTTTTAATACTGAGCTGTGGAAGCTCTTTTTCACAACCCTCCTGAAGCTGGTAGGCAGCACATCTCTTGCCCTGGAGACTTTCCCTGAGCAGAAGCGAAGAGCAGTGTGGAAGATCGCTGGTGATGTTCGAGAACATGGCGCTGAGCTTCTGCGCCGTACCTGGGAGGCCATTGGCTGGGAAACTACACCTGACGAACGAAGCCGGTACAATCTCCCAAAGATGGGAGGATACCAAGTGCAATATGTTCCTGCCCTCGTTGGACCGATTGTTGAGCTATGTCTTAGCGTGCACGAGGGTCTTCGACGCATGGCAGTTGAGGTGTTGCAAACCATGATTGTCAGTGAATGGACTCTGAGCGAAGATCTGTCAATCATCCAAACAGAAACGATCGATCGTTTGGATATGTTCTTCAAGGAGAAGCCATTGACCGAAAGCATTCTTCAGAAGCTTTTCATCCCCGAGCTTCTTGAGCGTTTCGAGCCCTTGGCAGATATACCTGATGAGCCACTATACACTGCTATCCGTGAATTCGTTGGTACCATCGACGAATTCCTCGATCTTCTCGTTGCTGTACACAGCAGCGATGACACTGACGAAGCCACGCATCTCATCAACCACTTGCGACTTATGGAATTCCTTCGCGACATGCAAAAGGAGGAAATTTTCGTTCGTTATGTACACCAACTTGCAGACCTGCAAGCCGAATCGAGAAACCACACCGAAGCAGGTTTGGCTCTGCGACTTCACGCTGATCTCTATGAGTGGAATCCAACCAGCCAAACACCCGCTCTCCCAGACCCAGACTTCCCGGCACAGACACAGTTTGAACGCAAGGAGCGACTTTATTTCGACATGATCAAGTATTTCGAAGAGGGCGAGTCATGGAGTCACGCTTTGGCAGCCTACAAGGAACTGCAGGCGCAGTACGAGAGCAATATTTTCGATTTCTCCAAACTTGCCAGGACCGAACGGGCGATTGCAACGATTTACGAAACTATCTCCAAGAGCGACAAGCTTATCCCCAAATACTTCAAGGTTGTCTACAAAGGACTTGGATTCCATGCGAACCTTCGAGACAAAGAGTTCATATATGAAGGATCTCCTAGCGAACGTGCTTCGGCCTTCACAGATCGCATGCAAGAACAGTACCCGGCTGCACAGATCGTCACCGGAGGAGATGTCGACGATGTTGAGGGCCAGTTCCTGGTCATCTCGGCGGTTACGCCTCATCGTGATCTGAACCATCAGGTCTTCCAGCGTGCAAGAGTCCCACAAGTGATCCGAGACTTCCTTCTCTCGTCGCACCCTCAGACCTTCTCCATCTCCACACGACGCAACACGACTGGACCTGTCAAGGAGCACTCTGCCGAAAAGTTGGTGTTCACCACCGCCGATGCTTTCCCTACGATTCTCCGTCGTAGCGAGGTCGTTGACGCTCAAGAAATCAGCCTCGGTGCTCACGAGACAGCCCTCGAACGTATTGTTCGCAAGACACAAGAGATGACTGCTCTTGAACACCGAGTTGCTGATGGTAACGATGACCAGGCGCAGCTACTTCTCGATGCAGTCAGCGTATCAGTGAATCCTACATCTGAGAACAGCGTCGCTTGTTACCGACAACTGCTGCCTCAACCCAAGGAGGCTGATGAAGATGCCGAGGAAGAGGAGAGCCAAGAAGTGTCTGAGGTAGAATTGACTCCTCAAGATAGCGCGATTAAGATGGCACTTGTTGATCATGCCATTATGATCAAGAGGTGTCTGGCTATGTTTGCCCGAAGTTCTAATGAGCTCCTCAGCCAGAAACATGATGAGCTCCACAGATGTAAGTTCAACCGCCAAAGAGAATGTATTCAGTTCACTAATTCTTGCAGGTTTCGAAAGCACCTTTGCGCCAGAAATTGCACACTTCACTCCTCCCCAGCCTCAACGAGAGCTTGTTACAACTCCTTCTCCAACCTGGAGACGATCATCTCGTTCCTCTGAAGCTAGCCCAAAGAACAAGAGCGCTGGTGTCGCCGTGAATGGTGTCACCACCGAGGAAGCTTCCGTGATCCGACCAGTTTCGAAGCGAGGCACACGACTAAGTTTCCTTGGAGCCACCAAAAAGAAGGAGCCCGAATTGCCAACCGAGCCTGAAGAAGCGACCGTAGACATTGAAACAGCAAGCAACCTCAGCCGATCCCTGAGCCAAAGTCAAGGCAAAGAACATGGTCGTCGACATAGTTTCTTCCGCACACAGTCGCAGGACGAGAAGCACCCCGAATCTCCTGGAGGCCTCAGTAGCCGCGGAAGTCTCGACCAGCAATTCGGCGCCGCCAACGAAAAGCCCGTCGAGAACAAGCTTGCGAGCAAGAAGGGTAGTGTCCGCAAGAGATTCAGCATGCTCAAGATCGGTCGCAAAGGCAGCAAAGGCAATGGCATGATGGGAAGTCTGGATGAGGAGTAGGACTACTTCCGGGCATACTTTGGCCGATACAGCGTTGGCCTTGACGACAAAGCTTCTCGACATTGAGAAGACGAGCATTTACAACCACTGGTATGAGAACGTGGTATGAACAGACCCCTACGGGTCCATCTTACACTTCCTTTGTCCTTTCTGAATTTTAACTATAAAAACGCTTTCGACCTAAAAGGGAACAGGGAGAAAGAAAGACATGTATTCACAACTAGAGAAACCAAGGTTGGATCACCTTGAGGAAAAAGAGAGACGAGATGTGGAATCAGAAGAACGGGACGGATGGGATAGCTATACAGTGTGCTGATACCTCGCTGCCCTCTTGACGATAAAGAGAGGGTTAGGCCTTTTATTTCCTTTATTGCTTTTTCTGGTTTCATTTCGATTTGTTACTGATGTTCTTAAAGACATCTTCGCATTCATTCCCGTTTTATTCACATCCTTTTTGTCATGTAGCTTGGTGTTCTGGATACCTAGGATGTTGTGGCCATATGAGCATATGTGTGCTTGAAGCATGCGTGTACAATTTATATCGAGAGCCTTACGGGGCATCGGCATTCGTAATTCATCTTATATGCTGTATTTTGTGAAAGAATATGTGTGATTGACGCCCATGCTACCGATAAACTGACTGTACACAATGCTGTCAATACCGAGTCGACTAATCCTTATTATCGCACGCAGATGTCTCCATATCGGGAAGATGGAGGTAGACGATACCATGGTTGTATTATCTGGTAACAGGCATTCGTGGTCTGCAAGCTCTCCTCCTAGGTAGGCGACAGTAGAAATGTCCTCTAAGGCTTAGGCTACTAAAATATAGTAGCCTGAATACTGATCTAAATTAGCATACGACGACTAAACTATTTCATCTCTTATGTTTATGACGGTCAATTCTTCTGACTGCCTGCGGTCCCCTTCTTTAAGAAATGTCCGGGCAAGTTGGTTCTGGGCATTGAAAACCACCCCTATTGCCTGAGAAAGGCCGACCACCCCTCTCCCGTGCCCTTGTAGCCGTATAGGTGCGACACAAGAGTTCGTTCGCCGTTCTCTTGATACAGACGTCGCTTTTCTTCTGGGCCCCATGCAACCAGCATCTGCTGCTTTCGAACCACGATGGGCTCTTTGATGGCATCCCTCTGCCCAATCTGCCTCATGTACAAGGCTGGCACCACGGTGCATACATTGTGTAGACGATGGTAAAGCTCCTTCTTAGAGGGCGGAGGATCAATTCTCTCCACGTTGAAGGTCTTTCGGTTCTGTAGCACGTTCTTGCAGTCAAGGTTCTTGAGCGTGTCAATGAAATCGGTGGATGTAGTGAGTTCGCCTCCAGATCTGACAATGAAAGAGTTGAGGTCAAGATAGAAGTGATTTGTTGAGATTTGCAGCTTCTCGTAAAGCTTCATTGCAGGCGCGACGACTCGCTGACATGTGTTTTGGCAGAACCACTGAAATTGATCCTTCTCGATGAATATCTTCAGAATGCTGGCAATTTCTCGTGTCATCGTTTCGCGGCGTTCTGTACGGACTGACTTGAAGTTGTGGGAGCTGAGAAGAGCGTTGTACGCCTCAGCGGTCCATGTTCGTACAGAAAAAAGATCTATGTGCAGTTAGTTACTCGAACGAATAGATCATGATGGCATAACACCACAGGTAGGTGTCAGAAGAATTATCCTCTGATGCTTAGGCTACAGAAATAAAGTAGCCTAAATGCTAGCCTAAGCTAGCATAAGGTGATCAAATTATTTCGTCTCTTATGTTTTTGGGGGCTAATTCTTATGATAGGTACCCTGAGGAACACTAATACTAACATACCTCTTTTGGGCTCAACCGACATTTGCATCTCATTCTCGATGAAGCCTATGACTTCGACGTAGCGACCGATCGAGCCGTAAAGCACTGTTTGGAAGATGTTGTCATGCAAATATCTCATTATCATGGATGTGATGATATCCTCGTCGGTTTCCGGAAAGCTGAAGCCATGAATCAGATCAGGGTACTGGTAGAGGATCTGCTTGAATCTTTTGGCATCTACTGGACGCTTCTTTGCGTTACCAAGTAGACCATCGATGTCATCTAACCACTGCCCCATGAACTTTTCAACCCAATCCTGAACTTGTTCGACCAGAGCATCGTACTCCTAGAATTCAAGCGTTAGTAGATGTGTCGAGAACCTGGCGCACGAGGCGTAGAGTTCGGCCGCAGGGCTGACGTACCTGTCCAACCGCTTCAGGGGTTAACTCCTTGCGATATGGCTGTAGACTGAAGATATGAGATTGAGCATCGTTGAGCTGTTCCCTGAGTGCACCATTCTCTGTTGCAAGCTCTTCTGCTCTGTTTGCCAGTGCCTTACTGCTGACCTCAACCTCTGTCATGTTGGAGTTCATTCTTTGTTTCAGGGTATCGAGCTTCTCTGACAACGCTTGTGATTTCTCTTCGGCGATCTGTTTGTCTGTGGAGAGCATGGAGAGCTGTCTCACAAGATCATGTATTTGACGGTTGAGTTGAGCGTTTTGTTCGCGTAGGTTTGAATCGGATTGGATGATGTTGTCGTTTTCAAAGCCAGCAAGCTCCTCAAGCGACTGAAACTCAGCGGAGTACGGTAGAGTCGTCTTTGGCAGTGTTGGCGACTGCAAGAAACTGTTATCGCTCAAAGCTTCTGCCGTAGCGGGAGCACTGTCTAGTTCCATCAACTCGTGGATGACCATACATTCATCGTCTTGTTGACTTTGTTCACTTGAATCCCGAACCCATGCTCCGGGAGATGCTTTGACTGTATTGGTGTTTCCTCTATGTTTTCGCTTTTCTGGGGAAAGAGATAATTCTCGGCTGTTTCCCCTGCTTTCTTTTCGTGAACAGGGAGAATGAGGTCGGGATTTGACACAATGTTCTTCTTTCACTTCAGTAGAGGGGACGGGGATTGGCGTGTTCTCGTCGATCAGCTCCTTTGGAGGCATAGCAGGAGCGTGCTTCTTCGCATCCATCATTGTGAAGATGAGGGTTTGGAATAGAGACGAGGTGTGGCAGGGAGGAGAATTGAATCGAAATTTCTGACCTGATGAACGATTATTGTGACAGCTTGAGTGCAAATTCGGGCAATGAGATGTGGAAGAGTGCAGTGCAATTGGGATGCAGCACAAACAATGTACACAGGCGAGGCGCTTTGCTTGTCGGATAGCTGCAGTTTGACAACGGAGCAGCCTGGAATGGGCAGACTACAGTATCTGCCCAGGTAGAGGAAATGATGAACTATTCTTGCAGTTGAATCGTTCACAGATTGGATGGGTGTTAGGTAGGTGCTGTAGGTAGAGGCTGACTGCATGTGCAAGAAGGCAGGAGGTATGGGGTGTGTCGTTATCAGAGTGGCAGGTTGCATCCAATTCGGCAACCATGGGCAGGTACATACCCAGATAGGTAGGTACAGTATGGAGGCTTTCTATGGCTGCCTGCTGCTAGTTTCAGGCAGGGCATACTCTCCCGTCTGATCGAGGAACTTGGCTGTACCGAAATTGGATGGGCTTAGATATTGATTCTTGGTCTTGCCCTGGTGTCTAAAGTGTATTATTCGGCTTCATCCACCAGCCAAGATCATGGTTACATAGGCTGACACTGCATGCAAACCCCAATTAACCTTCAATCGCGTTTTGGTACTATGAAGTGTAATTCCAGGTAGCCCCGCGAAATACTTGTGTTCGAATTCATTCAATGCATTTGTCCGAATCATCGTCAAAGAGCCTCCAAATCGACCAGCATCTCAATTGAGCTAGGCCGAATGTCTTGATCGACCACCCCTGCCCCTGCTGCAGGGCATTCTTCACCCCGCAAGTGGATCATACCCTCCATGACCTCAGCCGCAGCCGCAGCCGTTTGGACTAAAGTTGACAAACTTGGGAAGGTTTGCCCGTTTTAGTGGCCGCCCTGAACTAAGCTCGGGCGACAAACTTGACTTCATGCCAGTGGAGGCGAGCATGGAAGTCTGATGGAAGTAGGACTTTTGACTACTGAGGGATCCCAGGCAGAATCATTGCTTCATCTTGGCGTTTGTACGCGTTGGACGTCCGAGAACCCCTCAATTGCGAGGAAACCTGGTGGTCGGATATTGCGAGTATCTAGGCAGTCATGACTAGGGGGCTTTGAACGATGGCAACCAGGGTGTAAGTTTATAACTCAATTCATCCAATCCTGTAGAATCTCCTTTAGTAGCTCAGTACTAGTAGGTAGGCTATGGTTTGGTCAAAACATCCAATACATGGTAATGGAGGTTGATTGCCAGTTGCAGCAGCGAATAATGAAGCAGTTAATCTATCCTGGACTGTACCCTAAGGGTTCAGAAGAATTGACCCCAAAAGCCTAAGGGACGAAATAAGTTGGTCATTTGATGCTGATTTAGACCAGAACTTAGGCTACTTTACTATTATAGCCTAAGCCTTAGGTGACAATTCTTCTGTCACCTACCTGTGTACCTACTCGTGATTCCGGTGACACCGCGGGGCAGGAGCCAACCAACATGGAAGTTTATAGACAGTCACTGCCACTGCCACCTGCGGCCTGCTCCTTTCTCCCATCTGCCTTGCGAATCTTATTCTCTACCTCCACTCCAAGCTCCTAGAGATAGAGAGTCTTCTTTCCTTCCACCAAAACTCTGTCTATTTCTTCTACTACTTGATATCTACTTGTCGTGTGTCACACCAAGTGGCCTATAGCAGCATCACGACAATAGCAAACTTGACCACCGACACACAAGAGACGAAATAATCAGGTTCTTCACAGCAGATTGAATAAGAATCTAGGCAGTGTATATTCATCTCCCTAAAGCTTGAGCGAATCATCCATCTGTCATGGAGTTTGACAAGATCAAGATCGCCGATAGAAAGATCATTGTGGGCATCGACTTCGGTACCACTTACTCAGGAGTCGCCTGGGCCGAGAGTCGCAATCCGTCGAGACGAACCTGCATTACCCAATGGCCGGTGTCCAGCACCAACAAGGAGGGAGAATCTAGCGACAAGGTACCCTCAAAGCTTCGATACAACGGGGACAAGATTGAATGGGGATTCTCCATTCCTATCACTGCACCTCAAGATGAAGTTATTGAGTGGTTCAAGCTGTATGTGTTTGCATACATATCAATTGATGCAAATATATGGTTGACTAACAATTTGACAGAGAACTCGATCCTGACCTACAATCCATGAGTCAAACAGTGAGCAACGCTGCTGCTCGAGGAGGCCGAGACGTTGATAGGCTTGTCACGGACTTTATTTCCCAGCTTGGCGAACATCTTCTGTATACGCTTCGTGAGAAGCTCGGCGACAGCATTGTGAACAGCACTCCCCTCGAATTCGTTGTCACAGTTCCCGCTATCTGGAGCGACCTGGCCAAGGACAAGACCAAGAAAGCATGCCAAAAGGCATCAGGCCTCTCAACATCCCAGCAACAAGTCCATCTCGTTTCTGAGCCCGAGGCTGCTGCGATTTACGCTCTGCATGGACTTGACCCGCATGGTCTGAAAGTCGGGGATACAATCGTCGTGGTCGATGCCGGTGGTGGTACTGTCGACTTGATCTCCTACACCATCACCAGTCTTAAGCCTATACTAGAAGTTCAAGAGGCTGCTCCTGGTTCGGGAGCTCTTTGTGGATCCACCTTCCTCAATATGCGCTTCGCAAAGTATCTTAAAGGAAAACTGGGAAAAGAAGAGGGATTCGACGAGGAAGTTATGGCAGAGGCCATGGAGGTGTTTGAGAAGAAGGTCAAACGCCAGTTTGCTTTGAACGCTGGGCCGGACGAAACCTACAACATCCCTGTGGCAGGTCTGGCCAACAACAGAGCCCTCGGTATCAATCGGGGCCGTTTCGCTCTGAAGGCATCAGATCTCAAAACGATCTTTGAGCCCGTTGTACTTGAGGTAATCAGGCTGGTAAAGGACCAGATCACGGCTAGTAACGTGCCTGTCCGCGCCATTCTCCTGGTTGGTGGTTTTGGAGCATCCGGCTACCTCAAGGAACGACTTAGGATCGCTGTCGATAGGTCCATCCAGATCATGCAGCCACCCAACGCTTGGCAGGCAATTGTTCAAGGTGCGGTACTCAAGGGACTTGCGAATGCTTCCCCAGATCTTGCTGTGGTCAGGGTGAAGAATCGTAAGGCTCGAAAACACTACGGCACTGAGTGGCGCGCTCGATTCGACGACAATCTTCATGGCCATCTCAAGGATAAAAAGATGTGGTGTGGTCTGGATGGGTGCTACAAGATTCGCGCGATGGAATGGTTTATCACCAGGGTGAGTTTCGAGTTCGGTTATATGTGATAAAACTAACAATCTGTAGGGCTCAGAGGTATCTGAAAACGAACCCTACTTCACATCATTTGTCTGGACGGGTGCCGTCAAGGAGGGTCGCATCCGTAAGATCAAGATGACAATCTACAATGATCAACTGCCCCGTGATGCGCCATTGATCCGCGATGACAACGTCAAGGTCCTCTCAAATGTTGAGGCCGATGTTAGCCACATTCCGGAAAATCAACTTACTCGTCGGCAAGGCGCAGACGGACAGTGGTACTACGAGCTGAGCTGCAAGATTGAGGCGGTCTATCTTTCAGCATCAACAACATACACTCTTCTTTACAATAGTGAGTCTTGAGGAATTCATATGTATTTGAGTCCTGCTAACACAACGATACAGACCAACGATACAACACAGTGACCTGCGAATATGTCTAGCAGGTTACACGGATCTGGGCGTGAATGATACACTGGCTAGGTAGATGACAGAAGAAATATCCACTAAGGTTTAGGCTACTAAAATGAAGTAGCCTAAATTCTAGTCTAAGTAGAAATAAAGTAACTAAGTTATTTTATCTCTTATGCTCTGAGTGGCTAATTCTTCTGATAACCTGGCGAATGGGTCTGCGAATGGAATTAACTACATTGAACGAAAGAAACTAAGCGGCTTAATGCTTTGAGATCGGGGGAGACAAACGGGCGATGCAATTGGACTTGCAGGGGGTTATGTATTCTACACTGGCAATCTTTCTTTGTAACTGCTACTCCTGGTGCTACTGCGACTATAAAGAAAGAAACAGATAAAGATATTCTCGCCTTGTACATTCAAGTAACATATCTGTACTACTGGATGGCAGAAACGCTATCCTTGAGGTTCTCATCAAATAGAGACGATTGTTTGAGACCCACCAGACTCTGTCTCTAAGTACCTATGCAGTAGTTAAACTATCTCGTCTTTTGGACGATCAGATTTTCTAACACCCTGATGCTGTGTAAGTTGACTTTAACTAAAAGTGCCCCATGGGGTGTGTCGGTCAACATGATCCTTGAGAGGCGGGGGCGGGGCACTACCAAAGATCAGGTGTAGGAGGAGTAGGACTGCCCCAGGGACTTAGACTGGACAGGCCCCTTGAATACACTCTAATCGGGCGAGCAGCTCAGCATGAGCCTATGATAGCCAATTTCAGCTCATACAATTGCAAGAATGCCTTCAATTCAGCCCAGTCGGGTGCAGGAACCTAAGCCCTGTGTATAGCTTTACGCCTTGTCCGAGATGCTACCTACAGTACAGACAAGATTGGCACTTGGAGAGACTGCATGAAGGCGCCTTGCAAGTGACAAACGTGGAAGACGGGCAAGCAGCAGCAGCAGTACCTCAGGCAACAGGACACTTCCATTTCTGATATTGACCTGAGAACTTCAATCTCCGATACCTACCTACCTTAGTAGTTTATTCGACCGGCCGTTGGCTGTAACGTGCTAAAAAGTTAATGGCCTGGATTACAGCGTTTGCTTAATTTACTTCTAAACACAAACACGGCTGGTGCAACCGTCGGGTCACCGCTTTGTAGCTGCAACTTCCCTTAATCTCCCCTGGAAACGGCTCTTTCCCTGCCAATTCCATGGCGATGCTGCGTGGTATTAAGAAGAAAGTCTCTACCCTTTGGAAGAAGAGGAAGGCGTCGAGGAGAACCTCAACTCCACCTTACTCCTCGCAGTCTTCTAGCACCAGCCTCGCTGAATCTGAAACTGAGACCTCTATTTATCCTAACTCTACTCCTGGCGACAGCACTGTCTCGGAGAATTCTCCTCTGCCGCCCAGGCCTATACCTTCGACCATCTCAACGGACCTTGAACATGAGCAACAACCACTACAGCAACAACCGGCCTCTCATCCTTCTACTGTCTCCACCCTCTCAAATGACCAGCACGATCGCTCCGTAGTTCAGGAGACAGCGAACGACCCCCCTACACCAGAACAAGATCCCTACATGACAAAATACGTCCCCTATACGGACGTCAATCCTCTCAAGAACAATATGTTCGCCCGAACAGCAGGAATCTATGGACGGGTCAACCCAGATATCATGGGAGGATTTGGAAATGACGATGATTCTATATGGCTTGTAGATGATGAGGAGGAGGAAGGACCGAACCAGAACCAGAATGTCAGCCGATCTCGTCTAGAGTCTCCAGCAGATTCTACGCCTCGGCTGGCCTTCCTTGGACAGCGATATGAACGAGGGGCCCATTCAGCAACTCATTTGAAACAGGCAAGCGCTGCCGCTGCCCCTTCTACCGAGCCAGCTTTCCGTTATCAAAGGCCCGCGTTCTTAGATAACGACGATGACTTGATCTCCGGCTCACTCGCTGCAACTGAGGAAGCTGGTGAATTTCGGTATGTCTATCACCTCCTGTCAGCATTCGCCGCGGTCATCATTGCTCTCAAATGTGCAGAGGCATTTCGCACATATTCGCTAAGCATTTACGTTGCATAGTTTCGGGCAACGATATCAACGAGCGGCTGACTCAACGGACCTGATTGTTACACATCAGCGCACCCCACGAAGCTCTATTTCGGGCGCCCTTGAATGTGTAGTATGTACAGATACCAAGCTTATCGATGACTTCCCTCGTTTATCAATAACTGCAACCTGCACACACCCTCCCAACACATGCCTCGACTGTATCCAATTGTCAATAGAGTCAGATCTAAGCAGCAAACTTTGGACCGAGATTAGATGTCCGGAATGTACTGAGCTACTAGAATATGCTGACATTCAACGATATGCCAATGAGCAAACCTTTTCAAAGTAAGTGGATAACATGGACATAGACGAGTTCGAGGCTGACAAGACTTAGATATGAGACGATTGCATTGCGAGCAGCCATGTCTGAGGCCGATAACTTCGTCTGGTGTACTTCTGGTTGTGGCTCGGGACAAATCCACGATTCTGGAACAGCTCAACCAATTGTCACATGCCTTCATTGCAGCCATCGTTCTTGTTTTCACCACAACGTTGCCTGGCACGAGAATCTATCCTGTGAAGAGTATGATCAACTCTTGGCTGACCCGGACAACTTCCGTTCCCGTCTTGAACTGGAGAATGAAAGGTGGTCAGAGGAACAACAGGCTCAACTAGAGGCGGATAGAGTCATGGCTCAGAATCTGCTGGCTGAAGATGAAGCTGCGATGAGACAACGAGAAGAGCGGGCTCGCCGGGAGAGGGAGCAGGCTCAGAAGGCGGCACAGCTCGCCCGTCAGATTGCAGCCAGAAGAAAGAAAGAAGAAGCTCAGAGCAGCGCAACTGTTAACCGCACCACTAAACCCTGCGCTGGATGCGGATGGGCAATCGAGAAGAACAAAGGCTGGTAAGAAGCGAACTCCTATACATACATATTTAGGAGAGTTTTACTAACATCACAATAGCTCACACATGACTTGTAAGTTAAACTATTCATTCCCTTCCCGTTTCTATGCCTTTGTCCACCTGCTCCCCAAATTATTGGCCCTGTAATCCACGGTGCGTCCGTACAAGAGATTTGCAACTACCATTTGACGAGTATACTAACATATGTCTCTCTAGGCATTAAATGCCGTTACGAGTTTTGCTGGGCTTGCAACCAGCCGTATACTCGGGGTCATAATAATTATTGCCGGGGCGGGCGTGACTAAACCGTGAAACCATGACTCAGAACAGAAGAAAGCATTCGACTCAGTATTGACTCGTTTGGGTCACAGGTATCAGGTGCAAGCACGAGTTTTGCTTTGAGTGTGGCGCGAGCCACCGAGATATTCTGAGCCGCGACAACAGTGTACACAAGAAGACATGCCCCTATCATCCCAACAATCTTCCTACCATGAATGGGGCAAGAAGGTGATATTTGACGGGTATGGCGTGGAAAGATGTGGGAGTTTGGATGATACTATTCTGGCCTGAGATTAAATAAGGGCATGGTGATTTGTAATGTCAAAGTGACCAGTAGATAGTTCCATTTCCGATACCATTTGTGTCGGGACAATATTGGTGAAAGATCTAAATGATGTATAATGCATTGCTTTGTCAAGATTGAGTTGTACGCCAGTATCTAGAATATCGATTAAAACACAGCTCCTTCCAAATGTACCCCTGGGTATTCAATAAGAATCTAACCAACATCCTCCATCTAACTCGAATGTCTAGGCAGCTGTCAATTCAGCGATGCGACGCTCCAACTCGGGAACCTGGCGCAACCGGACCTCGAGTTCCTCCTTCTCATCCTCAAGTTTGAGACGCTTATCGGCATCAAGCTTGGTGAAGACGTAGTTGCCCTGACCATCAAACTGAAGAATGTGGGAATGGTACTTCCACAGACTTCGGCGATGGCTGACGGTCATAAGAGTGACGCCTAGCGACTTTGCTGTATCGTACATCGCCTTCTCTGTTTCCAATGTGACACTGCTGGTACATTCATCGAGAATAGCGTACTTGGGCTTGTGGTAAAAGAGGCGTGCCATGGCGACACGCTGTTGAAGTCCACCGGAAAGAACGTCGCGCCACTCAGCCTCGGCATCCCATCCTTCTTCGTATAACTCGGGAAGGTGTTCGAGACCGAGAATCTTGAGGTACTCGAGGAGATCGGTATCGGTAACACCACGAGCGCGCATCTGGCGAAGAGAGTCTGGGTAGATTATTTGCTGGCGCAGAGAACCTCTTGATAGATAGGGGCGCTGAGGGATGTAGAAAATGGCGTGGAAGGGAGGCTTGTAAACAGTGCCTCCGTAAACAGGCCAGAGACCGCCGAGAATGCGGAAAAGGGATGACTTGCCGCAGCCGTTGGGGCCAACAACAAGTAAGTGATCGCCATGCTTGAGAGTGAAAGACAGCGCCTTGATTAGTACGTCGCCATTGGGGGAGATGATAGGCCTGTTGAGGTGGTGTGGTTAGCTCCAATTTCGTAAGTAAGGTGTTCTTGAACTTACACATCAATAAATGTGATGTCGTTGCTCTCGTGTACTGTTCCACGACCCTTGAGCACGGCCTCGTTACCTTCCACTCCTGAAGAAGACACGAGCTTCTTCTCAAAGTGACCTGCTTGAACATCGCTCATCACGTCCAGCAGCGTGGCAACTCGCGATGTGTAACCTGCCAACTCCATCACTTCCCTGTAGGAGAACATGATGCGCCCGAAAGCGTCGGAGGCAGAGAGAAGCATTCGTCTGTTTGTAACGAATGCCTCTGTTCGGTCGCCCATATTCATTGCGATGTGACCTGGCATCTTGATGAAGACTGGGACACTGCAAAGCATCAGACCAAGAGCACCCCAGAAGTACTTGATGACAAAGTCCTCCATAAATCCATGGTAGAATCGTCGCCGAAGGATATAGTTGACGTGTTTAATAAGAGTAAAGTAACCCTTGTCTAGTGTATCCTTCTCGGCGTTGTGGCCACCGTACAGAGCGACTTCTTCGCTATAATCGATGAGGCGCGAGTGTTGGAAACGGAACTCGCCCTCTAGTCTTGCTTCATCTGCAACATATTTTCCAAATGGCGGTGTCAATGCCCTCATTACGTTGGCTGATAGTTGTACCAAAAGCGACATGAAGACGACACCTTCGCCACCAACGCTCTTTGATAGCGACCAGGTATATATGGTCTGCAAAGAGTCAGTAAAGCCTATATGGGGTGCAGCTTAGTGAACTTACCATATCTAGTAGAGGTTTGGCTAAGTTGCTGTACAGTTCAGCCAAACTGTTAGAAAACTTTGACACATCAACCGCAATCAACTGGTCCGGGTTCTTTATTCGGTCATCCAAAGCTGAGATGCCATAGAAAGTTAGGTTGGATAGATACTTGTCGTGTATATGTTGTGTAAGCCGTGATCTATACTTCAGCGATAGCTCGGCTTGGTGATATGATAGCTGCACGTATCGTTAGCAAAGCAATAGATCAATATGTTGTAGTTATACTGACCATAGAGTTGGTAAAGGTCGCAGGGACCGCAATTAACATCCACCATACTATGCGCTTCAGAAACTCTTTACCGTTACCCTTCACCAAAGCCTTGACTATAGCGCCATCCATTTCAGCGACGCGCACACTGATAAGCGTTCTGAGAACCAAGAAGAAACTGTGGCTCATCAATAATCTCGACTCTTTACTGCGCCATCCTGGAACAACAATCTTGAGTAGCTTCAAAAGCGACCGGAAGAATTCGCGATTCAGCTCGACCTTCTTCCTTGGTGTTTCTTCGTTTCCACTAGAGGTGGTCCCGCGACGAGCAGCGCGCTGAACAGCTTCACGCGCCGATGCCGCCTTTTGCTCGGAAATGGCAAGTCGGATTCGGTTGACGAGAGCGACGAACAATGTGATCCATACAGCGCGCGATATACGTGTGCGATTAGAAACGTAGAGGCTGGTAAGATGAGATACCATGCCCCGGAGGGAGCGGTCGCTTGGTAAGGCGAGTTTGGATTGCGATGCCATAGCAGGCGCGCAGGGAGCCTCGAGGCTCTATGTTCAAACTAGAGAGGTGTTTGTTTTACGGAGGCGTTACTTAGATGAGACCTGGTAACGGTCCACGGGTTGCGCAGACGTTGGAATTGAGAGTGAGCCGAGGCGTATCGACGTCACGTCACAGATCTGTCAAAGACACTGAAGCGCATGAGGAAATCGCAAAGACAAGAAGTTGAAGTAAAGGGAAAGCGCTAATCAGAACAAATATTTCGCAGGTTAATGTTAAGGAAGAAATAGAAGATGTTGAGAGATGGTAGGTGGAAGATTCATACGCTACATGGCCAAGAACGTCTTGTGAGCTCCCATCATCAAATGCAGTTTCCCCATACAGAAAGCTTCCTCGGCCGATGGATCTGGGGCAAGTGCAAGCCTCCCCACACTTTCCCATAATACTCGGCATGTGATTGACATTTGACTCACCAGCCACAAGTAGAAACACCGCCACAATTTCAAGATGCATGCGCCACCTTTCGTGGGGAAGACATGAATTTTTGGGTTTATTCGCGGGGCAACTTTTTATTTTATGAGTCTTTGGAAAAATCTAAAGTCAACTTACAACTTTTCTCAACAAATTACCAATACGTGATATCGAAACAAATCGCAAAAATGTCCGACGACGGTATTTCCATTTACGATGAGGTCGAGATCGAGGACATGACCTTCGACGAGGCTATGGGGGTCTACCAGTTCCCTTGCCCTTGTGGCGACAAGTTTCAGATTACCCTCGAAGACTTGCTCGAGGAGCAGGACATTGCCGTTTGCCCTAGCTGCAGTCTTATGATCCGGGTCATCTTTGACTTGGTATGTGTTATGCGCCATGTGTCAGTATATTCCTCAGCTAACATTTTCTCAGGACGATCTACCCAAACCTCCCCCTACAGGAGCCTCAGGCGGCCAGGTCCCTATCACTGCCTGAGTCAACCGAATCTTACGATAGAAATAATATAAATCGCGACCACCATGTGAAAGCAACCGAACCGGCAAATCTGTGCCGCGCCGCGACTACGACATTCGTATCAGAGCCTCAAGTCACTTGGTGAAACCTGATATGGGGCGATACAGCAGACATGTCGGAATGCTCGTTCTCGCAGCGCCCACTACCCGACCACAAGCAAAGAAGTACTTCCGTTCATCAACGGGAAGCCCCCAACGATACCCCGGTCTACATATGTTGTATCGGTTTTGTGTAGCCACGATAATCAGTCGACTTACAAGGGTGACGGGATGGGAAGGATGTTAAGTTTGTCCCAGCCAAGAAAGACAAGAACGGTTCCTTTCTTGGTATACTGGGATAAGAGACCAGGCCAGAATCTCAGAATCGACTCACAACCTTCAAACAATGAATGTGGACGCACGTTTAGTCTCAAAATACTGAACGACAACAAGGTCAAGGCGTAGTGGCCCAGTCTTCAGTGAGCACAACATCACGGAACACAAATTTCCGGTCAGGTCTCATTTTACAGCCCGCCCTGCAAGTTCAAGGTTGTAGCCAAGCTTTCAGAGATAAGCAAGGGTCCGGAGGCTCAAGTAAGACGGCAGTGGTACAAAATGGCAAAAACACGAGAAAAAAGCATCACAAAGAACTGATTAGATGGTGGTATGCGATTAGTATTAATATAGCTGAAGCGATCGCGCTCCATTGATCTATTCTATTCTAGTCGGGACAATCGAGATCCCGATCTATCTCCATCGAAAGTTAAACGCGCACCAGCACGATTCCTCCAGAACCCTGCAAGGGTGTTACAGGATCCTCATAGCCACCAACTCTGAAAGTCTCAGTAAGAGACATTTACAGAGCAAGGGCAACGGCGAGGGCACCAGCGAGACCGCTGAGGCCGAGAGCAGCAGCGCCGTTGGCGGGGGTGTCAGAGCCGGAGCCGGAGCCGGAGCCGGAACCAGAGCCACCGTGGCCGGGCTTAGTACCGTTGGTAGCTATCGATGATGTTAGTTGTGATGTTCGTCGAGATTAAGTTATCGTGAGATAGAAGAGTTGACTAACGGGCACCGGGAGTAGCGATGGGAGTAGCAACGGGAGCCACAGGGGTCTGGGCAGCGGTCGCAACAGCGACGAAAGCGAGGACGGCAGCGGAGGCGTGCATTTTGAAGGTTGGTTTGGTTTGTTTGGTTTTGTTGGAAGAGAAGAGTCGAAAGAGAATTAGATCGGAGTTGTTTAAACGAGTGTTGGTTTAACGATTGTTGTTTGGATGATGAGAATGAGAAAAGGGCAGGATGAGCAGGAGAGCTTCGACTCCTATATACCCTTTGAGGTCGCAAGGATTGTCAGTGAATTTGTCTATTAATGTCTATGTATCAGTACGTACAGTAGGTACAGACCAAGGAGAGGAGACGGAGACACGCACGACAGCAAGCCCCCAGCCATGCTCCATGCTCCATGCTTCATGCCCCAGGGGCGGTTGCATCATCCCAACCCGTCTGCTAATGCTAATGCCTCCATATCATTGATATCCACATCCCATATTGTCTTGCGTTGCAACGGAACGACTCCACTACTGGGATAAGTTCGATAATATCACCCAATACAAAGCCAGGGCCTCAACGAGGAAGTTGATCCGGTGCGTCAGTTACAGAAGTTGAAAGGATCCACTCTGACCTCTTTTTTTAAACTTGAACTGTGTTGATGATTAGGGAAAAAACAAGGCATAGTAGAGTTTAGAGTGTCAACGCAATCTACAGTGCAGTAACTGAGTCAAGCAACTCGGCAGATGGAGGGATATGGATGGGGATAGACAAGACAGGTTGACGCGGCTATGGCTATGGCTACGAATATTGAATAATCGCTCAAGAGGCGTTCAACGGGAGAAAACAAAACAAAACAGTTGAGACCCAACTCCAGCCACTTTCCATGTAATGCAGTGATAATAGTGCATATCTAACTGATGGTTGTTGCTAGATGAACCAATCGATCGACGTTTATCTGCCGCCATATGCAGGAGAAGAAAAAGCTTGACCTGAGTTGACCTGACCTGACATGGCTTAACTCTTAACATTTTGATGGGTGCACACCACTACGGGATGGATGGTCTACTAACGTTAGTAGGTCTATCTTTAGTGCTAATCCAACCGTGCTGCAGGACGCTATCAATAATCAGCTACAGTACGATACAGCCTACCAGTTGACCATGAACAAGAACAACAGACAGGGGATTTAGTATTGAAGATCATCTTTCTGTTGATTGTCTGTTTCACTGGCAACTAAGCACAGTTGCGTCATAAGTAAATCCAAGTTTTGGAAATGCCTCTATATTCAATTCCCACTTGCACTGTATCGTTGTCGATCTTTTTAGAGAAGTCTAGTGGTTGGATGTTTAGTTTGTTTGGGGAGTGGAGTTGGATTGCGCAAGCACTTAGAGACCAGGTATTAAGTCACCAAGGCAAAAGACTCATACAACTCTCCCAACCTTTTCGAGTTTCTAAAAAAGGATGATAGATACATACAGTAGCAGCATTAAGTTGCAGTTATTACTGGAGAAACTGCGGTAAATGGGAATAATTAAGAGGCCTGCTACTGTTAAAGTCAGGTTACTGCGGCAGGCATTCTCATTGGACGCCCTGACCTAGGATCTCTGTTTTGCGGCTCGGGCTAATAAAGTGCAGATCTGTGTTGGAATTTTAAAGTGGTTCTGACGCGCAAGCAAAATAAAACAACCCTGACCAGGCTGTGACCATGGCATTTCACTCATTCAAAATTCAAGGGGAAAGGAGACAATGATCGTCTCCGCCACATCATTTTTACTGCACATGTACTGTACATACAGTACCTGTAAGCCTCAACTAACTCAGCTCAGGAGTCTGATATATCATTTTTAGAGTCGGTCACTAAAAAGGGAGAAGCTTCATCATGTCGGGTCCTTGGACTTGGGAGTCTTGGATTGGACCCTTGTCACCTGTAATAGTTTAGCTTAATTCACCTTGTTATAGTGGTTCCACGGGCCTTGATCCCTTAACCCCGGTTCCCTCCCGTGCGTAGGTTCTCTGCCGTTCTTCTACTCTAATACCTACCGCACCTGGAAGTACACGCAATACATGACATCCATTTCATGATTGAATCCATGGAAAGTAACAAAGTACTGTAACTTATGAGGATAGAGACACAGACACTGTAAACAAGCCAGCCCCCTTGACTTTTCTCTCTCCTCGCTTCTCTCCCTCTCCTATTTACCGACCCAGATAACTCCATATTTTCGCATGATCAAGCTTTCGGGTCCCCCTTTTGCTTATTACAGTTGTCTATTGCCCCAGACAATTTTTATTCCGTCGCCAGGGGCCTGTTACAGACATCCGATGATTAATGATTTTTGAATGCAGACGGAAATATTCAATATCCAAATTTAAAATTCAAATCAATGCTCCATCCACATCCCTTGTCCTATCGGAGAAAAAGAATGCAACTAGAATGAGAAACTCCTTATTTAGATGATCCTTCCATTACAAGATTGAACTTAATAAAATTCCATCCCATACAATGAAACAAACCAATCTATCAAAGGACGTTGACTCGCCCCCCGGGCTTCGTCTCCTTTCGCCTCGCTAATGCTAATTCCCTCCCCATCCCTGCCCGGCTCCCTCAACCTTGTAAACCAAATCGATCCTTGGTCCCGTAGAGTTCTGGAACTTTGTAGTAGAACTTGGCAATCGATGGTTATTGTGTCTCTCAGGCTATCGGCAACTTGACGCTTGGCAATCAATGAATCATATACTGGTAGTTATCATGATCACTATTCGTTGCTATTTCTATCTTGTCACTATTGACGGTGGCTAAGTGGTCCTGTGGCCATGGCTGGAGTGACAAAGCACAGTCAGCTCAGCTCATATGCATATGCACATGCACACGTACATAGCCTACAACTGGGTCAGGTTGAGCGGACAGCACGTAGTCTAGTGAGTAGCTGAGGTAGCCTGGGCCGGCTGGGCCTCAGCCTACATACACAGTATGGGGCTCATCCACTCATCTCAGATCGAGGAATGTGCCCACTCCAAATCAACGGCCATTGTCCATGCCATGATAATCACAAACTGGGCAGAACAGGAAACAAGCCTTCTCTAGTGGTATATCTGATCGACAAGTCTTCCATTTTTAACTCAAACAAAGATCTCTTGACCCACATGTACATATATCCTACGCAGGAACGCGCAACCTCCTCTGTCGGTCTGAGTACGTCCCTACGTACTTTGTCTAGTAAACATCAAATCATAATGACAGGGAACCTCTTTTTTTTCCTTTTCCTAACATCCATAATCAAGCCTCGACATTCTCAAAGTGGAAGGTTGGTTGACCAGGGACAGCGTGCTCTGCAGCAGGGACTGTAATGTCAACCTCCTTGTTCTCGGTCAGGAGAACGCCCTTCTGACTTCCCAGCTCCACAGAGATCACGTCACACACGACGAGACCTGAAGTTCGCTTCAGTCCGGGAATCATTTGCAGAAGAGTCTCCTTCTCATCGAATGCAAGCTTCTGCTCCAGCACAGCGCTTGCTGGCTCGCCAGCTTGAAGTCGTCTCTTGAGGTTCTGCACAAACGGCATAGCCTTCTTCATCTCTCCCATCTTGCCAATCTTGCCGTTGAGCTCCTTGTCATTGACTGACTTGGTCTCGGTGTTCCACATCTCCTTGAGAAGGTCAATGTACTTGGCCTGCCAAGCAGGGAACTTATCGGCGACAAAGATTGTCAGCTTCTTGGGCTTCTTGGGATCAAAGGATGTCTCCTTGCCCTTGGCCTTCTTCTTCAACTGAATACCCTCAGCAGAGTTAACGTTGGAAGCAGTGTTTCGCACGTAATCGCGCTTCGCCGACAGAGAAGCATCGACATCCTTGATCTCGGGGAATCGAGCGTTGTGGACAGTGCCCTCCTTCTTCAGCACCTCGAGCCAGATATATTCGGACCAGTGAGGAGCAACGACAGCCAGCAACAGAGTCTGCACCTCAATGTATCGGAGAACAACATCCTTGTGCATCTTGATGTTGGCAGCTGCGCAAGCCTCACGGTAAAAGTCACGAGCGCTTGTGAGCTCGTACAGACCAGCCTTCAGGGCCAGCTTGTAGTTGGTGTTGGCGTACTGCTCAACGGCTTCCTTGGTGACGGCGTTCAAGTCGTTCATGAAGAGAGCATCTTGGAACGAGTTGAATTCGCCAGTTCGAAGCTGATCCTGTTCCCGAACCATCTCCTCGCACCACTCCTTCAGGGTGAAGAGTCGCAGAATGTTGGTATCAGCAACATCCTCCTCGAAGTTGGCGTCGTTCACACCATCACCTGCATCAGCAAGGGCGATACGGGAAGCGTCTGCTCCGTACTTCTGGGTAAGGTCTCGGAGAGTCATGAAGTTACCGGTACTCTTGCTCATCTTCTCACCGTTGAGCATCAGATGACCGTTGGCACGGACACCTTGAGGCCAGTATTCCTGAGGGAACATAGCCAGATGAACCTATCGAACGGTCAGTAAATGAAATAAACTTGTGAAAATCAATCGGTTTTTGCAAGTGGGTTGTAGCTGCTGTAAAAGGAAAAGTGGGCCAATGTCACTATCGCGAATAGCTTCATCTGAGCAAGCGTCCCAACACCCATGACCTCGAAATAGGTATCAAGCATCGCAGAGAGGCCGTATGTAAGTGATTTTTGGCTCATAAAATGCAGAAAAAGGCAGCGGCTTCAGGAAACTGTCACAAAGTTGAAGGGGAACAAAGAATGAGAGAGAACTTCGAAAAAGGGCGGGAAAAACAAAATAACGACGAAAATGAAAGGGTTAGGGTTACTAACGTAGAGGAAGAAGGTCAAATGATTGGGGATTAAATCCTTGCCCGAAACGCGCACGTCGAGGGGATAGAAGTACTCGAACTCGCGGCGCATGCTCTCGAGGCTCTCCTTGGGGATCTTGCTGTTCAGAACCTCATCGGTCAACTCTCGGCGACAGAAGACATAGTCCCAGACTTCATCAGTCATAGCCTCGGGTCCAATGTTAGCCAAACCCTTTGTCTTTCCGAAGATGTCGTTGTGGAGGTAGTGGGCGATGGTGTAATAGGCCATGTAGATAGTTGAGTCACTCAGACTCTCGACCAAGAATGAGGGATCCCAAGGCAGCTTGGAACCAAGACCGAAGCTTCGAGCGCAAGCCCACTGGTTCAGCCAGTTCAGAACACCCTCGAATTGGTTCTTGGTCTCTGATGTGTAAGTGTTCAAGCCCTTGTCGACCCAGCCGAGGGCAGTCTGCTTCCATGACTCCTCACCGTAGTCGAGGTACCACTGATCCATGAGAGAGACAATACAATCGTCGCCAGATCGGCTGGTGACCTTTCGCTCGGGCTCAGAGTAGGCAAAGGCCTGTCCAGCATCGATCATCTGTTGTCGAACCTTGGGCTTGGCGACCTCAACCTTCTCGCCCTTGAACTCGCCGACCTTGAGAATACCTTGGTAGAAACCCTCCTTGTAAGCCAGCTCCTTGGCCTCTTCGAGCTGCTTTGTGTCCTTGGGGGAGGCGATCTTGAGCTTCTTGACGAGGAAAGGAGCGCAGAGGTCACCATAGCTGGGTGTTTCGATGATGGGGAAAATCTCAAGCTCAGCCCACTCCTTTGTGATGCCGTAGTAGTCGGCCTTCTTGGCGAGGTCGGTCACGGTAGCGTAATCATCGGGACTGTCGGAAGGAACAGACGTGACAACACCAGTACCCTTGGTGGGAAGGACAGTATCCATGGGCAAGATGCGGACACCCTCCTTGTGGAGGGACAGAGGGGCGTCGACCAGCGAACCGACCAGTTCTGATCCAACAACTTCGGCAACCTTCTCGATAACACCCTCCTTAGCAAAGATACCCTGGTAGGCCATGTTTCGGGCAGCGCGCTCAGTCATGACGAAGTAGTCAGTCTCGTTGGCCTTGAAGAGGCCATAGGTGATCTTGGGACCAACAAAACAGCAAGTTTGGCCGTACATCGTCTCGGGTCGCAGCGTAGCGGGAACGCAGTACACCTTAGCATCCTCGGGCAGCTTACCCTTGAGAGTCTCAGCAGCCTTAGGAGCCCACTCGAGGACCTTGAGCTTCAGAGCAGTGTACTCTTGAGGGCCAGCACCCTCACCATCAGATCGGTCGTGGTCCATGCAAGGTTGGCCGTCCTTGATAGAGTAGATGGTGTATCGCTTTCCGAACTTGATCTTGTTGAGTTCCTTGAGACGGTTCATCTGCCATCGAACAAAGGCGTCGTAGTAGGGGTTGGCATCGGTGGTGACAAAAGATCGGCGCCAGTCGATACGGCATCCAAAGTTGGTGAGATCTTCCCTGCACAGGGGAGGGAAGTGCTCCAGCCAGTGATGAGGGTCGGCAAACTTGTGAATCTCCTCGGTGGGAATGTTAATAGCTTGCATAATTTGGAATTGGTACCTATTGAAGTTGTCAGTATAGTTCTGATAATCTGTAAGAGAGGAACACACTTCATCTTGACGGTCTTGGCCGCAGCCTTTCCCTTGGTCGCCTTGAACTTGGTGGGATCCTCCTTGGTCTGCTGAGCCTTAGGAGCCTCCTCAACAACGGCCTCCTCTTCCTCCTTGTAACCAGAAAAGTCCTGACCGAACATCTTGACCTCGTTGACGAGCTTGTCGGCACAAGCCTTGATAGGCATACCAGTGCAGTGGAAACCCATGGGGAACAGAGCTCGCTTACCCTGCATGCGGGCGACACCGGCAGCGAATTCGACCTTGCTGACGGAGAAAGAGTGACCAGCGTGCAGAGTTCCGTTCATGTAGGGATAGGCCATACATCCGAAGAACTTGGGCTGTTGCTCACGGAGCTCGGCGGCGGAAACGGAATGGAGGGGCACCTCGCTGGTGCTGGGAGAGTCGGCCTCGAAGACATGTTGTTCCTCCCAGATCTTTTGGTACTTCTTCTCAATGGCAATGAGGGTGTCTCGCTTCTCAGTCTAGAGACAGTTAGAACGGTCACTTCGAGAAAGCTGCAACAAATTGGACTTACGCCCTTGAGTTCCTTGGTCTTAGAGATGTGGAGAGACTCCATGGCCTTGGGAACGGCGTCGGTGGAAGCCATGGTCACGAATGGAAGACCTATAGAGACAAGAAGCGATTCTATGTTAGCTTGTGTCCTTCAAGGTAAACAAAGCAGTTTGAGGGCAATATGGGACTACATACCCTGAAATTTCGCTGGAAATTTTTGAGTCACACCGTTGTAAGGAATTGAAATCGGGCTTGACAAGAAGGAGGGGTGAAAATCGCGGGGCAGTCGTGGTGCGTCAAGTGGCTCTAGGGTGAAAGAAACACACGACACGGACTTATACCAAAATAAGGTCTGTGTTTTCTTTCCCCTTCCAGAGTCCTTAGCGGCATGCGAGTCCTCTAGCGTGATTCCTGCAAACCTAGGGGAACATGTGGCTGGATTGTGGCTGAATTGTGGCCGTGCTGTGGCGCTCCGATTGGAGATTCTCCAACTGCGACGCCATCATACGAAGCTCGATATTGGACTTCAAGTCATTCAATCACCAAAATCACGACAATTTGGTCACGATGTTCTCGACGGCAATTCGACGTATGGCTTCATCGCCAAAGGATAGCCTTCTTAAGAAGGCTCCTTTGACGGTAGCTACCAATCCTTACAAGGCACGAAAGGTGTGGCCTCCCAATTTCAAGCAGCTTACCGTCCAACAACAACTACGATTCGAGAAGAAGTATAAGCGTCGCATCATTCTGGCGAGTCGAGCACCTCGATGGATTAAGTTTGTCAAAACTGCCCAGCTGTTGACGATTATTGGTATATAAGATAATTCTTGAAGCTATCCTACTCAATCACTAACCCAGCTCCTAGCTGCCCTAGTCTGGCTCTTCTTCTACTCGGAGTTCGAATGGTGGGGTCAGAAGTATAAGCCTTCTGAGGAGGTTCGTATATGCTCTCGCATTAGAGCGAATACACTGCTAACCCAATGCAAGATCCGAAAAAAGACGCAATATCTCTTTGGTACCGTCGACCCCGAGAAGCGATACGAACGACGAGCGGATGCGCCACCTTTTCATCCCCCGAAAGACGAGCCCGAGTCGAAATAGTGTATTCTATATGTGTAGTATTCAAGTCTCGGAGTTTGGCGTTACTCTCGGGAAGGCATAATATGTACCAATACCTCTGTGCAGATACGTCTTGTAGTCTGCTACGGCATGCCTTTATTCCACTTCATTTATTTCATGATCATCATCGTCCTGTCCAAGCAAAATTGGCGCCCATGCCAAGTCCACTTCCTAGTCCAGTAGGCCCTCTACCCTCGTTGACAGGTCTCTTTGCAACTGTTCCTTGCGCCTTGACCCCTGAGACAATGCGATCCAGATTTGTCTCTATCACAACACCGCCTATTATCATTTCCGATAGCGTAGAATGTAGGGTTTCGAAGTTGAAAATCAAGTCTAGCTCACAGACGTTCTCAAAGAGCTTGTCAAGAGCCTCCACGTAGACTTGAATAAGATCAATCAGTGCGAGCGGTGATTCGGTCGAGGTGGAGATCACGATGAAGTAGAGAGTCGCATAGTTGCGGTATGTTACGAGTGTAGGGACATCGTTCTGCTCCTCCGATGAGGTGTGAGAGGTACCAGACGCAGCGAGCATAGGCGGAAGAGGCAGGAAGTTGCAAGATCCAGCCGGTCGATTCGAGACGAGGGTAAAGATTTCGGATATGAGGCGCTGTTGTATGCTCGTTTCCTACAAGGGCGCATGATGAGTTTAGGACAACATGATGGAAGAGGATGACAAACCAGTTGAGTATAGAACTTGGTCAGACGGGGCTGACCTTGGCCATTAAAGACCAGAAATGCGTTGATCATGATTGAGAATCAAGACTCTTCATGCCTCTCGAAGAGTTGTGGTAGATGAGGTGCGGTACGGTGATAATTGTACGGTACCTTAGGTGGAAGCGGTCGATGGTGGGGCTTGTTTGGGCGGAAGACGGCGCGGAGCTGATGACGGATTGCGGAAGCTGTCCTGCAATACGTACCTTCTTCAGCGCAAATCACAACGTGATTGGCCGCTTGCAGCTGCACCTCATGCTGAATCGCGGGGAGCTTGCTGCAGTGCATTGGAATCAATCTTTCATCATCAACCCTCTGAACAAGAGCGATTGAACAAAATCATAACAGCAAATTGAATTCTGATCTTCATCGGCGACTCTCTCGTCGATCTTTAATTTTTACTACACAAACCATAGTCTACGATCTCGTCTATCGCATATCAAAATGTCCCGACAAATCGCATCTCAAGCTTCTCGCATGGCTTCGCGAGCCATTCGCTCTCAAGCGCCCGTCTGTCGCTCCGGCTTCCGTGTCGCATCCACGACCTATGCTTCGCGCCTCGCCGTCTACCCAACGCTCTTGCAAAGCAACTTCTCGACTACAGTATCTTCCAAGAAGGGCATCATGCCTGATACCGAGAACCCCGCCAAGCCATTGAACGAAGCCGAACAAGCTCAGCCCACTGCTGCTGTTGCCGAGATCACCGAGCAGGAGTATCACGAGATTGCCGATCAATACCTCGACAATGTTGTTGGCAGATTTGAGGAGCTTCAGGACCAGCGTGAAGACATCGACGTCGAATTCTCGGTACGTAAAGCTTAAAGATCTTCCTTGGCATTTGCTAATGTTCTGTACACAGGCTGGAGTCCTCACCATCAGCTGGCCTGACAAGGGCACATATGTCATCAACAAGCAGCCTCCCAACAAGCAGATCTGGCTGTCATCCCCCCTCTCAGGGCCCAAGCGCTACGACTGGTGCCTCCTTGGCGAGGGTCAGAACCAGAAGGAGGGTACTGCCATGGGCGACTGGATCTACAACAGAGATGGTTCCAGCCTTAACCAGGTCTTCCTCGAGGAGCTCGGTGTCGATATCGTTGTTCCAGGCGAGGAGTAGAGCTTCCTTCTGAACGTCGATAAGAAACCCATCAAGCTTGATTGAAGGCGAAAATGACTGGAGGCAAGGGTACAGCATCGTGTTTGTTAAGGCGTTGAAAGGCATCGGTTAGCCTAGTAAGAATTGTGTTTACGTCCAGTGTATTATACATGTACTATCGAGATACGAGAATTTACCTATGGGACTGAGAACGCCCATATCAGAGTGTATTCAAATGAAATCCGTAAAATTAGCTACCCAAACGTGCAGCATAAACCCTTGTAACGCTCTTTGCTCCGTGTACATATGATACAATAGTTTACAGCCCTGAGTGTCTTTCTCCCGCTCTTTCAACTGCCTTTGCTTGATCTTAACGATCAAAGATGTGACCAAACAAACCAGACATGATTTCTTTTCTTCCATCGAATTTATCAGGAGCTCAACGCAGCAACGTTCCCATGCTCTTATTAAGCATAGCAACCGTCATATCGTAATGATTGTGAGCCGTAAGATTCGCCACCTTCGTTTCATAGCTTCATCAACTCGATCAGCACATTTCACTCTGAAGATTTAGCTGCGTCAACTCACTTTACATATTTCAACGGATCATGGGCCGAGTAATTCTTCTTCCGATACCTCATCTGATGAACACGCAGTAGATTTTTCAGAATCCTGTGCTCCATTCCTCTCTCCTTGGCCGCAGCCTCTAAGAACCAGAGTGTTCGCTTGATGCCTCTCTCATCGTAGGTGGCACCAGGTTCCCTGAAGGCTCTTCTGAGCTGACCACGTGCCACGAAACGAGCGGGGGTTGAGTATTGTACTCCTTTTAGGAGATTTCGGTAGAGGTGTCGGTATGCATGTATTATTTCAGTGCTCGCCATGGTGATAAATGTGAATGGAGGGGGTTGAATATTGGTGATTCGCGATAGTGAGAGGTTGTAAAACGCACAGACCCACTTTCACTTCACTGTACGAATAAATAATGGACTTCAACTTGATGATGGAAACCCAGTACAGCACAATTAAATGACAAGTACGCAAATCAAGTCGCAATACTGTTAAAGAACTTGGTATACCGTAAGCTGAATTCGAACCGCTCTCTCATTATATGTGGTATATAGGCCATGGCATCAGCCGTCTAACTCCATGAGGATTCGGTCTAGAGATATCGATCCAGAAATCTCAAGAGAAATGCAGCAATCCTCGTCTAAAACTTAAAATATCACCTTCATTCGTAAATGTCTCCTTTGCTCGAACATAACCAACCAATTCTTTCCCATCAAGTGACTCCGTCTTCAGGGCGTTGTTCCACCATCTTTATCCAGATGATAATACACTCAATGCCTGCGCCATCTATATGCAGATAATCGTCTATCAACCAACTTCAAAGTACTTCATTATCGATCGCTACGTCGGGCTTCTTCTTGTTGGCCAAGGGGAGCATAGCGACCTTGTGCGCTGCTACCGCTATCGGATCTGTTTCGGCCGATAACTCTCGAAAGCCACCCACTTCGTTCATCACCACCGCTTTGCATCTGGGATTTTGCGTCGTCGTCGATAGAAGGAGGATCGAGATCAAGGCCTGGAATAGCAGATGAAGGTCCGATAAGTCCACGGGATGATCCAACGGGAGATCCGCCCCTTATCAATGAACCAGTTTCAGTGCCGTGCAAGGAGGGAGTACCAGCGACAGTACTGGCGTCTCCGAAGAGCGAGTCCATATCTTCCAGGCGAACACCACAAGTCTCTGGGTAAATGAAATAGACTGAAGGAATGTCAGTGGTGCCATCGGCTCATGTTAGACGAGACAACTTACCAATGATTACACTGGCCACACAGAAGAAGGCGTGAACCAGATACATACGCCACTTGATCCATTCTTGTAGAATTGGAGTCATCTCACCTACCAACCAGTTGGCAGCCCAATTTGTCGCTGTCGACAAACTAGCACCCTTTGATCGAATGCTGAGAGGGAGAATCTCAGGTGGGTACAACCAGGGAATGGGACCCCATGAGTAGCCAAAAGCAGCGTTGTAGATCATGACAAACAAAACGACCAGTCGGGGCGTCCACTTGATATCAAGGAATAGGAAGTAGGAGATGAGCGACAGGGAGATGGCCATAGCTGTTGCGCCGGAAAGGAGAATCTTGCGTCGTCCCCAGCGATCAACCAGATACCACGGTGGAATTGTCGACATAAGATATGTGAGACTGTTGAATCCAGTCATGAGAACGGCATCGTGTCCAACCCAGCCGGCAGACTCAAAAACATATGGTGCGTAGTAAGAAATGACGTTGATACCGTTGAGTTGGGCAAGCGCCTGGGCGGACATGGCGATAAAAACTCGGGTCTTGTATCGACGGAACATCTCCTTGTATGTTCGCTCACCTTCCTGTCGCTGAAGAAGGACGTTCATCTTGATCTCGCGGTATTCATCTCGAGCCTTGGGGTCGTGAATGTCGCCGCCACCGTACAAGTTAGCAATAACAACCATACCCTCTTCGTCATGGTCGTTGTCCAAAAGCCATCTACAAAAGTCAGCAACTTACTTCCAGCTGTGTTATAAAGAACAAGCTTCACATACCGAGGAGATTCAACAATGACGAGACTGCCTAGGCCAAGGAGAGCGCCCATAATGCACTGCAGTCCGAGAGGAACGCGCCAGGAGTAGTCGTTCTCGATAAAACCGCAGCCGTAATCAACCCAAACAGATGTAGCGTAACCAACGATGTTTCCTGTGAACTCAATGCAGGCCAACTTTCCTCGGTTATGAGGCGGCGAGATCTCAGACTGGTAAACGGGTACGATAGTTGAGAGCGCACCGACACCGAAACCGGCAACGAAACGACCAGCCATCATCATAGGCATAGAAGTAGCCAGTGTCTGGAGTGCACCTCCGATAAAGAATACGCATGAACCGTAGAAAATGGTCCGCCGTCGTCCGATTATGTCTCCAATACGACCGACCATCAATGAAGTGATGAATGCGCCAATCTCCAAAATAGCTACCATGGTACCAACATAGGCTTTTGAAGGGTGACCGAAGTAATCCATAAAGTATGGACCGCTAAAAAAAGAGTTAGTCAACGATACAAAAGTTGGTTTTGTCTAAAACATACGTGATAATGCCCGACATAACACCCTGATCATATCCAAAAAGGAAAACACCTAGCGATACAAAGATACTGGTGAAATAGCTGCATGATGTTAGCACGCGACCGAGCCAGATGTTTTGAAGTTCAATTATCCTTACATCAGGGCCTTGCCAGTGAGGCCGTGAATTGATCCTGTACGTCCCGCCATGATGGTACCGAGTAGGCGTTCAACACGGGAGGGTCCTGGAGGGTCAAAGTTAGGGACCTCGATAGCCTCCTTATTGATAAGGGCAGATCGGGACCGAGAAGGACGGTGGTGAGAATTTGAGTCTTGGATCCGAACTCTCTTTTGGTTACCGTGCTTCTTGGGATGTCGGCGATGAACGTTTGCTAGAAGCTCGTCCTCAATATCGGAACCAAGCTGTAGACGAACAGGGTCGTGTTCGTCGAGCTGCTCGCCGAGATCACCGGTGTCGGTCCAGGACGACTCGGATCCAGAATAAGACGAGCGACGTTTAGATTTGGCAGCGTCGCGATGGCGTTGGCGGTTGGTGTCGTCGCTATCGTCGCTGTCGTCGTAGTCACGATCGTGGTCGTTGCGGGCCGCGAGCAATGACGTCGCTTGGGAGTCCAGGTCTTGGTGTTGTGGGTTATCAGGACGTAGGGTCCGCAGTGGGATATTTGAGGGAAGACGTGAAGATCTTGAGGGAGGAATTTTGGGAAGATGGGGCTGTTAAGCAGCAGCGCCCTTCTGCAAAAAGATTGGAGGTAAAAGGTACGGGAAGAGAAAAGGAAAGGCCGAGAAACAACGAGGTCATCGGCACCTTGAACGGCCCAGCGATAGACGGCGGAGGGGAATGGGAAAGATGGGGTCGGGTGACCGGGGGGTGGCCGTACGGTACTGCACGGAATCAGGGTCTATCGGCGTCTATTGCAGGATTTAATCGGCAAAAAGAGAAATTGGCTGGTAAACAGGCAAAAACACCTGAACTACCCAGCAAAAGATAGCGATACCTGACAGAAGCGCGGGTTCAATTGGGCGTGTGGGTTCCTAGTCAGTTGAGAGAGGCCTTGTTGGGACCCCTGGTTGGTGGTAGCTAAGTGCGTCACTCGGCAGCGTGTAGTTGGGGATCAGGTACTTTGAAGTGACTTGCGATTCGAGAGCCAAGCAAGACACGACAAATACAATGCGTGTACCGCGGTACAGGCGGATTGCGCGGGGATAATGTCAGGTATTGCTGGAAGCGACACGCTGTTAGAAGCCTTTTGCTTGATTCAAGTGATCTTCGAAGCACTAGTTAGACAATTCCGTCTCATCTAAGATGGAGTCGCGGCTGGGCTGGGGAAAAGCTGGAGTGCAGCGCGTGGTGGTTGGACCTGGAGCTGGAGCTGGAGCTGGAACTGGGGTTGGTGCAGTAGACGATAGGCAGATGACCACGATTGAGACAGGAGCTCAAGCCGACGGACAGTAGATGCAACAAGTGACAAATCCCGATAACAGTCAGGCGAGACAGCGGCAGGGGCAGCGATCATAAACTGAACTAGGCTGGCGATGCGGATAAAATGATCGACTTTGGTGAGGAAAACAGCGCAATAAGAGTAAATTGTTGATGGAGGATGAAGGTAAAGAAGGGAGGAAGAATTGAAGAGAATTGGCTTGAGATGAAGGGCAACTGAAATGAACTGGACAAGTCGACTACTAAAAACTCCAAGGAAGGAAGCAAGGCAAGGGGAGGGACGGCTTCTGGAAAATAGTATGTACGGGAAGTCACTCTTTCAGGGGAGGCTTTTCAGGAGGTCGAGGTCAAGGCAGGTACAGTAGAGTCGAGTCGAGTCGCGGTTGCCCGTCAAATTGGAGAGTACAAGCAGGCAGGCACTGTATCCAATCTATTACCTTCTGTCTATCTCACGTAGCGAATCTGCCTTAATCTTGGTCTTGCATGATCATCAGTCAATTGACTCTATTCAATTTTACCTCTTTTACCGTTTCGTTTTCTCAGGGGTAATTCCGCCCATTTTCCACAGCCTCAAACTCTGAATTTCAACGGGCGTACCGTACAGTACCTTATCGGGTTTGTCTTGTCCTCGTCATCACCTCATAGACATTTAATATGGCCCCCAGTCTCGCCAACTCGATAAGCTCCACGCTTTAACGAACTTGAAGCGGGCACGTCTCCACGGGTTTTACAATGGGCGCTCGGGGCAAGCTTCCCGTCCGTCAGTGTCAGTTTTAGGTGCTATCGTGAGTGTGGGGTGCCAGACGCGTTAGAGAGCTTCAGAGCCAAGACGTTGGAACACAAAGGTGGGGGTTCATTCACATGTGTTTAGCTGATCGATTTACTACACTTCATGGTTATTTCTGCTCGTTGCATAAAACACAGAACAATGCCACATCGAAGATCTATCTTCAGCTGAGACAAGTCAGATGAAGCGCTGCTACCTAGATCTGACTCGCTGCCGCAGTCAAGGCTGTGTAGAAATGGCCAGTCACATGCCTCGTTTCCCATTCAGTTGGAGCTCGAGTGTGACTGTCATCTGGGAATATGCAGGTTCCAGTATTTCCCTCCTGACAAGAGCTGCAGTTCACGCGGTTTATTTGTACTCATCTGCCGCTATTACTGCTTACCAGCGGGCTTCCAAGACTATTTCTAGTGGTCCTACTCATCTTTGTGAGACCAGGTTTCAGTCATGAGTTTTCGAGCCAGCTCGCACAGCAACATCTTCAACCGAGATCAACAGAAGGTCCAAAATTAAAAGCGGTCGCCCCGAGTTTATCCTCGTTTCCCCACGATATCAGTGTTCACGAGGATTGTTCTCTCCACAAACTAAGCTACCCCCAGACTTTACGTTGCTGGAGGGAGTTGGATGTACTTCTCAAGTACCTTTTGTCCTCCGCTTCAAGATGCGCTACCGCAAAGAGGGAAGATGGGAATCTCAACCTTCTTCAAGTTCCACTCACACAATCAGTCATCCAGGGTAAATTCAGGTTCGCAGTCATTTCGTCGTTGGACCTATCGCCGTCTCAATATCGACAGCTTTGGCGGGCCCTCTTGACTCGCGGTGGGTACCAGCTACGTCACTGGGTCCCTTGGTATCGAGTCCTACAGGCCTCGATTAGACATCGAATTTATGCAAACAACATTCTATCTACCAGGTTATGGAAAGATAGACATCTGTGTTACAGATTGAACTCCGAATACGCCATAATTTAAGCTCAAGATGTCCGATATAAGTATATCTGAGATCCAGTACCAATACTCCCGACTTGGGCTGTTTTATCAGGTACTTTGGAGTGCAGCAAGGGTTCAGAGATGAGGACAATGTCGATCTGGTGTTGACCGACCCTTTGAAAACAAGTTGTCAACATTCTCGAATCACATTGGTCCGCTTGTTTCTAATCGCGTGATTTATTTGTCAGGGTCCAGCCTCTTGTCAGATGAGACCATCCCCATCGGAGCCCAAGAAAAATGCCGAATGAAGATGCCTTCTATTCAAGGTTGTATGTATTTCGCTCAGTCTTGGTTTCACTTTGCGGAGATGCCATGCGCGTGTTAACGCTCGGACAACTTACATTGATTGTCAGTGGTAGATTTACTTATACGACATTGTTTAGACCGTCATGGAAGGTGAAATCTAATGATACTGGGACGGTATGTTATACCTAGCCAGGTGAATGAAATGTGATTCCTGAGCAAACAACAAACATGTATCTGTAAGCTATACGAGTCTGGAATTGGAGTGTCTTCCACAAAGCACAAGTCCAAGCCGTTAAGAACAACATGTTTTTACCTAGGCCGCGATACTCATAGGCCATTTGCGGATTCAGTTGATGATTTCCGTTGTTTACTAAACATGCATGAAGCAAATGTAAACAACTTATTGTTTATATGGCTTGTATGCTGATATGATTGCAGATATTCCATTTGGAACAATATACATGACCCAATTGCAAGCAGTCATAACCGAGCCCAGGCAGGGGGTCGCATCGATTTGTGAAGCATTGTTGTATAAATGTTTGTGTGAAACCCGATTACCGATATGGAATGATTACATCGTCCAGTCTAGCAAAGTCTCGTCACTACTGGACAAACTGACAATCGAGCAAACATAGACTGCCTGCCAGGTATAAGAAGCCCAGGCATTTCTCACCATCTTCCACCTTAAGGACGCATCCATCAACAAGATCGTGAATGTGTAAGTAGTGTTGAGACAGTTGAGTGATCAAGGCTAGCCTGTGTTAAAAGTTATACCTCATACAAGTACCGCTTCTCGTCATTCTCCTGTGAGACCAGCTGATACAAATTATGATCTCTGGAAGCCGTGATTACTTCACGTACCTCCAGTGACAACTTATCGACACAAGGCGGATTATATATCGCTATATTATACAAAACAGTCCATGCAACAAGACATCCCTTCAAGACGGTTGCACAACGGGAGTTTTACAAAGCGAGCGGTGAAGTAATCGACACGCCTTACCAACCGTCCTGTTATCAACTCATCCCTCCTCCCTCTGGACCTCAGACTCACTACCCACAGACGCAGCGTCAGTTTAGTTCCAGCAGGAATAGCAATGGCTCACGTCGGGCAGTTCTTGAACCAGCTCCAAATCTGACGCCCACGTCTTCCCTCCCAACGTCCAGGTCATGGCGACGAGCTTGAGCCTGCACCTCAGCGGCTACACGTGCGTCTATGCGGTGAAGACCATGAGTTTCACCCAGTAACTGTAGGCCATCAACAGACTCAACCGGCTGTCTTCATGAGATCTTTATCCGTGATACTCAGTCGCATGAATCTTTCTCTCTTTGCGGTTTCAGAGCCAACTTCACTATCGTGTGAACTAACTTGGCCCTAACGTGTATTATACAAGTCCAAATAGAAGCAACGGTTGAACTGGTTAGTATTCATCCAGACAGGGCATATATGGAGTGCCCTACAAAACCCTCACGCTGACTCCATCATCTTAGGTAAGGCACAACCGGCCCTCCCAAACAGAGAGCTTCTTCTTCCATTGCTCTTCTTTCTCGTTCGGCCTTTCATTGCTGGTTCTCTTCTTGCTATAGCAACGGAGATGCCAATCACATATTTCGATCTACGCGATATTCTCAGCCCAACTCATCTGCCTCATATATGATGCTTTATACGGTTGGGGATTGAAGAGTCGGTTACATATTCAATGAAGTCGAAACAACAGCATATCATTCTGGAGATATATATATTATGTAAAGGCATTGCCTATCGGCCTACGTAACACCGTGTCTTGGGAACCAACCCGACTATATTATATTATACAAGCCCAGAAGGAAGCAACAACTGAGCTGCCTAGTAGTAGGCAGTGTCCGTGGGCAGAAACATCCTGAAGTTCCCTAATTTCCCCTATCGAACTTGGAACTTCTTTTCCTCCACCACCCCCTTTCCAACACCCACCACACGCAAGACGAATCTACCGACCTCCCACACGAAATATATATCATGGACAAACACGTCAAATAGGGCTACCCAACTATTCAACTGCCCGTGTCTTCGCGCGAAGACGACTGCAAAGCCTCTGTTGTCTGCGGTATATAATATACAAACTATAAGCTCGACCTCTTCCACAAAGAATCCTTGAACAGAAGAGGCGAGCAAGAAGTGCTTTTACTGCAACTTTCCGCCTTTCAGATCAATTTCAAGTACCTGCCAGGCTTCGAGAAGCAATCAAGGCACAACCACCTATATATAGATATCGCGATGGCTCGACATAAGTTTCTGGTTCCGAACTTTGGTTGCCCAACACTTCCAAGCCTAGTATATACCACGAACGATGTCCTTACTTCAAGTCGTCAACAACAACATGGATTCGAACGGAATATAAGACCGTGAAGCAAAGCCACCATGTGGCGTTACATTGAAGTTGGCGATTCGAGCAGTCATCCAGCACTATTCTTGATGGGAACAGAACCATCACCACTGAAGGGATGCTCTACATCCTAGCAATCCTGTCTCGGACCCCCATTTCCACCAAAAAGACAGGGAATTGGCGATGGAAGGGCTATCACGATCCGGATTCGAATAGCACGGAGATAGAACTCGAAAGGCGCCGAAAGAATTGTCGTCGAGCACACAGAGGCACAACTGGACACCCAGAGCTTCTTCCGGACCACCCTCTGCAGATCACCATGATCGATATCATTCGTTCTCGCCGATTTTTCCATCCGCAGGAGTTTCTAGTTGCCATAGGCGAGGAGTACGATATCTGTACGTCCTGCCGAAGGTGTTGGCGATTCCAGGGTCTTCAACGTACACGAACATTTACAGGACAACAGGATGGTTCGTTCTTCCCATCGCAAATACAATCAAGATGCTAAATCTGGATACATTCTATCAGCTATCGATTCCGATCTATCAGTTGGAGCGACATCTCTCTGTCAATACCTCCGAGGTAGAACGACACAAACTATACGGCAAAACAAACTACCTAGAATGGCGAAGATGCTTTGGCCGCACGGCAAAGGACCGTGACCTATAGAATTCTATCGCCGGCAACGAACAGGCCGTCTGTGAACCTAAGGAGGAACAAAATGTTCTCTATGGAATGAAACAGGTATTCCTACAGGTTGCTGGGTGGACAATATTACCGAGCACTTGTGGCATATCTTCTAAGTTACTCTAAGATTAGGATACATTAGATCATAAAAAATATAATTGACACTAAAGTCTCCAGCCTTATGAAGTCGTCCTCCTATTAGCTCATGCCTTGGTAGAATACAGTATATATGTTGGTATAGTTTTATCGCATGAACTAAACTGTTCTCATGACTCCAGTGCAGATATGATCGTCAGTATACACTTTTGACGAGCCTATAATATTTGACCATGTACTGACAGCCCTATCATAGTTGACATTGCTATCTGCGGATTCATCGTGCTCTACTGTAGAACGGAGGCATCTCGGTATATCGGACGTGACGATATTCTAGAACTAAACTTTACCATCTGCCACAGTCGCCTCATCGGTCTTGTCCGTTAACTTTTGCTTCTTGGCCCACACGGTTATATGTACAAGACGTTAGAGCTGACTTTCAACCATTCACTATCCGGGAGGACCCTGCACGTCAACTTGAAGCATAAGAGACCCTCTTTCTTGCAGTTAATCTACTTGCAACAGTCATTGCTATTTTGGTGTCCGCCCTGCGAACAGCACTCGCAGCGTTGTACATGAACGGGAAAGTCCCGCTGTAGGTACAGACCACCTGTTGACCTGTAGTTCCATATTAACGTATTGCCTGTGCTGTGGTTCCTCGGGTGTAGCCTCAAACTCTGCAGCCTCTCTGTATGCAGGACTTTGTGGGACTAATAATAGGTGTTGGTTACTTGTACAGCTATGCCGCTCACACTGCCTCTTTTACAACATGGGTCAGACTTATACACAACGGGTTCATGCTTAAACGAGTTGACTTTTTGTTCCGGGCATTGTCATCCGTGATGACTGGTCACACTGCTTCCAACTAGCTGTGGTGTTTCCTTCATGTACAATCAGAGATAATTAGCTGTGCAACCAATATTCCTAGTGACGACCATGATTCATGTGTATGAGAGTAGGATCAATGAATATAATCAAACCCTCATCGCCGTTGGTGAAGGGTGCTCTCCAATATCTGAGACTTCGGTTACCCTACACCCATGCTATCAAAATTCGATACCAGTCGATATCAGCAGCCAACCTAGAAGTGTAAAGCTAGACTAGCTTTTCTTTTGCTGGAATTCTGTTTTATTTGCTGGGCTGAACCATTGTTTCATAATATTGCTAGATACTGCATTTTTGTCTCATTGTGTTGCCGCTTGGCGATTTAGTTAGACAACAAGATAAACAAATACACAGAAACAATTCGGACATTCTGTCGATCCGTCTGAGTTGCTAAAGATCGTCCACTTCTAGAAGATAAAGAAATTCGCCTCTTAAGCGTCACCGTTACACGTGTCAACCATAGAAGCAGTCACACGGGACCAAGTTGAAGCATCTTCGCCGCACAACAAAGAGCTGAAATGTAACGCACAGCCACATGATAACGTGTAACCTGCTACGCCACATGAGAGCATGACCTAGATCGTCAAAAGATCTTCGTCTTGTCTTTTTTAAGCGTAGACGATTATGCAGATATGGTGCTGAAAACCGGCCTGAAACGTATTTGAGGCACCAATTGGCAGTCATGAGATTCAGTTTCTTGGGAGACGAATTCAATGAAGCAAGTCTGTCGTGATCCTGAAACAAAGCAGGGAGGGTCTTGCTGGCGTCGGCTGCACCGATGATCAATTTTGGGTGGTTGTCCAAGGATTTTACCTGTACGCTGATGTCAAAACCTGGGGGTACTAGGGACCTTGAAGTTCAGCCCAAATCATGATTGTTTACTCCGTACAAGCAAGCAAGAATAGAACTGGGCTGCTGGTCAAGTGGCTGGTGCTGGTGCTGTCGATCTTAGAGGCTGTGACGGATACAAGTCGGATCTGATCTGGGACCATTAGACAACCTAAAGGAAATTGCAAGCATATTAGATCAACCAGTTACCACATAGTTCGGGTGTGGCGGGTAAAATGATGATTCTCTTGGCGAATTGAGCTTCCAAGTTTGGCGACCTGCCTCATGAATTAACTCAGTCTAGACCAGACCTGAACTTGAGGGAGACAATGGCAAGGCAAGGGCATGTCATAGGGATTAATAGGTGACATATTGAACAGGGACCATGCAGATGCTGTAGCGAATCTTGAGAGGGCTATGACCAACGTCTATTAGAGAGTCAGAGTTGAATAGAGAATCAACAAACGAATTGCGATTCATTCTCTCGTGTGTTTCCCTTCATCAAGAATCCACGTAGATGAAAACAGGATCGCCGAGCATTGAACGCAGAGCGCCTTCAGCCTTTGATGTAAGTGCCAAGAAGGTAATTTGCTTTAGACCGCAATTGGTCGAGTGAAACGAAACGGCTGCACTAGGTCCGGCCTTTCATCATCCTTCCAGTGAACTAGACACAAGATGAGCAGAGTATTCAGTCAATTATCAAAGAGATACAAATATCAAGGGACTGGAATAAGAAAATGTTCGGATACACGCGATCGAATCTTACCGAACCGAATCGTGGTGGTGGCTGAAATTCAATCTCAATCGCATCTGGCATCATCCACATGGTGACCTGCATACTGTTCTTTTCCTTCTTTCTTGTGTCTTGTCTTGGCTGGAAGAAGCCGTTAAATGTGACGTTGGTTTGATCCAAGTGCGCAGGCCTAGGGATTATGCACTGATACGAGAGCAAAGCAAAGAGAGTCCAGTCCCCCTCCCTCTTTTCATCCCTATGACTGAGGGGTTTCAATAGTTCAACGACATGATGCCATATTCACTCACGCTTACACTGTCTCCCTCTTGATAATTAGCGTTCACATGATTTTGTTTATCATCATAGCTCTGAGAGCATTTAGCAGAGATCGTCAACCAAAGCACAGGAAAACAGTCTGTCTCATGCCTGCAACAAGCAATCTCACTGAACCCCCCCCCCCCGGTCTCATCAAGCGTGGCCCATCGTAATTTGATAGCCCGAACCAATCATAAATCACAAATCTGTTGATGTTCGAGTCTTGATCCGCTGAAGCAACCACTCAGAGGCCTCTGAGAGAGCATAATGTGCCCCCGGTAGGTACCTGCGTTTTAGTTTACCGGGGGGGTAAGATCCATGTCCGAGAGATGGAAAGAGCAGTGGAGCTGCAAGTTGATGCTCGTGGGGCTATTGCCATTACCTAGACTTGACTGGGACGGACCTGCCCAAACAACGCAGCATGCATCGCATCGCATCGATGCAAGGCCAAGTACCAAGGCTACGAACCGGAACAAATTGGAAGTTGCCATCCATTGGGTTCTGCCCTTGCTTCGCTTTGTTCCTTGCACTGATTAGGTTTGGGCTGAACCAAGCTTGACCAGGTAGGTGTGCTGTAATGTACCTTCCTAGGCACTAGCCAAGTGTGATGCGACCCTGGGGATTGCCCTGAAATGGCCCTTGGGCCGTAGCCCGTCCTCCGCTCCCGCTGAGACCAGGCCACTAAAAACCTGCTAGAGGCCCGCTGGGCTGTTTTAATCTTATATTGGCCCGTTTCGCCTCTTTTCTTCGCGTGCGCGCATGGAAACCAGCTTTTCCTGTAATATCCTGTCCTGTCCAATCTCCAGCTTGGCTTGATTGATTGCTTGCCTGCTATTACTGCTGCCCGTCATTACTGCTGCCCGTCATAGCAATTTGATCTACTTAGATCTTGCATGCAACAAACCTTTCTTCCCATTTTTTCTCTTTTAATAATCAATCCGTCTCGAATCTTGTCGCAAAATCTGCTACAAGTACGTTCTTAGCTGAGCTGCTGGACACACCGCGAAATTACAGCTTGTCGTTCCACCAGCCACCGCAGGACCCGTCCTAGCAACGACACCGTCGATCCCGTCCATCCAAGCCAAGCAAGTTCAACCACCGCTCGATTCACCACAACTCGACAAGGGGTCGGGAAAAACCTCGTTTCTCTTTTCCTTGTTTTTACTTTACATCCTCACTTGACGAAAAAACTCGACGAATTTATTTCACGATACCGCTCTCCTATATCCCATCGCCGTCGCCAACGTTACTCGGCCGACTCTAAACGACTTCAACTTCAACCTACTGTTCTCTACCCAGTTGTGGTTGCTAGTGGATGCACCCCCTTTGAACGAGGAGTTTCGCATCCGCAATCACAATGGGGTCTACCGAATTTGGAAATTTTCATGTACGCCCTTCATCATCCGTCGTTGAACAGCATTGGAGTTCAGTTCTAATTCAATTGTGCTACAGGACTTTTGCAGAGATTCTACTCTCCCCGTTTGCAATGTACGTTAATATTACCTGATCTACATACGCCATTAATCGTCATGTTGGAGTGGAGCCGAAAAACAATGGGGACCTTTACTGATCATCAATTAATAGGTCTTGTCTCCAAACCACGACCAGAATGGACCATGGGGAGGATGTGAGCTCACGGGTATCTCCCTGAGTGGGGGACGACATCTAGGAAACTTGGGTTCGATTCTTCTTGCTGGTATCGCCATCGTTACCGCCGGCTTCCTCCTGCTCCGGTCAGAAAGGAAACGAGCAGCTGTTGGTCGAAGAGAGATGCAACTATTCCTCATTGGCTACATCATCATCAGCATATGCGAAGTCTTTTCCGTCGGAGAATTTCCTTTGAATGGCACCGTTAGAGTTGTAAGTTGGATGTTCAGCTATTGTAGGGAACCATTGACTAACACTGCTAGGCCTTCTCTGCTATCCACATTGGCATGATCATTGCCACCTGCTGGATCCTAATGCTTAATGCTGTTGTAGGCTACCAGATCATCGACGACGGTACCCCTCTCTCGATCGCCCTTATTGTCATCTCGGCTGCTGTTTTGCTTGTCGGAACTGGTTATATCGCTCTCGATACTGGTCTCTCATGGACTGGGTACTGGGACTCGAGCTATAGCGGCGATAACCGAAATATCGCTCTTTACGTCCTCTACCAGCTCGTTCCTCTGGTCCTCCTTGTCGCCTACTTTGTCCTCGAGGCCATCCTGGTCGTTCGAATTCTTGGCGAGACACGTCCCATGATCTACCTTGTCGCCGCCGGACTTCTTTTTGCGATCGGACAAGTCTTCAACTACGCTGTCAGCAAGTACATCTGCAACGGCACAAGCGGAAAGATTGACGGCTCTCTTTTCCAAACGCTCTTCACTCTGCTTTCAGTAATCATGATCTGGATCTTCTGGTCCAGCATCACCGAGGACGACTGGCCAATGCCCGTTACCAACACCTACCCTTAATACAGCACTGATATCAACATTGCTGCGGGTTTTGCTTTGGAACGGCGTTTGATGGCGTACTTCTTTTCGGTTTCGATATCCCTCCTTACACTCGACGACCCAGCTCACGGTCGAACGACGTACACACGTTATGACATGAATTTTTGCTTGAAGTTATTAAAATGAGGAGGATGGTGCTCTTTTTGAGTCCTGGAGGTGGTTTGAACATACCCAAGGCTGCAATGCTATGGGATGCGATAGAACGATGGTTGAATGGGGACTTTTGCATGAAAGGCGGCCTACGTGCAATTATTTTTGGGCTTGCGAGAGGAGGAAATTACGTCCAGCTTTGCCAATGGGATTTATTGGCCGAGACTTTTGCTGGATTATGTCTGTTTTTACATGCTATCGTGGGAAGATCTAGTACCCTTTGGCTTGTATATAGTAGTGATTAGTTTTCTTCGTAGTTATACCCTGATGAGCGACTAATGCATAAGAAGATCGAAGTTAGAAGATTCGGTTAACAAAGTAACAATTCTTATACATAATACCCATATCCTAAACAGTGACTCCAATAATATGCGACTTACAACTTCAGTTTGTCTCTAATCCAAGCTTGTTTTTAGGCATGCGCCATTGGCTGGACGATCAGATCTAAAAGAATGAGGAGTGGATCTGCCGCGCAAGGCTGTGTTATCTTCTCAGCCTTGTAGACTTAATTCCGTCACCACCATCACTCACGTCTCGTATTGTTGCATTTTCTTCCACCTCGACATATTTTTCGTACAATAAAATATACACAAATCACCCACGACCATGGCCGACTCGGATGGAGAATATACCGGCGACATGTCGGACGACGACATTATGGATCACCGCGTCGCCGACGACGACCCCCAGGCCGGCAAGGGCAAATCTTCGAAATCGAGAAAAGGCGACTCAGCTAGAGCTTGGGAAGTCTCGAAACGAACTTGGGAGACAAATTTGCCAGAAGAGGATCAAGATGGTGTTCTGAGTCTGAATGTGCTCGAGGCCGAGAAGCGAAAGCGATTACTACGCGATACAACACCGCTGCAAAGAGGAATTATTCGACATATGGTGCTGGTGCTGGATATGTCGTTTGCTATGACGGAGAAGGACTTGCTACCGACAAGATACCGCCTCACTCTGAGTTATGCGGCTGCCTTTGTGCGGGAGTTTTTCGAGCAAAATCCTATTTCGCAGTTGGGCATTATTGGTATGCGCGACGGTGTTGCTGTGAGAATCAGCGAGGTGGGAGGAAATCCAGCGGAACATCTAGACAAGTTAAAGGGGTTGGAGAGTCAGGATCCTCAAGGAAACCCAAGTTTGCAGAATGCTCTCGAGATGTGTCGAGGAGCTCTATTGTGAGTGCGATACAGCTAGTATCGTGAACGGATCATGAAACTAACATACTACAGCCATGCGCCTTCGCACGGCACACGAGAAGTCCTTATTATCTACGGCGCCCTATTATCGAGCGATCCCGGCGACATCCACGAGACGATCGGCAACCTCATTACAGACAAGATACGCGTGTCTATTGTCGGATTGTCCGCTCAGGTAGCCATTTGCGCTGATCTGTGCTCACGAACAAATGCCGGCGACGAGTCACAATACAATATCGCGATGGACGAGGTGCACTTCCGCGAACTCTTCCTCGCAGCCACCACACCCCCCGTGACACGCACGGTTGAGCAGAGCACGGCCAGTCTGCTTATGATGGGCTTCCCATCCCGAACGCTCGTCCCCAACGGCACGACAAGTTACTGCGCCTGTCATAATCGGCCTTGCCGCGAGGGTTATCTTTGCACCCGTTGCGGTGCCCGCGTGTGCCGCATCCCCGCTGAGTGTCCTTCGTGCGATCTTACGCTTATTCTGTCAACACATCTTGCCCGCTCATATCATCATCTATTTCCGCTACGGAACTGGGCCGAAGTACCCTGGGCGAAAGCCACCGGATCTGCAGCCTGTTTCTCATGTCTTGCGCCCTTCCCCGAGCCACCGAAGAACAAAGGATCAGACAAGCCCAAGGAAGACGGTGGCGCATCAAAGACAGCGAAGGGTGTCAGCGAAAGCGGCCGTTATGCATGTGAGGTCTGTGGACAACACTTTTGTATCGACTGTGACGTCTTTGCTCATGAGGTCATCCATAACTGTCCGGGTTGTCAGAGTTTAGTATCAAAGGGTGATGGTGCCGCCAACTCGGGTGAACTGAACGGTACGGCTGTACATACTAATGGCGACGTTGCTATGACATGAGGTTTCGAGGTGGCTGGCTATTGATATCATGTGCTACAAGGGGAAGTTCTTTATACCCGGGAAGGAATAAAACAATTGGGGAGTTTTCTTGGAGTAATAGCTTATCGTGAATGAGTATCCTACTATCACGATCACACAAGCGGCGCACGAGGGGCATTAAAATATTGCTAAGTTTCTTTTTAATTCAGTCTAAATAGTCCTGCAGGCAGAAGGCCTTGCAGGCATCGGTGTATCTGTCAAGCATCGCAATAAAGGTCATGCTATCGTGAACTCGTCTCATGCCTCAACAAAATCTTGGTTCTTCTTTATCCTCCACTGAAAATGTTATTTGGTTAAGTTTGCATCCTGTGCAATCAATACTGCCCTTTCGGCAGTCTTGCATGAAACATTAAGAATTGCATAGTTTACAGGTTACCACGCTCAGCTTGCTCACGCTCGATAGCCTCGAACAAGCTCTTGAAGTTACCAGCGCCGAAACCATCGAATTCCTCGCGCTGGATGATCTCAATGAAGACCGTAGGTCGGTCCATGAGAGGCTTGGTGAAGAGTTGTAGCAGGTAGCCACCCTCATCGTAGTCGATCAGGATGTTGAGACGCTCAAGAGTCTCAAACTCTTCCTTGAGCTCCCAGTTGCGCTTCTCAGTCTTGAGACGGTGGCGCATGTTGGTGTAATATGTAGAGGGGACGTCGATGAACTCAACGCCGCGAGCGCGGAGGGCTGTGACGGCGGTGATGATATCAGGGGTACGAAGGGCGATGTGCTGGACACCAGGACCAGAGTTGAAGATGACATACTCCTCAATCTGGGACTTCTTCTTGCCCATAGCAGGCTCGTTGATGGGCATCTTGACAACATTGTTGGGAGAAGCCATGACAACGGAGCTCAAAGCCGAGAACTCAGTGCAGATCTGAGAGTCATCCACCGACCAGAAGCGGTGGAAGTCAAGACACTGCTCGTAGAAGGCACAGGCCGAGTCCATCTCGTTCCAAGACTGGTTACCGACACAGTGGTCGATGCGGGCCAGGGGAACCTCGGGAAGGGACACAGTAGCAGTGTGCTTCTTCCAAGTACGGTAACCGGGGAGGAAAGGTCCGGTGTAGTTCTCTCGAGAGATGAGAGTGTGGGTGGTGTCACCATATGTGCAGATGACAGCTGTAGTAACAGAGCCGTGCTCCTTGTCCTTGTCGACCTTGGGGTCTTGGACAGCAACGGCGCCTTCCTGGACAGCCTTGTGGTATACTCCAGCGACGTTCTCAACCTCAAAGGCAACATCCTTTACGGCGTCGCCATGGCGTTCGAGGTGAGCATAGATCTCCTTCAGGAGCTTTCGGTCCGCCTTGGAGATGGGTTCATCGTTGGGGAGGTGAGCTTCAGATCGCAGAGGCGAGGTGAAGACGAAGCGGACATCGTTGTTCTCAACAACATATGAGGCAAAGTATCGGCTTCCGGTCTCGAGGCCCCTATAGGCGATGGGCTTGAAGCCAAAGAGAGTGGTGTAATAGGAGGCAGCCTGCTTGGCATTGCCAACCCACCAGGTTACGTGATCATATCCGGTGAAGTTAGGGGGCGGCTGAACCGCAAAGGTGTTGTCTCCGAGGGACGAACCAGTAGGAATAGTAGTAGGCTGGACGGCCTGCTGAGGAGGCGAGTTGGTGATGGCAGAAGGGGACATTGACACACAGACGGTTCGATGGGTGAGTCTTTGATATCAAGATAGTAGGATAACCGTTTGATTGAGGCTTCAAGTTGAAATGTTTGTTTGTGGCGGCTTCGAGAAGCTGTGAAGATTGATTCGTAATTGTGTTGATGAATTGATAACTACGAACAAGACGGGGGAGATCAAGCGTATATGTAAGAAATCCTGATCTTGATTCCAGTCCGGCTTAACCTTTGAAGCAACAGGTATTTGCATTATTCTTTGTCATATTTGACGGAACACCTCCGCCTCGAGAAGGCATTGTACGGCCCAAGACACCTTCCAGGATGAGCAGGAGATAGCTCAATACCTGCCAGATCCATCGGAGACATCCTCGTTGGTTCTTCGGTATCATTAACACAGAGAACCAATGGTAATCGCGGCGTAAGAAAGCAACTTAGCAAAGCCATGCCCGTCATGGCAGGGCCAAGGGTCACGCGCGGGGCTTCCGCGTCAGACAGCGGTCTGACTGATATCATCGACGAGCGAAGATAGCCCAATTGATCGATCTCAATAGGCGGTTGTGCCGAAGATAGTTGTTGAGGGTTGTGAGGTTATCACTGCGGAACTTCCCCGTCCACGGTCCCGCTGCGGCGCCAACCGCCCCAAACCGAGTTGGGCCGACTACTGCCATAGATGTCAACACGGCTTAACAACCACAGTCTGGCGGCATATCCTATGAATGAATGCGGAACTGTCAGCGTCAAATCGGCCGAAGCATCCATCCTTGCATTTAGAATATCCATAAGCGGTGATGTGAACGTTAGCTGCGTGATATTGAGCGCTTCCCGCTAAAGCCGAGCCGCCAAGTTTGGCAGGTCGGCTTACAGCAAACCCAATATCAGAAATGATATTTAGAACGCCTGCCAACCTCTTCAACCGCCGTCGCCGTTGTTTCATCACGTCACAACAAGTTTCCGAAGAGTCCCGAATTGAAGTTTGTTGAGTATAGTTCCGATTGTTTATATCGTCGTCGCCGAGTATCGAAAAAGAATATCTCAGCTGAAGCCTACTCATCAATTCTTTCATTGTATTATCAAACGAAATCAATCGACAACTTCCAGGATGACTTCTGTGTGCTTGAGCAAACACGATATCAATATCCTTGAGAAAATCAAGGACCCTGAGTCGAATCCTGATGCCGGCATTGTCCTCGACTCTTCACTACCCCGCGACCCTAACATCACAGATGCTAGTGTGTACGAGCGGGTAGTCGCGAAAGAACGTGAGATCATTCGTTCTATTCAGAGCCTCGAAGCCCAACTGAAGAGTCTCTCGGCTGAGGAAGGCAAAGATGTTGCTGTCAAAGGCTATCAGCAAAGCCTTTCAGCCGTCGAGGATATGATCTCTGAACATCCCAACTACGCCAGCGCCAGAAACAACCGCGTTCAGATCCTGAGGCGATTGTATGGAGATGCCATGTTGCTGTCCGACAGCAAAGATACATCCATGCCTCTCATTGAGAACCCTGATCCGACTGAAAGAAGAAAAGCTGCTGCTACAGCTTTGGGGGATATGAAAGTCTCAATTACCCTGCTTTCCCCGCCATCAACAACAACACCTATTTCTCCACAAGTCGCACGTACTCTCTCCATGGCCCACACCCAAAGGGCTGCTCTATATCTCAAGACAGCCAGATTATTGCCAACCCGGTCGTTGGATATTGATGAGACTCTTGATGAGTCAAAATGGAAAAGACTGGACTTTGAAGAGGCTGCGTCTCGGGACCTTGCATTTGGAGGACGATATGGCAACCCCATTGCAAAGGGCTTGGCTGTCAGCGTCAACCCAACAGCAAAGCTTTGCGGGCAAATTGTGCGAGAAGCAATGAAGAAGGAATATGGTCCATCATTCGGCGATTAAAGTGTATATATAAAATAAGAATTGATATCCCAAAAGTTTAAGGGAATGACACCATGTTGTACAGAGAAAATGGTGAATAAAACAGTGACCCTAAGACTGGGGCAAGATGGTTCAAATTAAGACGAGAAAGCGAGTCCCAATCGTCTATATATAGGATCAGCATTTGTGCAAGCCAGATAATTAGATATAGTATTACCGTCGGGCAGCTGCAAGAGTCTCTTGAGTTGTTCGACCTTTATCCTTCTCCTCACGGTTGATTCTCGTAGCAGCAGCTCCGAGCCCAATCAGGACACCGAAAATCGGGTCCGCAACGCGGGAGATGATATATGTTGGTGCAGGCATTGTGAATGTAAATTGATTATGATAATATCAGTATACGGGAATAATTCAGGCGAGATCTCAGTATGAAGCTCACTTTCTCATCACTCAACAACGAATGCTAAGAAGCTAGAGTTTGTATTAGGTAAGCGAAGATATGCCGCCAAAATGGAAAGCACGGACCTGCCCGGACAGCCCTCAAATGAAAACAGAAAGAGGTCGGTACCTTTTTTGTCATGTGACTAGACCGCACTTTCTCCACCAGCCCGCACAATCACCGAAAATATTCTAAATCTCCTTCTTTTGCTTGACTGCTTGACATCTTCCTCGCAACCTCACTAACCAGCAGACAACACACCGCCGGACAAGATGAAGTTCCTCAAGGTCGGCCGAGTCGCCATCATCACCCGCGGCAGATACGCCGGAAAGAAGGTACGAAACCTGCGACAATATCAATATCGTGCTGCCATTGCATTTCCCGAGTTCTGCGCCGTTCGATCAAGATGGAATTGGGAGGGAGTGGAGAGATGAACAAAAACACGACTTGGTGTTTTATATCATGTCATGTATACCGACGACTATCTCGAGGCGCAGAACCAAGGAAGACCGACATGCTATGCTGGGACACGATTTTATATTCTGTTTTCGTCAAGAGGGAACATTGATTGCTGACTCGATTTCGCTTCATAGGTTGTCATCATCCAGCCCGTTGACAACGGCAACAAGCCTCACCCTTTCGGCCACGCCCTGGTTGCCGGCATTGAGCGATACCCCTCCAAGATCACCCGCCGCATGTCCAAGACCCGCCAGGAGAAGCGAAACAAGATCAAGCCCTTCATCAAGGTCATCAACTACAACCACTTGATGCCCACTCGTTACACTCTCGAGCTCGAGGGTCTTAAGGGTGCTGTCTCCAACGACACCTTCAAGGAGGTTTCCCAACGCGAGGACGCCAAGAAGACTGTCAAGAAGGTCCTTGAGGAGCGATACACCAGCGGAAAGAACCGATGGTTCTTCACCCCTCTCAGTATGTTATACCGTCCTTGTGACATTCCCACTTTGGCAGAGCTGTGCATCGTCACTAGTCTGCCGAGTGCTGGTGTACACAAATTTTGTCTGTGCGTGACAAGAGCTAACCATTGCCCACAGAGTTTTAAAAAAGCAATCGTTTCTCCATCACGGTTAGGGAGTTGGCGGGATGTAAAGAGCATCGATGGCATTAAGGAACCCCGGTTTTTATGGGCTCAATATGAAGTTTCTTAAACAAGATCAGATCTCTACTTTGCCGCGTGATTGTAGCGTCAATATACAACGCGGATCGGACGGACGTGTTGTCCCGACCGAAGGATACCACCGGTGGATTTTCATGAATTGGTGTCATCGATGAGTTGTTGAATAGACCTTGAGGACTCTTCTTGACGGTTGAACGTCTACGAGGCAATGAATCCAAAAATGAATTACCGTCAAAACGTAACATCCACTTTGTGCACAACATTAAGGCGAACGAAAATCACAGCAAACGGGAAAGGACAGAAATATTGAAAATAGTGAACTTTTGTTATGATAGGTTTTCTTTGTTAACCGTTTCGTTTCTACATGTCTATGGCCAAACGCCGTCTAGAGTTACACATCAATTAGACCATTCGTGATGCGGTTCATGCATGCGACCGCTACCTCGCGCTCTGCGCCCAGCTCTATGGCTTTACACTTCATAATACCACCCGTCCATCCTCACAAACAGAATATATCAAAAAGTCTCCAATCCGCAGAAAAAAGCGCGCCTAGTCAACCCGACCATGGGCGCATCAAAACCAAGTTCAAAACTTGGTTGGCGTAATACATAAGGAAATAATGGATATAGAAAAAAGGTTCCTTAGATCGCCGTTCGCCCCGTAAAGTAAACGTCAGGGTCCTGTATCCCATTGGTACCGTATATCACAGAGCTCTAAACGTGCTGAGCATCGTTAATGCCGAAGCGGTTAGTCACCTCGTTGGCCAATCTGGTGGGGTCGACCTCAGAGGAGTAGCTGGGAGCAAGACCACCGAAGAAGGTGAAGATGAGGAAAGCGGTAGCAACAAGGATGGTGACCTTGCGGAGGACGGGCTTGCGAGCACCAAAGTCGGCCCATTGTCGGTTGGCATCAGCAATGTGGCCCTTGATCTGCTCATATCCGAGCTTGTAGTAGACCATACCACCAAGAGCAATGGAGTAACCGAAGAACTGGAGAGGAGTGACCTGGGTGCCCCAGATCATCATGGAAGCACCGACCAGGAGGATATCCTTAAGAACACCGCAGAGGGTGAGGACGACAGCGGAAGTCTTGCCAATCTGAGAAGGATGTTAGTTGAGTTACTGGCAATTCTTGTGCAGGAAAACTTACAAGGAAGACAACGGAGACGTTAAGCATGAAAGCGCAGAGACCGTTCAGGAAGAAAGTGAACAGACCAACGTTGTAAACCTCGGCCATGGTGCAGTTGGGGATCTCCCAGATGAGGGCGACAACACCGTTCATGACAGCGCAGATAGGAGCAAAGTAGTACAGAGAGACCAGGGGGTCCATCTTGTAGTCGGCAGAGCTCAGCAGGCGCTGGACCATGGTGAGTCGGAGAGCCTCGAAAATGATACCGCCCATCTGGAACAGCACACCAACGGTCACAAAGTGGATTTCGCCCATGGACGCAATGATGACACCGACGACAATGGCTGAGACATTGAGGAACTGCTTCAGGTTGGGAGCAGTAACACCCAGGATCCAGCCAGAGATGAGGACAGCAACGGGAGTGGTAGCCTTGAGCATCTGGATGAAAGCGACCGACAGGTAGAGATACGTCAAGTTTCCGCAAATCAAACTCAAGCTGAAGAAGATACCGATAGGAACGACGGCACGGATGTAAACGCGAGCGGTCATCTTGACAGTCTTGCGGCCGTCAAGGTAGGGAGTCCATCGTGCCATAACCTGGGTGACAACGGTCGAGAAGGTCAAGTGGTAAGTCGTGAGAATGACGGGGTAGCCTGAAAGTAGCCAAAGTCAGTAAGGGAGCCGCAAATCGAGTGACGAGATCGAGGAGAGAACGCACGGAAGTTGAGGGTATCGAGGAGCCATTTGTTGAACAGAATGACGGATGAAGAGAAACCAATCCAAGCACTGCAAATACTGTTAGCAACAGGCGCATCGCAAAAGTCAATTCGGGGATAAAAGTTACTGACATAACGTAGAAAGTAGGGTGAATGCCAGCGCCAGCGGGCTTTGACTTCTCGAGACCGGGGTTGACCGTAGGAAGAACAGGAGTAGTCGCACGAGGCGTCTCTCCAGAGACTCGAATCTTCTCGTCGGCCGACATTTTGATTAATTATTTATTTGGTGGTGTTTTTGGAAAGGTTTGGTGGTTGGAAGTTTCCAATGGTTGAGAGAGGCTGTCGACGAGAAGTTGTAGATAAGAGACCCCTTGAAGACAGATTTTAGGGGGGACGCGCAAACGAGCGGACGGACAGCCGAGTCCTGTAATGGAATAGAATCGGGAAAGGCGAGGGGTGCTTGATATGCAATTTGGCGGGGCCCTGGCGAGACAAGGTCTCAGTAGAAGAGAAAAAGGCGAGAAAAAGCTGGCACTACTGTAATGTAGTAGCGTAGCAAGGGATAAAATAGTAAGTATGTAGTAAGTTCGTAAGGCTAGAGAAGGACTGAAGAGAAGCAAGACAAGATAACAAGAAGTGTCGTCCCTGGTTCTAGAAAAGAAAGAGGAAGGAAAAGGGAAAAAAGAGATGAGATTTGGAGGAGGGAGATGGGTTAAGTTTAGATGATGAGACCTCCAGTACAGTATCCGTACTTTCAGTTGGTTGGCTGATACGTAAAGTAAAGTAAAAGGGGAATAGCTAATGGGAACGTTGACTAGATCTTGAAGGCAAAGGCCAATGCAGTTGAATGGGATGGATCTTGAAATCCAGGGGGGGTGGGTTTGCTGTTATTTTGGTGGACGGAAGGCAGCCCAGGGTGAGGCGCGGCAATTAAAAAAAAAATGGAAGGGTTTTTTCTCAGGTTCCCTTCTGAAATTGGCATTTTAACGAATCTTAGTGGACGAGAGGTGTTGTAGTCAGTGACCTGACTAGCACTAAAAGGAACCGATCAGCCAGTTTCTCTCAACACGAGCGAAAAGTGGATGTATCCGTACCTACAGGACAGGTACAGGTACCCCGGGCCGTGTACCACATGAAGCTTGCTTTGACGCGTGTACAGGGGGACTGCAACTGCAAGGTACTGAGTGCCTGTGTACAGACTGTACTCGTACTGTAACTGCGACAGAAACTGGCTGATACTTTGCGACCTCAGGGGCACTGCTCTCTGTCACTTGAGTGCGGCTGGAGGGGCTAAGCCTGGCGAATCAATCTACCCACGTTGATAGATCGCCCTTTGGTTAAGTGCATGTCAGATAAGCATTTAGTTCTTGCACTGTGCTGGTTGTCCTTTGATCTTTTACCATGATGACGCCTTTTGGCTTGGAGTCAAAGGGAGGAATGGTGGTTAGAATGATGGATGGTTGAACGCCATGTGAAGATAGTAGAGCCTGCCACTATTGTAAGGCACAGATTGTATTGGATAAGATATAACTCAAGATCAAACGTCTTCTAGTAAACGGCAACGTTTATTACATATACAGTGAATACTACATCCTCAACTCCAAGTACCTGCATCCAGATACCTGCAACTTTCTTTGATCTCACCCCGCCACAACTTCAATAAACCTTCAACTGCCGAAGCCATTTCAATAATGGACGTTTTCAGCTCTGCTACAATTAGATCATATCTAGGTTGCAGCTAGAGCAAGTAAGTATAAGCAAAACTAGAAGATTGTGGCTTGTGTACAGCTTCTTGGAATTCTTCGTTGATAAAGTTCTCAGCCAATGCCTCTACGAATGCCTCTTCAATTGCAAATTCAAGTCAAGCATTCCCAAGATAAGTGTTCTCTGGCCTCAATGACATAGCATATCTTGAACTCAATTTTGACATACCTGTTTTTAATTGTCGTTTCTCTACATGTCCGTCTCAGTGGCAGACATACGACAGCACATTCTTGTTCTAGACATTAGCGAAAGGGCGAATCCTGTCAAAGCCAAGTGTCAACTCAGGAAACCTCAAGCAAGCCTAGGACTTCTATGAATCCAATCATCCACCAAGCATGGTTCAGGTCAGTAAAGAGAACGAGCCAAGTAGCATATAAAAAAGGTGTCGCGTTTGATAGAAAGCTTGTCTTCATCTGCGCTCCTATAACATCGTGACATGGGATGGTCTCCAGTAAGTTAATCGGTAGATCCTGCTTGGCATCGGAACGTGATTAGAATCCTATCAGCTTATTGCCCACATATTTGTAGATCCGAAGCGAGAGATTCCAAAGAACTCCATGTTTCTTCATCGTCTTCCTTGTGACTTGACCCAGCTTTCCAGAGGCTTGGCTTTCAGTTAAGCATTCGCCAACGGCCTCAAGACCCATCTATCTGATGTTGACGGACAATAGAAACACAATGCAGAGAACCGAGTCGCGCACCGTGAGATCGTCAGAGCATCTATGCGTCTCGATACCCCCATCCGAGTCGGCAACAAGTACCGGTACTTGCATATAAAGGGGAAGGACATTCTCCTTGCGTTACTATAGGAGAGGATATTTTTCAGTGGATGTCAAACTCTATATTCCTGTTTGCCGGGTACGTATACATAATTATATTGAATTCCTCCTGAAACAAACACGTCCGGGTCCCCCGTTTGCATGGTTATCCCTTGACAGTAGCGGCTTTGGTGCTAACAAACAGCGCTGTCGGCAGTGACATCCATGCCATGACGAGCCAAGGAACCAAGGCTAGAGTTCCCACGCGAGCGAAATTCAAGCCTTGTATCCGTAAAGCCTTGTAAGCCACCTGAAGGCTCTACCTCTCAGGAAGTGACAAACCTTAGCGCCTGGACGATCCCGTTGTTGATCTGCTTCCTCGTCGTTTCAGAGTACGTACGTATGAATGCTGTTAGAGGATTCGAAAATACCCGTGTCCCAGTGGAGACGGAGCCTTGCGAAACCACCAGTTAATCCTGTGATATACCTGGGTCTAGTGACGTCTGTTGGTCGAGGGTTACGAAGCCTTATGCGTGGCCCTCATCTCGCGGCTGCAGATATCTTGATAGTGGTGGTTTCAAGGTGGATGCCATGAGCCGATGCTGTGGGAACAATAGCCGCGATCATCGCTTGTTTACGGAGAAGAGATCCAAAGAGAGAAGGGACAGGCGAAGCTTGTTACATTGCGACAATACTTTGGTATTAGTGTCAATCGTAAAGAGTTGGTCTTTGACCGCTTCAGTTCAGTCCGGGTGGTGTTTGATAGTATAGCTTTGACATTTTGGTTGACACTCGGGCAAAAGAATTGCTTCAGCTATTATTGGACATTTGGACCGTCAATAGCGTCCAGATCCATCCATATCTTATCAAGATAAAGAAAGTTGACTTTCAGTTCTTGCACTGTACGGATGCAGTATCCCTCGACTTCTTCTAGTCTTTCTCCACCCATCCATCTTGCTGTTCAATTACCCCTGACATTGCATTTTCCGCCTAGAAACTAACGTTGGCTGTAATTATTGAGAGATTGTCAGTCAGATCCCCGAGCTGACCAAGGCTGACAATCCGCAGCAAGTGGCCAATATGGAATTTGCCAGATAGAACGTTTCAACAGAACTCGGAGCGCACGAGAGACGGGAATGCTGGAACACGATATTGTTTGCTGTCTATCTATGTAACGAGCATCAGCCCGAATCTCAAACGAGCATGATACAGTGCACTACGGATACACGAGTCCAAGTCCAGACCCAAACTCGGATAGAAGCATCGAGTTGTGGCGTATCTAATTAATTTGGTGACAGGCGGGAAAGAGATTGAGGTCAAAATCGTGCGCCTCACTCGGATTGGTTGAGCGAGAAGGCTGACGAGGAGTTTTGCTTCATCGTCCAGTCAAAGACACCTTCACTACAACTCTTATCTTATCTGACTTGGCAGGTAGAATTGCACCTCATCTTAGGAAATTACAGCTTTGCTCTGTGTGGGACCTCATGCATCGATGAACTATCTGAATTGAGGCTGTTACGTATACTATTGTACTCGAGAGGCTGGGAGTCAACCACATTAACTTTTGCAAACAACCAGATGCTCTGCTCTTCAAGGCTTTGATGTTACCAATGTCTTGGGTGTTCGCATAGCCAGGTTTCAAGTATATTGGAAACGTATCAGATTGACAAGAGATCAGCCTCATGTCTCCAAAGTTCCGGAAGGCTTCTGGTCTTGATGGGCTTCTTGGCAGAAGTCGAGACGACAGGAGCCACTCAACAGCTTGCGGTACTAATTAAAGAAGCTAATATTCTCCATCCATGGCACAGTGTCCGTTACACATATATGCAGGTAGCGTGATGAGAGGAGGATTTCATGCAATAAACTATTGTAGTAGACTAGGGTATCATACAGAGTACCATGGTTGATGAACCGAACAATTCTGACAGACATCAACACTAGAGTAGAACATTACCTTGTTTTAGTATCTTCACCGTCTTATTCTGGGCCAAGGTTGAAACTATCGGGAACCTTAGGGTAAGGAAACATTGAGATTGACTCGAGTAGCATATCCAACTAGGACACAAAACGACACTTGTCCGGTCTACAATAATGGAGATGATATTCAGCTCTTTGCAAGCTGAACATCTCCTATCTTCAAATAAAAGTCCCTATTGTATCACAATTATGACCCTGATCATCCTCCCCAAATCCATCACATCAAGGCAGGATCGTCCAATCCCATGTTAGAATACAGCCAACCTACAGCCTACAGCCCACCACCCACGTTCGCCTGCCCGCCGCAGTCCAGGGGTCGGGTGGGTGGATCCAAGCCCCAGTCGGGTCCCCTCCTCCTTAGCCTAGGGGCTCCAAAATAATTTTAGCCCCGCCATCCGTTAAGTTACCTTACCGTCTTGTCTCCTTTTCTGCCACCCGTTCTCCTGAAGCCACCTCACTTCTGCAATCCATCGCGGTCAATATCTACAGCTACCACGGGGCTTTGATCTTCTCGCTGTCTTCTCATTGTTCTGTACAGCTTCTTCTCTTTCCAGTCGCTCCATTGTTGTCAGCGTCTGCGCATTTCTCTTCCTCCTGCGCTCTTCTACTTATCCACTTCAACTTCATCTAATACCCCCACCATGGCCGATACGTGAGTTAATCCTCAGCCCGTTGTTGCGATTGAGCAATAGCAACCATGGCTGCGATATGCTTTCCTGTCGTACAACAGAGTTTACTGACTTTTGCTCTTCACCAGTAACGTCGATGTCCTCGTTATTGGCATGGGACCTACTGGTCTCGGTGCTGCCAAGCGTCTCAACCACATTGTATGCACTCACCGCCACCTCCAACACGAGGCATGAATCTCGACTGACGATGTTTACAGAACGGCCCTTCATGGCTGATTGTCGACTCCTCCAACAAGGCCGGTGGTCTTGCCGGTACTGACACCACTCCTGAGGGTTTCGTAAGTCACCACCGCTCACTCTCGACCGGAAAACTTGTTGCTAACCTGCGGTTCTCCAGCTCTACGATGTCGGTGGCCACGTTATCTTCTCCCACTACAAGTACTTCGACGACTGCATCGACGAGGCTCTCCCCAAGGATGATGACTGGTACACCCACCAGCGTATCTCCTACGTTCGCTACAAGGGCCTCTGGGTCCCCTACCCCTTCCAGAACAACATCTCCATGCTCCCCAAGGAGGACCAGGTCGACTGTATCGAGGGTATCATTGACTCTGCTCTCGAGTGCCGTGTTGCCAACACCAAGCCCAAGGACTTCGACGAGTGGATCGTTCGCATGATGGGTGAGGGTATTGCCAACATTTTCATGCGACCTTACAACTACAAGGTCTGGGCCGTTCCCACCAAGAAGGTATGATAGCAAACCAGAAGCGAAAGACGGTGAAGGCGGTGTACTAATTAGTTCGCAGATGCAATGCCAGTGGCTCGGTGAGCGTGTCGCCGCTCCTGACGCTAAGCTTGTCACCAAGAACGTTATCCTCAACAAGGTTGCCGGTAACTGGGGCCCCAACGCTACCTTCCGATTCCCCGCCCGTGATGGTACCGGTGGTATCTGGATCGCTGTCGCTGAGACCATCCCCAAGGAGAAGAAGCGATTCGGCAAGCAGGGTGAGGTCACCAAGATCGATGCCGAGAAGAAGATTGCCTACTTCGCCGACGGTAGCACCATTGGCTACAACAAGCTCGTCAACACCATGGCTGTTGACCACCTCGCTGAGAAGCTCGGCAACCAGGAGCTCATGAGCCTCACCAAGGAGCTCTACTACTCTACCACCCACGTCATTGGTGTCGGTATCCGAGGTGAGCGCCCTGAGCGCATCGGTGACAAGTGCTGGTTGTACTTCCCTGAGGACAACTGCCCCTTCTACCGTGCCACCATCTTCTCCAACTACTCTCCCTACAACCAGCCTCAGAAGGACGTCAAGCTCCCTACTCTCTACCTTGCCAATGGCGAGAAGGCCTCCTCTTCCGAGGCTAAGGAGGGTCCTTACTGGTCCATCATGCTCGAGGTTTCTCAGTCCACCATGAAGCCCGTCGATGTTGAGAACCTCCTCAAGGACAGCATCCAGGGTCTCATCAACACCGAGATGATCAAGCCCGAGGACGAGATCGTCTCCACCTACCACCGCGCTTTCGACCACGGTTACCCCACCCCTACTCTTGAGCGTGAGGGTATCCTCAAGCAGGTCCTTCCCAAGCTCGAGTCCATGGACATCCTCTCTCGTGGCCGCTTCGGCAGCTGGCGATACGAGGTCGGTAACCAGGACCACTCCTTCATGCTCGGTGTTGAGGCTGTCGATGCCATTCACAGCGGTGCTGTCGAGCTGACCCTCAACTACCCCGACTTTGTCAACTCCCGCCAGAACACTGAGCGTCGTCTCACTCAGAACTTCGTCTTCAGCACTCCCCAGACCAACGGGATCCCCAGCCACTCCAAGGCTCAGTAAATACCCACTGCATTGGAGTCGGAACGGAGTTGAAGGTATGGCGTGAGCAATCTAGCATTGGGCACGTTGGTTGATATTTCAAGAGATATGTGTACAAGAAAACATTGTGAGAAGAGAAGCGAGTTAGCGCCTCGAGAAATGACGAGTCCGGATTTTTAGGATTGATGTGATGACGGGAAATAAAGATAAAGAACGCTGCTGGTGAGGGTTCCCAGTCAGCTGGACGGATGGATATAGGATTCCGCTGGCGAAGCGGGGCATGAATATGATAGAGGATAGATCTGGAATTCTTGCTCTAGGGTTAGACCAATGAATGGATTGTCCGAGATACATAATAGTATACAACATACAATAGAACATACAATCTGTTTGTTTTTTCAATTTTTGCTCTCTGTATTCTGTAATGTATTGATATCCTATTATTCTGATAACATCGTGATGAATGGTATTCAACTGTGATGGTGTTTCAAAATCATTGGCGGCTAAGAGCTGAATGTTTCAGTGACATCTAAATTAATTCCCTGCCACTTACATCATCGTCGACGTAGTGCAGTCAAGGGGCTGAAGTGGAAGACTCGTTGTTAATAGGTTCAAATTTGATTATCACAACAACAAAACATAGGGGAATCTGCAGATTACAATAATCTCACACTTCCATCACAGGAATGGATGGTCAGAATACGCTACTGCATGGGATGGATCGTCAAAACAGCAACGCCTAACCAAAGTAAACGAACGGAAAAGTCAATAAAGCAAGCGCTTGGTACATGGTAAGTGCCCCATAAACGGCGCCACAAGGGTCCATCTCGCAGCACAAGCCGAAATTTGGTCAATCCCACCTTTTGGGCTCCTGCGCAATGAGGGTCTGCAGGAGGCCACGGGTAGTACCAGTACAACTCATTGCGATGGATGCGCTATGAAAAAGAATGTTGGTTTTGTTTAATCTTGGCTAAAGAGCTAGATGAAAGATTTTTCTTCTAGCTTTGAGCTTTGGCCAAAGGAAAAGGGATGGGTGGAAAGGAGATTTTAGCAGTAGCTACGGTAAGAGATAAGATATCTATGGACGGATATCTGGCCGGGGCATCCTTAACCTGAGAGGGTAGTTATCCATCGATGCCCAAGGGGAAGAACTGGAAATGAGTAAAGTTTCGGTTGCAAAAGTAGTAAGTTTCTTATGGGGCTACTCTGAGGTATATACGGCATAGTAAAGTTGAGGTTGTTCACGATGGTGGTGGAGTAGGAAGCATTGCATGACTCTCCATGTCTGGTGTTTTTGTTTTCTTTTGAAACAGGGTTGAGTTATGCCTGAGATGGTGTCCAATAGAGGCTGAAGATGCAGGGTGAGAAAGCAATACGACACTGAATACCCTGAACTGAAGCGAGAGAACAACGTGTTCTGCTCATGGTTACTCTGCGTTCTCACTGTAAGAGTCTGAGTCTGCGTCTGCCTCTATCCACTACAGGCCCAACTGTCAAACCGGGACACCACCCTTGCTATTCCGTCATCCACTACCCATTCAAGACGGGACCAGCCTGTGAACAAGACTTGGACCCTGTATCTTTGACACACACAAAAAAAAACATGGCAACCATTTCCGAGTTGATAACACGAGTTGAGATGCAGCTGTTCCAATTGACTTGAGAGGGTAGTTTAGTTTGACTATAGCCTCTGAAGGGCTAACTAATATCACACCAAATGGTTTAGCATACCAAGGCTGAAGGAATGGAAACAGAAACAACCCGTCGGTAATAACCAAAACATTACTTCCAAGTCTCTTCCTTCTGGGGAGGGGCGGGAATCCACAGAAAGTCCACTCACAGACAGTCCTGCATCCCAAATCTAGACCTAACTAAGCCAAACCTACTCCAAAGCCCAGAGAGAGTCGCCCACCTCTGCGTCTGCCTCTCTGTACCTGTGCTCGGCGGTCACGGTACACTACGGTTCGGTCCTGTAACCACCACACACTAACTAACACAAAGTTGTTCTATCATTCGATTCGTCCTCATCTCATCTTTCCCTTTCACCCCCAAGCCTTACCCTTCCTTAACCTTAGCCTTGCTTGCACTCGCGGGATCAACAGCTCTCCGGGCCCTACAGTTGGACCTGCCTATTCCCCAGACGCCGACCGGATCTGCCGTCAACGTATTATTATCCATTGCGAGCCTCTACCGTCATAGACAGGGTCATCAGCACTGTAGAGTTCCACCGACGCTCGGCCTTCCAGACGTAGATCCTACAAGATCACCAATCCAAATATTCAAACTCATCGTCTATTTCGCTCCTGCTGCTGCGTTTCCGCTTGCGCCCGACTCTCTTTCGCCTTCGATACCGAATTCTCCGTTCTTTAGCTTGCGATTCCGTTCAATTCAAGAAAACTCCCGGCCGATATATCTCCGATGATGGGCGCTTCACTTTCATGTGCCTCAGACTTTGATTGAATACCAACGCTCGCTTCTCCTGGTCTTCCCGCTCTGCTACCGGCACCGATTGTTTCGCCCTCGAGGCGCGCCCAAGTTCGCGCACCATCATGGACGGTGCTTCTCTCGTTACCGACGACCTTCTCGATCCTCCCCCTCGAATTTACGAGCGACTGCGTCAGATAGCTGGATATACCTGGGACGAAAACCAGCTACCCTTCCATTCTTCTTACGACTATTGGTAAATGACCCCACCATGGTCTACGAGACTTGCTCGGGACTCTATCTCTGACTACGTTTAGGCATGTTGTCGGTACCCGTTTTGTCTCGTCGGTGCCTTCGCCTTCGAGCTCTCACAATGCTTCAAGCCCAGGATCAGCATTGAGGCTGCAATCTGGCCGCCCGTCTCCGTCAGAACCGTATCACTCAATATCAAATAGCGATGGTTACGATGCCCAGGCAATTACACCTCCAGCCTCATCATCATCAAACAACCCAAATGACGCCCCTTATGTCGAAGAGAAAGTCCTTGCTCGACTATCTTATCATGCTTTACGAGAAGAACGGGCTTTTCATATTGCCAAAAGCTTAATCGCCAATTCGGATCCGACGGGGCAGCATATCGTAAAGCCTTTAGACTTAATTAGACTAAATCCCCTTCCTGGTGACCGCGCACCAGTTGTCGTTGCTATCTATCAGCATCCAGGACCCAACTATCTGCTGGAGGTGCTTGATATGGGCCCGGCTTTCTACAGAGCTCGCACCCATGGGGAAACCTTTACTTCGATACGAAAGAATGAACCCGAGTTGCACGACCCGATCTCTCTACAATATTTCCTCGACTTTGCTATAGGCGCGGCACAATGTTTGGAACTTCTTCACCATAATCTTGGCATGATCCACGGCGAAATTCGAGGCGATGCGTTTCACTTCAATGCCGAAACAGGGCAGGTCAAAGTCATGTCATTCGGATCTGGGGTACGCTCATTCGAACATGGCTTGACAAGTACTGGATGGTCAACTCTCTCGAAAGAACTCGGAGCACGGAACAAGCTCTTGTATATAAGTCCCGAGCAAACAGGTCGAATGCCCGCCGAGCCCGATAGCCGTACCGACATCTACTCCCTGGGTGTTCTGTTCTGGACGCTACTGACACAACGACCCGTGTTTGACGGCGACACCCCTCTCGACATCGTACAGGGCGTTCTTGGTCGGAGGATACCAAACGTGTCCACCGTGAGACTTGATGTTCCGGATGTTGTTGGTAGGATCATACAACGATGCACGGCCAAGAGTGTCACAGATCGATACCACTCGGCGAGCGGGCTTCGTTACGATTTGGCCAAGGTGCAAGAGTTTCTTGGTGATGGAGACTGGTTGGCACTTAAGGAGTGGAGGATTGGCACAAAGGATGTATCATCATTCTTCATGCTCCCTGCAATCATGATCGGTCGCCAGCAGGAGCAAGCAGAACTAAACAAGGTCATTGATCGTGTCGCAAAAAGCCACGCCATGAACCTCAAGGGAAACGCCAACCGATTCTCTGACGGCTCAAACTTGTCAAATGATGTCGCCACCTTTGATGATATCTCTAGCGAAGGAGCAAGCTCTGTAGACGGCACCAACTACCGAAGCGGCTCATTCACTCATACCGCATCCTCCGAGACCAAGATACCAAAGACCAGCTTCAACCCCTTATATTCAGACGCGCAAACAATATCTGGCGACACTATCGCATCCTCACCTTCAGGCACACTTCCTCGAGTCGCTAAGCCCTGGGAGAGACACCAGTCACTCTCGATCGAAACGCGCAGTCTCGTTGATAGTACTGGCCCCGACTCTCAGACCCGTCATAGTATGGTGGAATCGACAGCATCCAGTCTATCAAGACAGCTGGGATCGGCCAAGTTTCGCCGCCGTGATCACTGCGAGGTTGTTACAATTGAAGGTGCAGGTGGTCTTGGAAAGAGTTGCCTTGTTCAGAGCGTTCTGGCCGATGCCAGGAGACGAGGTTACTGTGCTACGGCCAAGTTTGACACTGCCAGAAGAACAGCCTTTGGACCTCTGCTTAAGTTGCTTTCGTCCTTATTCAAGCAAGTCTGGGGTGAGAGAAACACCGAGACCCCTTTCCACCAAGGTCTCAAGCAATTTGTTCGTCCTGTGTGGCCAATGCTGCATCGCCTGTTAGGCCTCCCAGAGTTTCTTCTAGGACCTCCTGAAGCCACAATTGGTCGATCGATTTCTTCATCACTGCAATTCAGCTCCAATAACAAGGGTAGTGTCAGGTCAGGGCTGAAGCGCCGAGGGTCTTCTCCCAGCGGCTCTCCCAAGCTTGTCGCGAGGAATCCTAGCGTTGCTTCGCAATCATCATCGGACTTCCTTCGCACCGGTACTTCCACCAAGACCATGCGATTGATGAACATCTTTTTGGACGTTCTCCGAGTTTTTACTGCGCACAAGTTCATCTGCTTCTGCTTGGATGATCTCCACTTTGCCGATGATGAGTCTATGGAGTTGATTTCTCAGATCATTGCTTCAAGGATGAAAATGGTTATTATCATGACATACCGCACGGAGGAGATCACATGGGACAGGATCCAAAGCATGATTCATCTTCCCGAGAACGACGAATTCCCTCGCTCTGGCACCCCTCAAGTCACTCGCATCACCCTCTCGCCTTTGACAGAAGACGACATAGTCCAATATGTCTCAACAACACTTTGCCGACCGAAAGAAGAAGTACTTCCTCTTGCGCTAGTGTTGCAGTCTAAAACGGCGGGCAACCCATTTTATATGAGGGAGATGCTAAGTGCTTGCCACCGGAAGAAGTGCATCTGGTACGATTATAGGGATAGTCAATGGCACTACGACCTCGACAGACTTTTCGAGCAGTTCGCAGGAGAGAAGGATTACGATACGTTGGATACCGCTTTCATCACCCATCGTTTGTCAGAGCTTCCTCCAGCAGCGCGGACATTGCTAGCTTGGGCTGCTCTCATCGGTAACTCCTTCTCATTCGAACTCATCTGTCGCTTGATGAGTGGTGAATTCGACTACCATGACGACGACAAGGGGGCATGTTGTGCGACGTTCACACATAAATCCTATACGCAAGGAGAGGCTATCTCTGGTCTTCAAGCAGCCATTCAGGCATACATCATAGTGCCCAGTGAGACAGATGATCGATTCCGTTTCGCCCACGATCGATACATCCACGCTTCAGCTGATCTGCAAGAATGCAATTCGCGCAAGATGCACTTTATCATCGTACAAACACTTCAAAAATATCACGGCAGTGAAATCAAGCAACTGGACAACATAGCTTCCCACATCTGCGCAGCGGTTGATATCATCCAGAGACGAATTCCCCATCGCCGACAATACCGGAAGCTACTGTCAAGTTGCGCCCAAGATGCTGCTGAGAGCGGCGCAAAGCCCACAGCTGCGAAATACTACAAGACGGCCGTTGCTCTGCTGCAGGATGACCCCTGGACAGAGGGCAAGGAAGATGTGTCTTACGACGAAACGATGCAGCTGTACTTAAGAACAGCCGAGTGTTATCTCTACATGGGCAATTACAAGGCAGCAAACGATATCCTCAACACCATTTTTGCCAACGGAAAATCGCCATTTGACAAAGCACCAGCATATGTCTTGCAGTCAAGGATATGTGCACAGGATGGCGACTCCGCTGCTGCTCTAGCTTCACTTAAAGATTGCCTGAATGGGCTTGGGGTTACAGTCGACGATGAGCCAAGTTTCCGAAAGTGCGATGAGAAGTTCGAACGACTGTCAATTCAGATTCAGACTATGGGTCATGGCGAACTCCTCAACTACAAACAGGCGGAAGATCCCACCGTTGCACCTATAGGTGCTGTCTTATCCGAAACCATCAGTGCTGCTTGGTGGAGTGATGGCTTGCAGTTTTATCATCTCAGCCTTATGATGGTAGAGATGCACCTCGAGAGAGGAGCTTACCCTCAGTCTGGCATGGCATTCCTCTACCTCGCGATGATCGCACTCTCCCGCTTCAACATGGCACAATTTGCAGTGGATCTGAGCAATACCTCCCAGGACCTTCTTTACCAAACTCGAGATCCCTTCTTCCTTGCTCGTGGACTGATGCTGTACTCAATGTGCGTTGGTCACGTCCATATGACGATGCCCATGATCATTGCCCAGATGGAGGATGCCGTGGAATACGCTTCAGTTGCTGGCGATAGAATATCGACGATCATGACTTATGGAGTGTCCGCAATCTTCAAGTTCTTTGGTGGAGAGAACTGCGCAGACCTCGAAGGATTCTGCCAGTACGGTTGCGAGGAGATCCCTAACTGGTATTCTGACTCCAGAGGGGGTTCGGTACTCATTGCTGTGAAGCAGCTCTGTCGGGCTCTTCAGGGCAAGACTCGCATCAAGAATGCCCTTGAAGTCATGAACGATGAAACGCATAACGCGGAAAACTACAAGAAGTGGCTGGCTAGTTGCGGCAGCAAAAGCAACCGATCCATTACTTTTTACGAGAGCTTTGAGATCATACCCTTATTCCTCTATGGACATTATGAGCGTGCTGTGGAAATTGGCGGCTATGCTGTTGATCAGCTCAGTATGCTCTGGTCTGCGCATAACAGTAGATTGATACTATTGTTCTACGGCCTAGCTCGTGCCGGATACCTGCTACAAAAGCTCCAGCTTCCCTGCTCCCCAGATGAGAACTTTTCCTCGCAGGTCGAGGAGGTTGTTAAGGAGCTGTGTCGTTATGTCAAGATGATGGATGAGTGGTGCTCACTCTCCGACATCAACTATTTGAGCTGGATGAAGTTCTTGCAAGCGCAGATTGAGGAACTCTCCGGGAACTACGGCAATGCCATCCAGAACTACGAGTGTGCTTTGGATCATGCTACAGAGCATGATTCGGTCTTTGATGAAGCCCTCGGCAATTATCTTATGGCTGGCATGTTCATTCGCCGAAGCGCGCGCCGGTCCGCTCGTGCAGCACTCCTCGAAGCCGTTGGATTGTTCAGGCAAATGGGTGCCGTGGGCGTTGCCAAAGCCGTCGAGGAAGAACACAGCCTATTGCTGCACGGCCCTACAAGAAACCAACGAACTGCCGACACTGGCGTGCAGACTGATTTCGTTGCTGACACTGCGTCAGTGCAGTACCGAACTGTGGAGGCGGAGGATGGTGGAGATTTGACACACATTCCTTCAAACACCATGAACATGACCGATCTTAACAAGGGCGAGCGCATAGGAGCATGGCGGGGTTCGATGAACATCCAGGCCGAGCCCGGAGCGGGACTGCCTGCTCTCGATATGATCGATCTGCATGCCATTCTTGTCTCTTCGCAGGTCATCTCTTCCGTGCTTCAAGTAGATGAGCTATTGAAGACTATGTGCGATGTCATCCTTCAAACGTGCGGTGGCTCAGCTACCCTGGCTGCTATCGTTGTTCAAGAGAACGACATGGACACTTGGTGTGTAGCAGCCAGTGGTGATCCTGAGAGGGGCGCTTCGGCACATATACCGGGTCTGCCCCTGTCAGGAACCTCACTCATCGCTGAGAATGTTGTTCTCTATTCCACGCGTTTCCTGGAATCAGTCTTTGTCCCCGACTTGGTATCTGATGAAAGGTTCGGAAACGTCAACGACTCCTGGCTTCAGAGGAACCCTGTTGGCAAGAGCATAATCGCCATCCCTATCTGCCATGGCAATAAACCACTACTGGGTGTCCTCTACCTCGAGGGCGAGCCAGGTGCTTTCACCGACCGCAACGTAACTGTGCTGCAACTCCTCGTCAACCAGATTGGTATCAGTTACTCGAATGCGCTGGCGATGAAGAACGTGGAAAAGATATCGGCAGAAAACCGCTCCATGGTTGCTGTGCAGAAGCGAGCTCTAGCCAAGGCTCTCGAGGCAGAGACAAAGGCCAAGAACGCAGAAGCAGAAGCCAAGCGAAACGTCAAGCTTGCCGAGGAAGCGGCCAAGGCCAAATCCATCTTCTTGGCTAATGTCTCCCACGAACTTCGCACACCCCTCAATGGTGTTATTGGTAACTCAGAGCTCCTCCGTGACAGTGAACTGAACAAGGACCAGCTTGAGATGGCCGATTCTATTCGGGTTTCGGCTGATCTGCTCTTGACTGTTATCAACGATATTCTGGACTTCTCCAAGATGGAAGCGGATAAGATGAAACTATACATCATTGCTTTCAACCCCGAAGACATGGTCCGCGAAGTCGTTCGGGCTGTCTCTTACAGCAACCGCGAAAAGACGTCCAAGAAGAATGTCAAGATTGTGCAGAACATCAACTTACCACCAATGTTGATATATGGTGATCCCATTCGTCTTCATCAGGTGCTGGGCAATCTTATTGGAAATAGTCTGAAGTTCACTGAAGATGGCTCAATCACTATCGGTGCTCGACTTGACAAGGAGACACAAGAGCATGCCACTCTTACTTTCTGGGTCAGGGATACTGGTATCGGTATTCCTCCTCAGCAGTTGGCCAAACTGTTCCAGCCCTTCAGCCAGGCTGATGCCAGCACAGCGAGAAAGTATGGTGGAAGTGGTCTCGGTCTCAGCATCTGCAAGTCTCTCATTGAGACGATGATGAAGGGCAAGATTCGACTCGAGAGTGAAGAGAACGTGGGCACTACAGCTTGGTTTACTGTCACATTCGAGAAGGCCAAGCCCGATGTTGCTGCAGGAGACGTACAGACCAAAGCCACACCCAATGTCGACCGCTACTTCGCGGCCAACTCGCCTGTGGAGCGTGCCGAATCGCCAAACCCTTATTTGGACTTGTCCAAGGTGCCCAAGGATGAGATTCGCATCTGTGTTGCTGAAGACAACCCAATTAACCAGAAGATTGCCATTCAGTATGTGCAGAGGCTGGGATACAAGGGCGTCGAGGCGTACGACAATGGTCTCAAAGCAGTCGAGGGTCTTCGCCAAAAGGCCAAGGAGGGCAGACCATACCACGTTGTTTTAATGGACGTCCAAATGCCTGTTCTTGATGGTTATGAGGCGACAAAGCTGATCAGGAAGGACTCTCTGGATGCAGTGCGCACGATTCTAGTGATTGCTATGACAGCTTCAGCAATTCAAGGAGATAGAGAGAAGTGCTTGGCTGCTGGCATGAACGACTACTTGGCCAAACCCGTCAGGTCGGAGATACTCAAAAAGAAACTTGACGCGTATCTTAGTGTCGAAGTAAGCAGGCCAATCTTTCGCGAGCCATCGTATACTGACTCAGTACAGCCTGCACCGCCAAAGCCAGAGCCTTCTCCTCCAGTGCCTCAAGCATCAACGCCCAGCCCGCATACCCATGCAGGGGCCCCTACCATCAGAACCAATTCGTCTTTTGCTCTGCCTTCCCCAGTAGTCAAGCCGGCTGTGGGAACAAGAGGATCATCCAACGCATCCTTAGATCCCATGCAGGAAGAGGCTGTGTTCAATCAACCAGTTGACTCGACCGCGCTGCAAGCACAAGACAGCCCCGTGTACGGGAAAGAGCAACGAGAGCCATCGCCACTGGCAATGAGGGGCAGTTCACCGCATTCCACGAATATGCCTGCTCCCAGTCGTATGTCGAGTGACGATCGCTCTATAGACTCAGCTTCCATTGTGGACAGCTCTACTTCTCAGAAGCGATTCCCTCGGAAACTTATCAAGCAACGCCGGAGTAGCGAGTCAAATAGCGAGCGACCGTCCTTGACAAGCTTGTCCAATTCCAATGATAAGACCAGGGGCGTTCTCAAGAAACCACAGCGACAAAGCACAACGAACTTAGTGGAAGAGGGCCAGAAGGCAGAGAATAGCTCTTTCACACCTGGGAAGGATGCCAGCAAACGCAGTAGTCTGACATCTTCGGCTTCGTCGTTGAAGGATCGAATCTTTCACTAGGACGACTGAAGATACTTTTTCCATTTCTATATGACGCATTTCGCCATGACAGGACAAGGCAACTTTGCCTGTCTGACATTTTTATACCATTTCTCGGCCATATCAGTGGTTGACTTTATCCATTTATACTACATGCTAGCAAAACGAAGGGGGCGCAAGGGTGAAAGGATGCCCATATTGAACGGAAAGGAGGACAGGGTGGGATTCAAAAGTCCAGGGAACGAGTTGAGTGCATAAAGAGAAGGGGGAAGACGCTACACGAGTGGTCTCACAAAAAGTGTTTGATCACATACAAGTTTTACCCGTGCTATTGGGCACTTTTGAATATTCTGTTTTTACTTGAGCGAGGAGCATCGACGAAGGACGACAGCTTGTGTCGAGGCGCGGACGAAACAGGGACTGGACTTTTCGATTCAATTCATGACAAAGGAAAGGGGAGGTGGGCAAAGGTTATGTGGTAGGCCGTTTGGGACTGCTTGCAAGATACCTCCTGTTTGCTTTTATTCTATTTTTTCTCGTAGAGATCGACTTAGCATAGATAGCGTGGTCCAATGCTTTAGGGAACATGAGACGACAAAAGAATCAAGACAATCAATTGAGAAAGATGAACATCTATGTTGAAGTATCATTGTGTTTCCCATGTTAACAGTGTGATGGCGGCTCATGTCTAACGGTTTTGAAATCAACGTTGACTTGTTGATGTTATTCCCGTGCCGTGATCATCGTCAACTAACCAAGCAACGTTACTTGAAGGATTATCCCACACGGCTACAGTACAGTGCTTCGTCTAGTTCCCCTACTGGAAATACCCGCCAAGTTCGCCGAAGCTCAGCATTCTCAACGGTGAGAGAGGGTGTGTCGAAGTCGAATTGAAGCCTGACGATCATATCTACAAACGGGACCTCGAGAACAAGAAGGGGGCGAGGAGCCACATGGGAGGCGTACGCTAGCGGCCGTTGGCGACAACAAGGCATTGGCGTCCGAGATTGACTTAACTTAGATGAGACGAGACTCCGAGGTACATTATGTAGAGAATGGGCATGGCTAGACAAAAACTAAGTCATTGGGATGATAGCCCTGCATACCGTCACATCGTGTGGCAACGATTAGGCGGAAGAGCAAGGAGAGAAATTGATGTGTAAGCTGACGGACCGATCAATTTTCGATCAATGGCAGATGCTGGCTTGTCTGGTTGGTCAACGGGAAGCTTGGCTTCAGGATTCGATCTCGCGTAAAGATGTGCAGGTATAGTGGAGGGGAGGGGAGGGGAGGGTATTTCTCAGCTGCCGCAAGCCCCCCGAGGTTTAGTTGAATTGCCTACTCCTACCTAATGTGGACAATACTGAGAGCTGCATATGGCCGAGTCACAAAAGAGCTCTGCTTAAGTTCACAGGGCGAGTGCAGTAGTTCACTTTCGAGATTGTTAATCAATGGAGATGAGGATCCATAGCTATCCTTTTTCGTAAGCTCTATCCTTTGCAATATCAATTTGAAACCCAGCCTATACGGGTACGGCAACCAGAAGCAAGGGCTAAGGTTCAATTCTCTGTAGAGAAAGCGCTTATCAGGAGGGGTTTCTTTCGAGATCACCCACTGTCGCTAGTCAAGCTGGCGTAAGGAAGAGCTGGAACCCCAAAACAGCATCTCGTGTGATCATCTGCTACTGCAGAAGCGAAAAGATCATCGAGGAGCTGGGTGAACGAATAAGCATTGCCAAGAATGCCTTTTGCCGTTCGTTGAAAGTTGTTGTCATAGCAAAGCCAACCGGTAAGTTCAGGATTTGAGCCACGGACTCCGCTGCAGGCTAGAGACTGGACCCAGCTGGACCAATTTCATCAAACTGGTCTCATGTCGAGCTAATACTGAACAGAGACGAAAAATGTCTCGCATCCATCCAAGTTTCGCACGCAGATCCCTACTTGATGGACACAATTGCTTGCCTTAAATCTTGGGGCTCGTGGGTTCTCGGATGATAGACACATGTCAGATAGGATGGGGGCGCTAGCAGGGGTTGTCACTTTGCTGATCTTGATCGCCTGTGCTGGTAGGCTAGGAATGATTGATGCGCGGTTGAAATGTGGGTTATCGAATCATTTACATGTCGAGATGCCCGAAGGCGTGATGATCAAACCTGGGCATACTGCATATTGTTTGATGACGAGGGAGAATTTAGAGCCCCCTTCGGTAATTGATACCGTGTAGTAGCTCATGCCTGCAAATAGGTACCGGTAGCTAGATGGTGTCAGCTAGACCCGCGGGGGTACATAGTGTAACGGTGCCTGAGTGCAAGTAGCCGGTCACTAAGGGATCTCGGGAAGCAGATGAAAAGCCCTGATATCGGCAGGCTGCCGCTGAACAAAGTCGAATTTCGTATCCTGATTTAGGTGTTGGTGGGCAGGCCCTGCAAAGTTGGTTTCTGAGATACATGCTTGTTGGCGGATGCAAGTTTGTGCACTCCTCTGAAGTCTTGACACAACGTAATAGTGATGAAGTAACCATTGCTTTCCGTTGATGCAGGGAACCTCAAGTTAGCAATAAGATAAGAAGGAATTGACTTGCCCTAACTTTCTCTTGGCTAATTATTGGACGTTGGCTTAGGGAAAATTGCAGGATGTTCTTGAAAAGTTGAAATCAAGGTCCGACCAGACCGGACCCGCACCAAGATCGGAACAGTTAGATCCCAGCATCGACAAGGGGTATCATCGGATTGGGCCGACCACGAGGGTGGATGAATCGCTTAAAGGCTAGTTGCCGATCTATCAGCTCACACGGGCGACCAAGAGCTTCCAACTTCACAAGCGGCGGCAAATTAAACGAGTCCGTGTTGTGGCCATGTGTGTGTGCCTGAGCGAGCCCTGTCGAGCTGCGGCCGCCATTATTAAATGATCTGCGAAATTGAGTTGCTCAAGTCAGGGAAGAGAAGATGAACCGCTATGACGAGGAGTTTAGACAGAGTTGTGATCGATGAAGTAGGGCGAAATAAACTGAATCTCAAATCCGGAGAGGTTACGCATGTCACAAGAGCCCCTCTCTGTCGACACTCATAGAGATAGCTACAAGGTGCCTCGGAGAATACCCTCAAAGGACAGAGGAACAAGTGGAAGTGGCTTGATGCTCTCAAGAGCACAACCTCGGACGACATGATGCGGTAGCTGTTGGGTCTAAGATCAATCCTCCGGGTCATGGACGGGCGTAATTGGTGCAAGGAGACTGCCATTGCTGAAGTTGACCTAGTCATCATGACTGGGGAACGGAAAGTGAAGATCCACGATGCTACCATAAGGGGAGCAGTGCATTTGATGGCCATGGCCATGCACAGCGGGCCAGTGTTTGCGGCTGAGCAGCTCTGCTAAGGATGTGCGTATGTACCGGTATGTATGTATGTGGCTAGTGTGACAAAGAACTCGCTTGTTTCAATTAGATTTCGATTCATCTCGGCCTCGATAGCAGTATTAGTTGCGCGGTAACAGCTATGCAAAGCGTCAATTGTGGTTGAGTTCAAGGGTCGCATGACAGCGGCGGATGGCCACGCTTAAGTGGAACAAGGCAAAGCATCTCGGTCATTGCGTTTTTCGATAAACTGCGGAATAAATCCATCTCATCTCATCTCGTTTCCACGTTGGTGGCTAATGCGAGGTGATAGATATGGGTTCGTGTGCTCATGGCAAGTGATGCGGTGACAGGCTGGCAGGGCAGAGGAGGCGTCCAGTTCAAGTGAAGCAAGGATGTAATGCCAGGATGCAAGTGACAGACATGATGAGGTGGAGAAGAAGCAGATGGAAGATAGGCTGGATTGTGATTCAAGAGAAAGGAAGGATGAAAGAAATTTGTGCATGTGCTCGTAAATGGAAGGAATGCCTATCAGACAGGCTAGCCAGTTTGGACGAGCTTCCACGAAAAGGATAAAAATGAGGGGAAGCTAGGAAGCAACATGGGCAGGAACAAGGGACAAGGGTTGTTGGTATCGTGTTTCAGATGTCCTCTTTCGACATGGGCTTCCCAAGCGGCAGGTACGTCTCGGACCCGAAATACCTTTTCGTCTTCTGATTGGGTCAAGATCATCAGGGTCTCAGGATCCCTAGTCCTTGGAACTGGGAAAGCTTACCATAACGCTTGATGATTGGTAGAAAGCCTGCGGAGAATGTGCTACACACACGCCCCTTCTCTAGAGACTTCAGGATGCTAACCACCAGAGAGTTCTGGAAAGTCATCGCTAAAAACATGTTCGCACATAAGCCCAGCTATATCCAGCTGACATGACCAATTGCGGTAAGGAGCTGCAGTTCTATGGTATTTGAGATCGACAGGTGCAAGCGGTCAGGTAACAAAACTTGGCCATGACTTACATCAAATACAAGATGATTTAATACTTAGCCCATCAATCCTTGGGTCATAGTTATCTTCTTGCTTGCTGGGGGCTGTACATATGAGGATCAATAGACCAAGGAAACCTTAAATAGCTCGGATCCGTGCGTTTTATTTGGTGGAAATGGGTATCTTCGTTTCCACGGCAGAGGCTGAGATGGTAAACAGTAGTAGTAAACGACCTAGTTAGGAACTTGGAGTCCCACGGACTTCGTGCTGATTACCCAGTTAGTAAAGCAAGACAGTTCGAGGTACAATGCTGACCTGATCCGTACTTCTCATCTAAGTATGTGCGACTTAGACTAATAAGAGATATAGAACACAGATCTCTTTCGTACAACGAAACCACTGTGAGGCATAGAAATGCAAAGTCAATTCTCAGGACCATCGAGTGTCACGGTAACACACGAGTAGATATTCTTGGCGCCTTCGACCTCTTAGTGTGACTCTGAAAAGCTTCTAATCTCTGACTCAACCCCGATAAGCCTTCAAGATCTCAGGAATGACATCAAGCTACAAAGAGGTCGCATACATATGATGCTATCACATCAGCCTCTTTGAGCTTATTTGAACTCAAAGGCATCATCGGCAGTGAATGTGCTCTGAGGCGAAGGTCAGATCGAGAAATGGGCGTCCAACAACCTGTTCTCAACATCAGACTCTCATCACCGATGAGGCCTCCTTCCCTGCTCAAACCATGCGCTCATCTTGTTGGGCGTCATTTCGTTGGACGTAAGGGACCGAGCTTGGTGAGCCCTGTATGTCTCTAGACGAAACAGACTGAAATTTATAGGAACGCGCGGTTGTTGATATCTAAGACATTCTAGGTCAGCTGCTTCGTGCTCGGCAATTACGGGGATTTTCTCGTTGTCGATCTCTTCATAGTTGTAGAGCAGTCACATCCTACACAACTTTTCGATCCCAGTATCGTAGTACACGTTCTGTTCGCAAAACCATGCTGAGCGTATATTTCGAAATGTCGATTATTAATTTCGAGAACAGACACGTGGAAGGATACATGTATGCAGCTCTCAATATGCGAAGCGAAGAGTCTATTGATCATCATTTCGCCCAAATAAGTAAAAACCTTGACCTGGTTGTGGCGCTCTCCCGGTAGCGAAATCTAACGGCGTGCGTGCCCCGAGAGGGGTGGTAACGGTTTTCAAGAGGGTGGGACCTTGCTCGAATGGTGGGGTGCCGCTGGTCTGAGCTTGCTTACCTTTTCACCAGCGATGACGATGAAGGTGACAAGCTTATTGAAGCTCTTCGGGTTTCGGCCAGGGTGCGCCCGGCAGAGAAGCCCCAGGCAATTCCCAAGGAAAGAAGTTCGTCTTTGAGGATGCCAAATTGCCCGTGGTTTTTCTTTTCACTGGAGGAATAATGGAGACCCTGGAACTAGGGCTGTAGGTAAACGGTATGGTCGTCTCTTGGCCCATTCACTACCGCCACTAGGAAGACATGCTGCAACGTGCTTTCAAGGACGACAACTTTCCAAGTGTGGCTGCGTGGCGATGGGTTCGCGAATCGAATTAGGTAAAGTCCCATTCGTCTAACGAGCATCGGACGACGCTAGCTAATCTGGATTGCTTCCAGGCGCGCTTCGAGGCCTGTAGAAGAATTTGAGGCTGCCATCCTGTCTGGCCTGTGTTAGATTAATCATTAAAGAGACTAGGAAGGCGGTGCTAGTAATCCACCAATGCATCATGACCAAAACTGGACATCATTGTTTGCCCTGGGCATGAATGACTAGGTGAGCATGAGGACAGGTGTTCTTTGTGGCATTGTTTTCACAGTGATGAGAAGGATCTGCGGCCGTTTGGAACCGTTGAATAATGACGAAGCATGATGAGCTTTCATGGCGGCTCGTGAGCATTGGCTTTCTTTCCTGTGCCTGTATTCATTGGACGATGCACTGTAGAGAATTAGCTACAGTAGCGTCTCGTGCTGCCTCACATCTTGTCAATTACCCTTTGTGCATGCTGTAAATAATTCATACAGCAGCAAAGAATGACGTCCTGCAACTTCGGTAAAGTGGGTGGGATGGAGATTTGCAAGGATGAAACGCGGCACCGCGATATGAAGGGAGTATTACCATTATGAAGTCCAAGCAAGAACAAGGCGGCATACGAGTATACTAAGAGTAAGGACAGACCTCTATGGAGGTTGTCATATTAGGCCAAGCAGCTTACCGTACGGATACCCTCGACGCCACATGAGTGCGGAAGTAGCGGCTGAATGAACCTGTTCGCGAACTAACGTTGAAGACAGACACCTTCTTTGGGCAGCCCGGTCCAAGCATTGCGCCCAAGCTCAATCTAAGGCAGGACCGGGGACTGAAATAATTATTTCCCCTACCCGGATTGATGGATGAATGCCTTCCTTCCTGTTGTAGAGCGGTACCTTCCGCATGCTGAATGGAATTAGTCAGAACAGCAAGAAAGAATTGAGGAGCGTAGAAAGAAGGAGCGACGTCGGCAAGATGACGACCGCGGTCAGTGCAGAAGGAGCTTAGCAATTGGCAAATCCGATAAAGTGAAGCCAAGAACGCCAATTCGCAAAACCTCGTTTTGTTAGGTGCCCTTCAGAATTCTGCTACTAACAAGCACTGCACCTATTCTATCCATGCAACATCCCCGTCACACCCGAAACAATAGACCACAAGCCACAGGTACTTGGCCCTGGCACTCGACAAACCGAGAGCAGTTTAAACCCAGCTACAGGAACCGCCCACTTCGTACAACAGCTTCCAGGTTGTTCGTTGAGGAGGAGCGACATCAACCCATGCCATCCACTTCCCGTGCCTCGATTAAAGAGTTACTCCCTGTGATACATGAGTACGGCGTCACGGCTACTCGGGCCTCGAGACGGGAGACCTAACCCGCCAGGTCACGGCCGATAAAACACGTATTGTGCCCTTTACCGAGTCCATATTACGCATCTCGGTATTCCACAATGACGGAGGGCAACATCAAAGATCCGAGACATTGACTGAAAGCTTTCAAATATATGCACTGAAGAAAAAAAGAAACAAAATTCGAGTCATCCATCGGTCGAAGAGCAGCAGATACGAGGAATAAGACAAAACTTGGTCGCCATTTCGACCTAGCCCTTCACACCCTACCAGAGACTAAACCGCATCGATTTAAGTACCAACGCTATTGACTTATAAGCCGTTGCTGCTGCTGGACCACACTTTTACCTGCTCGAGATCCTAGCTACCCACGGACTCTCAGCCGTTCATATTTACGAGCGTTGACGACTTTCTAATTACCGCTTAACTACCGAATTCGAGACCCATGTCTCACCAACCCTCCCGTGAATCACCTCCGAGGCTGAGGCTCGAATGGACCGGACTGGCCAGGTTCTGTACCTGTCTGTATCTTGAAGGCTGCACTGCTGCAGTAACTCGGACAGATTGCCTCGGCGCCCGTGTGATTAGCCTCAAAGCTACAGCCTGGGGTAAGGTACAAAGAAAGCTTAATCACAAGAGATCTTGCTGGTCTTGTTATTGATCTGGTTCATTCTCATTTGCATCTTTGATTGCCTTCTCCTCACTTGTGGGTTGGTTGAAGAACAAGCGAAAGAAGAGGAGGAGGCATCAATTACACCAATGCCACATCATGATTCTGCACTTGAACATGCTTCGATGGAATAGCATACAGTCCTGCCGTTGTCGCTTTGCCCATCTACTGTATCGTGCCCACCCCGTCTGCACACCTTCCTCGCACACGCCCCTCCCTGGTTCCCGATTCCTCCCCCACTTCTCATGATCCATCCATTCATCCATCCCTAAACATGTACCGTACAGTACCCTCATCGGGACCCTCCATCCTGTCTTCTTGTTGGCTCTTTGACTGCTCGAATGGGACAGTCCGGGTTTTCAACATTACAGCGATCCTTCCTTTCAGCCCCCAGTCACTCTCAGTCACTTCTTTGCTCTGCCTCTGCCACTGTCCCTACAGTCTCGACCCTTGCACCCTGTATTGACCACAACTTTAGTGTTTTGTCTTGTCCCTACCATCAGAACCTGTCAAATCTCCTTCTGATACACACTTCTATCCCGAATCTCCTAAAGTTGCCCTACTGGGATTTGCCATAGGCAGATGATTCAGAACACATTCATTCTTCCTACTGGTACAACGACTGCTGTGGTTCCTGACTTCAGAATGCCAGACTAACTTGGCCAAACCTGGCTGCTTGACCCCATTACCTGACATGACTTTTTTGTCTGGAAGCCCTTGGCTGTGGCTTGTTGACTTCTTTCAATTGATCCCTAATCAATCTGTTAGATTGGACAACCCCTGTTTGACCAGGGCCAGTTTCTACGTTGGAAGCGTTTCCACCATGACTTCAAGTGTCTTTGATCCTGGAGGCACAACTCCAATGCGTTGAAATGCGGACCGGAGAGGGACGTCTCGGCGGCCGGCGCTTGATGATGTGCGTATAAGCAGGCGGGTGGGCGTGTGCGGGTGTGTGCGTGTACTTTCACTTTCCACCACTCACTCTGCTCTCCACTTGTAGTGAAGCTCACTCGAGCTGCTCAGACCTTCTTTTCCCTTTTCTTTCTCTCCTCCATCTTCTTTTGAAGATCGTCGTCCACCTTCGCCTCTTTCTGTTCCCTATTCTCTTCCCCATTCGTTCCTTAAATAACCTTGGTTCCTGAAGCCGTTGGTATCGTGTCATAGCTCCCTTGAAACCTGCAAGCTACCCTCGTCCTGGTTGCCGCAGAGTTATCAGTGCTGAGCTAGCTTGAACACAATCACGGACAGAACAAAGCAGAATATCCCAGATCCTAGATCACGGTCCCTGCCCAACACTCCTTTCTATCTCAAAGACAGCTCGCTCGGTGGCTTCAAGCATTGACTTGGCAAGCATATAAACACAAGCCTGTTAGTTGTGTGAAATACGAAGACAACTAACAAGACATTTGACTACGCTGGCTGGCACCTGCGTTTGAATTCGTGTTGTCCTTTGTATGCAGCACTTGCTGCATCGCCTATAGCAACCTTGCAACACTTGCACTCGTGAGCTTCTTGTAAGCTTCTGACCTGACTTGTCGGCAGAAATCATCTCGCCTTGTATAACTGAGCCCTGCTTGTTCTATCCTTCATCTCGGCCCAGTCCATTCACATTCATCTCAATCAAATTCTCACCTTGTCCTGTCAGCCTTGAGTCTTCCCCACTTCTAACTTGAACTTACTAACTCGCAATCATTGACAGCTCTTTTCTACGCGTGCCCCCGATGTGTACTATATGGAAGAGCCATCCATGACTGGTTCCAAATGAGCTTGGCCCTGCTTGTCAACTGGTTTCATCCGCCCCGCTCACCTCGACCGCCACACTCTGGAGCTGGCCGACATCTCCAGCTCGCCGCCCGCTGTCGCTTCCAGTCGTCTTATACAACGTCCATAACCCACATTGTATGCAGCTCTTTCTTTTTTTCTTCCATTTCTGGCTTTTCCCATTTTGATCTTGTCATTATCATCTTCTCCCTTTGGATCAATATCTCACCTAGAAATATCATCGGTGGATACTGAAAGCCGAAAGATACTTAACATCCCCATCAACATATCTTTACTTCCTTTGCTCTTGTTGCCTCTTTCAACCCTTTGAACTTGGAGATATCTTTCTTTCTACGCACCTGTGTCCGTTGCAGCGTCCTTGAATTGTCACTCACATGCTTGGGCGACATTCTCTGTGTTTGGCTGAAACAGTCGTATCTGTGAAAAGTCAATAACAACAGCAACCCCAACCTCCCAATAGGCACACGAGCCTGCCTCGACCTCCAAGCCCTCTCGCGACTCCCGCACAAATGTCCCCACTGGCGTAGCCCAGCTACCTACCATATAACGAACAATGCTTACCGTCAAGCAGCCACCAACTTACGGCTACAAGTCCGTCCATGATCTTCCAACTCCGCCTTCAACCTGTCGACTCTCTCCCCCCTTAACATATCAAGATCCAGCAACAAAACAATTACCTACCGCTTATCGGGGACATAGTCCACCAGTCCAGCCCATGTCGGCTCCTCATCGTGGTCTGCCGCCACCGGCAGCCATGGCTCTCCCTCCCCAACCGCCTACGGCTGGTGCTCCTCCTCCACCTGCACACCATCAACCTCACCATCAACCTCCGCCTCCATCACAGCCTTCGCTAGGCCCACCAGTTCACCAGCAGAGAGACTCCTGGGGTCAGTTACCCGCTCCACCTCAACAATGGCAAGGGGCAGAAGAGTCAATGAAGCATTGGCTGCAGGCGAGAGCAGAAGAGGACAAAAGGAAGCAAGAAGAAGAACGAAGGAGACAGGAAGAAGAGCGAACGAGGCAGGAGAGTTTGCGTTTAGAGCAACGCAAAGTCGAGATGGAAATGCTGCGAACGTCTCTTCAATCAGGTATCCCTCCTCCCATGGTTCCCCTGGTTTTCGCGGGTATGGGTGGTGGTATAGCACCGCAAGCTGCTCTGGAATGGGCTCAACAGTTTATGCCACCAGGCCAGGCTCCTCGTGCTCAGATAATGCCCGCGCAATGGCCAGTATCGCCAGAGCACCAACGAGAATCCCAGTCACAGCAGCAACAGGGAATTCCTCCTGCACCACCAGCAGGATATGCATACCCACCATCACCCTCATCAAGACCTCGAGGTCAGACGGTGAGTGGTGCAATCGGACGGCCCATGGGCATGTCAACGCTGCCCAGTTTGAATACAAACGTCCCTCAGCCCGCACATGCTGGCCATGCGATGCATCCACATATGCAACAAGGTCAACAGCAGCAAGAATCGCAAGCGAGTCCTTCGATATACTTTCACCACTGGCAACCACCAACATCGCAAGCTGGTGGTGCCTCGAACCGACCCGGAAGTCCTTCTGGTTCGTCAAAGACCAAGAGAAAGCGAGATTCTCTGTGAGCTAACACAGACTCTGTGCCAATAGGGGAAACTCCCAGAAAGCGCAAAGCCACCGGGCATGCCTCTTCCCCAACACGCAGTGAACAACGCCATAGATCGCCTCCTTATCACCAAGGCAGCTCATCGAATACGCCGTTCTATGGGCCAGGAAGAGGTCATTCTAGGCAAAGAAGTGATATGTCACCCTTTAGAGTTACCGGGCCTGGGCGTTCTCGACGAGAGAGTTTCGGCGGGCCCCTACGTCGAAGGTCCCCAATACGAAGGTCGCCAGTACGCAGTTCAACACCAATACCGCGGCATGAACGACCAGGCAACGAACGTAGCGAGTCGAAACAGTCAGTATCAGCAATGTTATCAGAGGAACCCCAATCCGCTGCACGGTATCATGGGTCTGGTCGTCCAGTCGATGATGGTGGATCGCGATATAGCCAAGCTCCTCCAGAGGATTCAAAGGCGCGCATGGATTTAAGAGAACCGTCAAAGCCGAGAGATGGTGCAGGAGACGCGTAGGGCGCTTCCCACACGCGTTCTTGTCGATCAATGATCTATCACTTGTTTCATTCTTGGAGCGCGACTTTCATTCATTTAATTTAACTTACGACAGCCCACGAATCACAAAGGCGAGCCTCGTTGCTTTTTGCGGATAAGATAATCGTTTTTGGCCGACTGGAATGGAGAACGAGTTTACGCGAATCACTATTGGAACAGCATCACTTTTCGAGCACATTACACCACAATCAAACTCGATTTCAATTATTTTCGTTCTTCTATAAAAACTATTTTAGGAGTTCGTGCATTGCAGTCCTTTGCTATGCAACATTGGGGGCGGATTAGAAGATGAAAGAGCCTTGAGCTCGTACAAAATTGGAGTTTCTGCAATTGGTTATTTTCTTATCGACAGGAGTCAAGGGGATTTTTTGGAAATAGCATTGGGAATAGCGGGTTTGAGTCGGGTTCAAGCTTGACAGGTTGGATGGGGGTGGCAGGTGAGGAAGCACCCGGGACAGTTTTACAGGCGGTCATAGATATCCTATGGACGAGGATACGAGGAGGATGAAGTTTCGCAGCTTCAGGCAATGAACGCATAACCAACATTCTCAAGAGGTTCCAACTGAAATTGAGCAAAGTGACATACGTTTTGACAGACATTCACATACTAGACCAACAGGGCTGGATGCATGAGACTATTGTCTTGGCCAAGGCATGCTCGAGTAAGAAGAATAACCGTATGCCACAACAGTCAGTCCAGGGTACCAATAGCCTCAGTGGCTTAGTTCCCATCGACAACTCGGCTACGAGTTGAGCCACTTTGGGTCTACCGAAAGCTTCACTATTAGCCATGCATCAAGCCTCTTGAGTTTGGTCCGTACTGTTAAGTAGCTCCAGGAACACCCCAAAACAAGGTTACGGTTACCGGAACGCTATTTCATTAGTACCAGATAGCTTATTCTGAGGACCCCATCAGATGCCCTAGAACAGAAAACACACCTCGTATCCTCTGGCAAGTTTGGCAAGGATTCGAGTCGAGTCTCTTTGAATCTAGCCCCCAACAAGATGAACTAGGAATCATGAATGGTGACTGCAACCCCAGGACCAGCCACATCCTCTGATACTGAGTGTGAAGGGACTCGAATGAAGAGAAAGCATGAATACGAAAAAAGCCACATTTGAGAAACCTTTGCCAAAACAGGAAAGGCTTTTTACAACTACAGACTTTCACAACGACAGTGATGATGCATAGAAAAGGCATATACATGCATGAATAATAAAATCAATGGTTCTGTGCATGAAAGTCTCAAGCGGTGTAAGAGACAGACAAACAAGATGAAGAAGCAGAGAGAAAAAGTAAACAAGATGCATCCATTCACATCTCGTCTTTCAGCCCCCTTGGGCGTGTGGCTTGCGTCTGGTTTGTCTTGAAGGGGAAAACTCGGCCGTCTGCGCATCGACTCTGCATGGAAAGGAAAACCAACAGACTACATTGTAAATGGTAGAGTAGCATTCGTAGTTATAGTTGCAGCTAACTAATATCTCGCGTCATTGCACTATCCCTGCTTAGGATCAAGGTTCTTGTCATGTAAGTACCGTAACTATGAATAACTCGTCTTGAAACTCAATATTTGTGAACTTATACTTCTATCGCCGAGCCGCTTCCGCCCGGCCTTCCCCGCACGGCACCGCACCGCACGGAGCTCCGGGAGAGGGGGTCCGAAAGGCAAAGCCAAAAGAGGCAATCCAGATCATCCAACAAGGAGGGGGGTTACAGAGGAAAGAACGAAGAGGGGTGAGCAGAAAGACAGCTCTGGAAAATGCGGCTGAGGTCATCACAAAGGTTCGGCCTATTCGGGAATGCAGACAACCTTTGTTGGAACCCTGTTCCTGACACATAAGTAGATAACTTATACCGCGATGTTACCATCTCGAAAGTGTAAGACGAGAGCTACGGCAGTCACGGTGCCATGAGCTTCCAGATCAAGTCTAACGTGGTATGATGAACCGGGATGGACAGGTCAGCCACAGCTCACCAACTTGGAGGCTAAGTTCATTACTAAACATGGAGTTTTCACTTGAGCAATCAGGATAGTTGTGAACAATACTGCATATACATTAACTTCGAGGCGGTTATGGCTCTCGTATCTCGCTTATCTTTTTAGTTTCTCCTTTGTTCCCAACCCATCTAGGTACTCTGTATGCCCTTTCATAAACACCCTCCCTTGTCCTCCTCATGCATGTATGTGTACATCAAAGTGCAATCAATCACAACCATATCATTCCCAAGCCTTATCGGAGCAACCCTTCAAAGCAAGATAATAAAACAAGTAGTGCCAGGAACGGGGTATATAGGATTAAGTTCCGTGGCTCCAAGCGCTACCAACCACCAAAAGGGAGTAACTCCGTCTGTTTCTGAATCCATGACGTTCTCGCGAACTGATACATAGAGAAGAATGGCCTTGTTTAGGCATGTGATCCCTCAAGACGCCGTAGCATGAGGGAAGGGTATCGAGCAATGTCAAAGCAAAGAAACTCAACGCAACGCAACCTAAAACAAGAAAGCACCCTGCAGGGTATCATGATACAGTTTCGCATGTACAAAGAGGAATCAAGCCAAAAGACAAAGGAGAATCCCCCAGTCGAACCATAGTCATGGCAAAAAGGCATGCTAGTTCTTCTTCTTGCCGTGGTGTTGTTTGTATTCGGCCTTGACCACTTTCATCAAAAGGTCTTCGTCCTTGATAGGAATCGCCGACGTCAATGCCTTCATGGCATTCTCAAATTCTGCGCCCAGGAGGACTTCCCGTAGGGCTTGAGCAAGTGCTGCACTGGTAGCATGCAAAACATCGTATTCGCCCGATGAGGTAGGCTTGTTCTCGGACTTTCTGCTGTCGGGTCTCATGGCAGCAGAGCCATCGCCCAATAGAAGAAACACGTCCCAGATCCTCAGCTGCGCTGGGAAAGGAACCGAAAGGTTAAATAGTGTTAGGTACCAGCGTGTACCATAAGCAGTAGTGTCAATGCACAGCTCGTCCTAAAATTGTCAGCTTTGAACTTGTGGCTGTCATAGAGGGTTCAAACTTACCAGCTTACTGGCTACTTCCTTATTGAGCCAGTTTTTGCTGAAGTCATCCATAGCCGCTATGAGTTCCTCGAAACCTGGGCGATACAGTCGTGCTAGTCCACGCAACTGCCACATGCGCACTAGCATCACAAAGCTCTTCTCTTCATCGAAGTAGCAGAGCAGAGTAGCTGCCAGCGACGCCATGCCTTGGACATATCCTGTGTCGGGGTAATAGATAGAGATGGCATGAAGGACTCGAAACAATAACCGCTGACCACCTCGATAGCGACGTCGAAACATAATGTGGCGGCTGATAGTTCGGGGCACATCCAAGTCGATCTGCACATCGTCGGGTGAGCTCCGCAATTGAAGCCGGTGGAATTCCATCACGATCTTATCTTCAGGAGGCATACCACCGTGTTCTTTGGCGCCGGTAGCCATGAAAGACCACCATGCAGCGGCCCGCCATCGGTCGGGGATACCCTTCCACGTCCTTTCGATAAGCTTTGGGTTCTTTGAATCGAATTCAAAGCCCATGCCCTCACCTTCGCCACCACTCTTGCGAATAACTTTGGCCATCTTCCTCCATTTTTCTGATCTCTCCCACTCTTTCCGTTTCATAACTTCTGTTAACCTATCGGCCTGGATTTCGTCGACAATATCTTGAAGACTGGGTGTTGTATTGAGCATGTCACCTGCTTCGTCCATCCATCGCCGGTCGCGGTTATGTGGTAGTAAGTTGCTGGCCTGCCGTATGACTGATCGAGATGATCGAAGCGACGTTGATACTGATAATTCTGAGTGTTGGGTGTTGAGTGACCTAGCAGAAACCTTTCTTGTTGGCGTCCTTCGACCACTGCCGCTGAGTGTGGATGCTAAGCCATATGGGTCTCGCTTCTGTAATATGTTGCGTTTCCTAGGAGACCCCGACGCGGACCTTGTTTCTGAGGGCGTGCCCATTCTCGAATGAGGACGCGGCGGCATTGTGATAAATCCATATCGATCAACGTGAGCACCTTCAAGATCATCCCAATCTTCGAGGCCTCCTCTAGACCTGAGGGAAGAAGAACTTCCAGATGCGGGCATTTGCCATGCTGGGGAAAGACGATTTGGCACACTAGAGTAAAGACAGGTTAGCATAAATCATTGTCCGCGACCATGATAATTGGGACTACAAGGAAAACCATACGGGTCAAGTTCATTCTCCTCGGATGGGACCTCGGGAGTTGGTTCAAGACGCTCGTGATACGAGTGTCTCCTACCAGGCTCACCGCGGGAACCATCGCCAACAGTATAGAGCGATCTCACCTTTTGAGATTCCTTCTCCACGTCGGCGGCCAAGACACGAATGTCGGGGGCTGATGTCGGGTCCTGGAGGGAACCCGAAGCATCGTCTGCCCCTTGCAGGGAGTTGTTCATGTCGTTGGACTCGTCGCTGGGTCGAGGAAAGGTTTGTGATTGAGACCTTGGGGTCGTAGGAGTGGTGGGAGTAGGAGTGAGGTCATGAGGAGCGGTCGTTGATGGAGTAGGAGTTGGGGTGGCACGGTCAGAGTTGGACTCGTCATTGTTTGCGGTCGCGAGGGTATCGAGGTTTGGAGAAGAGGATGTGGAGGTAGACGTAGAAGAGGACGAATCAATAGAAGCCATGTTGTTGTGCTGCTTGATAGCGCCGTCAATTGCGGCGGCGTCTTGAGGCGCAAACATGATGCTTCCACGGTTGGAAAAGGAAACAGAACTCATAAAGGCATCATCTAGGAGACTTTCGCAGGGGATGGAGACGTCGAGAGGAACAAAGGGGAGCGGGAGATCGTTATTAGATGAAGTGTCCGCCGAAGTAGCATTGCTAGTGCTATTATTCGAGGTTGTGGAGGCAGAGCGGGACCTGTTCCAAAAATGGGAGGAGCCCTGGTCATTTTCTGACGGATGCGATTGCTCTAGCTCAGACTTAGCCAAGCCTGTGGCCAAAGCGGCATCAGTGGCTGGGGCACTGACGGTAGCGCTCGCAGTAGCGCCAGGGGCCGCCATAGTGTATTGAGCACTGGCCGTAGGGGTGCTGGAGGTGCTGGAAAAAGCACTGCCAATGTTTGAGTTTGAGCTTTCAACAGCGCTGGTGCTGTTGTTAGTGCTCGTAGGGCCCCGCCACAAGGGCTGGATCGGAGTAGTGAACATCTGGGAAAATGTACCGAACCGAGACCCTGAGCGTGATCGTGAGCTGGGACTTTTGGAGAGAGTGGGGGCAGTTGAGGAAGAGGTAGAGCAGCGAGGTGATGATGGAATTGATCGGCAGAGAGATTGGGGAACAGGAGCAGGAGCAGGACCTGTGGGGGATGAGGGCATGCTCATTGGGAGATATTCAGCAAAAGCAAGAGAGATAGGAGCAATTGATCCTCTGCTAGGTCGAGTAGGTGTTGCAGGCGTAGATGTAGCTGAGCAGGCAATTGGAGATGCAGGAGCAGCGGCAGTAACATTCGCCGAGGACGCCTTGGACGGTGTCGTGCATTGAGCGTTGTACAAGAGATACAAGGCTTCGCTCGATGTCGATGTTAGCGGCTCAAAGATGCTATTCTCGTCCACGAATGGATCCTCTATTTGCTGAGCTGTCGTACTTGGCTGCGACATAACGGACGATATCAAAGACGACACATTCGACTCCACTGCAGGAATTCTTGATCTGCAAGTAAGCTCGGCGTAGTCGTCCTCGCCCTCTTCCTCGTGGATGGTCGAAGTAGACTTGTTTCTAGCAACTCCCGAATCACGCTTCCACTCTTCCACCGAAACGGGTGACGTCCTTGGTGATGGAGAAGACGAAGATGAAGCTGAAGTTGATCCTGAGCCTCGGAAGGCTGGGTGGTCCTCGGGAGGTGGTGCAACGATGCCCGGAGGAACAATGACAATAGGACGATGGCGGGAGCTGTGAGATGATGCCGAAGAGGATGAAGGTCTGCGTGAGAGGCGAGAAGGATCTCGTGAAACAATCATAATTGGAGGTTCTGCCGGTGCAGTCTTTTCGTATCGCAAAGCCACAATGCTCGCGTCGAGTCGTAGACTGGTTCGGCGTTCGGTAGGTTGCTTCTGCCGCACACTACCAAATTTGGAGGGCAACATGATTGCTGTTTAGTCGATTGTGAGAACAAAGAAAGCCAAGGCCAATGTTTAACAGTGGTTAGGACGTCAAAACCAAGGCCCAAGTGGCTGGTTATTGTCGAAAAAAGGTTGGTGGGCCTATTCGACTGAAATGGTGTAAGTGAGACCCCGGCTTGGTTGGAGCGATCAGCAGCGAATGCAAGGGAGCAATGCTGATGCCGGGGGAACACAACCTTGGACCGAACCTAGAAAAAGCTTCAGGTGAAGGAACGAGCCAGGAAGAGTCGAAGAGAAAAGGGCCGTAAGGTCGGTAATATAGTGTAGGTAGACGCGGTTAGACGAATAAGGTAGAAGACAAGGGAGAAAAGGTCCAGTCCAGTCGAGCGCAAATCAATCCGGATCAGGTCGTGTGTGTCGTGTCAGGCCAAGGGAGAACGAGACGAGACTCAAGTCAAACAGCGCCAGTCTTCGAAATGTGAAGTTGAACTGGAATTGAAATATCGACTACGGTCAAAAATTGGATCCAGGTCGAGTCGTCGTTGGACAGTAGAGTCAGTCTTAGACTTTGTTGAGACAAGGTAATCTCGCTGATATCAGGTTGAAGGCGAAGATTCAGTTGTGGGTATGCAAAGAGATGGCCAAGGATCGTTGTTGAATAGCGAAAAGTCGTAAACATAAACACATTAAGAATCCTTCTCTTTTTTGATCTGGTTAAGACAGTGTCGTGTGTATCGTATCGTATCGTATCGTGTCCAGGTGGAAACAACGGTTGATGCGAATTGAGTGAGTCTCAAGAAGAGGGTATATTAAATCATTAGACGATCAGAGGGAGAAAGAAAGTCAAGAAATGTGTGGAGGACGGGATATACATATTAATCACTAGTCTAGAATATCTATCTACAGTAGACCGACTCTCAGACTCATTGCGTAGCATTATTGATCAAAGTAAACAAGATATTTTTTTCTTCTTTCCCTTCCTTCCCCATCCATTGACAGCCACATCATCCACAGGATCCACGTTCTTTCCGTTGGCCTACGGCAAGAACCCGCTCCGCTACTTCAGTTTTTGGTGGAGGTGGATCGAAATGCCTCGCTACCAGTGGCTGTTGCAGGGGTTGGACTCTAGCCTGAGAGACGGTGAAAAACTCTATGGCTCGATACCGATTACACACCGTCACTCTTTTTTTACAGCATTACAACGCACTAACCAGTTGCATTCAGAGTACCGCACACATGATAATAATTGTAGAGTACAGTACAGTCTAGTCTACTGCAGACCTCGGGTTATTTAATTTCAACTTGCATGATAGAGTGCGTGACCGATATACAACACATCACTCTCCCCATCTTCAGGTAGAATTGGACAGATCAGGTAGAGGTCAAGGACAAAGAATACGATTGATTGGCGAATTACATTGCATGCATTCGGATGTAACCCTCCCTCTCACCTCCTCCAAGCTAACCTTGACCTACCTTGGAGCTTGGGCAACAAAGAAATGTTGGCAATTCATACTCGCATACAGCATCAATACCCAACAGAAGATCCCTCCCTAACCAAATGCATTGAGATTCAAAAGGGTGCCAGCCTTTACGATTAATACAGTTCAACGATTAAACTTCCAAGGCCCTTGATCTCGACAATCTACTCAATTGACAAGGGTAGACCCAATAGACTGCCTATAAACTTTGGTAGGTGATCGCATTCTACAAGGATCTTCCCCGTCCTGTTCCCTTACGGAATCTCCATCACGATTCCCCTGCAAGAGTCTGTTTGCCAAAGCGTTTGCATTTGTGTCTACATTCTGGGCGCAAGGGATGACCGAGACGAGACATACCTCCAAAGACAAAGAAAACATCACAATCATCATCGGAGAACATCCCGTTTGCTCTGCTGAATTGATACTGAGTGGATCAGGCCTCCTTTTGAGCCGCGGCCAGCCAGCCAAGAGAAGCGAACCACTAAAATCATTGACAGCTTGGCTACTGTATTCGGTGATGTGACCTGACCTGACCTGACCTGAATGAAAGTTGGCACCTACCAAGTAGTTAACCAAGGGCTACGCTACAGTTGGTACATAGTTTAGAGTTGGGCCTCTGTGAGCTATCATTCTGATCCAATCGATATGAGAGAAGAGTCATCAAGGATCAGCCAAAAGAACACCCGAACGAGACACGGTCTGCAAGGTACCCGCGATTAAACACTACAGTACGGAGTACACAGCCATTTATCACATTCACATCACATTGCGTTGGCTCACCTGAAGGACAACACAAGACAGAACTAGACCACTTGGTCTCACAGGCCCAGCCTCATTCATCTCTCATCTTGACCCAATCCCTTGACTTATACGAACAATTATTCTGGAACACTACTGAACTATTCCTCACTCACTCAGCCAGCCGCCTCGTAACAACAAACAAAAACAAAAACAAACCGAGAGACAGTAACAGGAACTAACTCGAGTCTGGCATGATCCAGTTCCATAAACCACGCAATCAATCAACCATTTTTAGAGTCCACTAGCACTAACACCTATCAAACAGAAGCAGACTTTTCATTCTCTTTTGCAACCCTCTCGGTGCTTTTAGAGTAAACGTTTATCGCCACCAATTTCAATTACACGAGAACAACACGCGGTCCCGAAACTTTACTTCTCTAACTGTGCTGTAGCGTATCTGTACTCCATAACTAAAGCGGAAGTTGGCAATTGGTAAAGTCATCATCATCATCATCACCAGTTCGTCACCTTGCGCTACGAACTAAACCAAGTACGCAACAAAGGCCGGGTCGAGTTTTAGACTCGCACGGGCTTTTTTATGCTTTATTCTGGCATGAAACGGCTGTTTGCCTCTTATTCCCTGTTTCTTGATAACTATGAAAAAGAAACTATTATCGAGATGGTGTTCTACTAAGTTACTGTACTGCTATTCAGATACTGTAGTTTCACTTACTGTATGGGTCAACTCCGCTTTAAAACTCAGACTTTTTGTATGCGAGCTCTTTACACTATCAAGAACCTTAGTTCTCCCTTACATGAAAAAGAACCACCATTACCCGTAGACCGATCGAACTTTGCTTTTTCTGTTTCCTTGCTTGTTCCCCTTAGACACACACAAGCCCAATATTTGACAGAAAAGTCAAAAAAGAAGAAGGCTGGGACCTGAAAGATTTGTCTCAGCCCTCTTTACTACCAATATCTGAGGCGACACATCGCGAATCTTGGGTTCGTTATCTGGTCCTTGATGATCTACCCGAGGATCCGCCCTGGGAACAGGGATCTGGGCCCTTTGCCCTACTCTAAGTTCAATGCCCTTCTGTAGAGTAGGGTAGGGCAGGGTTAGAGAAAACGAGGAAGAGGCTCTAGGATACTTGCATGATAAGATCCAAAGAAAAAAGCGCAGAGAATGGAGCCTCTTGGTTGTTACCGGAAGCACTGCATCCTCCCGTTCCCCGTCCCGGCCGGGGTCATGCCATGTCACCCGGGACAGCGGCTACCCGGTACCGTAATCCGGTCTTGACCACGTTCTTTCCATAGAAGGGGCCATTAAGACTGTCACAAGCTTGTTGGTATTGCTGTCACCGCCCCATGCCCTGGTCTGTCGTTGCCAACTCATCGGACAAACCCGACCCCCCTTGCTATTGCATACAACTTCCCTCCACGCTGAACCCTTTACCGCGTGGGTGCGGGTCTTTTTCTTTTTGTTCTTTCTTCTTTTCTTATTCTAGAGGAAGAGGCGGGAAAAAAGCATCTTTGTCAAGTAGCGGTAAAAGAAACATCCCAGCCGTATCTTTCGGTCAAACCGCAGGTCAGACTTAATAATGAATGAACCGACCATGCTGGAAAGGCCAAACCTTTGAATAGGGCATACTAGTAAAAACGCACAATGGGGAAAATAAGTTCCCTCTAACTAACATCAGTCTAAGGGTAGGTTGTCGGTTGTTCTCGCCTCGATGCCAACTGTTGAGTGCATGCAGCAAAAGAACAACGCCGACTTGTTCTGAAGTGGATGCGTAATCCTTACTAGGCTGAGGTTACAACACCCGTTTGGCCCACCAAGCTTTTTCGAAGCTTCAAGTTTGACTTGCAACCACAAAGCCCTGCCCTTAAACAGTCATCGAGGTGGCTGGGAATGAGAGACCTGAGACTGACACTTGATCCACAAGTTTAGTGCATAGAGACACAAAGAAAAGTAGAGAGAAAAGAAAAGAAGTGATAAAAGATCAAGAGTTTTTAGATTTCCGCCTGCACAACTCCGTACGCCCATATGCCGAGCTAGGTATACAACATGCTTACTTAGACGTACAACTTGAACTTGACTAACACACCATCCCACCCCGTTGCTTCCGCTCCTTGCCACATGTGTCTTTGCTCGCCCGTTTGTTGAATATCTCCACCCCGGGATATAGTTTCTCATCGTGTCGAGACAATTGGCCGTGTGTGTGCGCAACCACTTCTTCCGCCACGCGAATTGCTGAGCTTATCTGCTGCTGGATGCATCTGCCCCTTGCAGCTTGCATATCGTAGCGAAGTTTTCCAAGTATTAACTAGCTTTACGCTCGCCATCACCAGCCACAGGATGCCTCTTGCCGTTACAGCAGCATTGCTTCTTATGCAACAAGGCTTCCGAGTGAATCTTGTCTCTTTATTGGGTCGAGTCCTGCCTTACACAGGCTCGGTTATGCATCCGTGACAGCCACAATGTTACTGCTCAGACCTCTTCATTCTCCCAGTCCGCTTCTCCAAACATGGGTCCCTTTCTGGTCCCGCCTGCCACCTCTAGCTTCTCGAGAAACTCCGGTGGCACCGTGGGAATATACTTGCGCTCTCGCTCACGATTTACTCCACCAATTCCAGCGCCGTAGGACACAAGCATGTCGGTGACCGAAGGCAAGACAAACGGCAGCATCAAAGCGGGATCAAGCAACAGATGTTCGGGCATTTCATCGTCGTCGTCAGACACGTCATCTGGGGCAGGGCTTGCCACGCTTCCCGGAGTATCGAGGTGGTTCCCGTTTGACCGGCCCCTTACCGGTGTCACTGGTGTGCTGTCTTGGCCCGACTTTTGTGGTGAAGGTATACCGCTCCGCCGTCTTTCTCGCTTGAGAGCCGCTTCTTTTTGTAAATTGATAAGATATTTCATGCAACTCTTGGGCAGCCCCTTTTCACCTACTTCTGCCCTGTAGTGGTTTGCTGAGTGGATGAGTTGCTGGGGGCTAAGCCGCTTAAGCTGTTGAAGTGTGATGATGAGAGCCTCCATATCATCTCCGTCGAGAGACGAGAAACACTGAAGCCACTGCAGCAACTGAATCACGGGTGCAAGATGCCTTCTAGCAGCGTCTTGGGTTGTCTCGCCTGAAGGACGCACCTCACCTCCTTCAAAGTGTTCTGCTTGTCTGTTATTCGTCCTTGCCCAATCTTCCAATATCGATATGTTCATGCGAATCTGCATAGCTTTTGTTCGGGCGAGATATTTACGGTTCGACATGATTCGGTTGAAGAGCTCTGCTCCAATCCAATAGATAAGTTGAGAAATGATTTGTGATGTAATCACCGAGTGAATGTCGTAAAGGTCGAGCACAAAAAGGGTAGATGAGAGGAGGGATGTGACATTTCGAGGCGCTGGCTTTGCTCGTTGTTTTGGTGACGGTGGACGGAAGCGCTTCTCCAACGGCTCCTCCTTGACTGTGGTCTTGCGCTTGAACAGCTTCCATTCATTTTGGAAAGTAATATCCTCAAATCCGGGGATCGTCTCGTGCTCCAGCATGGCAACGTCCAAGACCTTGTCCAGTCGTCGCTCAGCATCTCGCACGATAAGTATGAAAATCTCATTTATCAATTCCGCAAGCTGAGCCTGAAACTCGGCAGTCGCTGTGAAAAGTCCCGGATCTTTCTTGAGGTAGTGAAGGAGAAGAGTGGCGTTCGAGATCCAGAAGGCCAAGATAGTCATATCCCATTGGCACCTCTCAACCACGTCGTTGATGTAGTCCATAGCCGATACCAAAAGTCGCTCCAGAAGCTCCGGACTTGAATGATAGTGCGCATATCTCGCGCTAAGGAATATCATGTTGGCTGGTACAGGTTTTTGTGACGGTGATCTTTGCGGTGTCATGTTGGTAATGACGATGTCCAATATGCGCTCTAACTCATGCTCCTGGAAGACGAACATCTGATCATGCAGACAACGGTTCCAGTCAAACTCCTGTTGGTCTTCCTCAAACTCGTCCACAGGCTGTAAAACCAGTTAGCCCCATAACATTTTCACTTCTGCGATAAGTCATACCTCTGGTTGATCGTCCATGCCAACATTTCCGAGGTCGACTTCGAGATCTCGAGCGCTTTCCATCATCAATCGTCTTCGCATCTCATTCTCTGCCATCTCTTCCTCGAATCGATCTTGAGAGAATCCAGGGCGGTAGAAATCATCGGTTCCTGCATTGCCGATATTATAGCCAGCATCGTGAAGGTAGAATGACATCTCGCTGTCTGGGGGTACGAAGTCGAACGCCGTTCGTCCTGATGAGGTTTTTTGATCGGAAGAAGCATTATTGTCGAGCAGTAGTTTCGCGATACCCTTATGTCTATTCGTCATAGCCCACATAAGAGCTGTCCATTGGTTACGATCTTGTTTGTTAACGTCTGCGCCTGCATCAATCAATGCTTGGACAACAGCTTCGTGACCCTTTTAGAGGTTAGTAACATACGTGCAATCTTAGGAAAAACACCCACAAAGCAACTGGCATATATAAGTGGCGGTGTTCCATCTTCGTCTTCAGCATCTAAATCGAGGTATTCCTTTGCTTTTCCATTAAGTAGCTTTCGAATCCTGTCGACATCGCCGTTACTCGCAGCCATGTTGAGGGCTTTCTGAAGCTTCTCCTTCTTTTCTGCCTCTGACAGGGTTTCGTTATTCACAACCTCATCTTCGTTTTCGAAAGCAGGAGCTGCTTGGTGCGCTGCCTGAGCGGCCAGCATTTCCATTAATCGCGTGTCGCTATCCTTGGGACCTTTCGTGATGTCATCCTCGTAGTCGGGATCATTGAGCGACAGGCTTCCGAAGTTGAGAGGTTTCGCTAGAGCTGGCGTGGTAAGAAACTGGGACTGGCCTGTTACAGCGCCGTCAGTGACGTGTTCGTGTTGGTTATACAAGCGGCGCAAGTATGCGACTGACCTTGCCAGCCATCGTACATCTCCGTCTCAGTGATAAGATGCTCATTGGGGACATGTCTTCTGTCGTCGAGGGATGTTGGAAGATCTGCAGGGAGAACTCGAGGCTTCTCTTCAGGCTGGCCGTCTGAGCCTGAGCCGCCGAGGGAGGAGTCCCCTAGATCCATGATGGAGGGAGGGGCAGACACAGAGACCGAGACCGAGACAGTTGCGGCGCGTGGTTCATGGAAGGTCGTATGAGGTGATTAAGACGGTCGCGGAGTATGTTAGGGTGTTCTTTTGTGGTGTTGAATAAGGTAAATCGATACTATCGGGTCCAGTATAGTTGGCCAAAAATTGGTTGGGCTGTGTTGATGTCGTCTCTGATTGAGGTGTCCTGTCGTGGAGGGCAACCTTCCTACCCACTTTGTCCCTGATGAAGTCCTGGAGAAACCGTCATTCCGCTTAGGTTTTGGAGCAGCTCCGCTAAAAAGATGGTAGCTACAGTGGGACAAATCGAACTGGACCGTCCATACTTACGACGCATTTCGTCACAGCCACAGCATTACTGAACCCTTTTTTTCTGCCCAATCCGGTGTTAAAAAGTCCATCCACTCACTCACTGTCTGAAGCGTCTTGAGAGTCAATGCCATGGCAAAGTAAGACGCGAATCGTTACAAGTTTATCAAGTATCCACTCGCATTATTGAGGCTATTGCTTGCATCCATGCTAATGCTAATCTCGTTCCCAAATCATCATTTCAAGGCTTAAAATAAAATGACTATCACTTAACTTACCCTAAGCTGCTCGCCTGCCAAAAGCCCTCAACCGCTTCACTCCTCCATCAGGAATCATGATAAGCTTGACATGGGTTACCAGACCCTTCTTTTCTTTCTCGTCGCTCTCAAATTCATGCTCTTGATCAGGACCAGTCTTGCTAGGAGGAACAAAGACTCTCCAGGCCGTGGCGTCAGCGACAGGATCTCCGTGGCCCGTCCACTCACAACCTTCAATTGACACTTTTTGGGGATAGTTGCCTCTGAAGTGAGCAGTATCAACAACCCAGTTCTCAATGTATCCAGGTGCACCGAGCTTGATGATGGCGAAATCAGTATGATCCTTTCCTCGTGATCGCTTCGTCTCCCAACCGTCACCCATGTCTTTGCCCCGACCGGGAATGATCAGGTTGTCTTTGGTTCCAAAGTGTTGATCACTGCATGACACAGCAATACCACCGTTTTGCGCCGCAGCAAGATCAAAGATGGCGTCTTTGTCTTCAGGGAAGACGGGGACGGCGTGTCCAAAGAGACGAAAACGGGCAATACCACCATCGGGGTACATGTTAAGTCTCACATGCGTATATTGCTTCTGGCCAGGAGTCTTGAGCTTCCAAGCAAATCGTTGAGAAGCACCGCATTCTTGGATGCCCAGAATAGTCTCCCACTCTCCTCGGCCTCCTCCCCAAGAAACAACTTTATCGTCATCTTGGCTGAAGACACCCTCAACTGAGATAGCTGGTGCATGGTTTCCGTTGAAGAAGGCAGTGTCAACCTCAATTCCTTCGATCGTGCCAGATGCCACACCCAGCTTGATGATGGCGTAGTCGAATGGCTCTTGGTTATGTCGTCGAGTCTCCCAACCGTCGTACCAAGCGCCTGTGAAGACCATCTTGCCTGGCTGAGCAATTGGGGCTCTGGGGCTCAGGAGGTTGGAAGCCTCACAGAACCATTGGTCTGAGTAGCCAAGGACTTTGCCGCCCAAGGAGCTGGAGATGAGGTCTACAATGGTTAGTATGTCTTACTTTTGATCTGTTGCGGGTGAGTCTGGGATCACTTACCAATACATTTTGACCGGAAGGTCTTATCGATGTCTTCAGGTCGAACGCTTGAGACATCAATGTTGTCGAGTTTATACTCAATCTCGTCAGCAATAGAAGTCATGGTGAATGAGTTGACGAATTTACAGAGTGGAAGAGAGCTTGTTCTTACCATCTATATAAGACGAAAAATAGGAAATTTGAAAGTGGTCTTATCCTTACATATCCTCAAGCTGAGGCCATGACATGACCCATTAGTCGGAGAAGAGGATCTCGGTCTCGGCCAGGCCCGATCTGCCCACTGATATGCATCAAGATCATGCCAACGGCTACCGGTTTCTTCTCTTGCTTATTATCATTGGATGCTTCGGTACTGCAGTTGACAGCTGAGGCATCTTTTACGTACGATTGCCCACCAATATTTGACTTACAGGCCGCTGATAAGTCTGGGGTTTCGGTTGTTGGTTAACTTTGGCGGGGTTTAGTTCCGTCAACGGCTTCGGAGAAGTGGAGGAAATACAACGCTTAGCCGGACGGCGGCTTTACGGGACCAACCAGAGTAACACAGAAGGTGACAAACTTATAAATTGCATGCGGGTCAAACCATTGTTAGTTAAAGAGCTTATCTTTATCGGTAACTAAGCTTGACAGTTTAAGACGTTGCTCGATTAGATCAAGTAATTCTTAACAATAGTTTCAAGCCACTACATTTACATTGTCTTCCTACAGACTAAACTTGGGTTGTCTCTTCCACTCTACCTACCCTATATGCTGACGCGATCTCTACCTGACCTCTCGTGATGGAATGATGGATGTCTCTTGCCCCAAGTTACATACCACTTACCCCGCGTCGTTTGCAAAAGGAGCTTCATGATTGGTCAGAGCTCTCTATCTTCTCATTGACGTCAACAATGTTCACAAATAGGAAGAAGCGAAACTAGAATTTGTAATCGTGAACCTTCTTCTCCCTCTCATACCTACAGACTTAGTACTGTACACTTGCATCTACATCTCATCTCATCTCGCTTGCATTCGCATGTGCATCGGTGAAGCCTCATTCAATTCGTGCACTCGCTAGAATAAGACGCGTAAAAGTGTCTATTGGTCCCTGCACTGAAGCTGTGCTGCCTTTTATCATTCATTCCGAGTGATCACGCTTAAGAGATACTCATCGATATCACACAAACAACAAGCAAAATGGCAAGTGCTGCGGGTGTCCCGGAGCGTTTCCCTCCTATCGAGGATACAGGTGCTAGAGAAACTGAACCACTGCTTGGTCGCCCTGGCGATGCTGCCCAAGAAGATGGCGTTCCTATGATCAGGAACCTCGTTCTCGGTAAGCCACTACAACTACATTCGCATTGAGTAGTCAACGCTAATCATGTCGTGTATCAGGAACTGGCATAGTCGCCCAGCTGGGTGTTGTACTACTCACCATTCTGATCTGGGCAAGCGTCCTATCTAAGCCGTTGATCCTCTTCTCAGCGCATCCGCTACTTCAATCTCTTGCTGTCCTCACCTTGGCCCAGTCTGTTCTAAGCTTACAGCCTACGCACACAGCCGAGCAGAAGCGTGTCGGCCAGCGCGTTCACGCCATCCTCAACCTCGTGGCTTTCTTGATTCTTGTAGCTGGCGTGACTATCATCGAGTACAACAAGATCAAGAGCAACGGTGCTCACTTCCACTCCGTCCACGGTTATCTCGGTGTCATCACTTCCATCGTCCTTCTTCTCCAGTATGGTGTTGGCTTCACCATGTGGGCTACCCCTAGTCTGTACGGAGGTGTTGACAATGCCAAGGCTGTCTGGAAGTACCACCGCTGGAGCGGATACACTGTCTTTGTCCTCCTCCTGGCTACTGTCACCAGTGCTGTTGAGACTCCCTACAACAAGAACGTGCTGAAGTTGAAGCTGTGGGCTGTCCTGTTGCTGTCCATCGTTACGCTGGTGGGCATTGTTCCTCGAATCCAGAAGCAGAAGCTCGGCTTCCGAGGGCCAAGCTCAACTTAATTCTTCCTGGTTTGTGTTGCAAGTGCGCTTGCAAATGACGCTGGTATCACGGCAAGCTTGTGAGATGGACTCTATGCTCTGAGCATAACGGATTCGTATAAGGCGTTGGCAGATGGTGCTTGGAGTCTGTTTGCTTTTCTGTTTAGGTAGCATATGTGGAGAGGGCCTTTGGTTCATGTTTGCGGCTCATGCATTATAATTACTTGGTACTTGGGAGAGCGACGTTGTTTAGGGCATCCCTTATTCGGAATGGAATGGTTCTTTTCTTAGATTCAACCCCAACCAGTTGTTCTAATTGACAATCCCAGGAGGTGGGTTTGTTGAGGTTGTATGGTGATGTCCTTAACCTTCTTTGTTTGCACACTCTTGCGCCGACTTATCCTTAAGCACCATTCATCATGGTTAGAGTACGGCTCTCTTACTCTGAACACTACACCATATCGCAAGTATACTGGCATGATGATTACACATGTCTGTTGAAATACCATGCTGAGGAACAGGACATCTGATGTACCGCAATGCCATGGCTGGGCACCTTGAAAAGTACTTTTATGATAGCATTCTTTTGCGTTTAACATCAGGGAAAATCTTTCTCTAGCTATGATACGAACCGTCACTACCGTAGAGGTAGAAACCAAGTCTTCAGTGTCAAAGCATCGACAATGTCTTGCTTATCGAACACCTAATCCAAGAAGCATACCTCGCAAATGGGTATCATAGGCCATAAAACAACACCAACTCGGCACTCGCTGTTCTTCATCTACCGAGTGAGCTTGTATTTCCGTGCCAGGGATGGAATCCGGGAAGTAGATCTCGGCCGTAGCTTTGACCCGGGAGCCCGTTTTGCGTAGACCCAGTCTTCTCCCCGAGCAGCTTGTTGACGGGAAACGGACTCAAGTGTGTTATCAACCCCGCCTTGCTCTAAGTTCTTAAAGAGCTTCAACGCGTCCTTTGAAGATTTGGGTCTCTTGATCTATACCATGTTGTAACGCTGCAGGCAGCAGAGAAGTGTGGTTACCTTGGGTGTGATTTTCATCCACCAACATTTATCTATTGCAACACTACCCTGACAACGTCACCGCTTGAGTCACTATATGTGGTATATTAACCGAATCCACCACGGGTCGAAGCGTGAAGTGCAGGGTTCATCGAAGGAAAGGGTATGTACGTCCCAGGCTGTCAAGCTACTAATCCTTCAGGGAATATCCGCCTTAAGGCTACACGATAAACAACTCAGAAGCGTTTTCCACAAGATTTAATAGGATGCAAAACGAGACGAAAGCTTAGATCCGATGGCACTTGCTTGTAACCAGGTCCTGTCAAAATCTGGCTGGCAGGGTTTTCTTGTTTGAGACCAGTCACTTACAAAGTCATTCGATAACCCACATGTACTGAGACCCGTCTGACGGGAACGCGGTCATGGCGTCCGGTTCCCGCGGCTGACAGCTGCAAACAAATCCAGGATTGACAGGAGAGATCAGGATGGACATGTTGGGCTTCTGGAAGCCCCCGATTCAGGCTGAGCTTTGATGCCAGTTGTCATCGTTAAGGGATCGGAAGTCCCTATATCCTTGTCAACCGCCGTTGATGAAGATAGTCCCGCACCTCCTAATACTCCTCAAGTCCCCGCTGGATCCGAGAAACTGTGTTTGGAGATAGGGATAGGCAGTGGAATGCCATGTCGTTCGTCAACTTGCGCCTGGCCAATCTGACTCACCGACTGACTCGACCTGTTTTCTTTTGCAGATCACTCTAACAATCGTTGTTATGGCTTGGTTGATCATCGAAGTGTAAAACCATTCCAAAGCCCAACGAAATCGATCCTCTGGGCATCTACACCACTGACCAACCAGATTCTGGTGTATAAACTGCATGGTAGCACATGATTCCTGGTCCACTATAACAACATTTTGCTGCCTTGCTAGACCTTGGCACCGAATTAATGCAAGCTGTAATTATCCCAGGTCGTTCAATAAGGAACTGCAAAGAAGAAATGCAGGATGACCACGGGAATAATGATGGCAGATGAGGGCAGGTTCGTGAGGCTACCGTTTGCACGTAGTCGTATAACCGAAATCATAGTTGATATCTCAGCCTCTTTACTATCAGTGTGTAAGTGGCCGAATGCGAGACCTGCACTCCGAGCTGTGGCTGTAATGTTTATGCTGGAGAAAGTAGAAAGATATTCATAGCTGCAGGAAAATAAAACAAATCCAAAGGAAGCGACCCCTGCACGCAAACGGTGGAGACTTGCAGTGTGATGAGCAAGCCGAGATATGTATTCATATTCCCGCAGGTGATGGTTGATTCCAATTTGGCAAAGCGATCTCGCATCCAATTCTATCAATCCCGTGCCTCGGAGGCTGGACACGTTGTCGCTAGACATGGGCAAGGGTATGGTTACCCCCCACAGCTTGGGATTGGTTGGATCTTTCGTGGCGTCCTTCTTGACGTCACGTTCAGTCCTGAACACACAGACGTCATGCGAAGCACCTCCAGTCTCAAACCAGCCGCTGCTTCAGACACAGGTGGACGGACGCATAAGATTTTTGAGACAAACATCGAAAGCCAGTAAATCAGAGGACAGCCGTAGGCCTGACGACAAAGTGTAACTGACACAGCAGCAGCTGAGCCTGTTGTGGAACCATGGTCCTCTCTTTCACCAAGCTCACTATTACAAGCTCATTATCCGTATTGTAGGGCCCTGATGAGCCCGCACAAAGGGCATTCCCGGCGAGGAGAAAGAAATCTGCTGCAACAGCTAGTCAGGATTCTGCAATGGGACTTTTGTTTCGTGATTCGTTGTCAATCAATAATAAACTCGTTGTTATACATAACAAGTCACAATGAGGACGCCTTGAGCCGAGAAAGACAGACTCTCATTTGCTGCAAATGTGTTGGATGATAATTCCGTACTCAGATAGTTCCATCAAGACCCCTGGCATGATACACTTCAGGAAGCCGTCAATGGTCGTATTCCTTGCCCGGCTACATTCCCTGCACCCACAAGCCCGCGTGGCAGGCCGGCGCGCTGGTCCTAATCTGGAAAGATTGAAATTTGAGATTGAGGGCTGACCCAGGGAAGACTCCCCACTGATCTCTCGTGCTGTTTAGCTGTATGATCCAAGGGCATCGAGAGGCTAAAGCGATCCATGTAGATTGCAATTATTGCTTTATGAGATACCGGTGAAAACGAGGCTCACAAATTCGTTGTGGCTCTCAAGCTTTTGAAGATTCCTAGGTCGTTCCCTGTGGTAAAGAAAGTCAATTCTCATATTCGGTGAAGCGGGCTGTTTCCACGAATGACAGCACAACGGGTAGCTGACATGAAGAAGCCCTGAAAGTCACAGTGATGTCAACAGAGCGTCGAGAGTGGTTGGGCTGGCCGCTGGCGTCTCGAACGAATAAGGGAGCTGGGGAGAGTCAGTGAATTATGACGCTGTAGGATAACATGGGGCGGTTAGCAGCGCTAACAATTGTCAGCAGTTCCCAACGACAGGTGACAGTAAAAGAATTCGATAAAATCAGCGAAATAGAGCCAAGTCAAAGACAGTTACAATCATTGCTGAATGGTATCCTCGTTAGTGGAGGGAAAGTAAGCATCATTTAAACAGCCCTACTTTGAGTGCTGTCGAAAGACCTTGATCCCCAGTCCTTGTGGCTCCTGTCAAAATTGTCTAAAGAGCAAGACAGTTAATTGAAGATCGCCGATCTCGAGGGAGAACGAGAGGGTCCATGGGGAAAGGTCACCATCCATAGCCGATGACAGGTTATGATGGTGGCTCGAGCGCGATTTTGACAATCGGCAAGAAGAAGAAAAAAGCACGAATGTTTCTGTTGAAAATGGGTAAGGCTGGGCGTGAAGTGCTCCCATGTTGAATGGGAAACATCGCGATCGACCTGGCGCGCGGTACTAAGAAGGTTCGATAGTCGGATCCGAACTTTTCTGATTTGCCTTATTCTAAAAAGAGTCTGACACTCCGAGTACCGAGATGTTAGTGGTTTCCCTCCGCGGAGGCTTTCTCCCTAGATTCTTTCGAATAAGGGGGTTGAAAATGCCACAGACCCAGAAAATGGGTTTAGGTAACTTGTGCCAGCCGCTGTTCCCCTCCTAATCGATGCTGGTGCATCGTTCGTCCAGGAAAGGTTATGTTCCTAGTGCGTGCCTGACAGCTATTGGATGCAGGCGATAAAGCGGATGATGATGGTGGTTGCTGCTGCACCAAAAGCTCCTGCAGTGGAGATAACTTAGCCACTAAGATCTTTGTAAAAATACTGAGCATCCAGTGGTCGGTTAGGCTGAGGCTTGGCTGGATACCAGGGACAACAGGCGATGACGATAGTGATGCACGCCCACATTTGCGCGGCCATTGGTCTCAGTGCAATCTGCGCTGAGGAGCAAGAGGAGAAGCATTGACCAGCCAATCCCCTGAATGCATGGATGATATTGATTTGCTGCAGCTGATGGATGTATTATTAGGACAGCGTCATCACTGCTCAAGTCTGTGCATGTAATGCGAGAAGAGTAGGCTGATGAGCAAGAGGCATTGGATGTCGTGGGAGGACGTTCGTGTTCATGGCGTGAGTTATTGTGCGAGAATGCTCGAGTAGAGAAGGGAAGAAGAGTAGTCCCAGGCTAATATCATCTGGGCTGCATTTTTGGTGGAGGTACGTACCTGCCCAATTCTGGATTTTTTTGCTTCCTTCCTTGAGGGTCTCTTTTCTCTACGTCATTGTGTGCAGGGTTGGCTTTACCTACCCCCGTTCTGTGCGCGGGCATCGTGGGCTAGTCAAGTACCAGATAGGTACTACTGCGAGCTGTTGCAAGTTTTGTAGCACCAGCGAAGCACACACTATACTTTGCTGTACCTGAGCCATCTGCAAGCCAAACGCCAACTTTTGCCCACCTCCAAGTCGACTCTCTCAATGAGTCTCCAGTCTCTCTCTCACTAGCCAGGCCAGGCCAGTCCAGTTCAGTCCACCTCTCCCTACCGCTACCACCGCTACCATTTCACTCTCCGCACCAAGAAGTCCAAGACAAGAGTGAAAGGTACACTACGCTGCGGTGTGGTTGAACCCCCAATTTTCTCACTTCAAACCTCGTGCGTTGCGCTGCCCGCTCGTTGCCCCGTTGCTGGAACCTCTTCCGGCCCTCATCCTCCGATCCTGGGCCTTACCTACACTATCTTGGACCTCCCTACAGGGTCGTTAACACATCTCGGTCGTTGACCAACTGGTGCCGGGATTCATACATACAGACCGTTGCTACTGTTATCGTACTGCTGGCCTGGGGTTAGAGGGAACGAAGCTTCTATCTCTGCCCCCCCTCCACCACCGCTGCTTAATTTGACATATTCTTTAAATCGCGAATCGTACTCAACACCACTCTTCCTGCCGGCGAGAAGGATTTGGCACCTGGTACTTCGACGACTGGTTATCCCGTGAGGCATGCAAAGAGCCACCTCACCGGTTGGCGACGACTTATTCTCGATACCGTCACCATCGCGTCAACACGATTTATCGACTCGTCCGCCAGTCTTGTCGCCGTTTCCTCTCGATGAGAAATTACCGGTCTATGCTAATAGAAATGGACGTTTGATGCTGAAATCAATATCGAACTCGACTGTAGATGCGACTGCGACACCAATCGCGCGTGACGCAATGACGACGGATCGCCACCCGAGCCACTCTCTAAACTCGCCCCTTGAGGCTCAATCCAAGCAGCCCCGCGTCCACAACAATATGATAGGAGATTCTGCCGACCTGACCACCCTTTCTGATGTCAAGGATCTGGGTAGCGTTACCGAAACATCGACAATCCTCGCTGGAACAGATGCATTGAGTCCTCGGCGTGCAGGCTTTGGTGCTACTGCGTCCCGGGCCCAAATATCCTCACAGAAGCAGCTCAACGAATACCGAGAAAAACTTGCACGCGATCTCGAACGCCGCGAAATGTCAGCTAGAGGCCTGATGGCGAGTCCGAACGAGAAGATCAGGGTTTCTCCCATACCAGAAGAAGGTCTTACTGGTTCACCGCTTCAGACTTCAGCTCTAACGACAACTTCAACTGAGTCGAACACTACTGTTAGAGGCGCTCCCACTCCAGGACCCATTGCAGGCACTCCATCTTATCCGTTTCCTCGAATGGTGCCCCCCGGTTTTGTACCATCGTACCTGCATAGGCCTTTCACCAGTCTCTCACCCACGGGCGCTCCACGATCCTTCAGTTATGGCTCTTTCGAAGGCTTAGGTATGGGTGCTCAAGACAAGCTTGTGTCAAGCACTTCTACCCCGGCGTCTAACTTTACCTTCAACCCATCCGCCGTATCGCCATATCCCGAAAACCCCGATTTTCCTAACCCTAACCTTTATGATCTTTCTTTAATGCTTGCTGCTGAGCCTGGTCTGGATGCTTGGTGGTCGAATGTTGTCCAAATTATGAAAGATGTGTACAAAGCTGAGCGCGTGACACTGGCCGTCCCGGCTGATTCAACAGACATTGAAAACGTTCCTTGGGGCCAGAAGGCTACTTTTAATCAACACAAGGAGGATGACCTGAGCCTCGGATATATGGCTGCCAAACACCCTAGCAGTAGGGGTTTGAGCAATAGCGACTATGATAGATCTGGACCTGGGTCAAACGCCACACCATCAGTTGCAGACGATACCCTGCACGCCAATTCTGCTGCCCGACCCGGTTTGTTTAGTCGACATTCATACACAACATATGAGGAGAAGAGAGAGAAGTCTCAGGCCCAACCTAATTTGCAGGCTCGCCGACCTGCATTCTTGGCGAGGAGTCAGAGTAACTATCCTGCAGGCCGTGCCTCCAGGGAGGCCTATACTGATTTTGCCAAGCTCAATAAGACAACGCTTGACGAACACGATGCTATTGAACAACCGATTCCAAGCTGGGAAGCGCCACTCATTGGAGAAAGGGATGGTCAGGGACGTGTTCTGCCTGTGCTGCAGGCTCTTGACTATGAAGCAGATCCCCTCATCGACCATAGTGGAGTGATGCGTGTACTGGAGCGTGGAAGGGCTATCGCACTCACTAGATCGTATCCTTATCTCGCCGATGAAGTTCCTACCGAGTCTTCGAAGAAGTCAAAAGCTACTACTCAAGAATCCTCCAACGCCACCAAGAACTTCAGCAAACCTCGGTCCGGTTCGTTTTCGAAGCTATCATCGATGTTTAATTCAGCTAGTTCCTCCCGTGTACCAAGCCGCAGCAAGACCCATTCAGCTGCCGACAGGGCCAAGTCAATAGCTTCTCGCCTGGAGGGTCGGCTAGAAGAAGATATGCCTCGGCCTCCGACTCCAAAATACGAAGAGTTTGAGCAGGCGCCCCCATCACCCTGGTCACAATCGCCGGCTCCATCTCCTGCTGTGCGGGCCGACCCGACAGAGAATCCATTCTTTACAGACGCCATGGTAGATGAGGATTCTTTCAACCCAGATACCGGCACAGATGACTACACAGGGATGCGGCCACCTGAAGCTATCGGTGTTGACAATTCATGGACCGTCCTGCATATTCCGCTTTCCCATGTCCTCCTCTCTAAACCTACCCGAACCTTCAAACTCGACAGCACTTTGATGGAGCAAAAGTCTCACTCCCGCAACAAGAGCGAGAATATTCCTGCTCCAAGTGAGGATGGTGGCCGTAACACACCGGACAGCTTCAAGAGAGACAAGCCGGCACCTATTGCAATCTTGTCAATCCTTAGTCCAATCATCCCTTATCCATCTAACTTGAAGCACTCTCTCGAACACCTCGCACCGCACATGGCCACGACCTTCTCACTGTCTCGACACTACAGCAATCTTGAAACCGAACTTGCAGGCTTGCAGCGCAAACGACCGCAGACGGCTGGATTTGGTGCAGTTGCACATGATGGACGTCCTTTGGAAAATATGGCTTATCTTACTGCCGACGATATTGTCCCTCACCAGTCACATGCTGGCAGTATGACAAGCCCGAGCGACTATTCGGGAGTCTCCAAGAGCGCTACTGGATCTCCATTAGGAACACCTGGGTGGGATCAGGGGTCTGGCAGCTTTATGAACGACAAGCGACCACCACCTACCTCAAGTCCTGCTGCCACGCCTTCGGGCGAAGGCTACTTTGCTTCCAGACAGCGGCCAGTGCCTACACGACACGAGACCTTTGGCGGTACAGGTACCCCACGAATAAGAACAAGCTCGAAAGACAGCTCGCCCGCCGAGAAGCGAAACGCTCGCCTCAGTGGTCCCTCGCTTTCGCAAGAGAGTTCGGATCAGAGCTTGTCCGTCGAGAGTAAGACGGCTCGTACTTCATCGAATGAGTCGACTACGGCTTCGGCGAAGAAGTCTGCACATGGAGATGCTCCCGATGTCAGTAAAGATACTTTGGATCCCGTCGATGATGACAATGCGGCTGAGACTCTGGCTGACGTTGCAAAGACTGGACGTGGGCCTCGTCAAGGACACAGCATGCTTCACTCTTATGGTGCAGATTTCGCTTCAACCTTTCAATCTCTTCCGCCGAGTTCCACGCTCTCGGCTCGACCGACCCCTGTTTCTGCACCGTCTCGGAGCGGCTCGTTAACTACCACAGCTGTTGATATGCCACCTCCATCTGACAGACTGAAGGGACTGATCCTAGATTCTCTACCTGCTCATGTATTTGTTGCTCTCCCGCAGACTGGGGAAATTGTTTGGGTCAACAGCCGGTACCTCTCTTACCGAGGTCAAACAGCAACCGATCTCGCTGCTGATCCCTGGGGAAGCCTTCACCCCGATGACCGAGACGAATATCTAAAAGCTTGGGGCCATTCTATCCGCACTGGAGAGCAATTCTCGAGGACAGTTAGGATTAAACGATTCGATGGCGCGTACAGGTGGTTTTATGCTCGGGCTGTTGCCTCCAAGGACAAGAGGGGTGTCATAATGCAATTCCTTGGATCTTATATGGACATCCACGACCAACATATTGCCGAGCTGAAAGCCGCCCGACAAGAGGAAATCGAAGCATCCGAGGCTAAGCACCGACTACTTGCCAACCTTATACCACAAATCATCTTTACAGCGACGGAAGACGAAGGTATAACCTTTGCCAACGAACAATGGCTATCATATACTGGCCAAAGCTTCTCAGATTCACTTGGTTTGGGTTTTATGGACTTTGTACACCCTGACGATCTTGCCAAATGCCGCATTCCCACTCAACCTCCAACTCCAGGCGGGCTAAAGCGTGAAGGGCAAAACACTGTGTATCGACAAGGATCCATGCAGTCTGAAGCAGCGTCAACGAGTACTATACAAGCGCCTAGGTCCGGTACGCCACAGGACTCACCTATGCGTGGCGCACAACAGACTCTATCTCGACACAACAGTTCCAGTGGTAGTTCCGCATATGATTGGCCTACTGCAGACTTGACTGAATTGGCTCGTAAGGGAATCATCAAAGTCGCGACTGATAGTGCTGGCCGAGTTTCATACACGACCGAGGTTCGACTATTATCAAAGACCGGAGAATACCGTTGGCATTTGATCCGCTGTGTTGAGATTGACACAATTGATTTTGGTAGTGGCGCTAGCTCCTATTTTGGATCCGCGACAGATATCAACGACCACAAGTTACTCGAGACCAAGCTCAAAGAAGCCATGGAGACCAAGGGACGTTTCCTCAGTAACATGTCTCATGAGATTCGTACTCCATTGATTGGAATTTCTGGTATGGTCAGCTTTTTGCAGGACACTACTTTGAATGAGGAGCAACTCGATTACACCAACACGATACAGACGAGTGCCAATAGTTTGATCATGATTATCAACGATATTCTTGATCTTTCCAAGGTCGACGCTGGTATGATGAAGTTGAAGTACGAGTGGTTCCATACCCGTTCCATTATCGAGGATGTTAACGAGCTCGTTTCAACCATGGCGATCGCTAAGCGACTGGAGCTGAATTATCTCGTTGAAGCAGACGTGCCTGCATGGGTCAAGGGCGACAAGGTTCGAATCCGCCAGGTCTTGCTTAACGTCACCGGCAATGCTATCAAATTCACTTCTGAAGGCGAGGTCTTCAGCCGTTGCCGTGTGTACATGGCAGAGGGTTCCAACGTGGATGAGAACGAAATCATGCTCGAGTTTTCAGTCACTGACACAGGACGTGGATTCTCCAAGGAAGAAGCCGATCTGATTTTCAAACCATTCAGTCAGATTGACGGAAGCAGCACACGCCAGCACGGCGGCAGTGGCTTGGGTCTTGTTATCTCACGGCAACTAGCTGAGCTGCATGGTGGTAGCATGACAGGTCGAGCTACACCTGGCAAAGGATCGACTTTCACATTCACAGCAAAATTCGGCCTTCCCACAGCCGAGGATCATCCTAACCTTCCTGACAGTCCTCCGCCTACTGGCGCCTATACCCCTAGACCTGAGGTGGTGGACAATGTTCCTAACAGCATTAAGCCTCTGCCACCGCCAAGGCATCTGCGCTCAGTCGAAATTGCCAGTCCTGGAGGCACAACGTCCGAGTTTACGTCACCTGGAGGCCTTTCGGTTGGTAGCTCGAATCCATCTGTCCGTTCAGCCAAGTCAGGACTCACCGATCGGTCGTCTGCAACCTCTGTCACTGGAGGTCTCGCCCGCTTTAGCGAAGCAGCCAAGGCTAGTGGGCAAGATTTATCTCAGATGAAGTTGGAGATGCCCTCAGGACGCAGCTCTCCTGGGACTCACCTACTGCCTGTGGGATCACCCGAGGATTTCCGACCCCCAATGTACTCAATCCTCATCATCTGTCCTCAGTTCCACAGCCGCGAGGCCACTACGCAACACATAGAGATGACTCTACCAAAGGATGTTCCCCACCAGATCACGGCTTTGGCAAGCGTTCAGGAGGCGCAGACACTGATCAGTGGCGAAGACCCTATCAAGTTTACGCATATCGTTATCAATCTTCCCTCTGCCGAGGCCATTATCGGATTAATGGATGATATAACAAAAACACAGACGATCGATAAGACGACCATTCTTGTGCTGTCAGATTCCGTACAACGACAAGCAGTTCTTAAGCTGGCGGCCGACACTAAATATGAGCACCTTCTATCGGACAATGTAGTGACGTTCATCTACAAACCTGTGAAACCGTCGCGATTTGCCGTCATCTTTGACCCGAACAAGATGCGCGATCTCAGCATAGATCGCAATCGGTCGACAGCTCAGCAAATGGTCGAGAATCAGAAGGCTAGCTACCAGGAGATTGAACGGCGCATGGGCAACAAGGGCTACAAAGTGCTATTGGTTGAGGACAACCCTGTCAACCAAAAGGTTTTGATGAAATATCTCAAGAAGATCGGCGTCGATGTTGAGATCGCCGTTGATGGTGCCGAGTGTACCACCATGGTTTTGTCAAAGCCTCATAAGCACTACTCCCTTATTCTGGTAAGTGGATACTTATATATCTACCTAGTCTGTAGCATCACTAACATGTGTTTCTCCAGTGTGATCTCCATATGCCCCGAAAGGACGGTTACCAAGCGTGCCGTGAGATTCGGCAGTGGGAATCTGCCAACCAATATTCCCAAATGCCAATCATTGCCTTGTCGGCCAACGTCATGTCAGACGTTCAGGATAAATGTGTCGCAGCGGGTTTTAGTGACTACGTTACGAAGCCCGTCGACTTCATAGATCTCAGCAGAGCCATGTCAAAGTTCTTCTGATTGTGCGACTCGCTTTCTTCTCCTCGAACACACGCAACGCAAGTCTGCAATGCCTGCTCTTGTTTTGCCCCTTCACAGCATTATACGACGGCTCATGACTTATCCGCCTACACTTTATGATACCATGGCAGCTTCTCTTTTGACAGAACGGGCAATGGGCCTTTGATCGAGTCCGATTCTCGCAGTGGTTTGCAGGGGGAAGAAGCACTCGAGGTTCTGTGTATGACTTTATTGCACTACTGTTATTCATTCCGGCTTTTATGATTCTTTACATCGAAGATGAGTTTACCGCTTTGGTCGGAAAACTATTTTCTGCATACTACGGGACATTTTCCATGGCGTTTGCGACCCTGCACGGTTTTTGCAGGGATCAAAACAGTTCAATTAATTCGTACCCGTGGTCTGTTTTTCACCTTTTTTTATCTTTATCATCCGAGTTGAACGACTTGTGGAGGTCTTGGAGGGGTTTCAGAAGACTGGATACGGTGTTATGGTGTTTCTGTTTTTACGTGCATTACTCTACTTATGCCTCACGACCTATGTTGGATGGAAAAAGGTCCATCCATATCTTGGGTTGGGGGTTAAAAGAGATGGGATGAATTGCAAGGATATAAATGTTTGGCTTCTTTCTGGTAATCTTCTTGACGAAGAAAAGGGGGTTCTTATAGACAGACGCGCACGAGGATGAGCTGGATAGGTCAATATTCAATCTATCACGTTGATTGACAATTATATACTAGCTAGACTTTTTACACTTTAGCTATTAGCTTTGCATAAGCTAAGTTCTTTAAAATAAAAAAAGCTCAAAATCATTCATGAATCTCCCACCAAAGCTTTCATCACTTGAATGATATCACGCTAAAGACTCTCTGGTAGTTGTCCATGTTCTGGTACTTGATTATGAGGAGGGCAGTTTTGCAGTTCTCGGCCATCTTTATTTCTACCGCAAGGAAGAAAGATTCTTGGTTTAACTCCGCCGTGATCTGCATGCTCCAAAGCTAAAGAATATCTCAAAGTTCAGTGATTGGTATATAACACCTGGCTCTTGCGGCTCAGAAGATTGCATCTTAAATCTATCTTCTGCTCAATACTTTCTTTCCACTCTTTTTCTTGCAACCTGCATCAGGGTATCAGAAGAATTGGCCACCGAAAGCGTAAGAAAACAGTTGCGTTACTTTATGCCAGCTTACCATGACCCAACTAACAGGAGCCGTCTGCTTAATCTGTGCCACCTTTCTCTCGACGGGTTATCCTGAAGACTGCCCAGAGGGCTTAGATCCCACACCTTGGACCCCTTTCAACTGGAGGGAAAATCATATCCTCCTCTGGGGACCAACATGGCCAGACCACGTAAAAGCCTCCCCATCGATGAGGAACCCTGATGAGATTGACGAGACTGTCACCGTCCACGAAGCTCATGTATCTGGACCCGCCCTCGCTACAATCTCGACTGGTCTGAGGGTCTTCATGCAAATGGAATATACCTTCGAACAATCTCCAAGAGCTTATGGATCGCGGTTGTATCTCCCTGTTCATGCTGCTTGCTACGCCATTGCAAGGGAAGTTATGGCAGCATCTGGAAGTAGAATCACGAGCCTGGGAGATCTATGGATGACGCTTGAGAGACGATGCAAGGAGGCAATTTCGTACGGGCGGACTCCTGGGTTCCGTCTTCCCGCTATTCCGAACAACAGACCAGGAGAGCCTATCGAGTTGGGCCTGGGGCGTTACTACATTCCTCCACAAGCTATGTGTCCCCCGACTTTCTCTCTTCGTACCTGTGGAGGCGAATGGGTGAGTCTTAGTCCAGTATAAATTGTTTCGGTACTGATACAGCCTACAGTGGATTCGCGACCCTCTCAAGATACCGAACTTGACCAAGTCACTCATGTCAACCCTCGAGCGAGCAGAATCTCCATTAGCTGATGAGGATTTCAGTAACAAATTTGACTCTCTACCTTCTGAAATCGGAAACATCATCATCGAAGATCTTATCGCCTGCATCCTGACAGAAGGCAGCACCTCCGTGGAATGCACCTACCTCATCCCCCAATACCGCTGGAAACAAGCCTTCATTCAGATCCCCTTTCTATGGGATCTCGAGATTGAAATCGTTGAGCAGAAAGACCAAGAAGGTACAACCGGACAATTTGAGTGGAACTGGGAGAAGCTTGCGAGGCAGATGTTGGCCAAGTTTCCTATCTTTCGAGAGGATGAGAAACGAAGAGACCAACAAGTTACGACTGGATTGTTCCGCCAGATCTGGAAGAAGCCTAAGAGGAACGTCCTGTCCAAGCTTCCCACGTCTCGAATGGATGAGGACTTTGATTACAAGCCCTACAATCAGTGGAACTATCACACAGCTGGCCGTTCTGTTCCGCCAGCTCTTGCCAATAGAAGACGAATTTGGCAGATTTTAATGGATATGTACCCTAATGACGTAGGGATGGTTCACCGTAAGGGCGAGGAAGATGAAGACTTTGAAAGTGAAAGCATACTACAAGACTAATACTTAGTGCAGTCGGAGGGCACGAACGCTGATAGAAGAATTATATTCTTAGACTTACCTCTAGGCTACCATAAAGTGATCAAATTATTTCGTCTCTTACCTAGGGGCCACTCCTTCTAATACTGAGGATGTTGAAGTTGTTGTGCAGTGGCAGTGGCAGTGGCAGGAAGTGATTCACTGCATCCTTCCCAATTCAATAGGTGCTCCTTCTCATTGTGCACTTCACTTCTCTTATTCATAATTCATCCGTTTTCCAATCTTCGACCTTTCATCTATTCATTGCATTACTCGGCATTCTTGAATACTAGTAATCGTCTTTCAGCCAAGCACTCGGTATTCTTTACACAGGTATTATAGAGACCAGTGCACGCGGGCGCATCAGACAAACGAACAGCATTCGATAGCCAACAAAACAGAATACTATTCGATATGGAGCAACAAAACGAAAAGGGCAAGCACAAACTCAGCCCTCAAACAGACCCGGCAGTCACTGAGAAGAGTCGACCTACATGTTTTGTCGAGACTCCTGGAGGAAGTCTTAGAGAAACGAAACCCTTCACTGATCATCATCATCATCAACAACAACAACCCAGTGGTTCTGCTATGGCTCCTCCCGGCTCCAAGTTGAAAGAGGCTCCATTACTCAACGAGGACGTCGACGACATTGAAACAGCTCAGTCTTCTCTCTCTAGCAGGTGAGTAACAGAAAAGTTGTCTTCTCAGGCTTAGGATGTCCAAATAAAGATGCCTAAAGCGATCCTCTAAGCTAGCATAAGATGACCAAATTATTTTGTCTTGACTACCTAGCATTTAGGCCACTTTATTTCATCTCTTATGTTCTTGGGGCCAATCCTTCTAACACCTCGACGTCTAGGTTGCCGATTCGTCCTGCTACAGAATCAACTCGTACCACACCCGCCAACTATGATCTCTCCGAGCAACACCTCAGCACACTGTCCGTTCGCGAGAAGCCCTGCAAGGGTATCGCCATGAGCTTGGCCAACGATGCGGCCGCAGATACCGTTCCTGGAACGATGATAAACATGGATGCTCAGCATCACGTGGATCCCAAACTCACCTCCTACCAATTCCGCGGTCGAGGCACCGAAATGGTTAACCACGAACTAAAGGAAAGAGTACCTGATGCTTATGAGTCAATGGACACTAGGAGTAAGATGTCCAAATACAGAAATGACGGAAAACCTGAAGCGTGAGCCAATACCCTCGATACCATGGAAGTTTGGACTGTCCTTGCTGACAATGTACTCAGGAGAATGGCCGGTTCGCGGCTTCAAACTGTCACTAGAACTACCAAGTACAACCCGTCCAACCCTTTAAAGCCTCACGCTTGGGTACCGAATCCCCAAATCCGCCATACCATGATTGTTGAGCCTTCCGAACAAAGTGAGGGACTGACATCTTGGCTCGAGTCAGCTTGTCGTCGTTCTGGGTACAAAACCCTGGAAATTGATCGGCTCTCTTTCAGACATGACCTCAAGCACAACAAGAACTTCCTCATGGAACGTGGCAATGAGTACTGGGTCTCGCCTAACGGATCGCATACCAGTCCTATGCATATCTACAATGTCTATGGAAGCAGCATCACTTTGTATGAGGCGAACATGTAAGTGTTGTTACAAGAGCTGCCGCGCTATCGAGGACTCAGAGTTGCTAATGCTAATGCATCGCAGTGCTTGTGGACATCCCCCAGAAGTACAGAAATGGACTTGGTTCAAGATCACCAACCCGTTCATTAGAGGAAGAGGAAGGCCAAGGGAGTTTGGAGACGTGCCCCATACCGTCACTTTCGCTATTCCCACGGCCAGAATTGAGAAGGTCAAGGAAGAGTAGAGCCCGCCCTTCACTGATGATCAACGCCAGCTCATACAAGAGTGGAGGTTTAGCACAAACGGTATCCCTACCTTTGCGGTCCATCCAGCCCCAGAGGAAAAGAAGTTCTGGGCGTGGGTACAGAGGCTCATGGGCGGAAACGTTTGCCTCGTTGAGGCTACGTCCAAGAAAGGTACATTAGGATGGGTCCCTGAGCCGTGAAGTCTGGATAGTGGCGGAACGGAGATAGTACTTTAGAACAATCATCTTCAAGCTTTAGTGACTTAGCGATAATCATAAGAAATCAGCGATAACATGGAGTCTAAGACTCATCTGAACTCGCATAAAGTGACTGAAGAAGTATCTAGGCTACGCAACGAAGTCTAGATAGAGGTCGAGCTATATATACTTTATCGAAGTTACGGTTAGTGGCTTATTGCGTCGATATTGAAAAAGTGTGTTCTATTAGCTTGATAACCTTGATCACTCGCTACGTAACGCCGTCTACCTAGCATAGAGAGGCCGAGTTGTATACGGGATACTTTAGACAATCATCCTCTAAACTTTAGGGAATTAGCGATAACATGGAGTCCAGACTGGTCTAAACTCGGACAGTGATTAAAGACTTTCGTCCCTTATGCTCTGGTAGCGCGCTCTTACAGACATCTGCTGTATGGGCTGATTCTGGCATTCTCGTAATCATTCCTTTTTTTTGTCTTCCCTTTAGAACTAGCATAGACGAGGAGCTCACGCTATCAGCGATCAAGGCTTCTTTTGGTAGCCATAGGGATGCAATCCGTCAGGTGAAGCTCGATAACAGGATATCGATAGGAGGGGAGCGGCGGTGCGCTTGATCATCGCAATGGTACAACATGATAGCGCTTTCGTCGTCAGCAGATAGTCATCATCCAAATCAAGCACGAGAATTTCTTAACCGCCCGTCAGAGTATCAGAAGAATTAGCCGCCAAAAGCATAAGGGACGAAATAATTTAGTCACCTTATGTCACCTCATGTCACCTTATGGTAGCCTAGGTTAGCATAGCCTAAGCTTTCCATCTGCCGCCGTCACTTGCAATCGCTGGACATCTGCTGTGTGGGTTGACTCTGGCATTCTGGTGATCATTTCTTTTTCTTGCCTTTGGACCCTTCCTCCTTCTTATCCCCTGCCATTCCAGCCCTTGCAAAGGCATCACTGGCTACAGCAGTGATCAACCTAAATCTTTTGGACCCCAAATGGACACCTCCATACCAGCGTGTAACTACCACCATGGAATCCCAGAGATCCATTGATTGCATAAGCTGCAGAAGACGGGATCCGGCTCCCGTCTCACCATCGTCATTAAACTGCTGATGGCCAGTTCCGTCGCCTCTGATACGCCACGCCGTGATATTATGTGTTGCATTGCGTATACGTTTGTCCGATTCCAGCAGAGAATCGACGTAGGATGAGGCCTGCGAGGGACATGTTACGGGGGAAACGTGTGCTATGAATTCTGATATGCGCTTTGAGGGCGTCCAAGACGGGGGCTGTGATTTAGGCAGAATGGATTGGGCTGCTCTTTTGGCTGCCATGATGGGTTTAGTAGTGATTATCCAAGACAAGAAGACTAATAAGAAGTGTTTGAATGTCTTGCTCTTGTCTGAGAGGAAGTAGATAGATACTTCAAGACAGCCACAATTTGAGTGGACGAATTAAGTATCATAGACATATAAATCTCCGAGGTCAATTGATGGAGGGGAGCTCCAAGCAGCTCAATAGTTCCTGTCTTGTGATTGGTCACTCACGATTTCCAGGAGATTCTTTAAGAGGTCATGAGCTGTTAAGACTACCTAGAACAGGACAGCAAACGACCTCATAGAGATGCCTACAGTGCAAGGCGGGACGGGTTAATATCAAAGCCGAGAATGAGCGAGCCAGCCCACGTAGACGTAGGTTGGAGATTGGAGGAGCCTCCCCGCCAAAAATCCAATCCTCAGGACCTGACCTCTACTGTATCCACATCCGCTACTGAACTTTTCCTGGTTCAGTCCAGTCTGTGTGCGCGCCCCTCAACAACTGTTCTGTTCTTTTACCTTAGCCTTTTGCTTTGCCCCTCCGACACCGACATCCAATCCCCGGCATCCTTCACCTCCAAAAAACCGGCGACCTACCATTTTTCTATCTCTGCCCCTTCAGAGATATCCTCCCAAAAGACGTCGAGCCGAATAAAGGAAAAAAACAGAAACACATCTCGCCCATCATGCAGGCTCCGGTGGTGGTTATGAGTAAGTATTTCCTGAAATATAAAACCCCCACTCTGGATGGCGAACCCCTGGGCCCTCTGCCTAAAGAGAGAGAGGGGAGCTCCCAAAAAAACGAAACATTTGAGGCTGACCGAGATGTTGCGTTGCAGACACCAACAGCGGTGAGAGACAAACTGGCCGAAAGGCTCAGCTCTCAAACATTGCCGCTGCCAAAACGTATGCCATTGTCCCTATCCTCCTCGAGTCGCGTGCCCGACCCTAACCACCGATCCCAGTGTTGCCGATATTATTCGATCATGCCTTGGTCCCAAGGCTATGTTAAAGATGCTGCTCGACCCCATGGGCGGTATCGTCCTTACAAACGATGGTCACGCTATCCTTCGAGAAATCGAGGTCTCCCACCCTGCCGCGAAGAGCATGATTGAGCTCAGCCGGACGCAAGACGAGGAAGTTGGCGATGGAACCACAACTGTCATTATTCTGGGTAAGACGATATGGCTATACTACAATGTCTAACTGGACATGTCACTGACGATCAACTAGCCGGTGAGATTCTTGCACAGGCTCTTCCCCAGCTCGACCGTAACATCCACCCCGTCGTTATCATTTCCGCCTTCAAGCGAGCTCTCAAGGATGCTCTTGAGATCATCGAGGAGATCTCCCTGCCAATCGATGTCAACGACGACAAGGCCATGTACCAGCTCATCTCTTCATCAATCGGCACCAAGTTTGTTTCGCGATGGATGGACCAGATGTGTGACCTTGCCCTCAAGGCTGTTCGCACCGTGACGTGGGAGGCTGGCAACGGCAAGACTGAGGTCGACATCAAGCGATATGCTCGTGTGGAGAAGGTTCCCGGTGGCGAGATTGAGGACAGCAGAGTTCTTGATGGTCTTATGCTCAACAAGGATATCACACATCCCAAGATGCGCCGGCGCATTGAGAACCCCCGAATCGTCCTTCTCGACTGCCCTCTGGAGTACAAGAAGGGAGAGTCCCAAACCAACATCGAGATCACCAAGGAGGACGACTGGAACCGAATTCTGCAGATCGAGGAGGAGCAGGTCAAGGCTCTGTGCGATGCCATTGTCGCCGTCAAGCCTGACCTTGTTATTACCGAGAAGGGAGTGTCTGGTACGTTCTTGATGCTTCAAAATGTCTCCACGATAGCTTACTAATTACCTTACAGACCTTGCCCAGCACTACTTCATGAAGGCCAACATCACAGCTCTCCGCCGAGTCCGAAAGACCGACAACAACAGAATAGCCCGAGCCACCGGTGCCACCATCGTCAACCGAGTAGAGGACCTCCAGGACTCCGATGTCGGCACCCGATGCGGTCTCTTCGAGATTGAGAAGATTGGCGACGAGTACTTCACATTCCTTACCAAGTGCCAGGACCCCAAGGCCTGCACAGTCCTCCTCCGTGGTCCCTCCAAGGACGTCCTCAACGAGATTGAGCGAAACCTCCAGGATGCCATGGGTGTTGCCCGAAACGTCATGTTCTCCCCCAAGCTATCACCAGGTGGTGGTGCTACCGAGATGGCCGTTTCCGTGAGATTGAACCAGCTCGCAAAGAGCATTGAGGGTGTTCAGCAGTGGCCTTACAAGGCTGTGGCAGAAGCCCTCGAGGTTATCCCACGAACCCTCGTCCAGAACGCTGGCAAGAGCCCCGTCCGTGTGTTGACGGATCTCCGTGCCAAGCAGGCTGAGGGTAAGACCACTTACGGTGTCAACGGTGACACTGGCGCCGTTGCTGATATGAAGGAGTACGGAGTTTGGGAGCCCCAGGCTATCAAGCTCCAGAGCATCAAGACCGCCATTGAGGTAAGTTTCTGACGTCATCCTGTATAAATGTATAAACAAATCACTAACACTTTCACTAGGCTGCTTGTCTGTTGCTCCGAGTTGACGATATCTGCAGTGCCAAGAAGGCGGCGCAGATTGGTGGCGGCGGCGGTGGTGAAGAGTAAACAAAGATATGATGTACATGGTGGATGATGTCGATGTGATATAACACGGAAGTGATAGTGGGAATAAAGACCGGAGGCAGGCGTGCGATCCGGACTGTTTTATATGAATGTCTGTTTGGAAGGACTGGTCATACCCCCTTTGTGCTAGCCAAAAGAGCAAAATAGACAAACAAGAGAAAGACAACAAAAGACGAACGCCAGGGCTGAGTATGATAAAGCCTGGGTGATTCAAGATGAAAGAAATGGGTATCATATAAATTACCTGGCTAATAATGTTGCCGTTTCTACATGCGAGGCTCTTGAAGAGCGTTCCTCCTCTGGTGATCTGGGCCTCAAGTCATAGTGTCTCCCTCTACTGTGACTCTGTGTCCTTATGTACATCCTCCTTTTAATAACTTGACTGGTACTAGTGACCTTTTGAATTAATCGTCTTCGTCGTGGATGACAAGGCCCGCGGGTTGCGCAGATGGTGTAGATTCCGAATCCTTGCCAGCCTGGGTCTTAGAATCAACATCAGCAGAATCAGTCTTAGCATCTTTATCCGCGGATTGGGAGTCGCCTTTGGACAGTGCTGTGTTAGGCTTCTTGTCAGTCGCACCAGCAGGACCATTTCCCTTTTTCGCCTTGCGAGCCTTCATCTTCTCCCTCTTCTCACGGTTCTTGCGCGTGCGCTCCTCATCCTTGCGATCGCGCTCACTCTTATCCTTGGTAAACTCCTCGATGTCCTTTTCGCGACGCAGATCCTCATCCATGCTGCGCAGACGCTCGTACTCGCGTCGACGACTGGCCTTGTAGACGTGGAACTCGCCCGAGCCGGCACCGGCGCTGGAGCCCTGGACATTGGTGACGATTTCCGGAGGTGCGGAGCGCAGGGCGGCGGAAGTGTTGCCGGCGGAGGCGTCGGGGATGCGGATGTTCTGGTCGGGCTTTGCGAAGAGAGCGTCTACTGAAGCGGCTTGCGCTGAGAGGGGCGTGAGAGCGCGCTTCTTTGTTGGACGGTGGGAGCGGGGGTCGGCCGAAGTTGGCACGGATTCGGGGCCGGGAGCAGACATTTTTTGTCGTGTCCGTAAATGACGAGGATTGAGAAAATGGGCTGATGGGAACGCGTGAGAATGAGACGTCGGCGCGCGGGATGGGAACAAGGGCCAAGGATGATCGAGAGAATGATGGTTGAGATTTGTTGGGGCGGTCAGATGGATGCGGATGCGATGCGTGGTTGGTTTGACACGTGAAGGAAGTTGATATCCGGCAGTTTTAGTTTTGGTAGGGAAGGATAAAAAGATGGTGGATGGTTGTTCAAGGTACGAGATTGATCTGATGAGAGTGGCGTGCAGAGTGCAGGGTTGCCAAGAATTAGGCTAAGCAGAGGAATCTAAAGAGACCCGTAAGAAAAAAAGAAGTTTATTTTTGCAACTAGAACCACTATGGAATACGATAGGCAATACCGTTAGCAAAACTCATAATAAATTACTACTGGTAATTAGATAAGAACAAACAGAACTTGGGAATTAGAGACTGAAGACATTCATGGACCTTTTGTTAAGCACTAGTCTAGTGTAGCATCATTGGCTAAGCGCGCGGCAGTCAAGTTCCATCAAGCTTTCAGTCATGCACATCAACAAAAGCACTGTGACTATAAGCCGCGTCACCCAGACGCAATCGTGAATATGCCTGATGAACATGTGATCCATTTTGTGTTAAACAGGCAATTGAATCATCTGTTGGCTGTTGAGTAACATAGATCATCGCTGCAAGTATGATGAGAAATGGAAAATGTTAGACGAAGCTGAAAAACGAGTCTCAGTCGTTTATGAATTTAGCCAAAGCGTGTGAGTCGCAATCGGCGGCTGTTGGCGCTTCCCGTTGCAGATCATATCACCTCGCCGTAGAGATACACTGTCTGTGTCATTGTCAAGTGATCAGATTGAATCGGGAACAACCTATAGATCAATGACAGTAAACAAGGGCAATTAACCGTAGATTATAAATAAAAAAACACCACGAGATATATCGTGAGCATCAAAGACGGGAGACCCGATAATAAACAAGACGAAAAACAAGAACAGGTTAAAATGGATGCATGAGGATTGCGAATTGGATGAATTGACATGTCCTGACATGGTCTGCTCGAAACGGCGGGAATTACTGCATCTGGATCTGCAGATCTCCAGGATTGGTCGAACCAACAGACATGCCCCTCTCAGATTGCCAGATTGTCAACATCTGGGTGACAGTAAGACAAGGGGATCAAGAGTCCAGGTTCAGGTCCAAGCAGGGGACGGGAGCAGCGATGTAGAAATCATATGATTTCGAGATAAGGGACCAGGGACTGACCAAACCAACGGATATTCTCCGCCGTTTGCAAACACCGAATCGTATCAGTCTTTCGGACTTGGACCGCCAGATGGTCTTTGTCTCTCTCAACTATCGACGGATAGTTAGATCGTTTGAAGGAGCCCTAATCATGATTTAGCAAAACCGTTTGCGGGACCAGATCGTGCCATCTAGTTACAGTACAGGGATTCAGAGAGAGACTAGCTCATCTTCCAAGAATCTTGATGGGCTGTTTTCTGTGACTCTTTCTGAGTACTGTAGAAAAAAGGTCAATTGCTATTGGACAATCAACGTGTGCTTGGATGGTTCTCTATTGACGACTGAGAAGCTGTTTTTCTACTTTGCTCGACAGATGGCGGGGCGGCTCCGGCCCCCAAGAAGGAGGGGTACCTGCTTGAGAGGTACAGAGGTAGAGAACCCTGAGTGACGACAAGTATCTCGACTGTTATTTTGGTGTCGCTTTATGCGGGTGTCGAGTAAAAGATACATAGAGGATAGATGTAGTGGATGGGTGGGGATATCGATATCCCGGCATTTTTGGGTGTTGGTCAGGGCGTTTTAATTCGGAAACATGGCTGATGGTTGCACTTGCCCTCACCCCCGGACACCTCAGGTAACCGTCCTAGACCTAGACTTGTCTTGTGAGCCAACGAGGGGCAATGATTACCATTACCTTACCATACCCAAAGCAAGCCTCACTCATAGAACCTGCATCTAGAATTGATGTCAGTTAAAGTAAAAAAGACGTTGTATGCTCCCTCTTTTTTTATGACAAACTTTTGCCTCCTCATTCATTATTCCATCCTGTTCTCTTGCACTCATACATAATTTGTGACTCTTACCTATCTCTACAACGGGCTTACCAATTATAAGCCTACCTGACCTTGGGTACCTAAATCTACTCCGCTATATTCTATCCCGTCCTATCTCGGACCTTCACCCGTTAAACCGACACAACTTTGAAACCTGCACTCGACATCCTTAACAACCAACTTCTTTCACGACTCTCCCGAATATTTATGACCGCCCAAGACCTCAACTTGGACATCCAACATAACTAGCAACCTACAAATACCTTTTGACATCACATCTGAAACATCATGACCAAACCACGGTTGATCATCTTGGTTCGCCACGGCCAGTCCGAAGGAAACAGTACGTTACTACCAGCTCCAGTTCCCTTCTCTCCTCTCCGTCAAACATCCATACTTACAACCATTCAGAGAACCGCGAAATCCATCAGACCGTCCCCGATCACAGAGTCAAACTTACACCAGAAGGCTGGAACCAAGCTCACGATGCCGGACGCCGACTCCGAAGCCTTCTCCGACCTGATGATACCCTCCAGTTCTTCACCTCGCCATACCGTCGAACACGAGAGACCACAGAAGGAATCTTGGAGACCCTAACCTCTGACGACACCTCTCCGTCGCCCTTCCGCCGAAATAACATCAAGGTGTACGAAGAGCCCCGACTACGTGAGCAGGACTTTGGCAACTTCCAGCCATGCAGTGCCGAGATGGAACGCATGTGGCAGGAGAGAGCTGACTACGGTCACTTCTTCTACCGTATTCCTAATGGCGAGAGTGCTGCCGACGCTTATGACCGTGTTAGCGGTTTCAATGAAAGCTTATGGCGTCAATTCGGTGAAGACGATTTCCCTAGTGTTTGCGTTTTAGGTACGTTTTTGTATATTGCTTAGCTTCCCAATCTCGCTAACAGTAACTAGTCACTCACGGCCTCATGTCCCGTGTCTTCCTCATGAAATGGTATCACTTTACTGTTGAATATTTTGAAGACCTCCGTAACATCAACCACTGTGAGTTTCTCATCATGCGCAAACAGGAAAACCAAAAGTACCTTCTCGAGAACAAATTACGAACCTGGTCCGACTTACGACGAGAGCGAAAGGACAAGAAAGACAAAGATGACGATAAGGATTGCTCAAAGCTGCCACGTACTAAGACTTTTGTGGTGACACGTCGATGGGGTGGATGTCCTAATGGCTGTGACCATGGCCGTGGCTATGACAAGCGTGAGGATTTAGAGGTTATGCGCAAGAAGGATCATGAGAATGGTGGTCCAGAACCTTATGGCGAATCCTCCTGCGCCGAGGAGATCATCACAACGATCGTCAGTCGGAAGCAAAAGACTCGAAGCGACCGCGTCGAAAGCAAGGGTGAGAGTGACACCCCTGTTATCCCCGATGATGATGATGATGATGGTCCGGTTGAAATCGACATCTCCTCAAACCATGAAGGAAAATCTGTTTCTGACATCAACGACACTCTTTCAGTCATCTCTTCCAGCGAATACATCCAGTCTCCCTACTTGCACATTGGCCGCGATGGGGGCGGTAGCTACTCGGGCCACACCTCCGCTGCCGAAACCGACAACGACTCGTCAGAGGATGAGAACATCAGCTTACACCGAATCGCCTCTCTAAATGCTCACCAAAACAAGAAGACTGACGATCAAGACGACAAGCCCACACGCGACCATCAGAAGCCTCTCCTCAAAGCCGGCCCCGAGCATTTAACCTATACGAGCGATAAGGACTGCACGGAAGATTACCCTCGAACTAGCCGCCTTGGCGATACCTCTACTGATGCTTCTTGTGACGGCGACGCTGATCATCTTGACGATTTGGACCACGCCGAAAAGGAAGATCGCAGCATTCGTGGCAGTGTGTACTGATTAAAATCTCACCCCGGTGATCTCACTTTTCACTTACTCACTCACTCACTCTTATGACTTGGATTTCATGGGAAAACAGCGGATACCAGCCCGCCGCGCGGGGCAAAAATTGTTTTGATGATATTCATAACTTTTACTCTTAATGACTTGACATATGAACGGATTACGGAAAAGCAAATGGATAGAATGACTCGACTATGCTGGCATGGTTTTCTTTTTTTTTGTATTTCATGTTTTTTGGGGGATTTGATAGCGTGTATTGTGGTATTACATAATAACATATTGATCTCCTTCATTGATCTTGAACTGTTGTGACATGTAGTTGAGGCTCAAGACGTTGTGCGTGTGTTACTGATGCTGTGAAAGGAACCGCCGCTGAGGGAGAGGGTATGCTGTGCTTGTAGTTGTGAATCATGAATTCAGCCTGACTGTTGTGCAATGCGCGCCATATAACTACTTTGGTAAATAGCACTGTTGCTTCCACACTGGGTTGTCAACTTATGGATGTGACCATGACGTCTGCAAACATGGACTCGATTGTCAAAAGTGCGAAGCCATCGTTTGACGTGAACTTGAATACAACTGCAACTTGTACTTATCTTTTTTCTCTCCATCGATACTGCAGCACGCAATCAATCTATTGGATACATTCATTCCCTTACTAATTTGGGTAAATATGTTCCTTAAATATGTACGTCTAAGAATATGGAGACTCGAGGATATTATTCCATTTACTACTCGCTACACTATGTATCCGTAGCATGGACTTTACTAAGCGGCCCTGACGGAATTCCATCTTGGCATTAAATCGGAGTAAAATTCTGCTTTCTGTATAATGACCCGGCTTCGATGGAGATTTTTATCAGCCAAGATCTTATCTGATGGCGCTAGCGTGAAGTATCGCAGGGTCAGGGTCCTAAAATCAATCGGCAAATACTACCTATGCAAGGGCCAGCATGACGTAGACTTTCGTACGTAATTACATTTCGACTAGACTCTTCCATAGGTGTTTGTTCTAGGTTGAGGATTTGAGTTGAGAGAAGAAACTTGAGTGAAGTTGTGGTGGTTAGACATGTTTCGAGTATCTCATACTACCGAGCTCATGCCTCATCTTTACTGTGACCAACTAACTCCAGAATACAAGAGCAATTGAATCTTCTAGGCTATTCATGAGGCGTTTATTTCGAATATTGCGTGGACTTGGACCTCAACACTTGCCGATCACCATCTTTCAACACCCAGAACAAGCTTAAACCTTTACCCACAGCCCATCCACTACATGTGGAGTTTTTTATCAATCGCATCTAATCTCTTACACCGTCCTCCGTCAGTATAAGAATAAAAAGAGCTCCGGTAAGTCCCCAATTCGATACTTCATCTTCATCTTTATCTTCGTTAACATGAAGCTCACTACAGTCGTCGGTTCAGCTTTTCTGGGCTTTGCCTCAGCTCGAAACAGCACTTACGATTACATCGTAGCTGGTGCTGGAGCTTCAGGTCTTGTCGTTGCTGAGAAACTCGCTGTTGCGGGTCACAAGGTTCTTCTTGTTGAAAGGGGTGGTCCGTCGTTCTACTCGACTGGCAACCGAGATGACTTGATGAAGTGGAACAAGAGTGTTACGGCATACGATGTCCCCGGTATGGCGTACTACACTGACACTTCGCCGACTATTCAGTGGTGTACCGACATTGCAGCTTCTGCTGGTTGTTTGCTTGGAGGTTCTACCATGTTGAATGCTCTCATGTTTGTCAAGCCCCGAGCCGCTGACTTCGAGTCTTGGCCTAGGGGGTGGCAGTGGGAGGATGGTGTTTCTGAGGCTGCCAAGAGCGTTTTCGAGCGTATGCCCGGAAGTATTCTTCCTTCTGCTGATGGAAAGCGTTATGATGATGGTGCTTTTGAGGTCATGTCAAAGTTCCTTGAGAGCAATGGCTGGAATGAAGTCAATGCGCTCGACGATGTTGAGGCGAAGGACAAGGTCTTCACTCATCCTCCTTGGCTGGTAAGTTTCATCCACACTTGACCTTCTACAAAGCTAACATTATTTAGATCAGCAATGGCCTCCGTGGTGGTCCCGTCCGAGATATCCTCCCTGATGCACAGGCTCTCGACAACTTCAACCTCCAGCTTCACGCCAAGGTCCTTCGTGTCGTTCGCAAGGGACCCATCGTTACTGGCGTCGAAGTCGAGAATGACGATGGTTCTCGTGAGATCATCAAGCTGAGCAAGGGTGGTTCCGTCATCCTCTCTTCTGGCACGCACTCTACACCACGCATTCTGTTCAACTCGGCCATCGGACCCAAGGACCAAATCCGCATTGTTGAATCTGGCTCTACCAAGATTGAACTCCCTCCTACCTCTCAATGGATTGATCTTCCTGTTGGTCAGCGTCTGAGAGACCACCCCATCGTTGTCGTGGATTTCCAGACCAAGGACAAGCTCCCTGCTCTGGCTGGCGCCGCGTTCACTGATCCCGACGACAAGACAGTTGAGCTGTTCGCTGAAGGAAGTGGTCTCCTTTCTCAATCCGCACAGCGCCTTAACTTCTGGAAGAGTGTTGAGGGCAAGGATGGTGTCACTCGTTACGTCCAAGGCACAGTCAACGCTCCCGAGAACAACACCATATCAGCCAAGGTCTACCTCACCCACGGTCTTACATCTCACGGCACTCTCGTGATCACTCCTGATGGCAAGACCAACATCACTCAGAAGCCCTTCCTCAACACTGAAGGTGATAAAGATGCTCTCAAGACCTTTATCAATGAGCTCCTCACCTACGCACGTAAGCCGGATAGCAACCTGGTCGTACCAAACAATGCCACTGCAGACTCTATCATGGAAGTCTCCTACAGTGGCAACCATCATCTTGGTTCCGCTAACATGGGAGCAAAGAACGATGGCAAGAGTGTTGTTGGGCCTGATACTCGAGTCTGGGGAACGAAGAATCTGTTTGTTGTTGATGGAAGCATGCATCCTGAGGTCCCGACAGGAAACACCCAGGCTTCCATCATGGTTGCTGCTGCGCATGCCGCTAACAAGATCCTGGCTGCGACGACCCGAGGAAACTAGACAAACATTCCTCTTGTACTGTTATAACAAAGTGTAAATAGTTGAAGGTACATTAAAGGAGCCCAACCACCGAAGAAAACGGAGGCGACGGTCTTCTATCAGTCTATTGCGACAGCTCATCTGTTGCTAGAAATCCAAATAATACCTATAGATAAAGTGTTCAGGTATCGTGAGAGGAATGGAAAGAGAAAGTGCTCGTGAAAATGCATTCGACCGTTGAGTGGCTGCCAATGGCCTCGTGCTTGTTGATCATGACTCGTAAACATCCACACCGATGGCTTATTTCAATTCCATCCCGCCAAACGCTCTGTCTAATTCAGCACCTTGATCCTCAGTCGCATTTCCACTCTGAGCGTCCTGACCGCTTGGAGTCTCAGGCACATTTCCAGTATCTTGCTGCTGCACCGGCGTACTCCTCTCAGGCTCAAGAATATGCATCTCACTATCAAGCCAACCCGGCGCAACTCTCCTCTTCTCAGCGAGTTCGCGCTCCCTGATCCTCTCATCAAACTCCTTCAGTTCACGCTCCGCATCTTCCTGCATCTTGGTCACGTAAGCCGAGAGAGCGCGACACGAAGCGATGATGTCGTCTGGATGCGCTGCGTGGCCTGAGCCTGATACCACGTATTTGGGCTTGACTTGGCCTGCGGGGTTGTCTGAGGCAGCTTCGATGCCGAGTTGCGAAGGGGGGATGTTGGAGGGCATTGTCTTGTAGTTGTATGATAGTGTTGTTGCTGTTGGGAGAGACACAAATGGTGATACTGTGAGGGGAACTTGTTCCAACAGGGGGTGAGTTCCTGCGTTGCTGTGTTAGCCAGATTCAGTATGAGTGGCATTGATGAGGCATACGCTTGTTATCGTGCATGATTGCGGTGTGTCTATTTCTGAGAGTATTCTTGGTGTTTTCTCACGGTCGAAGAATCTCAATTAGAAAAGTATGGTTTGAATGAGATTCAGTGAGAGTTCCTGTGGTTGGATGAATGAAAAAGTCGGTATCGATGAAATGGTTGTAAGTGGAAGTCCCAACTTGACGTGCGACGCGCGACCTACACATGAGCCTACCTACAATTAGAGAGAGCCAATCAAAGGCCTATAATAGAGAAAGAAATGTGGCGGAAAGTCAACGGGAGAGTGTTGCTGGTGATAGTCTCAATTATTCTGTCATCCTTTTACCGATAAGGTCCTTATCGATAAGCTCTCTTGATAAAGCTCTCCCGCCTTCACCTTCATAGTGGACATTTTCTTCCGCTGCCTGGTGAACCCCTCCAAACAAACCTCGAGCTCTTAATACTCTATTCACAATGCTTCCCACGACAATTCGCACACCGCCTCAGACCGGCGATTACACGCCTCTTGCGGAATATCAAACTACAACACCAGAGACTTTCATTGGTGGAACGCCTGTTCTTCACTACCATCTCCAAGGCGCAAAGGCATGGATTCCCAAGTCGCAATGCGGTACCCTAGCTCTCTTCCCTGCGGATTCGAGTGAGAAGCCCAGCGGCCCCGAAGGCGAAAGCGTTAATGGCGATGTCGAGGAGCTTGTGGAACAGACTATAGATGTTTTTGTCAACTCTGAGTAAGTTCATCATCTTCAGTATGACTTCATAGCTAACATCATCAGGGCCTTGACTGTATTCAGCAGCAAAGTTGGAGCTGGTGTTTCGATTCCTTACCCCTCGATATCCATTCACGCCATCAAGCAAATTGGCCCCGAATCAGATGCTCAGCGCACCCAGGCTGTGTGGATGCAACTTGAGTTTTCCGACGGCGGCGCTGAGGACGACGACTTCAACACTGTAGACCTCACCATCATTCCTTCCAAATCCGACTCTGAGTCCAGCGCTGCCAAGCAACTGTACGAAGCCATGGCCACTTGCTCCGATCTTCACCCTGATCCTAACGACGGCGAGGATGACGAGGATGAATACGACCGTATCGTTTTCGAGGGTAGTGAGGAGCATCAAGCTATTGAGGGTTTCACTGGTGTTATGCATGGTGCCAGCGATGGTGGACTGCCACCTCCCATGCCTGGCAGTGGCGGTTGGATTACGGCTGATAATGTGCATGAGTTCTTTGACGAGGATGGAAACTTCATCGGTGGTCAGGGTGCTGAGGAAGAAGAGGAGTTGGGTGAGGGCGCAGGAAGAGTTAGGGATCGCGATGAGGCTGAGGGAACTGGTTCAACTGAGAACCAAGCAGCCGATGACCCTGAGAACAAGCGAGCGCGTGTGGAGTAATAGAAGACATATCTCTCAAGAGTACATGGCAGGGCGTTTAGGTATAAAGGATAAGAAAATGCATTACGAGTTACCCCAAATCAATCAGCTGAAGAAACAATCACTATGATGATCACGATCTCTTTTATTAAGATTACGTCCGAAGGGTATATATCCAACGAGTTTCTAACTAAGCTACTTAAGAATCCTTTCCATATTCCCCCTTCCCTAGTACCAAATTTTGAAGATAAGTACATACATTAAGCTTGCTGATGTTACATGACCTGACAAAGAAAACCAAAGAAACAAAAAGTCACCGTCTACATGCGCAGTCGCCCCTTTCCTGAAGCACCAGGCGAGCTGTTAAGAAATCCTTCTTTGTCGTACAATCCCACCGACTCAACACTCTTGCGCTTACTCTCAGCGACAAGTTCACTCACAGTTCCGAGCTTGGATTTGGCGCTTGATGTTCGGTTCAAATCCCGGGTATCTCTTCCGTTCTTGCGCGTCTCTCGCATGGGCATTGGTTCATGGTTTTCCTTACCCTCGTCGATATCATCTTCATGGATCTCCACGTTCAAGCTCGAACGACCGCTGCGGCTGGTTGGAAGGGGACGGTTTGGCATTGGTGGTACAACTGAGCCAGAGGCGTTCTTGTTGGGACTTCCAAGGTTGAGATAGTTCTGGCGACCTGAAGTGCTTCCCCTGGGAGTAGAAGGTTTCATACTCCTTCGTGAAAAGCTGCTTGTCAAGTTCAACATGGGCAACGTGGGCGAGTCAGGATCGGCGGTAGATGATCCCAAAGAGTTGGCGCTGTACGAACTAACCATGCTGTTCATCCTTCTGAGTTCCATGATAGAGTTACCGAGCGATCCCATACTTGGTACAGCTGGTGGAGGAGGAAGAGTTGGCATGTCCTTCTTAGATCGTGAGTTTGCACGACGTAATGGTGATCCTGTTGACATGGCACCGGGATCGTCCACGGGTACTTCATCGCGGTATATGGTATTCGCCGTCGAAGACATCTGTCGCAAATGCTGTGAGAACTCTCGTCTAGGCATTGGAGAAACTGGCTTTGGCATGACGATGTGATCGACCTGAGCGATATGCTTCGGTGGTTCGGGCAGTGCTCTTTTTGGATTTGTACCCATTAACAGCGATAGCATATCCTGCTCATCAAAAGGTGACGAGTTCAGGCTCGGCAGTGTCGCCACGCTGTGTCTGTTGTTCTCCTGCAGCGCCGGTCTCACTCGCTCAGGAACTTCAGGCTTGGGGCTCTCGTCAATTGTATTCCCCAACGACAAAGTGCTGTCACCTTCGGTTGTCACAGAAGGTGTCAGGATACTGGTGTATGAGTTGCTGATAGGGAACGCCAGGGCAATGCCATCTTGGTCGCGAGCGTGAAGACTATCGTTGCGTTGGAATCGCTCTGGTGGTGGTGCCAGATATGAAGAGATTGGAGGTCCGCCGACAGCTTGTGTGCTTACAAGCGAGGGTCTGAACTGGCCTTGTCCATGTCCATTCCCATGAGTGTTGAAGATTGATTGTCCGCCTGGGATCGATATGCTCAGATTCCTACCCCTTCTATGGTTCGCTCGCGCTCCAAATAGGGATCCTCTACTATCTGAGCTAAGCCCTGCGGAAGTTCTTCTCTCGATGAACGGGTCAGGTTGCTCCTTTTCTTCAGTAGATTCGTTGGCGCTGTACAATGTGGACAGTGAACTTGACGCTTCACTTTCTTGCGATGCTCGACGATCAGGACTATCCTCCTTGACAATTTCCTTTGGGGGTTCTGGCCTCTGAGGAAGCGTATTCTCCTGAGCCTCCCACTGTCTTCCCCTCAAGCGACTTGGACTCGACAGTCCACCAGGCAGAATGAGTTCTTGCGCTGCCTCAGCTAACAAGCTATTCGCAGCACTGCCAATAGAACTAACAGAAACTTGTCGACTCTGCGCATCCATGGGTACTGTATGAATAGTAGCTCTTTTACTCGGACTCGGCGGCACTCGCATGATGCGTACTGTTCCAGTTGTGTTGGTTGAGTCAAGAGATGAAGTGGTTCTGTGGCTATGAGGAGTCTTTGTAGGCGAGTTCTTGCGCGGTGTGCTTCTGAGCGATGATATCTTGGTAGGCGAAAGTTTTGTAGGTGAGCTGCGAGAGTTCTTGCTAGGTGATCTGCTTGTTCCCTCTCGAAGTCGTTGTTCTGTGTTTCGAAGAATGTCTCGCAAGTCGGTGTCTGTTACTGAAGCTCTTACGCGAGCTCTTGACGGAACTCGCACAGGGCTGACTTGGATATGTTCCTCGTGGAGGGGCATATCTGGTGCAGTCTTGCTTCGTTCCAGAGTCTCAATGCTGTGTCGCTTCTGCATATGGAGACCTTGTTCCATCTCCTGTGCTTCCTGGGCTTTCTCCAAGTCTTCGTCCGTCATAAGAGTTGGAATTGTAGGTGCTCTTCCTAGCCACCCATCTCTGCTAAAGAGACTATCCCGACGACTTTTACTAACTCTCGGTCCATGGAATTTGTCTTCTTCAATCCAACTACTCGATCGACCTCGTTTGTTGTTTCCGCCGAAGAAAGTGAAGCTGTTATATGTCGGAAGAGGTGGCAGTACTGGAGGGAGTGAGAGGGATAGTCGACTAAGAGATCTCGAACTGTTGTATTTCCGCTTGACAAGTCGCTTGCTGAAGACGGAACGTCGATGATCCTCGATATTCTCCGATACTTGATATATCGTAGTCGCGTCAGATTTATCTCTCGTCTTGACCTTCCAAGTAAGAAGAAAACCAATGGCAGCAAAAAGGAGAATAGCACCACCGATAGAAAAGGCGAGGATCCATCCAAGACCAAGTCCACCAGCACTACGCACTTCTCTGCGCAAAAGAGTTGAAAAGCTCATGATTGTTTACACTGCCGTAGCTGAATATCAAAATATCTTCAGCTATCAGCAGTGTTCTGTAAGTTTCAAGAATAAAGAAGACTGCGATTCAAGAGGCTTGAAAGAGGACAGACAACGTGAGATATGGCGGACGCCAAATGAAGGAGAAACCCTTCATTCGGAATACGCCCACTTTCATCTTAATTAATGAGTTCATTCTCTATCATTGTGCTGAGGTTATTTCAAGAGTCTCAGTTCAATATAATGAGGAATGTGTTGCTAGGTGTGGCCCATTCCAGCCTCAGCAAACCACAAGACCAGCTTCACGCTTTGAATACATCAGCTTCAATGTTCTGACGTCGGGAAAATACGAGAAACTTACAATGACTTAATAAATCTCCATCTAATCGGCTTTTTCGCAAATAGATAGACATGAAAATCGCCTACTTAAAGATTGGTTTCAAACCGAGAGGCATATGGATCACCACATCTATAAGTGAGACTATGGGAAATACGCAATCACTAGGGAGACTTCTTGTCTAATACGAGGCAGGTCATTTGGTGATCATTCATCATTCCTTTATTTGTATCAAGTAGTTTCTCCTTAAGCTCACATGTTCCCAAAGTCTTGGGTAATCATCGCTCTCCTACGAAGTAAAAACCATTGAACCCAAATGCTCCTCTTCCAACCATGCATAACATAGGAACACCTGGAACCAGCCAGAGAATAAGAAGAAAATAGTTTTTTTTTTGTGTTTTATCTTTTACTTTTCCTTAATCTTCTTTCCAGATGATTAAGAATGACGGTGTCCATGACCATGGAGGTGAGCACCGCGACGTCTGCGCCTTGCTGGGGCAGCCGCAGGAGGAGCTTCCGCTGCTGGGGGGGCGGGGGGAGCTGCCGCCGGTGCTGGTCCTACTGAAGGTGTAGCAATGGCAGTCGATGTAACGGTGACGACAACAACCTCCTCTTTGAGGTCGGTGACATAAACCACTTCCTCCTCCCAAAGGATCTTGCTCACAAGGTTACCGTTGGTGATGTACTGGGTGCTATAGAAGCTCTTGGTCTCCTCAACAGGCTCGAACTGGGGCGCAGGGGTGGTTGTAGGAGCTTCAGCCTCGACAGATGTAGTTTGCTCGATTGCGACAGCGCCAACATCTGCGACAGCCTCGATAGTAGGTAGAAGAGCGGGCACAGAGGGCTCAGAGATCTTGGAGTAGATAGGAGATGGCTTCTCTGTGTTGACAGAGCTTGGTCCAGGAGCCGGGGCTCCGTAAGCCGACGACACCTTGAAGATTTGACCGGGTAGAGGGGAGGCAGAGTTTGTTGGCCTTTCACCAGGAGCGTAGGTCAGAGTAGGTGCGGGCTTGATACCAGTAGGGTCAGGCTTCTCGACCTCGTCAGAGTCTCCGTTGCTACCAGGGAGCGCCTTCAAGGGGCCCTTGCAGTCTTCGTTTTCCAAAGCCTTGGGCATCTTCATCTCGCAAGTCTTGGCCTTCTCTTCACTAACAACGTCGAAGAGAGGGCAGTCTTCAATTCTTCCAGTTTCGCTGGTGCAGGTCTTGATGGCGTCCTGGAGAAACTCTTCCTCCCAGCCCATGATGAAATCAGCGTGGTAGCCGTAACCTGTGTATGATGTCAGTATTGCTTGAGTCCAAGATATAGGGTTCGACGTACCAGTAGTGTCGCCGTTGGCAAAGACAAATCGACCGCTTCGATCGGCGAAAGCGGCAGTGTTCCAGATGACCTCATACATAAGACTGGGCAGTCGAACAGGGTAATCCTTGGGGCAGGTACCAGTCATGACAAGATCGGGGAAGGCGACGTGGTCCTTGTGGTTGTCACTGTCGACGGCATCACCGCCCTTCCAGCAAGACGGGAACATGATCTCCAAGCGAATACCATCCTTACAGTTCGCATCGAGATAGGCCTTGTCGGGCATGTAGTGGCGGTAAAGAGTACCCTCGGGGGTCTTGTCGTAGTTGAGGCAGTTGAAGCCAAGCGCACGCTCTTCCAGATCGCTTTGCGAAGTTTGACCCAGAGCTTGCCACGTAGACTTCTCAGGGTCAGGCTTGCTGGGATCGCCGAAGGAGTAGGTTCGTCGGTCGTTTGTACCAGACAACATTCTGAAGTCAGGAGGGAAAGCGGTAATGTTGTCTCCGAAAAGGAGGTAGTAACTAGACTTTGTGAGCTTCGGTTCGAGCAATGTGGTATAATCCAGTTGGGAATACTAACGCAAGCATTCCACCAACTTGATCAACGAGTTCGAATTTTCCGGTCTTGGAATCCTCGAAATACAGCGAGGGATGCCAGTAAGCGGATTTGTCTTGTGTCACTCGGCATGAAGTACAATCAGCATCGAGAAGCTGTTCAGTAGTAACAGTTTCAGCGAATCCTGTGCATTTGTTAGTATTGCGCTCGCAATGAATTGTTTTCTTATGACATAGCCATAGTAGCTATCTCGCTCCGGGTGAAGACGTACCAGAAGATCCGTGGATTGAGTGAACATGCTTTGAAATGGTACCAGGATCGATGATGGGATCGATACGGGCGAGACCTACACGGCCAGGACACTCCATGCGCCAGAAGGCATGAGCGCTGCCGACAAGGCCCGCGGAAACTGTGATGAGAGATTTGAGCATCATGATGATTTAGCCTATAGGCTTAAAGGCCTTATGGAGGCTTTAATTTGAATGAATGGACGATGCGGTAAAGCGATCTGTACGATGTTAGAATCCAATGACCATCAAGATGTTGAAAGAGTGTAGTCAGAATGAGGAGAATTTGAAGTCTCAAGGGATAGTGTCCAAAGAAGGTACGAATGATGGTGATTCACAAACACAAGGCAAGTGCATGTGGTTGAGGCATCAGACGGAAGGAAGGGCTTATACGGGAAGGAAGTCAGTGGAGCTGGCAACGGATACCTGCTGCACTCATATCGGCTGCCAACACATGAAATTGGATGATGATATTCTTAGAAAATCTTCATTTGAGAGGATATTAAATTGAACAATCATGTTTGTTCGTTTCAGATACCCAAGTCTCAAGTTCAGGTGGTAATGGTGGAGTTCCAGATAAGGTGAAGTGAGATATAAGTGAACAGAACCTGCACTTACCGTCTTCGTAGGGGACTTTCGATGAAGTCAACGAGATTGTCTGCAACACTCGAAACTCCTCTTTTCGATCGAATATTGATCCGAAAAAAGAAACGAAGGGATCAAGAGGGGAAATATTGAAACCAAAAGCTGCAATGGCTAGGGATACCTTTATTTCTCTTTGTCAGTCGTACACTCTGGTCAGCCCCGCTAAGAATCTGAGACCTCAGGATTCCAACGCGTGGTTTAGATCTTCCAACGTTGAGGTCACTCACTGCCACGCTTCCGGATTAAGCCACGGGGTCCTTTTAAAGAAAAAAAAAGGGGACCTTGTAACAAAAAGAATGTTCTGTCCAATGGTGCCGCTTCGGGTTTACCGAAAAGCCTACAAACCGTACGGTCGGTCGACGTGTCTCAGCGGCAAAGTGGGAGAACGGCTCGGAAAGCTTTCCTGACAGAAATTCAATTTAACTGAACCAGATTTAGGTTTCGGTAGTGACGAGAGATGAGGTCGTTAATCTAAGTGAGAAGCCGTTTTCGATATAACGCGGTTGGCAAGCCTCCGTTGATAGATAGAGTTCCGGAAACCGTTGGCAACGATTTGATGATCAACGGTCGGTAGCGAGATTTCAAAGTATCGATTTTTAACAGCCTTCACGATAGAAAACAGAATAATGGATTTGAATGATAGAAAGAATGTTGTTTCGGGCGGAATCGCAAGGAACGTTGTTGGTAGTTCGAGTACCGATAATGAGTGTAAGTACTAGCAAATAGTACAAAGTTAGAGCAGTCGAAAAAGAAAGAGCAGAGAAGAATGAATGTGAAGCAGAGCCAGCCCGAACTTCGAAAAAGAATGGATCAATCAGTTAAAAGGCAAATCGAAAAGGAATGATGATAGACAGAGGAGAAGTAGAAAAGATGGAGAACTGGGAATGATAGCCACTAGTTCTAGTAGATCGCCTGGCTCGTTTGCATTGACAGGCAAAAAGCAGAGACCATTTCTCGGACTGTCCTATTACCTACTGGGGCAGCTCATCTTGGCAAAGGAAGTCAGGTACGGACCAATTACTCTCTGGGGGGACGTTTTGCTATGTCGCAGCCAAAATTGCATCGGTTCCAAGGGTCAAGCTTTAACCCTCAGGGGTGTTAAAGTGGTGATACCGAGCCAGGAACCCAGAAATATTCTGGGTCCCATTGGACGATCTGGGAGACTAGCATGTTACGAATACCTTGGCCATGGTGATAAGGAACGTGTTGGATGCAGGTACCAGGCACATCGTAACTCGTCGTATAAAGATCTCCAGTATTATCATGGATGGGTTGCCTTGCCCCGAGGCTAGGGAACCAAAGGAACCCCCTCCTTGCCAGGTAGACGACCGAATCAACAGCCGTGTACGAGTTGCAAACGGCGCCAGAAGATCTGGGCTTCCATCATTTCTCCTGTCAATCACTTTCGGATGGCCGGCTGTCCAGATTGAGATTGGCATCTACAGATCTTCACTATTACTTATGAAATTGGTTGACATCCATTGAGGCGTTGATTGGATTCCTGCGCCTTTCATAGTCGCGCAAAACTCCACCAGCCCAGTTCTGCATAACTTGAAGGAGGCCCCCAAATCTCCTTCTCGAGGCATTTGCCCAGAACACCTGACTAGAAGGCTAGGAACTCCATCACGGTTAGATCGGATTGTTAGAGCCTAGATCGACTCATTTTAGTATCCGTGCTGACAGGTTATGACGCATCTTCTTTGACCTGCCTTTCTTTTCTCTCGGATCTGGTGGCTGGCTGTCTTCAGCAAGGGTCCAACCATCAGAGACAAAGGGAAAAACAAGGGGCGTTTGTGAAGTACCACAAGGTAGTATTGAATGAAACCTCCTGACTTTTTCTTTGACATGATCTTCAGGAACCGACTGCTCATCCTCATCTTTCTGTTTCCTTCAAGTGTTTCCGGAAAGGTTTCAACTTGATTATCCCCAGACGTTTATTCTGCAGTGCATAAATTGGTTAATCATTTGAGGTTCAATCCAGGGGCAGCCATGCAACCAATAGTTGATGGGGCCAAGATGCCTGAAACGGGTTTCACTTCCGCTCTCGACCAATTAAAATAGGCTGGTCCCTCACTGCCACTGAGCCCCCCTATCACACTCAGTGGCGCCGGTGCTTTAGTGGCGGCTATGACCTCGGGTTATGACCTCAGTCTGGGGTTAGTTAAAAGGACTCACAAGACAAAAGGAGACCCATGTATATATCAAACACTCAAGAACCAAACACAATTTCTCTCCTTTCAAAGCCCAAAGCCTTGGCTCTCTTGGTCGCGTTTCTTCAATTTTCTCATGGAAAATAGGAGATTTCGATCATTGCCGCTGGTACCCTGAGAGTTCATACCAGCAAGCGCTTCTCCACGCTCCAGCGCAGATCCAACTCTCTCTAATCTCCCTTGCCATGAATTATGACGCAAGCAATATCGATCTAACATTACGATGACGTTGACAACGTTGTATCGAATTCTTACCTCTTTCTTCTAGAGTCAGAACTGAGACCTGTCGTTGAGGTTGTATAATATAATGGCCACGTTTCTTCACTACGACCATAAACCGCATGTTTGCGACAACAGCCAACGGTCCGAACCTGATTTGCGACAAGACCGAAAAGTCTAGAACCGTCCTGGACCTTCGTGCTTGCCTCTATGTTAGTTGCTCCTATAATACCCGTGACACTTCAATTTAAAAGTTGGATCATGAGCGCCCTATAGGCGCGGCGTTTATACGTTTGAAGAGTCACGCGATTTGTTTCATCGCGAAACATTGCGGAACACAATCAGAGAACCGATAGGGTTGGTGGCAAGTGACTGGTCTCTTTTTCTCGGTGACAGACTTCGTTTACTGTGATAGAATAAATACATCTGTGTGTCAGTCATTGCGAAGGGCACGTTCTCTCGTCCGATATTAAGGTGGAGTAAGGACGAAGATGCGCTCTTATAGCACGGATAATACATGGCGGCATGGCTCAGAACAATGACTGTGCTTGAAAGCTAACACAATCACAGAGGCTCAAAATGTTTGTCTGCCATGGTTGTTATCAGTCCTGAGCGTGGTTTCATGTGGATTGGTGTAGGGTAAGGCCATGGCCACCACGTGTAAGTGGTGGTCTGATGTTTGTCAGTAATGGAAACCACAATTTATTTTGGAGAAGTCTGTGGTATATTAGAACGGAGAGAAACAAACAAGTGATATATCGATTGACAGGCTTGTCTTCCTTTGTATGAGGTGTTTGTTGTCCAGCTATGTGTACGGTGGGAAAGTGTTAGGATGTTCATCGCGAACTGGGAGCTTGCTCAACATGCTTCCTTAACGCCCAACCAACAGAAGCAATGTGCTAGCAAACTTATTAAACACCCTAGAAATGAGATCCAAAGACACTCAACATAGCAACATATGTGTTTGAGTAGTCAGAGTTCTGTCACAGTCCTCAACCTCTGTTAATTTTGCTCATTGAGTTCTAACATATCTATTAGACGTGACTCTGTTGATGGCTTTTCGAGGAAATAAGTCAAGACTTATGGTTAAAGCCCATACACAGGGAATACGATCCAAAATGCAAAGAGTGCCAGTGGCTTTAATGATAGACATCGTCCTCCTTTCACCACATGTCTCATTCCTGTTCTTTTATCGAATACCAATTGAGTTGTTAATAAGCCACTGATGCACTCAATTCCTCACAAATACCGTAAAGTCTCGATAATTCCACAACTTGAGTACCGCATTAACATTTGTTCAAACTTTGGTGATAGCAACTTATATGCTACAATCATGTGATAGGCGAGCCACAGGAACTACCCAAACTAGTTACACAGCCACAACCCCACATCCGAATGCGGCCCCTGGATGGGGTCGCAGCTTCCAGTTGCGACAGCACAGAAGACAACTCATAACTCACCTTATCGTACTATGATTGACTATTTTCAATAACATACCAGCGCTCTTCACACGATGGACGACCTTTCAGGCCTCGATTGGTCTGCTAAGCCAACTGGCGGCCAACCGAAGCCGCCAGTAATGAACTCGGCTTTTGCAGCAATGCGACCAACACCATCTCCTTTAGGTTCTGGACGTAACACGCCTCTATCTACACAGGGCTCTGGATCCTTGGCACCCATGGCAGCTCAGGCACCAGTGAAGCCATCGCAGGACAGTTTCAGCAATTTGATGAATTTTGGACCGGCAAAGGCGAAGCAGAACCTAACTTTGGCTGAGCGACAGGCGCAACTTGAAGCTGAAAAGCGTCAGAAGGAGGAAGAGAGGAGGAGGCAACAGGAGGCTCAATTTGGTAATGGGCAGCACTGGGACACGCTTGGAAGCAGAGGTGCATCGGTCAGTCCTGCATTGCAACCGCCGCCGGTATCCAGTATACCCAAATCGGACGACGATGATCTCTTTGCTGCCTTCAATAAAGACACCAAAGTCGACAATGCGAGCCATTACCCCCCTCCTGAATCGCACCGATCGACACCAGCGAATGCGGCTCCAACCGCGCCGCCGATCAATCTGAGCGACCCGAACGCGTGGAAAACTGGCGGGGCTAGCTCAAATGGAGGTGGATTTCCGGTCGACGACGATGATCCATTCGGGTTGAATCAGATGAAGCCTGCTGCTGCTCCCGCGGCACCTATTCAGCAGGTTGACGATGACGACTTCTTGGGCGATCTTGGACGGCCTGTCGATGAAGTGCGACGTAAACAGGAAGCAAGCCAACCTCAAGCTGAACCTGGAAAGCCTATCGAGGACGACGACTCAAGCTCATCTGATGAATCAGCTCCACCAGCGCGAGAGCAATTTGCTGAGCGAAAACCTCGAGTTAACAAGGACCCATTCGATAGAGCGGTGGCTCAGCTTGTGGACTATGGATTCTCTGCCGATGATGCCCGACGTGCTCTGGTCGAGAGCGGTGATGGTTACAATGCACAAGCTGCAGTCAACTGGCTTTTGGACGAAGCGCACCGAAAATCCAAGGAACAAGCGCAAGGCAAACCCTCGTCAGCTAGCTCCAGCAGACCTGGAAGCCGACCCCCAGGAAACCGACCTCCTAGAAGTGACAGCAGATCGCCAGCCGCAGGAGACCAGGACCTGGCCAAGACCGCTGCTGCTGTGGGTAACAGCTTGTTCAAGACTGCCAACTCGCTCTGGAAAACAGGACAGAAGAAGATGCAGCAGGCTGTTGCCGACTTTAATCAAGAAGGTGGCGACCCAAACCAACCTAAGTGGATGCGGGAAGCGCAGCAGCAGCAGCAGTCATCTAAGGCACAAGGCAAGGCCCGGGCGGATGCCACAGATGAAGCCATGATGCTTGATGGCGGCCGCCCTCAACCTCGTCGTACTGACAGTCGACCTGCCGAGCAGAGGGAAAGCTCCCAACCACCAAGGGGCCAATCACCTGCTCATTCTGCTGGCAGCCGCTCAAGCCCTGCTCCTCGATGGCAGCAACAGGCACAACCTCCGACATCGGCCTTTGATTCGAAATCGCGACTTAACCGGTTGGCTGCAGATGATGATAGTTTCTCGACCTACAGGAGTCCTAACAGAAGAAATAAGACACCTTCACAGGCTTCCTCACCAGCACCACCTCCTAAGCAAGCTGAGCCGGAACCAGACCTGCTCTTCAACTCACAGGAATTCAAGCCATCTCAGCCATCTCAGTCTCTACCCACCAGATCAGCTCAGCCATCTCCTCGACCTACACCACAAGCCAAGCGACCTTCACCTGCCCCAAGACCTGCGCCACGACCAGCCCGCGAGATACCCTCTATCAGTCCCGTTGCCTTGCAAACTTCAACGCAACACAGACTTCAAGGCACAGCTCACTTCAAGCGAGGTGACTATGCTTCCGCCCACTCCTCGTACTCTTCTTCGCTGTCGGCCGTTCCACCTACGCATCCTCTTGCCATTCTACTCTTATGTAACCGCGCCTTGACTGCCCTGAAGACCGGAGAGCCGAAACAGGCTGTCGACGATGCTAATACAGCACTCAAGCTCATTGGACCTGGCAATGGCCAAGGAGAAACAGTGGCTGTTAAAAATGAGAGCGGCGTAGACGAGAACCGAGACTTGAAAGACCTCTATGGTAAGGCTCTGAGCAGGAAAGCTGAGGCTCTCGAACAGATGGAGAAGTGGGCCGATGCCAGTGCGGTTTGGCAGCTGTGTGTTGAGAGCGGTGTTGGTGGATCAAATGCCATCAAAGGTCGACAGCGATGTCAAAACACATTGGCGCCCAAGCCCAAGCCAACACCCAAGCCAGCAGCTGCTCGACCCAGACCTACGGCTACAGCTAGTCTTGGTCCTCAGAAGAGCTCTGAAGCTGTTACACGTCTTCGTGAGGCAAACCAGGCTGCAGCTAAGGAGGATGACGAGAAGTTTGTTCTTTCTGAGAAGGTCGATGCTAAGGTATCTGCATGGCGGGACGGCAAGCGAGACAACCTTCGTGCTCTTATTGCTAGTCTTGATACCGTGTTGTGGGAGAACAGTGGATGGAAGAAGGTCGGCTTGCATGAGCTGGTCATGGCAAACAAGGTCAAGATCAACTACATGAAGGCGATTGCAAAGACCCATCCCGATAAGGTAAGTACTTCTATCAGTATTTCAAGATCCATTCTAACACTTTGCAGCTTCCTCAAGACGCAAGTACCGAGGTGAGATTGATTGCTGGTTTGGTGTTTAGCACTCTCAACGAGAGTTGGGACAAGTTTAAGGCGGATAACGGACTATGAGCGATTATGCATGAGATGGAGTTTGTAGAGCGTTCACGATAGAAGCGGTTTCTCGGAGGGATGAGTATATGAACAGTTTTATTTAGGCGGCTAAACCGCTGCCGAACACCATGCTATGCCATAACCATGCCAAAATGATGTGCGCCGATGCTCCCTTGCCACTTTATTCCTATTATTTATAGACCCAGCATTCTCCTAACGCCCTCACGGACTTTATTCTCGTATTCGGTGCGTCGTTCGCGCCACATCTTAGCGGCTTCGACATTCGCGGGAGATTCATCGTTGGGCTCGGCAAGCATGCTCATGACAGATATGAGGATCTTCTCAACAGACTGAATAGGTGACCATCGCTCAGAAGCGTGCTCGTAGTGGTTAGGATCGTCGCCGGGAGGATGCAGGATCGAAATGCAGACCAGACCACTAGGGTACACTTCGACAAGTCAGTAAGCGCCGTGAGACAAAGAGCGGGAGGGACGGACCATTTGGATGCCACACGTCGGCGAGGAAGCGCATAGATGGCGGGGCAAGAGGATAGTCCTTTGGAAACTTGAGCTCGGCGGGGAAAACACCGCCTTCGAAAGGTGTGCCTTCTGGTCCTTGAATAAGACATTCCCAGTGCAGGAGGTCGTCTTCTGTGATGGGGCCTGCGGTGATGCCCTCTGGGGGATTGTTGGTGAGGGCGCGGTACTCTTGGAGGAGACGGCGGTGGGCGGTTGATTGCGCCATGTTGTGCGACGAGGATATTAAGAGGAAACGGTATTAAAAGACGCTTCGGGTTGTATGTAGTGTATCTCGATTTCGCGTAGGTTTTGTATGTGTTGGTTGTTATGTCGAGACTCAACGTTTCGGAGAAAGTGGAGGGAAGCTGGAAGGTGACGGAAGGGTGGTGGGGACCCCGGGATTCGGACTGCCCCGTAATAGACCTCGGAGGGTTTATACCTTGTTGGGATGTATCATGATAGAGCTACAGAATTATAGAGGATGAAGTAACAGCAGAGCATCAGGGCTAATATAAAAGATTTCATTAAAAAGAACGGTTTTTGGAAAGTGACTTGTAAATACTGAACTTTGGAGCATAAAGTCAGTGGAGGACGGGCACGTATACAGAGAGCAGAGTCGATGACCGCTCTCACTTGACACTCAACATGCTATCTTGCCGATGACTTACAACTTACAGCACTCAGTAACCTGGAGCTAACAGGTACGTATCTTAGTACCTGATAATCACCGTGAAAGTACTAACCTATACAAAAGAGCAAAAAGTTATCGCAAAATGCAAAAGATAATGTGCTCCGGTGCGGGGAATCGAACCCCGCTCGCCGCGGAATTTCAGTAATGAAAACGCGGTATGCTAACCGATACACCACACCGGATGTGTTTGTTGAGGACAGTCGTTTTATTTGCCGTTGTATTCTGATCAACATGTACACTAACACACTTCTCTCGAGTCAATGACCCATCCACTTCCACTCATTCATTACTCTCGTGTAAGTCCTTGCCACCAGCTTAGGTAGATGGAAGCTAGAACTAGGCTGTTAACTCTCTATGACTTCTGGACTCTGTAATAGCACCAGAAGGAACCATGAGTTATTATTGGAAGATTGTGGAACAGGCTCAAGCACACTATGAGAGTCGAAGTGTTCGAATCATCTTTGAGTACAGGACAGAACATAATGCTTTGTTCCATTGATGTAGCGTAAAGACGATAAAGACAACAGATTTAACCAAAGAACATAAACTCTTAACTTACCACAATAGATCTGTTATAGTTGTTCAAAGACAACAAGGAAAGCAGGTATGTTACTACACACAACATACCAAGGAACAAGAACAATGTCATTGCATACTGAGTTGTTCGTTTACGAAGAAACGAACATACCGAACACTTACAATCAAGCCACCAAGAGATCCAACTATATGTACCTCAATGCCATCTCCAAACTTACTGACTCCAATTCCATCAACAATCACAATCTCAAGACAAACCAACAGCTTCCAAACTTATACCACTTTACAAACACCACTCAACTCACAAACACTACTTTAAACCGCAAACATGGGTTCTTTTATCTCTAAACCCCAGGAGCCTGTCGCGGTTTCTACCGCACAGGAACCTGTCAGTGAAAATGGCAAGCAAAAGAATTCAGGTAAGCTTTCAAACAAGCGAAAGCGCTCAGACGACGATAACGACGAGGAGGAGCTTCGTGGCCATCTTGCCAAGAAGCCACGCCTCGATCCCGACTCGGTAGCCCAGGAGCAGCTGGAAAACATTCCTCGCCAGTCAGAGGAAAAGAGTGGTAAGCGAAAGCGTTCAGAAGACGATGAGGAGATCTCTTCTCCTCCCACTAAGAAGCCGAGCCCTGACCCCGTCGAGATTGACCGTGAAATCAGTCCTGTGTGGGCTGATCTCTATCCCATATCAACAACCGAAGAATCACCACCCGAAGAGGATCGCGAAATCAGGTCTCCTATGTCGGATTTCTTTGCCGGACAAGAGAATCCTTACGATGATGACCTGTATTATATCCCAGTCTTCGAGGCCGGCATCGAACACAACGCATACCAGGAAGACGTTGTTGACTGGGACAATGCTGACGATTTGTATCCCCCAATCATCAGAACCGATTCCGAAAGAAACGCAGCCTGGGAACTTAACTATTATGGCTGGGAAGAAGCCTATAACTTTAACGATGACGAAGATTTGTATTTTCCTTTGGATCCCCCGGTCATCGAGGCCAACTTCGATAGGGACGCAGCCTTGGGAGGTGGCGTTGGTGGATGGAGAGAAGCCGGCGACGTTGACGAAGCAGGCTCACAACATCCAGATGAACACTCTCAGAATGAGAATCACAACGACAATGACTCCGACCCTGAATCCGACCCCTCTAAGGGCACCGTTGTCGCCGACCAAGAGGAGCAAGAGATGAAGCAGGCAGCTATCAGGCGCTACGCGGAAGGGGTAAACATCATTAGATCCCTCAGACCCTTGACCTTCGATAATCCACAGCAGGCTGCCCAGAATGAAGCCACAATCGAACGTATCCGTACTCGTATATTGGCGGAGAAAGAGTGGTATGAGGAACTCGAAGCATGGGGCTTCGAGAATGAGCTTTGTGACATTGTTCTAAAGGCACGCAAATCATCCCGCCACATCGAGAACTCCTATGCAGAGATTGGAGCGGCGTGTAAGAAAGAGAGATTGCGACCTAAGTATTCCTTTCCTCGCATTTGATTGATGGGACACATGGCAAGGTAAGCAGGATATCACAGGAAGGAAGGTAAGAGGTTTGTCAGAAACAGTAGGAGAATGTACGGGCAGGCCCGAGTTCTCATGATGATCTGATTATCAGGTAAGTTTTCTATCAAAGATAGGTGTTTCCAATTAACTCCCCCATTTCCTTATTCAATCTCAAGAACTAAACAATGTGCTTCGCTATATCGCTATATCGCTGTGAAAAATGTATTTACATGATTCAAATAGTAGTTAGTAGTCCCAATCATCATCATCTCCCCAATCTCCACCAGAGTAGTCTATCGTTGGCTTCTTTGCCCATTTGTCTTCCACAACGGGGGTCGGCTTGGCGGGTTCTGGCTGCACTTCGTTCTTTTTGGCTTCGACAAGATTGTTCTGTTGGTCTGGGACAAAATTGTTGGTGGGAACGGGAGAAGGTTGTTCGAGCTGCGATGAAGCCGGCTCTTTGTTCTCAAGTTTAGCCAGAGCGTTAGGCTGAACAGTCTTTGGAGCATTGGAGGTGGAGAACAAAGGTGCTGGAACGTTGTCCTTAGGAACGTCAGCTTGAGACGTCGGCTCAGGTCGCGTAGCAGCAAAGGAGGGTAAAGATGCCGGTCCATTGTCCTTGGGAACATCAACTTGAGACGTCGGCTCAGATCGTGGAACAGCTTGCTGCTGCTGAAGGTTCGAAGGCGGCGAAGGTGGCTCTAATTCAAGACGCTTTATCTCTTCAGAGATCCTTGGAGTGGCATCAGAACTCGATGGCACATCATGAGACTGCGTCAACATGTCTGTGGATCTCCGTTTGACTTGAACAATAGAAGGCTTCAACACAGGCTGTGTCTGGGCCTGTGCTACCTCGATCGTAGTGATGGAACCGGCGTCAGAGAAATAACTTCTCGTAGAAGACATGCGGCTTATAGGAGTTCCCGGGGTCACCGCTGCGAGTGAATGTGGCGATGGAACATCATTGGTAACTGGATCATGTTGGAGATGATTGGATGCAGAGGTTTGAGGTGACTGCGAGGGCTCATTTATTGAAGGCTGAGGAGAAGGAGCCTGCTGTAAAGGTCTAATCTGGCCAGGAGAAGGTTGCCGCGGTGGTGTTGGTTGCTGACGAGGAAGTTGTTGCAAAGGTCGAATCTGACCAGGAGAGGGTTGACGTGGTGGCGTTGGTTGTTGACGAGGAACGTTATTGGAGGTAGCCCCCACAGGTGCATTAATAACAGGCTCTGGGTTATTGGAAGACATCCTCAACGGAGGTCCTGTCATAGAAGGTACCCCTGTGGGTTGTCCCTGAGGTGAAGGCTGTCGAGGCATTGTTCCTGGACCTGGAGGCGGGGCCTGGGCAACCATTGGAGCATTGTTTTCAAACCGTCCTGACGTCAGCGTTTGTTGAAGCGACACTCTCTTTTGGAAGGACAGCTGTTCTGACTGTGGACGCCTTTGACCTTGATGAGGGGGCGTTTGTCCCTGTTGGATAGGTACCTGTCCTTGTTGGATGGGCGTTTGCATCTGCTGAGGAGGCGAGTATCTCTTTGGAGGGGGCGCTTGTCCTTGCTGCATAGACGTTTGCCCTTGTTGAGTAGGAGTTTGCCCCTGCTGGGGAGGTGAATATCTCCTCTGAGGCGGCAATTGTCCTGCTTGAGAAGACATCTGCTCGGAGTACATAGGCATCTGACCGGGCTGATTAGGGTTGAAGCCCATTTGATTCGGTTCAGGAGCTAGTTGGAAAGAATACGAAGCCCTTCGAGCGGGTTGAGGTTGCATCTGCTGCTGAGGAGCCATTTGCATATGTTGAGGCTGCATGTACATCGACTGCGACGGCGGCAGGTTGCCCTGAGGACCTGGTTGCGGTCCAGCAGCCATAGGTTGCCCAGGTTGCCATACAGCCTGCTGTTGATACTCACCACCCCAACCTGGACGCCCAACAATTGGCGAGGAGATAGGTGAAGAGATGATTGGCGTCGTCGGACTGTGTGAAACAGATTTGGAACCACCTTTCAGCCATTTCAACCACTTCTTTCCTTCTTTGCCTTCCTTTGCTCCGGCACTCTGCGATGATCCAGGCTGCATCGAAACCGGTCGTTGGTTTTGAGGCATCACAGGATGCGGGCTAGGCTGCCAACTTCCCTGATCTTGAGGTATTTGAACATGAGGTTGTACTCGACCAGTGGGCGTCTTCTGGAGAACATTTGGCTGTCCTGGAGGAGTTATCTGACCTGACATTAGGTTCTGTGCCTTCAGACTAGGAGGCAAAGGCCCCTGGAGAGCTGCGTTTGGAGCCATTTGTCCTGCTGGGCTTGGTGGACCATACGAAGATCGTTTTTGAAGTCGCGTTGGAACAGGCTTTGGAGGAAGCACAGAAGATGTAGGTCCTTGGGGATGTTGAACTTGAGTATTAATCTGCCCAGGATGAGGCGGTCTGCCTTGAGTTTGTGGTGGAGGCATCTGGCTCTGAATAGGTTGTCCCTGTGGCCCAGGACCTTGCTGCTGAGGCATTCCCTGAGCCAACCTTGGATCATGGGCAGGCATTTGTCGGCCCTGGAGCTGAGGGACACTTCCCTGTGAAGGCTTCCTCTGCAGCTGCTTCGGATTCTGAGGCGGCATGGGAGCACCTTGGGGAGTCTGTGCTTGGGGCATAGGCTGCCCCGTGTACCCCTGGAGCATATGTCCTTGCTGCCCTTGTAGCTGGCCGGGTGGAATATTTCTTGGACTTTCCGATTGCAAACTAGCTCTTCTACTACCCATCGGGCTCGGCTGTGCCGATGAAGAAAACGATCCCTTCCGCATCTCAGATGCTATACTCGCTGTTGAGGACCGACTGATGGTTCCGCTCGGAGCTTCTTCATATTCTTCGATTCGTCCCAGGCTCTGCTGTCCCTGCGGCGGAGGTGTAGGAGCGGCATCTGGACGCTGATTCTGTTGTCCAGCATTGATCTGAGATATCTGTGGTGGAGACTGCAGAGGCGGCAACGCCTGAGATACTGCGTTATAACCTTGGGCATTCTGCTGTGAAAGAGGTGGTCCACGCTGGGCACCGAAGGGGTCTGCTCCAGCGGAGTTACGCCTTGGGTCTACACCACGACCTAAAGACTGTTTGCGCAATGCATCTCGAGCAGCATTATTATAACCCTGGCTCTCGCCATCTGGCATGTGGAAGTAAGACCCTTGCTGATACTGATTTGCTGGAGCAGAAGGAGGCGTTGAATTCTGCGATACAGGAGAAGGTGTATAGTTGGGAATCTGATTTGAAGTGGTAGATGCGCGGCGACTGTGTTCCATAGGAGAAGGACTCTGGAGAGGAAACGACATGCTCCCGTGCCTCGAGTCCGGCGAGACCATTGAAGAGCCGTATGATGAGTGTCGTCGATTGTTTTGTATCGGGGACGATGGGTTGACGGGACCTTGATTTGGCAATATCGGTTTCTGCATAAAAGGCTCCTCAGGATATGGAAGATGCTCTCTACGGAATGATGGTTCGTCGTCAGGATAAGGGAGATTGTCGACCGGGTATGGAGGAAACGGAGTTGTAGGACCTGCTGTTGCCGATCGAGGAAGCCCTCTTGGCGGAAGACTCTCAACAGGACTCTGATACTGAGCTTGTGGTTGCATTCCCATATCAGGCAACACACTAATCGGTCGATTTTGCATAAGCGGTCGATTCGCTGCGTTGTGTGGTATTCCCTGTTGCCCATTCTGAATCACAGATTGTGGTCTTTGAGATGGCAGTGAATCAGGCACAGTGTTGACTCTCTGAACACCCATTCGCGGCTCTTCGAGGCGTTGCTGCTGGACGATAGGCGCCGGAGTCATAGACGCTGGATGTTTTCCTGGCATAGGTGGTACATAACCATGACCCTGTGGTCCTCTCACAGGACCAGGCGCAGGTTGGGAGTTGGGCTGTCCGGGACCTTTTCCACGTGCTGGTTTCAACACAGATGGCATATGCGCTAACTCCGGCTCCTGTCCTGGGATATAAGGCGCATTATTGGCGACTCCTGGCGGTAAACCGGGTTGAGAGGACTGGTCGAAAGCGTGCTTTGGAGGTATTTGAGGTTGAGCTGGCTCATCAAGAGGGCGCTTGGGCGGCACCTTGGGCGGCGAAAGCACATTTGGCGTACCAGAATGGCCTCTATCAGGTGGTTGAATCGGACTCGCATTTGCCATATATCCAGGCTGAAATGTCGATCGTCGCAAAGGCGCAGGATGGGGTGGTATCTCTATACGGTTCTCAGGTTTGTATGATTGAATCCCAGGTGTTTCCTCAACTGGCTCTGGGGGAGTTCTCAGAGGCTGCATCGGCAGACTATAATTCCTCAACGACCCAGGCGCAAGCTGCGGTTCATCCTTCTTCTTTTCCACTGGACTGCTCTTCTCTGGTAATTCAGCCATCATTGGCGCCGCAGTCTCAATCGGCGCCAGAACTGTATTATCGCCCATCTCGATCGGTGGAGGGTTCGTTTCGATATGCGCTTGTGCTGTATCGTATGTTGGCATCTCAGCAATAATGCCCACAGGATCAGGCGCTCGTGGAGGTTCGTGGCTAGGCATTTCGTGGATCTCTTCGACGACTGTAGGAGGCACCAGTACTGGTTCTGCGATTGGACCTGCATGCGAAGAACTTTGCGCCGGTGTCGTTTTTTCACTGTTCAATGGGCTCACTCCCTTGGAAGGACTTTTATCGAATCTCCCATCAATTCCTCCCGCGACAGCTCTCTTCGCAACCTCCTCTTCCTCTTCCGCCAGCGGGCTCACATCAGTATACGTCCCAGGCCCGAGATACATAAAGTTTTCCGGCTGAAACACCGTATGCTCCTCTTCATACGATCCGTCCCATGTCATGCTCACCGGCCGCGCCGTAGCAGACATACCATACCCGCCATCATCCTTCTTCGGGCTCAGCTTCGCAGGCACAGTAGTAGTACTCCCGCACCTCCTCACCTGCTGCTGCGACTCGAGCCGTTCCTCAGGCGCAAGATCTGGCACGGGTGAATAGCTGTCGATAAAGTCCGGGAACTCGTCGCCTTCCTTGGGGAAGTGGTACTGAACGTGTCCCGTGGGCTTGTACTTGTAGAACCAGCGACGGCCGTCGTAGTCGGCTTCCCAGTTGTCTGGAAGGCCGGACATAGTTCTATATTTCGCTTGGAAGGTAAGTCGGTATTATTGCGCCGCGACGGTGGGCATGATTACTCGACGACTCGAGTCGTTCTCGAAGACGAGGCTCTGGAAGTGCAAGATGCGTTGTGGCCCAGGGTGGTTAAGGGCGAGCTTCAGCTGAACAACGTCGCGACCATTCATTGGATGTAAATGACCTAAGGCAGCGATACGCTTTGGGAACACAAAGAATGGCGCAACAACAAAGTCTTGGAAACTACAGAGTATCAGGATGTAAAACGAAACAATGATAATTTACTGATATATAAACAGCTTCAGGCTCAAGCATTCTCATCCCTTGTACACGGCCTAACCTGAAAGTTGGTTTCAACTACGAAGGGCCTGAAGACGATGCGCGGGAGCTGAACATCGGTCCTCTCCACTTTAGCCGACGAGCTACAGAATAACCGCTAACTATTGGTTGTAGAGCTTGTAGGGCCGGACTTACAGGACCCTTTAATTACGCTAGCAGCTCTAATTACCACCATGGTTTTGGTTCCCTTGGGACTAGGGTATCAGCCTTGATTGAGGGGTCCGACTCCTTCTTGAAGGATTGTATGTAGTGGCATGAAGATCCAAATGAGAGCCATGAACTGTGCATTAGATATGTATGGCAGCGTAGCTTAGACGACTAATTCTTGAGATGAGATGACATTTATCGATTGACTTTCAGGTACGAGATCGCTTACTTTTACCATTACATCATTCTCGTTACCCCAGGATTATCCCTGTATCCGTCCCATTACAATAGTCCATCATGACAATTACATCCCATGACACGTCAGAGTCCATGATCACGATACTTCATTTTGACTCACTCAAAGCCTGATAATGGAGTTTTGGGAATTAAGAATAAAATTTGTCTAATATTTCTGCTCTCTATATGTTGCCGAGTCAATCTGTTTCGTATGTATTTGCTGCAATCTATGCGCGAAACGAAACAAGAAAAAAAGAAGATTATGCACCACTCCAGATATGCCAATCTGGATCTCTATATGCTAAGGTAGGTAAAAAGTTTTTGGTTTTCATAAGTATCATAAGAAGCCTTAGACAATGTTACCGGGAGGTTTGCTCCTAGAACCTGTCCTCACTCGGTTGAATACATGTCGTCGGCTGTCTGTCGAGGCAATGCGGTCCAAGCCTGAAGAGCTGGCCACCGATCGTCGTTCGGCCTCTTCTTCGGCTCGTACACCACGTTCCTTCTCTCTGATGGAAGCTAGGCGGTGCGCGTGAACATTTTCTCGTCGGTTCTCGAAAACGTCTTGGAAGTCCATGTTGTTATCCATAGCACGCATGCGTTCGGATGTTCCACGGCGGCTGTAGTTGGAGGGCTGGTGACTCAGAGGAGGACCCTCAGAGTGGAGAGGTCTATCGTACTGAACGGGCTTGTCGTGGAGATCAACACCATGGCCACCGTTGCCAGCACCATGATCTGGCTCCTTGCCATAGGGAGGAGGCTGCATACCAGACCAGTACATGGGGTGCTCGCGGCTGCCACCGGGCTCGATGCGGAAGGGGGACTGGATGCCAACGTTGACCATCTGAGTCATCAGTTCAGTCACAAACTTGTTGTGACGGTTAAGGCGCAGCAACTCGTTCTGGTAGTTGGTCTTGTGGAAGAAGATCATATTCATCATGCAAGATCGAACATCGTCAATCTTGACCATCTCGGTAATAATACGAGGAGCATAATCACGCTTATTGGCGAGACAGAAGTCGGTCATTCGTTCCTTGAGGTCGTCGATCATGTGCTGGGGTGTACCGAATCGCATCACCAGAGGAACAACATCGGCAAGACCGTTAGATCGTCGCTGGTTGAGAATAAAGACATTGTTGAGAACCGAGTTGGGAGCCTGCACGATGTGTCCTTGCATCTTCTTAAACTCAGTGTAGAGAAGAGAAATCTCGGTCACGTAAAAGTCATCACCCATCATATTGTCACCGGTAGATCCGTAGACAGTCACACGGTCACCAACATCAAAGGGATGCTTGACGAAGACGAAGATGATGGACTGGAGGAACTCTTGAGCGGTGGCTTGGAGAACCCAGGCCAGACCCAGAACAACAGTACCGGCGGAACCGAGAGCAGCAGCAGCTGAACCAGAAAGAATCGAGATGAAGACAATGATGGTGATGACGATGATGATGAAAACAAAGACCTTGTCGAGCTTCTTAATCACCGAGTCAAGATCCTTGAGCGAAGCAGCAATGGCCTTCTTTTCAAGGTGAATTTCATTGCACACAGCTTCGAATTCATCAATCGAGATGTCACCGTTCATATCCTTGTCGAACATCATGAAAGCAGCTTCGGCCTCCTCTTCACTGCCAAAGATTTCCTTCATATCCTCTTCGTAAACCAGGTCGGTGCCGTCCTTCACAGCGCAACGGTAGATGAGACGAGCCAGGGTATGTGCCGATTGAGTGTTTCGAAGGAGTTCGTTGACAACTCTGCGAGGGTGGTTGCTGTCAATCTTGCGACCGATCAAATCGTTTCCGACTCGGCCAGCAACGTAACCAACCTTGCCAAAGATCTGGCGAGCGTTGTCCTGGAGAGTCTGCATGGGAGTTTGAGCGCCACTAGCGGAGTCACTGCCGCGTTGGAAGAAGTAGTCGGTCTTTTCATTGTGAGCTTTGGCGTGCTCGTAAAGATGAACGAGCTGTCCAACATCGGCCTTGTTGTTGCTGATTCGGGTCGCATAGGTTCGCTGATGGAAAGTGAAAGCGATCCATTGGATGAGGATCTTTTCGACAAAGTTGAGAGCTGACAATGTGAACAGGGCAATAATGACCTTGTTCATGATTTCAACCCAGTGTGGCTTTCGGTCTCGGAAATTGTGGTTCAGCATAGTCGGTTCGAAAGAGATAAGGATGGCGAGGAACCAGAGGAAGACGGCTGTGTGTAGGTCAAGCTGGTATCCAATATCCTTCCATTTACTAGCATTGGTAGATCCAAAGAGCTTGGCGACAAGCTTGAAAGTCGGAGGCAAAAGACTGCTGATCATGCGAGAAACCCAGAGGACTCCCCAGACAATCTCAAGCCAGATACCGAACCACATGAGATCAACCCCGTTGACGTCTCGTCGCTTGCCGTCGGCCTTGATCGCAAATCTGCCCAGCAACACAGGAATAAGAAGCAGAAGAGCTCCTGGAACCAGGTACAGGCAGTATCGGACGAATCGAGGAAACTTTCGGAGGAACATCCAAAACTTGAGCAGCTTAGCATCTGGATCTTGTTCCTTCTCCTTGTGCATGGTCTCGGAGGGAATGGGCGCATTGAAAGCATCTTCAGGCTCAAAGTTGTGAGCCCGTGATTTCTTCATGTAGCTGACATCGTCGCGAGCCTCAGCAGAAACAGCACGCTCAATTCGCAAAAGTTCGATGTTATCGTCCAGTCGGCTAGCATCTGCGCGCTGGCTGAGAGGCGACCGGAGTGAATGCGAGTCATTGGTCTGGACAGGAGCTTGTAGAGTAGGAAACGTGTCGAGTGCAGGCGGAGGGGCCGAGTTTCTTTTATCGGCAGCGGTCAATTGAGGTGAAGATGTTTGTGCCGGCTCTGATTGTTGGCCGCTGAATTGTGAAGGATTTCTTGTGGGAGGTGGTTGTCTGAGATTGAATTCTTTCATCGGAAAGTCCTTCTCATCGAAGCCGCCATTTGGGGGCGGATCTGAACTCATGATGGCCCTTGTTGATGATGTTCACAACGCGAGGGCTTTGTTGCGATGATCAAACAAGGAAGAGGGATAGGAGAGAGTCAATGTCCAGCAAAGATTATTTGAGAGAAAAGCTTTGTTCAGCTTGTGGTGGAGCGAACGGCGAATTACCCACACTGCGGTCGGTCTGATGTGATAAGTAAAACGAGAGACGAGTCGAGACGAGACAATTAAGAAACAAGAATAGTAATGGAAGTGGATCGATCAGACGATGATCCTCGATGACATCGATCTCGCAGATAAGATGGGGATTTCTGTCTGAGGCAACGCGTGGGCGCTCAGATACACGCAAGATGGTATTCGTATGGTGTTTTAGAAGGAAAAGGTGATATGATGTCGTCACCCAGACCTCAACGTGTATTTCTTGACTCTCCTTCAGGGGGGAAAGGAGAGAAGATAATGAAAAGAGAAAAGGAAAAAAATAAAGTAGCAGGAGAAATCTGGGGGAATTGTTGGAAACCCTGCGGGTGACGGGGATGCTGTTGAGCTTTTAAGAGATCGGCCAGAGGTTACAGCGCATTTCAGTTCCAGCAGCGCGTGGAGCGATGGAGAACTGGAGACAGGCAATGCAATGAATAAATGGCCTGTGAAGACGAGAAGACTGGGTCAGTTGAGATAGCCTTGTTTGGCCAAGCCCAGGGCAGGCAGGGAGTGGAAGAATGAAGAGTTGATGGTGGTTGTTGATGAAGCGGAATCAATATCCACCATCTTTATGCTGTACTCTACCATACCGTTAATGCCATTTCATCATATATTTCTCATCTCTTCTATTTTTTCTTCAATGTTGCCATCTCAACACCAATATAGTTCACACCTCCAGCAACCAATCTAGGCACCAAAGTAATCGACCAAAAAACTAAACAAGAGTTGTACAATGATAAGGTCCCGGTCGGGCGTGGTTAGCAAGTGGATCCGCCGGAGTCAGGGTCAAGACCCAGCGACCGGCCGCCAAATGTCGAGTAATGAGCCCCCGAAGCCCCGTATGGCCGGGAGGTGAACAGTGAAGAGTGGGGGCCTCTAAGGGTGTGTACAGTGGGATGGTGTCACTCAATGGAAACCCCAAATGGGAAAGCCCGAGGATGCCGCCGATAGAATGGAAATAGAGAAAAAAGCACGCCCCAAGTAGAGGACTGTCACCCCCAAAAGGAAAAAAAGAAACCCTCAAAGAGACGGGCTATTCAACTCATCACAATCCAGAGCATGTGAAGTGAGACACTTTGGGTTAAGCTGATGTAGATCATATCATGACAACATATCATTGCATTTATCCAGCAAGAAAACATGCTTGTAAAATCAGGTACACATTTCTTCCAATCTGCAGGTAAACCAACGCGTCGATCTGACGCACTCTCGCTAAATGGAACCCGAGACACCAAACGGGCGCATTGAATATGAAATCTGCCAGGGGTTTTTTAGTAGGTAGGTAGCTAATCGCAGGGAACAACCAAGCTGACGTCACGGCCAAGAAAACGACCGAAGTGAGTTGAATATCCACTCAACAGGTAATCTTTAGCACTTTTTAGGTGGCTAGTACAGTTCTATGTGGTTAGTAGAGTTAATTGATTCGATCTTAGAGGACTGATCGAGTCTTCATCATCAACCTCGTATTTCTTCATGCAAAGGTGGCAGCCATCATGGTGACGATCATCACTCCATCATAACTTGGTGGCGGCAAAAACACTTTTTTATCCGTCCCAACCCGTTGAGAGAAATTCTTGTTGACCTTCGATTGGAAGCCTTTTTCTATTAAAGGGTGTCCCCCCTGCATTCCTTACCACACACACCAAATTAAATGGCTATTCTAAAGCACCGTCCCGTCTTTCTTCATCGACTGTGTTCCCTTGGCTTGCAGCGTGGGGGGACACTTCACAGTAAACACAGTAAACATCTAGAGTAGCACAGTTTCGAGCATCGTGAAACCAAAAAGACCCTTAAATGTCACCTGAATCCTTTGCCCAGACTTTTAGACAGAGCATGTCACCTCCGCTTTGCCGAACTACAGGGTGACATCTAACAAGCCAAGATATTTTATATGGAAACCTTTTCAAGAAATCCGCGGATATATGGAGGTGTAACAGCCTCACACAGAAAAGCAAAGACATCCATCTGAACCACATGGGAAAAAAGTGATCAAAGCTCAAGCTCAGGGGGGTTTAGTTTAGCTGGGACCAATCCCATTGGACTTTTTCTAAACGCCCGCACCGCTGGTTTTCTAAGACACTGGCATCCTCCCTGTTCCACCTTGTCCAGCCCACATGTTGATAAGGACGATGCTGGGAGGTTGACATTTATCTGCCCTAGCATCAGTTGTTCTAGGGCTATTTAGACGTCGGAGAAGTTGGTCACTAAGAACAAAAGGCAAAATAGTTTAGGTATATCAAATCAATTTAGGTTGGTTCTTAGGCCTCTTATACTTGGCTACATACGCCTTGAAGGACAATCCTTCTCCTATCCAGTATCCAGAGTAAGGTCCCAGTGACAGTTCAACCTAGTAGTGAGGTGCGTATAGATAGGGGGACAATAAAACAGTTTCATGTATTCTTTTATTGCCATTGCAGATCGGAGATCGGGTTGTGGAATATAACTTACATTGAACACTCTTCGTATTTCTGTACCATGTATTCTATGAAAGCCGCAACTCGAACCAGGGGTGATTTATGATGTCCACATTAATACGCTCCGAAGGTTCATACTTCAGCACTTTAGTCGCCAGATCATAAAGCAAATCAACTTCCTGGGCTGAGATCTTTGGAAACAATGCCACCATTTTCTCACAGTCTTCTCGATAGAACTCGCCATTGATCTTGATCGCAGATGTTTTCCAGAACTGCGTGCTGTAGTGTCGTGGGTAGGGTCTCTCCTTCTTGTGCGGATCCAAACGGTTGGGTACCTCGTCCTTACAATCCCAATCGTAGTCGGGTTCTACTATATTGACGACGGCAGAAAGGTTGTTTCCTAGCCAGTCGGGGCTCTGAGAGTGTGTATTGTCCTCACACGGTACAGAGGCTGGAGAGGTTTCATTCTCGTTGAGGTCTGTCGGCTCGTCCCAGATGTCGCTGATCCACTGCTTCAATGAGCGAGTCTCGCCAGATGGCTCTCTTCTATCTCCATAGCATTTGTCCCACGTCGGTGAGGAGTCGGTCGAGTCATATAGTGGCTCTATCCAAGACGCTGGTAAACTTCCGAGGTATTTTTCAACCATGTTGAGGGTATCTGGTGGACCACCCCAGCCGTCTTCGTTGAACAGTATTTTACCTGATCGGAGGTTCAAGATTATGACACCCAACGCCCAAATATCACCTGCTGGGCTTGGACGTCCTCCGATGGCTACCTCGGGAGAGATGAACCCAGGCTGCTCCCTCGCCACGGGTATCCAGGAGGTGCAAAATGCTTCCTCAAACCCAGTGAGACAAAGGTCACCCTTTAAGATATCCGCGCTGCTTGACAGGAAGTCAATGGAATCGACAATGTAACGGGGGATTCCCGGGCCTGGGGTGCTTCCATTGGAAGTCCTCACTCGATCTATCAGGGGCTTCCCTAGAAGACGATAAATACCGTCGTCGTCAAGATGATCCAGATTGTCAATTTGAACAAGAAAGTTTTTTGGCCTGATACTTCCATGGCAGATGTTGCGGGATTGCAAAATGCTGAGCAGAGCTGCTGCCCGAGCAGCGTATATTTGAACCGATCGCGGGTGCGTTCTAGTCCAATTGCTTGACAACGAATGCAGACTCGGGCCGCAGAAAGGAAGAACGAGACAAAGATGACGACCGTTGGGACCATCGACATGGAAGTAGCGCTTGTAAGTAATAAAGCGATGGTCATCAAGGAGAGAAAGGACAGCTTGGCAGCCGACGATATCTCTCTCGATGTCTTCGGATTCTTCGGCCACCACGATTTTGAGAGCTACCCAAGCAGAGAGAACAGAGTCTCGAGCAAGCCAAATGGTTGAGTTATTTCCATAGCCAATCTTATGGACTACACGATATCGACCGTTGTCGTAAAGATCGCCAAGGTGAACTGGATGGAATCCTCCTGGTCCGTATTCATAGGGTTGCTCTGAATCTTCAACTTGCGGACACTCGAAGTCAAAGTCCGAGGAGTCAGATGATGTATCCATGTCCATTGGTCAAGAACACATTCTGCAAGGTTGAGCAAGATGTCGCATGGGAATCGGAAGTGAGTTGTTAACTTGCAACTGGCAAGTTTGAGAGAGTCAAGATCAAGGTCTGTCCAGAGATGTAGTCGGGCGACTTGAGAACGAGAAGGCTGGAAGGACTGCATCTTATAGTGTGTTGGGAGCTTGAGGTAATTGAGGTAAATGATAAGCTTTGTTTGAAGCAGCTCACGAGTAACTTAAACGAGGGAGTTGGAAGGAAGCTCTGTTATGTGTTATTGATGGCATCTTGAGCACCTTATCAAACAACGACATGCAGTTCATGAACTACAAAAATAATCTAGATATACTACTACTGCTATTCTTATAGACTTTACTTAAAGGGAGATAATATAGGCTATGTAAGGTCTAGAAATTGGTTCGAAGGAAACAATAGCCATCAGCAATAGACTGTCAGGTAGGCAATAGAAGAATTGTCCCAAGGCTTAGGACATCGAAATTGAGTAGCCTAAGTGCCAGTCTAACTTAACATAAGGTGACTAGATATTTCGTCTTTTATATCCACCGCATGGCGACTGTATGAGAAGAAAGGTGATATTATTAAAGTGATGCAACACTGAGAACCTGCTGGATCTTCTTTGACTTGGACTAAACTATCTCAGAGAGATCTTCCAATAGAAACAAGCTACATAAAGCGTGTAATAATTTGCACAATCCAAGCCTTGTTATATAGTCACCTTCACATCATCTTATTCGTGGCCTTACGCGGATATTAAACTTCTATGCTAAGAAGCTTAATCTCACCACGGAGGTTACATTGCTCCATTCAAAGTATCACAACTCACTTACCGAATCTCGAAGCGAGAAAATCCTTTGCATGGGATCAATGCTTGTGCAACTTCAGTGGATCTCTTATTTGCATGAACCAACAGGTTCAGGAACGCTGACTTTGAAGCATAAAGATAAGATACATAAAATTTAGTCTAATGCTACGAGCTAATTCGTCTCTTATGATTTTGTAAGCTAAAGTTTATGGTGCGTCAAGGCATCAACAGATTAGATGTGTAAATCTCTAGAGTGCACAGCACAGACATGCCATCGCGATCGACCCAGTCCAGAGGCATCCCATTTCATCTCTAATCATGCTTATTTTTAACCCTGTATCTACAATTATTACACCGCGATTAATCCGATGTATCCATATTTCCAGGACGCGCCATCAATGTCGATACTTGCCTGATTAGTAGCATCATGGTGTTCACAACTCTTCACACGGGTGCTGCCGTCGACCGTTGGAATCATTGTCCAAAAATTGTGTCTATTCTTAGCTTTCTCTCCACCTCTAATCAAACTACCATCTAAGCAAGCTTAATGCTCCAGTCATCACCGATTTTGGCTCCAACGCGGCCCACAACCGCAAAGGCCGCACGGCTGCCCTTGGCTTCGTGGTATTGGATCTTGACGGTCCATGTTTTTCCTTCGGACGAAACTGTGGCTTCCTTCTGGTTCCAGGTCTTGGGTGCGCCGACGATAATGACCTTGTCAACATAGACGGTTTCCATGTCCTTGAGCCATGGGCCAGCCTTGATTGACTTGGTGTCGCGTCCCACAGTATCGATGGAAGTCAATGTGTTACCGCTGAAGGTGAACTTGCGGTGGATGTATTGGTCTTGCTCGTACTCGAAAGTATCACCGTCATCAATGTAAAGCTCACCCGAGGCATTACCATCCTTGGAGACGGAGACAACGAGCGTGTAGTCGTCAAATCGCATAAGAGCACTTGATCGTCGAGGGATATCACGTCGGGGGATGATATGTCCACCTTGAAGAAGAACAGGGACCTTCTCGAGCGGCGCACTGACTGTGAGATACTTGCCCTTTCTTGTCTTTTGAACATCGTAGGAAAAGTAGTCATAGTAGACCTCATCATCAGGGATCCAAATGTCGGTCGACTCCTTGCCTTGTTCCGTGATGGGCTTCACAAGAAGACCGGTTGATCCAACAAAGAACTGGTCTTCAAGAGCAAAGCCAGCTTCTTCAGAGGGGTGAGTCCAGAACATAGGTCGGATAATGGGGCTTCCGTCTTGAGACGCGGTATGGAAAGCGGTGTACCAAGCAGGCAGCAGAGTATATCGAAGTCTGATAGCGGCAGTCGAGATCTGAGTGTAGGGTTCACCCAAAAGGTAAGGCTCACGACGTCGGGCGTCGAGATGGGCATGAGCTCGGAAGAAGGGGTACCAGATACCAGTCTGGTACCAACGGACAAGGAGATCCTTCTCGGGGTTGCCAAAGAAGCCTCCAACATCAGCGCCGGCGAAGGGGAAACCAGAGATTCCCTGGTTGATGGTCATAGGGATAGACGCGGCCAGATGTCCCCAGTCAGCCTGGTTGTCACCTGTCCACATAGCACCAAGCTTTTGCGATCCCGCGTAGAAGGCTCGTGTCAGGATGAAAGGTCGTCGAAGCTCTCCCTTTTCACGGTGAAGGAGGGCCTGGAAAGTGGCGTTTTGGAAAGTGAGACCGTTCAGGTTGTGAACATCACGGTGTTCCCATCCTCCGTGGTGGATGTTGTCCTTGGGCATAGTCACCTCGGGTCCGTTGAAAACTGAAGGCTCACTCATGTCGTTCCACATCCAGGTGTTGTGCATGGTACCCTTGAACTTGTCAAACTTGAGCATGGTCTTCCACCACTCAATAGCCTTGGGGTTGAAGCAGTCGATCCAGTTGGAGGCTCCAGGCCAGCACCATCCCTCGTATGGCTTCTGGTCCTTGTCATGAGTAGCAAGGTCTTGGGCAAGCATCTCCTGAGAGGCAGCGTAGTTATCAGTCTTCTTGATATGGGGGTCAAGGAGGACGACAAGCTGGCGACCATGGTCGTCCAGATGTTCACCCATGTCGATAGGGTCAGGGAACGAGTGAGGCTCCCAGGTGAAGTACTTGCGGTCGTCGGTGTACTCGAGATCCAGCCAAATAACGTCGTAGGGAATCTTGTGCTTGTCCATGTTGCGATCAACGTTTCTAACATCGTCGCTGGAGATGTAGTTCCATCGGCACTGGTGGTAACCAATGGCAAACTCTTGGGGCATAGCAGTGTAGCCAGTCAACTCTCCGTAGGTTCTAGTGAGATCGGAAGGAGTGGGACCGAGGAGGACGAAAACGTCGAGGAGACCACTCTCGGAAATCCAGTGTGTATGGGTGTTTGTCTTGCTGCCAACACCAAGGCTCAGAGGGTTTGCCTGGTTCTTCTCCTTGGTGATGTCGACCCAAGTCTCGGCAACGTTGAGCCAGAAGACACCAACAGACGAACCCTTGCGGTGAGCCTGCATGAAAGGAATAGCGCCGTAGAGAGTCATTGGGCTGTCGAGAATGTATTCGAATACATCGGCGTTGTACATGCGGTAAGGCTCAGCGTAGTTGCCATCTCCACCACGGGTCTGCTTCAATGACAGAGGACCAGTGTGTTCGGGGATTCCAAACACATGCTCATATCCGTGGAAAGTAATGTCCATAGCCACACTTTCAGGTCCGCGAGGCTTGGAGTCGGTGTTTCCACCAAAGGACTCGTCCCACCATGTGCTCTCATCCTCAGCGGCTTCCTCGCCTTCCTTGTTCTCAATCTTGGGTCGCCAGTGCTCCATGTTTAGCCATCCGCGCTCGTTGAACTTGACGTGTGAGTTACCATCGCGTCGGAAGTCGATCTCGAAAGGCGAGAACTTGATGATAGCCTCATGGTTGCCCTCAAGTCCGAACTTGATGTTGACTTGGGTCTTATCTTGGTGTGCAAGTTGCGCGTCCTTGTCGAGATCCAGACCAGCAACAAGAACCCACTTATCAACCTCGTTGTATCGTTCTTTGCGGACAGGACTGTCGTCTCGCAGCACAATGTCCTTGTTTCGTCGCTTCTCCTCGTCCATTGTGACTCGGGCGGAACCAGACATGAGGAAGGAGATTGTAAGGGGGAGACGAACAGTATCTCCGTTGGCGTTGATGGTCTTGACGACCATAGCCTCCAACTTTCCATTCTCGAAGGATACTGAATCGGCCGTGATCTCGTATGGTGTCTTCCAATTTGATCCTTGGGCAAGGGCGTTGTCGGCATAGGCGCGGTTTCGTTTACAGAAGCCGGATTGGTTGCATTTCTTGAAATCGTTCTCCTTAACAGCAACTAGAGATTGTGAGTCGGGAATTGGTCAATGTTCAGTTCCAGAACTTACCGGCTGATTGGAAAAGACAGGCAAGGGTGCCTAGCAGCAACAACAGCGCCGTCCAGCGAAAGGACGACGCCATATTTGACCTCATGATGTTGAGACGGTCAAGAAACAGACCGCAATTAAAGGTCGAATAAAGAGATCGCAAATGTGGTAGGTATATCAAACAAGCATCCACAGAGAGATATAGTCTTCTGACCTATATCCACCTCTAAATCTTCTGACTAGCAGAAGTCTCGGTTGTTATTGTGGTTTGTGCTGGGGATAACCTCAGCTTTGATGATGTCGAAGTCAAGCTGTCCCTTAGCTCCCCCTGTGAAACTCCAATCCGGATTGGGACTGGTGTGAGACGCAGGGGAGCGGGTACCAAGATGGCGGGGCAAGCTTCGGTAGAAGACTAGACCTGATAGCGAACCAGCTTATTGAGTTCTTACATTTTGGAGGTTTGTTTTCTTTGCCATTGACTGCACTGTACATTACTGATCGGAGCATTTAAGTATTATTACTGTATCTTGTTTACATCTCTTCAGCCCTGTGAGTATTATCCCGACTGTCTGCTTCTCACTTAAGCTGACACAACCATGGCTGAACTCTATTAATGTTTCAGTATATGTAGAGATCCCCTTTTCTCTACTCCTTTCTTCAAAAGTACCCGTTGACTGTCGACAGCTCTTACAAGTGTCAACTTCAACCAATTATCAGTCACGTGTCCGTGTGAATTCCCCAGATCTCGCACCTACCAAGACCCCTCAACGCCAGCTCATCATGGCTGCTGAGGAGCCCCGCCAGCGAAAAGACCCCGCCGTGAGTGGCAGCGGCAACAGCAACGAAAACAGCAAGCAAAACAGACGGAGAACAGCGGAAAATCTTGCCCCGCCATTTTTGGCACTGCTCTTCGCCCTTTTCGCCCTTTATATCCTCTTTTCACCGCCTTCTTCAAGCCTTTCCCCTCCAGTCCCCGTCTGTCCTTCTATCTCTACTTCCTCTTCTGTTTCTTCATCTCAAGTCATACCAGACAAGAACATCGCCAAAATGTCCTCCTCCGAGCAGACGTAAGCTGCCCCACCATCGAGCTATCGCCTCGATGCCCCTCCGTCTTGAACTTTTTGCTGACATTGCCATAGCTTCATTGCCATCAAGCCCGACGGTGTCCAGGTAAACAGACCTTGGCGTTGGTACCATTAATACGAACAAATCTAACATGCATCTTACAGCGTGGACTCGTTGGCCCCATCATCTCTCGTTTCGAGAACCGAGGGTAAGCTTATACTTCGATCAACGTCATTACAGGTATTAACTTTGGATAGCTTCAAGCTTGCTGCCATCAAGCTCATGACCCCCGGCAAGGAGCACCTCGAGAAGCACTGTTCGTCACCGAAAACAACCACATGAAGCATCAATTGATACTAACATACGCGCAGACGCTGATCTCGCTGGCAAGCCTTTCTTCCCTGGTCTGATTGAGTACATGAACTCTGGCCCCATCTGCGCCATGGTCTGGGAGGGCCGTGACGCCGTCAAGACTGGCCGATGTATGTTTGACCGCTCCCAACGATTATACAATTGCTGACCACACTTCCAGCCATCCTCGGTGCCACCAACCCCCTTGCCTCTTCTCCCGGTACCATCCGTGGTGACTTCGCCATCGACGTCGGCCGCAACGTCTGCCACGGTTCCGACTCCGTCGAGAACGCCCAGAAGGAGATTGCTCTCTGGTTCAAGGAGGGTGAGGTTGTCTCCTGGAAGTCCGCCCAGTTCAACTGGGTCTACGAGAAGGCTTAAATCTGTCATTGATATGACGCCCTGAATGACGGAATTGAAAAAGCACATATAAGTGGGATGACTTCATCTCGGGTATAACAAAATCAAAGACAAAATCTTCTCAACCTTGATGGTCTCATTGTCATGAGTGACTAAGGCTTGCGCGTGAAAACCCCTTTGGCTCTCATGAGCACTCCAGCAAACCATGGCGTAGCCCAGACGCTACCAATAATTCGGACTGGCAGTAGAGCCTTCGTTATCGCATATGCTAGAGCAACCTCCACAAGGACCTTGTAACGTCCATCTCCACTATGCCAGCGCTCAACTGCATTCTCGGATTTAGAATCGAGGTGTGTCGTAGTCGTGCTCGTCGTCTCCTCTTCATTCTGCCCGAACCCAAACCAACCCTTGCGTTTGAAATATCTCTCGAATCGACCAACTCCATCTTCGACATAGCTCCCAAAGTGACCCGTTACGTAGTCGACAGGCACATAATTCGTATAATGAAAGAGTCCAAATAGTCCTAGAACCGGTACAATAGCTGTGATTTCATGCAGAATAAGAAACGAGACTATATGCGAGACTGGTGCGTTGCGTAAACCGCTGGTGTATTTTTGTAAACGTTTGGGGAGCTTCGAGGTAATGCGGTCGATGCGCGAAGCTTGGGTTGACTCGGCGCGGATATTTGGGCTGAATAGGCGTGGAGGAGCGCGGGCTCTTAGGCTGGGACGCCAATTGAAGGCTATCAGATTGCGGCGCATGCTGGGATTTAGGTGATCAAACTCGAAAATTCTAGTGCAGCATCAAGGTGGTGGAAATGGAGAGGTCATTGTCGATATTCTGTCGAACCTAGGTGGAGCTGCTGACATAGCGATATGACAGCGTTTCTCTCAGTGAAGCTTTAGGGTAACCAACTTGGGAGTCCGATATTCTCTTCTATACGGATTTGGATCGGCTTGTTCATGGTGTTGATAAATTGTCGACATGCAGGAACTCTCAATAGCCTTTAATTCGTCTTACCACTTTTTGCTGGAAAGAGATGATGAGGTTTTGTGGTGCTTTCCATGTGGATTTCTTCCAGTGTTGTATCAACCATTTTCCGTTACTATTGAGTGCCGAAAGAATGATGGCCCATCGGAATGACAGAGCTTTCGCAAAATATTTTATAAATCAGAGATAACTATGTTAATCTAATTCCCGAGACGAAAGATCTTTGATCAGCTGCAGTAGAAGTGGTGACAACCTAACATGGGAATACGGCAAATACGGAGCTTGATATCTGTTTGAGCGCCTACAACACCAATACCAATTGCAAGCACCTGATCGATACAATCATCACTGCCACCATGTCATGGAAGCATGTGAGTAGGCAATTCTATCATATCGCTATACCGATTCCTCACTCATGGACAACCGTCCTCGGCAAAAGTGAAGGCATCGTGGGCTGCATGCCAAACATGATACTGCAGTCTTTCCTTCCTTCATCGCATCAACTTCTTTTGCGTCACTTAGTTCTAAGCGATTTCGGAATGACGCGTGTTGAGGTGCTTGGTAATGAGTTGTGTCATGTTTAGGTAGCTGATGGCATCACCTCCATGTCTGCTCCTGCCCTCCCAGTCAATCGTTCGGTGCTCTGCGCACAAGCTCCTTCCCAAACATCGTTCAACTGCGTCAGAGATCCCCAACGAAACATCTAGAATGAGGCAATAACAATGTAGAGAAGGTGCCAAGCTTTTTGGCTGCCTCACTGCAGAATGCTGAGGACTTAATAACTTTTCTTCCATCTCATCTTGTCCATCTTCTCTTCTTCTCCCCACACCTCCCATCACCAGCTTCACCCAATACTCACAAATCCCCAACCTCACTGTCACAATTGGCTATCAGCTCTGCTACACATCTTGCAATCACCCCAATTCCACACAATCCACTGCCTCACCATCATGGTCTCTGTCAAGTTGGCGGCCGTCGGCGCCCTTCTGGCAACTGCCCAAGCCCAATCCAAGATTCGTCATCCCAACGAAGATCTCATCCTTGCTGATTGTGGCATTGGAGACAACAAGGATCATCCCAAGTGGTCTACTTCCCGCCAGGTGAACTGGTACAAAGACATCAAGTGGCCTGAAGATGCCTCCTCATTCCCTGCTGCTCCTGACCTGTCTGTTGAAGTTCCGTATGCAGACGGAAAATATCCCTGGAACTCCAAGGGAACCACTGTCAAACTCTCCAACGGTGTCGTTTGGACGGCCTACATCAACCCTGCCGTTGCCGATGGCATGCCTGCCGGATCCGCTGTCACCACCAAGGAGGGTGGTCAAGAGCTCAACTGCTTTGCCTACCGTGGCCGTCCTGTCAGTGCCGCCCTCAACAAGACAGTCACCAATGATGCTGTTTGCCTGTCTGCCTTTGTCTGCAACCGCGACAAACAAGCTCCTCCTCGCCCAAGCGACATGAGCTCTCCTACCTCAACTCTGCAGACCAAACCCGCTCCTCCTGCCACCACTTTCATCTCGACAGCCCCTGCAACCGCTAGCCCTACTGGCGGCAATGAGCCACCGCCTCCTGCCGACCCCAATGCTGGTAAGCTGTTTGTGAACGCTCTTGTCAGTCCTCGTTTCATCAACTGGCCCAACACCTGGCAAGCCTTCATTGAGAAGTTCTCCTGGGATCGACAGACTGGCAAATGTGTCGCTCAACCTGTCAAGGGAGACGGATACACCATCAACATCGATTGCGCTGGAATCCAGATCGATTCTGACTCTCACTTGACCCTCCTCTTGATCAAGTCTCTCAGCGATCTTGGCATGAACAGCACTCTGTTCAACCAGAATCCCATTGTGCCCGGAAAGCGCAACGCAACTTCAGATCACTGGGTCGTCATGCCAGAAGCCTTCAGCCTCCAGGCTATTGATGTTGCTCATCAGAACACTGTTGGCTATCTCAGTTACAACACAAGCTACGACAACTTCCTGAGCGGGCCATGTGTTTCTTGCGACACCAAGAGGTTCGACACACAGTTTTTCAGCCCTATTCTGGCTGCTATGAAGGGCACCTACCCCCGCTACAACAGCTACAACGTTGAGGCCCAGTGCAGCCCATGGATGGCATGCTTCTAAGGGCAAAGGTGGTGCATATGAACGGTATGGTTCGACGATGGTATGTTGTATGACTTATGAAGGGTAATACGGTTCATTATGGACGAAAAGGGGATGTAATATTTGGTGTCCGATGTGGCATTGTCTTTGCTTTCGACATGTATTTCAATGGTTCGCTTTACTTTATGGTGTCAGACTATGTCATTCTTTAGTTGATCGGCTTTTGTGCAGATATTTACTATCAATGGTGGAACAAACTCAACTCAAATCAGATGAATGTCTCTCCATGTGAAATCACCTGTGACATGCTCCCCAAACATGGCACCGTGAACATAAGCGTCGCCAACAACTTGAAAGCAACTGTCAGACGGACCTTTTCTTCTCAATACCAAAGGAGCAGCACAGCCAGAGATGATCATGATTTTGTCTCTGACTTTGGCATGAAGTGGAACCAGACATAGGTAACCTCTGACAGTTCTTACGAGGCGTCTATTGACAACGATATTTATGCGTAATAGAGCTTCAAAATGAGCAGAAGTTTTGCCCCAAGATGTGAGCCTGTCCTGCTTCTCTGATTCGGTATTGCCTTGTACGGTCGGGTCATGGTGTAAGCCGAGCTCAAATAGCAATGGTATCATCTCACTCGTTTTGGGTAGAGTATTGGTAGAATCTCGGGTATTGGCGAGTGTCCATAGAGGCTCCAAAGCATCGAATTGGTCGTATATGGATGGGTTCCCAGACTGACATGCGATCAATGCCTTGATAGTGACGAGAAGTATCCATTTAGAGAATGATTCAGCAAGATGTGATGGTGCAGGACGTTGGGATTGATCGCTATCCATGATAAGAGTGCGCCAGAAGGCTTCGACGATGGGTTGGCCTGTAGGTGCGTATATAGTACCGCAGTGAAGTAGCATTTTCATGGTGTTGTTGAAGTTGCCTTGGCAAACGTCAGACCATAGCTCGCCGAGTTCCTCTATGGAACCAAGATGGGGACTGCAGGCCTTGAAGTTGAGGCGGTAAAGATCCTTATCGATGGTGAACTCTGCCTCCGCACCAGCTGAAGCATCGAATTGTGGAAGGGTTGTATAGCTGGGACCTAGGACTGGGGCATGGACAAGGTCGAACGAGGGTATCCATGTTGGTAGGTTGGACGATTTAGCACGACTGGCAATACCAGCGAGGGAGAGGAGGTGGAGAGATTTAGTGTCTTCAAGAAAACTGATGCCTAGTTGAGTGAGAACAACATCGTCTGAAGATTCATAGTCGATCTTGAGATCCAAGCGAGGTTGTCCTTTAGCTTGGTTCATGTAATTAACAATGCCGATTAGGGAGTATACTCGATCTCGAGGAACAGTTGCTCTGAAACCGATGCTACTCAGTAGTAGCTCGAGTAACAGTCTCTTGGGATGATCATCGCGAATACCTACTGAGTAGTCGATGTTTCTCAGTAACTCTTTGTACCGACTTTGGTTGTCTTGGCTCCATTGACGGGTGACGTGGAGGTCTGAAGCATGGATGATGGATTGTATCAGAGGAATGGGCTGTAAGTCTGAGCCAACGGAGAATAAACCGACGAGCGCACCGGACATGTTGATTAGACCTGCTGTATCGCCTACTGCATCCCAAGAAATCTCGTGACCTCCAATGAGGACAGTTGCGGTTCGGGAGAGCGCGACTTCTTGAATCATCCACGTTCGACCAAACCAAGCTCTCGTGTAGATATCACCAAGTGCCACCCAATCATTCACTGTAAGATCAGGAAGACCGTTCCTCTTCAACATTTCTGGATCATCAGCGATGAAGACATCGCCGTAGGCCTGGTTCTTCCCCCATTCGATAATCTTGGCTTCTGCGCCTTTAGCGATTTCCTGCACGATCTCGACAGATCTGTATGTCTTGTCTGTGGCGGTTCCAAGCCATACTATTGTCTCATATGCGCCGTTGTAGATGTGATCCATTATGGTTACTTGCGTAGAGCGCTCTGTTAGGTCTTTTTGGTTGATGCAAATGCCGTCGACCCAGAGGTAGTGTCCTGGTCTTGAGAGGCATAGTTGACAGAGAGCATCGTAGAGATTTGGCTGGACAATAAATGACTTCCCATCGAGGGTTATCGTGCATCCGCTGTTTGAGAAGGATGTATTATTCACAGCAGGACCCCAAGTATACGAAAGGGCGAGATATGGTGGGCATTGGTTCAGGTCGAAGGTCTGAAGAGTGATATTTGGGGATGAAATTGACCTTGATTCGGGGAGACGAATGAGACGGATCTGTTTGTTTGAGATTGTGTCGTTATAAGTGAAGTCGAAGAGCGTTTGAGAGGCGCTGAAAACCGCTGCCGACAGCCTTTGCGATACTGAAGTAAGAAGACGATGGATACGTTGAAGGTTGATAACGAGGGCAATAATGGTAGCACTGGCTACCAGATGAGACGGATGAACTCGAGCGAGTACCGGTAATCGGTTACTGAGCCCGGGATTTAGCTTCAACGCGACAGAGAACTGTGACATGGGCGAGACATTTGAACTGGGTTGTTGATGATGTGAGGGTTAGCTGAAGATGGGAGCGAGATAGGCCGCATAAGGTGACAGGGGTCTGGCATTCGAGCTAGAGCCCAATTATCGAAGACAATATTCACGATATCCAATATGGCACCGCAAGATGCCAGGATCATAAGTTTTGGGGGCAAAAGGTCGATTTTATAATAGAACTTGAAGCCTCATATGGGCAAGACTCTTTGCGAAACGTATCTATCTATTTCTCGTCAACAACTCTGGTAGTATAATATCTTCTTCTAAACACCCTTGGCGTGCCTTAAACCTTGAGCAAACATCGAGTGGTAGCCAGCCATGGGCCAATCATACTGATGACCTGTATCATCTATGCATCAGAGCCATCTGTGTAGTAGTCGAACTGCTTCGGTACCGGTACATCCTTTCCACCTCGTTTATCCGGATCGACATCTCGAATCTTCTTCTTAGGACTCTCTGCAACGGCAGGCTGCGCTTGTTGTGTCAGCGCTGGATCCGAAAGAATATGCCCTCTCAACAACTTGGTCATCTCCCTAGCCCACTCCCAAGGCCTCTCCTTTCCTCCAGGCAAGCTGTTAAAATACTCCCAACCCATCACACCACCAAACTTTCCATACCTGCCCCGCAACGTCGTAAGCACCATGTTGAGAGGATTAAACGGCACATAACCGTGTCCATTCTCAGGATTTGTGACGAGTCCGATGACGATCTTCTCTGGTGGCCAGCCCTTTTGCACCATGAGATCGTACATTAGGGGATTGCTGCAGTCGCCCCAGCCGCAGTAGAATTGGGTGTTGTACCAGGCGATGTCGCGACCGCGCATGACTTCTAGAGCTTCGTAGTCGAAACCGCTGAGATTCTTGGTAAAGTCGAGAAGAGACATTGCAACGGGTGCGAGGGTGATGATGAAACTTGGACCAAAGTCGCTGCGTAGACGATCGATCAAACGCACGATTCCTCCCAGGGACATCTCTTCCTCAACGTCCAGATCTAACCCATCAAGCGCCCTCTCTCGAATCATGTCCCTCACAGGACCATAATACCGATCAAACTGGTCCTGATCAGCATCCAACTTGGCATAGCTGCCCTTACAAGCACCTCCCAACATGCCCATAACCTTGACGCCCGAAGCTTGCAGGATACGCAGCTCTGCCCACATGGTCTGAAATATAGCGTGAGACGGGTGATAATCGTTCAGCGTTATCTTTTCAGGATCATCGTTTATGTGGATGGCGGCGACAATGACGTGAGTGATGGCGATGTTTGGTTGTGTGATGAGGGGCAGAGGAGAGATGAGGTTGCCTGAGGAGTCATGATGGGTTTGGTAGTATGTTACCAGTCGGGGGAGAGGGTTTGCTGATGGCGGTAGAGGAGGCATGATGTGGCCCTTTTGAGAGTTGAAGTTGTTGATGAGAGAAGTTAAGCTGGGGAGCTTGGAGGTTGTGGTGGTTAAGCTGAGCTGTAAGCTTTGGTGGAGCTTGAAGCCTAATTCAGCAGCTATTCAGCCACTAACAAGACACTGAATCAAGGACGATTATCCAAATCAACATCTATTTGATTGTCGACTATACTAATATTAAACTAATTACTAGGGTATCGTTCTTAAAAATTCTGGACTCGAGCCTGTTCCTTTTCCAAGTCCATGACTCTGACCTTCTTTCCTACACATCGTCCAGGATGCCAAATAGCAAAGAGCATAACAGCCAATGCAATAGGAGCAAACTCAAGACAAGCAAAGTAAATCTCGTTCGAGTACAACTTTCCTCCAAGACCCTCAGCAGTTTCTGCAAGACGGAAGATTGTTCGTAGATAAACCATGATGGTAGCCACTGCAAAAGCAACACAGAAGATACTCAGCTTCTTTCCGCGACCACTAACCTCCCTTCGAGCGCGGAAGAGGAATGTTGCTGAGAGGATAACGAAGATAGTCATAGCAAAGACCTGATAGGCTAAACCTCCAAGAAGAATGTTATTCGCGACATCGGGATCTTGACGGTTCGACTGTCTCACTCCAATGAGAGCAGCGCCCGTAACCTGAACAACCGTAGCAATAACATCAGAAGTAATAAAGAACCAAAGAATAAATTTAGGCGGTGCCAAAGAATATCGTCGTCCCAGCCTCGGAATCAGCGCTGAAAGAATCGTGTACACACCCGCAGCAAGAAACACAGGCGCGGTGACGATGAAGAAGTAGTTGAGGATAAAGTAGAGCAGATGATACGGGTCTTTCTTTGCTGAGAGTGAACGAGCGATGTATCCGACGATTTCGAATAGGAGACCGATGGGAAAGGTGATGAAGTACCAGCTCCGATATTTGATGTTTTGGAAGAGATGGATTATCATGAAGAGGGCGAACCAAGCTGCTGCGAAGACGGCGAGGGAAAAGGCTGGAGTGTAGCCATAGATGATGATGGGTGTATCCCATTCGCCGTTTGGGTTTGGAAAGTTGGGGTCAACATAGCCATCAATAGGCGGGCGACCTATTCATATCTGTTAGTATAAGTTGTCTCTATAGTGAGGCTATCAACATACCGTCTGAGCTGCTCATATTGAAGTGAAGATCAAAAGCTAGTACTCGATAATCACAAGAGTTTGCAGTACTACATTATCCAGGTTACCCTTGGATCTTTAAATCCTTCAAGGACCCTTCAAATTGTCTTAAGCACCCTTATTTTCAAGCTTCAATATAACCCCTGGTACTAGCCAAAGTCATGAATCATCATTTTTGCACTGGCCTCATACGAGAGCTCTCTAAATGGGCTGAACCAACGCCAATGTCCAGGGGTCTAACGAACTGCCTACTGTAAACGATAATTGAATGGATAATCGTTTACAAGTCAATCAGAAACCGTTTCCATGACGATTTGGTTCCCTTTTTGGGAGCAGCCTCTGGGGCTTCTTCACATGTAATGGGTGTCTTCAGTCTTCAACAGACACTAAATGGAATGGTTCAGTGCGCTTTGACCGCTGTCAGTTATCCTTGGCATTGTGTCATTAACTGTCAAATTAAGCGACCGTTGCCGAAAAGACGAATCATGTTTCCCTCAATTCTTTAGCGAATGCGAAGTTGAAGATTTGAAGATGCTGAGCAAATCAATTCTATTGTGGACTTTAAAGAACATTCTATAAGCCGAGATCCGAGTCTATGTCTATGATTTGATCAAGTCATCGCCTACAACCTCCTCAAAGATACTCTGTCGAATCTTCTGCAACTCCGTCCTGGCTTCCTCCATCTCCTCCCCTTTGCGCTTCAACTCCTTGGACAAATGATATCTCTTCTCCTTTGCTTCACTCAAACACTTCTCCAAAGCAGCTGTACATCGAGCTACTTCTTGTCGACCACCTGTGACATCCACTTTTCCCCAGACTTCACCCAAATTAGATGTAACCTCCATAGTACGTGGGTTAGCCTCGGGAGGAAGTCTGATAACGTCTGAACCGAGCTGCACCAGCTGATCAACTGTTGTCTTGCTCTGCTGAATAAGTTCTCGACCCTGATTCAGAGATCGGATGGAATTCATGTCTCCGGACTGAAGAGCCTTTTCTACTTGTTGAAGACCAGCTGACATTGTCGCTGTTGATTGCTCAAGAAGATCCAGCGCTTTTTGGTGTAGTTCAAAGGCTGACTTTGTAGAGACATATGTAGACAAGGCAGCATCGCTTCGTCGCTCCTTTTCATCCTCCTCTGGGAAATCAGGCGTTGGGCCGGAGAAGATATCGTCGTAAATGTCGTCGAGTTGCTTCTGAAGATCAAGGTAATACTGCATACTCTGATCAAGCTCCCTCTTCTTCGCAAGCTCTTCTTCCAACTTTGCCTTGACACTCGAGTTGTGTTCTGCCGCGTGATGCGCTTGTTGGAGCGTGTTGTGATAATTCTGCTCTTCCTTCTCAGCCTGCCCTGTAAATGAGTTCTCTTTACCGCCGATTCTGTAAAGGAACTTCATAGCATGGCCATCGCGGTATTTTTTATGTGACTCAAAGTCAGCCAGGCGCTTGCGATCTAATCCTTCGAGTTCTCTGTTTGAGTCTGCTAGTTGTGACTCAAGGTCTGAGACGACCTTTTGTTGTAGAGCAACATCGTCGCGGATGTGTTTTGTCTGCTCTAAAAGGTTCAATAGTTCTGAAGTCTTTGGGAAAGCTTCTCGTATTGAGTTCTTGATATTGGACATTTGAACGTGAGAGGTATCTTGGCCATTAGAGCCAAATGCTGGTGGTGGGTTGTAATCCATAACTGCTGTCATGTTGGAGTAAAGTGAAATTGGAGTAAACGAGTATTCGACAACTAATAACAAGCTATACCATGTGAAGAACTCGTCAGATGATATATGGGGTATCAGATGATGCCAGTCAATAACAACTGAACTTGATATACCAGACGTAGAGGATAATCACTTCTCTTGGAAGAGTCGGTTCAACTTGACGAGATGGAAGAATCTTATACATAAACCAACAGGAACAAAGTCCTACATAAAGAAGGCGGCGGCTACCGCGCAATAAGAAGCAACTTGAACTTATCAGGCATCTTAAGACATGAATCGAACAGTGCAGAAGGATTTCCCTATCATATTCACGTTCCCACGTAAAAACCTCAATAAAATTGGAGCAACATCGTCACTTTTTCCCATCTGAGGCAAGAAAAGGTTTGAAAGAACCACTAGTGATCGACAACGGTTTACCAAGCTTGTAAGGCTGATGTGCTGATGCTTGGTTTGGTTGGTAGCAAATGAGTCGTAAAGGTGTGGTACTGTAAGGGTTTCTAGTACATCCATGTACTGAATGAGGCAAACCGTTATTTACTGTACTGGGACTTCCGTAATTTGCCGGTCCTTTGCCGCGAAAACGGAAAGCTTCCCTGTTTGAGTGACCTAGGTACCTACCTACAGCACTGTACCCAGGCAAGCTCCATCACCAAATTCAACTCGCCATCGCCAATCATTTCGCTCAAGGCCAAATAAATGGCTTCGTCGAGAGCCCGTTTGCCTCGCGCAGGCAAACTAGGCGCATTATTGCAGTCTCCGAAACCTTCGATATGTCCATTTTGCTCCATCACATCATCTGCCCGCCCACGAATACGGACCCGTCGCGATGCCCTCGCAAAACGCTTCGCTTCCACCTCTACGAACCCACGTGCCGAGCTTGAACAGCACCTCCTCGATATTCAGAAACTCGCACCTTCGCTGGTGAACTTGTCAAGATTACAATTGGCTCTCCAGGGTCTACGACAAATACCGGGTCAGGAAGCTGTGAGGGTTGCAATTTTGGGACTGGCTCCGGGTTCCGATGCGGGACAGAGGGCGAAGGATGTGTTGAGGGTGCTCATGACGGATCCGTTGCAGGATGAGCAGGAGTGGGAGCGCCAATTGAAGGATCATGACCCGAAGAACCCTCTCATTGTCCGAATTCGATCTACCGAGGAGCAGCAGAGTACTCTGACTGTCGCCAAATCGAGTTTTCTCAGTGAGGTCAATGTTTCGTCTGCTGAATGGAACAGTCACAACCTGGAGCTGCTGTTTATGGAGACACATCTTCCTGAATTTGCCAGAGATGAGCAAACGAGAGCTATCGAAGTGGAGGAGTCTGTCCTCGTTCCCAAGGTCGCCATTCCTTCAGCCGAGCATCGAGTAACACCAGTGACTACCCCGGTGCACCGAGCATTTCTGGTTGGTGATGGTTTCAACGGAGCTGTCAGCGTTACTTCAGTACCAGCCGATGGAGAGGAAGCTATCTTCAAAGTGGTGGATTTAAAGGGCGTTGATCCCAAGCAGCTCGACGCCCCCTTCGAAACAGTTAACGTATCCGCTGCGGACAAGGGCCTATCACTTTTCCGCAAGAGCTCAAGCAACGCCATCCAGTATGAGCGACTTTGGTTCGACAGCAACATTCCCGCATTAACGACATGGCTCAAGTCAGGCGTCAGCTCTCCAGACGAGACCACAAAGCCTGCAGTACGAGGATTGATCGCCTCACTACTAAACAACGTCTTGGCGAGATGCGAGCTAGAGAACCGCCGCGAAATCAAGCACATCTACCAAGAGGAGGCCTCCGTTGGCCAAGAGCCTGCTTTCTCCCCTAGTCTGAACCGAGCAGTGGGTGAATGGTCACAAGATGCACACGCCGAGCTACAAGATGAGCTTGATTTGGCGTTTACGGGCCGAAGATGGCGTAAGTTGGGATGGTGGCAACTGTTCCTGAGAGTGGATGATGTCGCCATGCTCACGAACGAGATGCTGAACCAAAGATTCCTTCCTACAGCAGAGCGAGAGCTTGTCTACCTCACTGGTCAGATTGCCCAAGCTGCAAAGGCTGATCAGAAATATCCCCAACCGTACTCTTCCAGCCGTCCAAACCATGACCTAAAGCAACTTACTTCAGGGGAATTGGAACCCTTCGTGTCAGCTGATACTCGTCCAGGGCTACCAAAGTGGCCTGGTCATATCGCGTTCACCCGTCGGTATCTACAAAACGAGACCGTTCCAGCACTACAGGCCCTAGCTCAAAGGCTTGTTGTTCAGTCTCTTGGTACTTCCGGTCTTACCACCTCCCTCGGAGTCCTCGTTTACCTCTCCGACTTCTCCATCTTCGAGGCCGGCGCTGTAGCAGCACTAGGAGTAGCGTGGAGTGCCAGTCGCTTGCAGAAGAAGTGGGATGCTGCCCGATCGTTCTGGGAGGGCGAGGTCCGCGAGGAGGGACGTAAAGCTCTCCGAGGTGTCGAAGAGAGTGTCGCAGTTGTCACCAACAGTGAGAAACCACTAGAACAAGTGGTTGTAGAACAAAAGGGGGATGAGCTTATCGAGATCCGAGAACTCGTGGCCAAGGCCCAAGAAGCTCTTGGACGTATGAAGTAAAAAGGAGAAATCTGTACATTAAAACGAACGTGAAAAGCACATGAGACGATATAATAGATGGTGACGAGATACCAGGCGTAACAGACGCCTCTTTTTTTGTAATCTAGTCAAACCTCAAAGAACCCGCGAGGCCATGCGTTTCCTCGTTGAGCTTTACCGCCATAACCTCCACATCTAGACTGGTATCACACCTAAGCCTGCTTTCTCTCTTCTTCATTTTGACCCAGAATATAAAACCCCTCCCTCGTTTGAAGCTTTCATGAAAAATCCAAATAAGCCTGAACGCCAAAAACACGCATTTGTCTTCTCTATTAATCATTCTTCTAGGCGATTTAATTTATCGTCCTCCTCGACCGCCTGCGCGCGCTCGGCTGACGGTTGCGCGACCTCGGGCGAGACCGACACCGCGGCCGCGGACGTTGCGGCTGCGGAACATGGGCGCGTTTCGGAGCATGTCGGGGACGATGAAGAAGCGTACGTGGGAGCCGCGGATGTAGACCTGGTCGAGATGGGAGACGCGGCCGTCGCGGGCGGTGACGGTGATGTCCTTGAGTTGGACGTTCATGTTGTCCTCAGCTGTGAAAGTTAGCAAATACATCCTTCAAAAGATGCAAGAGGGAGAAGAAGCGTACCGTCGAGAAGCTTGCCGCGGTAAGTCTGACCGGAGGTGATTTCGAGGGTAACGATGTGGCCCTGCAAGAACAAGTTAGCTGCCAATACTCCCAATTTTAGATGCCCAGCAAGAAAATACGGACCTGCGCCTCGTTCAGGAGCTTGATAGGAATACCGATTGTGGAAGTCATGGTTGCGGGTTTGTGAGTATCGAGTTGTCGCGTGTAGACAAGGCCGAGGCTGAGCTGGAGCTTGGTATATCTTGAAAATTGGCGAGGCTTGGTGGTTGAGCGACGAATCGGTGGAGAAGAGTTGATCCGGCCGGAAGTTTGGTGTCAAGGTGGCACTGTGTTGATTGCCTCGAACTTATTGAGCTTTCTCGGGCACAGTCGTTGGTCAGTTTAAGATTCCCAAATATTGGATTTTTCAAATTTGCATAAATTTTTTAAAGTTAACGGTGTCTAAGTTCATTCTTCTTTCGTGAAATAGAAGTGCGATATGGTATTTGGTGATCTGGATCATGAGACAAATTGTTTGGCTTATTTAGCTTCTTAGACACGCACAGTGCGTACACTTTACACCATGAGATGGGATATCTCAAGCTTCAATTATAACAAATGACATGATCTTCCAATTCTGCAATTATTATTCTAAACTCCATAAAATCACAAATACCGCCGACTACCCCAGATACAAACCAACCATTATAGACCATCTAACCATTTATTAACCTTCACCTTATTGCTGACCTGCTTCGTTTTTCCCTTATCGCCCTCTACCTTCTTGCCATGTTTCTTCTTATCCTTATGCTTCTTTGATGTTGTTGATCTCCGCTTAAGTTGAGTTGGGCTTGTTACAACCACAAGTGCTTCTGACGTATCTGCCTCTGTCTGCAATGCACCGCTCATCAATAAGCTAGCATCCGGTGATGTCTCGGCAACAACAACCTCATCAGTTGTGGGGTCAGATGCTTCTTTTAAAGGAACTGATGGATTGTCTGTCGTTGGTGTCGTTGCAGTAGAGCATGTTGAAAGCTCTGGCGCTTGACTTGGAAGGCTTTGGCTTGCAGGTTCCTCAACGGCAGCGGATTGGTAATGAATGTACCCGCCTCGGACATTGGGAACAAACCAATCCTTACCGGTAGGCCGTATTGATGAGATATCTTCTAATGATATATATCGAGCTCGATAGTAGTACAGTCCCGTATCATGAAGGGCCCATTTTGACCATCGTGAGCCTCTGTGCGATGGCTCAATCTGCTTCGTGGCTGTCTTTGGATGTTGCAGTTCATGCGTGAGTTGTCTGTCGTTAACCATTGTGAGAATGCGGCGGATACTAATTTGGAACGAAATTGAACACGAGACCACGGGTGCGTCGAGCAGATATAATTCAGGGATCGCCCTTCAAGCAAAGAACGTCTGCATCGGGCCAAAAACCCAAGGTTCGCATATCTTCCCAACATATATCCTCACCCGACAGCCTCACTCTGGTCGCTGGGTGCCGAAAGGAAGCCCGCATGCATCAGAAACACAAAACTCGACCTCTTGTGTCGCCAGGAACTCCTGGGCCGTCAAGGCATGATCGATAGGCGCCTGATTGGGTACTAAATGAGCAAATATGCCATCTAGTTGGTCAAAGCATCTGAAAGGCGTATTTGTGAAAGCTATAAGCGTTGGACAGGTGTCACTACATCTGCCAATTGAAGAGCTGCACTTTGACTAGACCTGCGAGGTTCCTGATCTGGTAAAATGAGCATGGCCTCAGCCAAGGCCGCCTTGTCAGCTGCCTATCGCGTGCGGCGCGACTTCAAACCACGAATGGACTGTTCAAGGCATGAGGCTCTTTGGGCATCAGGGGTTCGTGATTGAGAATTGATATCACGATTCGAAGTAGACGAAATCACAACTGGCTGAACAGAATGTAACCCAATTGATCGCTTAAGGCGCAGATTGGCTCGGAGAAATCGATATGTTTGAACTTACAACCCGCTTATCAGCGGATCACCTTATTATTGCGTTTCTGTCGTCTCCTCGGCAGCTCCCTCTTTTTGGGTATCATTTTCCTGCTCCTGCTTCTGCTTCTTCCTTGCCGCAAGCTTCTCCCGTGTCTGTTGCTTGCGAGCCTGTCTGTTGAGGCTTCCAATCACTCCACCAGACTCTTGTCCGCATGGCCACTTTGCGAAAGCAGCTGCCTCATCCTCCTCTGTCCACTCCCTAGGCAGGACGGCAAAGGTGAGATATGACGTGTGAGTCTTGAGGTCCGTCTCAGGTCTGTGGTAGAGGTTTCCAGCCATCCAGGGCTTTACATCATCTTCAGCGACCTTTCCGTTGCTCTTGGAGGAGTTCGACTTTGGTGTGTCAATGTCCATTGCTGAAGAGTCGTCTTCGGTGTTTGTTGACTTGAAAGCAACCTTGTGGAACTCTTTCGTTTTGCGGTTAATCTCTTTGAGCCTTTGCATGGCCTCCTTGACATCTGCTGGCGCTTGAACGTTGCCCCTTTCGGCGGGCAGATTTGCTCCGACTCGCTCACGGATAGTGTTGATACGTCGGGCAGAAATCTCAACCATATCAATATCTGTCCAGCCCAAGAGTCGCATTTCCTCGATTGTTCGGGTGACTTGCTCTATGCAGGGTGAGAAAGTGCAAATATGAACACTTCTCTTAGGATCAAGAGGTGAGACCCAGTTCTCTTGGTTCTTCAGTTTCTCAGGTCTTTGTCGAGAGAGGTGGTGAAGAGCTTCCCATGGCGCAGGCAAATCTAGAAAGACTGAAGTAGCCAAAGGGGACTTTCCATCCACATTGAAGCCCTCTCCATAGACATCGCGATGCGTCAATTGCACAACACCGTCCAGCTTGTGCTCGTGGATCTCTTCCTGCATTTTCTGGTATCGTGGTTCGTGGTACTCGAAGCTGAAAACCTCTCCTTTTCGGTCGCTGTCATCCTTGGGGTAGCCATTGTATACAGCTCGAGCAGAGGCGTGTGTGAAACTTCCACTACCAGCACCTGCTTCAATGATGCGAGTACCAGGAACCGCTCGTATTCTCTGCAGGATGTAACTGTAATCGGGAGTATAAACGACCTGAGTTCGATGAGGTAGACTGCTCGTCCAAAGCTCGGGTGTCGGTCGAAGAATATGAATGAAGCCACTTGCTGCAGCAACGGCCTTCTTTGCAGGCTTGGATGTTACATCTGTAACCTCCTCATCTGGGCCAGTCGTCGTTGGTGTATCGTCGTCTGTCGCTTCACGGCGGCGCTTTCGTCCTCTTGATCCAGTATCAACATTTGATGCGCGAACTTGAGATCCCCATGGGATATTGAGTAGCGTAGAATGAGGGAAAGATCCGAATCGTGTGTTAAGGGTTGCGCCTTCAAGATAACCATCGACTGCGCCAGTCGATTCCTCGAGGGTGACAGGTTGGAGGTTGTCGCGTGAGAGAAGAACAATTGCCAGGTCACCAGTAGAAGTGGTAGGACCTGGCTCGAGGAAAGGCGACGGTGTAGCCATTGATGCGATGGCACGTCCAAGCGTGTCTATTAAGATCGAGGTGATTTGGGTAGGATGAAGATTTTCAGACGAGGCAGGAAAATATTTCTAAAGATACAGCGCGAGGCTGAACGGATTAGCGTTGGCCCCACTGAAAACTTAGTGAGGGGCATCCAATATGGCGCTAAAAATGAACTATCGATGAGGCTATTGGAGAATGTTCGCGGGGACGTTAGGTGTGCTTCCCTGTAGCTCCCCTGTAGCTCAGGCCCTTGCTTGGAAAACTGATTGATGGCGTCTTTCTCTCCCTTTGACTCGACTGTGACTCAAAGCCTTGCTGTTGTAGACATTTGTCTTTTTGAAGGTCACCTTGCATATACACCTCCTTTCCTCCCTCTTACGATACCCTTCCTCTCCTTCTCTTTTCTTCTCACTCTTTTCCATTCGTCTTTCTCTTTGGCGTCTGGATGAATCTCTTGCGACAACGTCTTCCAATTCGATCTAAAATCCCCACTCCATTCTCAGCCCGACTGCGACCCCTCCATCGACTGTATTCGTCTCTATCGAGCTCCAACACGAGCACAATGGAGTCGCTAAAGCTTTACAACTCGCTCAAGCCTGGCGCTCCAGTGCCTTTTGTCCCTATTGAGAAGGGCAAGGTCTCTTGGTACGCTTGTGGTCCTACTGTATACGACAAGAGTCACTTGGGTCATGCTCGCAACTATGTCTCGACAGACATTATTCGTCGTATTCTGATGCACTACTTTGGCTTCGACGTCAACTTTGTCATGAACATTACCGACATTGACGACAAGGTATGATAGTATGCTAGGCATCTTGCGACTTGTCTAAACCTCGACAGATCATCATCAAGGCCCGAAGACAACGATTGCTCGAACTCGAAAAGAACAAGAAATATTCCAAGGATGAACTCCGAGACCTTGCTCTGTCTGCTTTCCAAGCGTACGCAAAGAGCAGTCTGCCCCTGCTAATCAAGGATGGAGAGGACATCAACGAGACCAACTTTGCCCAGCGAAGAGAGGCAGGATATGGACATGTGCTTGCAGGTGGTACCATTTCTGGCGAGGGCAAGCCTGGCGACGATGAGGCCAAGGTCAAGATGCACCTTAGCAACATGACTGCTGCTGCTGAAGCTATTTCCTCAGGCGAGATCTTCCCTGGTACCGATGAGATTCTGCTGCCCTACCTCGACTCTCTATACAAGGAGACTATCGACACCCGGGATCAGACCATGTTCACAGATCTGACTCAGAGCATGGAGAAGCTATTTATGGACGATATGGATGCGCTCAACGTCCTCCGACCCAGTGTTATTACTCGTGTTACCGAATACGTCCCTCAGATTGCCGATTTCGTTAAGACAATTGTCGACAAGGGGTTCGCATATGAGGCCGATGGTTCTGTGTACTTCGATATCTCTGCTTTCGAGAAGGCTGGCAACACCTACGCACGACTCCGCCCTGACAACCGAAACGACAAGTCTCTTCAAGAGGAGGGTGAGGGATCCCTTTCCAAGGGTCTCAGTGGAAAGAAGAACCCCGGCGATTTCGCTTTGTGGAAGAAGTCCAAGGCTGGTGAGCCATTCTGGCCTAGTCCTTGGGGTGATGGCCGCCCCGGATGGCACATTGAGTACGTTTAATCCATCGAACCTTGGTGCATGAGCTAATGAGATAAAAGGTGCTCTGTGATGGCAGGCTGTGTTTTGGGACCTATCATGGATATTCACTCCGGTGGTATTGACCTTGCCTTCCCTCATCATGACAACGAGTTGGCGCAGAGTGAGGCTTACTTCTGCGAGCACGGCAAGGGTGAGCACACATGGGTCAACTACTTCCTCCACATGGGACACTTGTCTATCTCTGGTTCCAAGATGTCCAAGTCTCTCAAGAACTTCCAGACCATTCAGGATGCGCTTGCTACAACCTACTCTTCGCGGGGTATGCGAACCGTCTTCCTCATGGGTCGATGGAATGATGGTGTTGAGATCTCACCCGATATGAGATTGCAAGCTGACAACTGGGAGGCTACCATCAGCGTAAGTATGACTCAGCTCGTATTTGATCCTGACTGACATCGGATAGAACTTCTTCATCAATGTTAAGGCATTGCTCGCCGAGGCTGGCATCACACATGGAGTCAAGTCGATGTCTCTGGGTGCCGATGGCAAGTCAAGTGAGGGTCTCATGGCTGAGCTTGAGCAGGCCAAGCAGGACTTTGAGGCTGCCATGACTAACTCATTCGATACACCAAAGGCCATGTCTGTTATTCTCAAGCTGGTCAACACTGCCAATGTTCACTTGAGAGACAACAAGGAGGCCGATCTTGTCGGTCTTGAGTCTATCGGTCGATGGATCACCAAGATTGTGGGCATCTTTGGTCTTGACTCCAATGCTTCACCCCCATATGAGGGTCTTGGCTGGGCTACAGTTATCGCCTCTGATGTTGAGCCCAAGACAGCCGTTCAGCCTTACGCTGATTCCTTTGCCAAGATCAAGTCAGATGTTTCTAGCCTCTCTCTTGAGAGCGGAGAGATCTCTTCATTGCTTGAGCAAAATCCCACTGCCGAGTTCGAGTCGATCGCAGCCGGCGGCTCCCGCGACCCCGAGCAATTGGCCATGCCTTACCTTCGCGCCGCTTCTAAGCTTCGTGATGAGCTTCGTCGCATCGTTGGTAACCAATCGCCCGACACCAAGAAGGCCATCCTCGCTTTGACTGATCGTATTCGTGACGAGGACCTCACAAACCTTGGCGTCTACCTTGACGACAGAACTGACGCAGCCTCTCTGATTAAGTTCATCCCAGCCGCTGAGCTGATTGCCGCTCGTGAAGAGAAGGCCGCACAGGCTGCTGAGAAAGCACGAAAGAAGGAAGAGGCCCGTCTTGCTCGCGAGAAGGCTGACCAAGAAGCCCGTGAAAAGGCAAAGGTCAGACCTGAGGATATGTTCAAGGGTGATGAGCGATATAGTGCCTGGGATGAGCAAGGAATGCCCACCAAGATGAAGGACGGAAGTGATGTTCCCAAGAGTCAGCTCAAGAGTTTGAAGAAGCAGTGGGATAGACAGAAGAAGGCTCATGATGATCTCAAGGCTAAGGGACTGTTGTAGATGTTAGATGTTGGAGATTGTCTAGTATCTAGAAAGAGGAGTTGGTGAAAACAAAAGCGTTTCAAGAGTCTACCATTGTAATGCTCCTTGAGATTCTCCAATATGTCAACGCTTTCCTTGTGAGCTCAATGCCCATCGGCATGGTCACAATTGACTGATATCCCAGCCGGGTATTAATTCAAGTATGCGTCGCGAGTTATCGGCTCGCCAATTGTGCTTCCACATTTGGCAAAGCAGGGTACGTTTCAAATCGGAAAGTCAAGTCTTTAGCTGTTCAACTTTTGATCAATTATTAGGATATCATTAGAGAATCATAGACTAGAGTACAGTTCTGTGCCTTTATTTAGAGGCCTCCTTCTTAGCGTCCTTCTTGGCATCACCAGCGATCTCCTGGGCCTTCTCGGACTTCTTCTCCAACACTTGTCGCAGCTCCTCGACGGTCTCCTTGAAGAGCTTCTCACCCTCCTCCTTGTGCTCCGAGGCAACCTCGCTCAGCTGCTGGAGCTTCTCCATGACCTCTCCACCGTTGGGGATCTCCTTGATGTACTTCTCAATGTCGACCCAGCCACCGGTGAGCTCGTTGCCCTTGGACTTGGCCTTCTCTGCGGCGTCCTTGACGTACTTCTCCAGGTCGCCCAGGTCACCGGAGTCGGCGGCGGACTTGGCGCGCTTGAAGAGCTCGGTGGCGTTACCCTGCTTCAGAGCATCGGCGTTCTTCTCGATAAGCTCCTTGATCTTGGGGTTCTTGTCGAGGTAGGGCTTGGCCTCCTCCAGGCCCTTCTTCCAGGCCTTGTCGCCGAGCTTCTTGATTTCCTCGACCTTCTGCTCGATGAGCTTGCGGGCCTTGGATATGCTGGCGGCGCTGAAGCCACCAGCGAAGATATCCTTGACCTGCTTCCAGGTCTCGTCAACCTGCTTCTTAGCCTCGGGGCCGTACTTGTCACCGAGCTCCTTCAGCTGATCGACGTTGCCGCCGAGCTTCTCCTTGACTTGAGGGTGGTTGTCGATAAGGTCGCCAATGGCATCACCAGCGAGGTTGGCGACCTTCTTGCCGAGGTCAGCGAGGACATCGAAAGCCTTGGAGGCAGTCTCCATGCTGAGACCCGACTTGGACAAGTCCTGGAACTGCTTGTAGGCATCATTGACGAGCTTGTCGGCCTCGTCCTTGTTGTTCTCGCGAACCTTCTCCCAGTCCTGGAAGGCAGCATCGACGTAGGCTCGGCCACCAGGGATCCAGCCAACGTAGGAGTAGGCGTACTGCTTGATGTAGCTCACGGCCTGGTCGGCATCGGGTGCCTTCTCTTGAAGCTTCTTTGCGGCGGCGTCATACTTCTTCTGAGCCTCCAAAGCGACCTTGTTCACACTTGAGACTGCGCGTCCAGCAGGTGTGTAAGAGTAGATACCGAAGAAGAGAGCTGAACCGACGAAACCACCAGCAATGCCTGATGCGAGGTGCATGCTGCTCGAAGATGATGAGGAGGAGGATGTGGTGGACTGGAAGCGAACTTGGCGAGAGGCGCGTGTCGCACGAGCGGCGCGAGGCACGCTTGATCGGACGATAGGACGAGCAGAAAGCATTGTGTCGGTATTAGTTGTGAGAGGGGAGGGTGAGTGAGATGTGAGTTAGATTGAGATTATTGAGAGAGGAGGAGAGGAGAAGAGTTTATAATAATGAGGGGAAGAGAAAGGTTAAAAATTACATTTTTACAGCAGAGTAAATATTGTTTGCGGATAGCTAAGGAATGACGTACGTAAACCATCAGATGCAAACAATTGGAGAGTCAAAAGCTCCTCATAGCTTCAGGACCAAAGCTCCGGAAAGGTGACGTCAATGACGCTCATATGCGGACATTGCGGGGGAGATTTCAGAATTGGCGTTCTCCACGTGAGACAAGAGGTTCGCGAATTGTCCAACCACCTTCTTTTGTTCTGTCTTGAGATCGAGATCATATTCAATCCTTGTTGCAGCTCAATTGGGTTCCTGGAAGATCAGGGGCTAGACCGGGACAACGTTGACGGGCTGAGCCGCTGGAGTGCTACGTCACGACTAGTTATGACACCAGATGCACTAACAAGCAAGCTCAGTCTTGCTCTATTCAGCTTATTGCCAAGGTTAATATCGGACGTGCGACAATGAGCCGCTTGCTTTTCAAGAGTTTCTCGGAATAGACCCCGGTATGCCAGGTCTGGATCTTTCTAGCGGTTTCGTGGCGTGTAGTCGTTGGCAAGCCAATGATCTACCAGGTTGCTGTCACTCCGTCTTCATATCTTTTCGATGGCACTGCTGTACAGCTTCCAATTGTCCAGCTAATTAAAAGCCTAATTCATGAAACATGCATCCTATGCTTTTACTAGAAATCTAAGCATTTACGATCATGACGATGAAGGTGCTGACCGGGACATCAAGGAGATTTGTTACTGGCCTCGCAACTACCCTGAAATACCCTATAGCATCCCGAGATTATGCTGTGTACAATATGCTTCACCTTCCGATTATGTTCATTCATCACGGATATAATACAATTGTTCTCTCAAAAGCTCTTCATGTCATTGCTTTACATATGCTGGTCGCCGACAACTAAACATAAATATGCGACAGTGTAGACTAGAGTACAACCGTATCCTCATACAACCAGCTTTGGATAAAACTCCGCTTCCATACATCTTAGCAGTAAGCTTTCCAATTAATCCGAATACTCTCTGAAGTATCGCTGACTGAGTGCGAGGTAGAGATCAACCATGGCGTCGTTGCTCAACTTGCGAATACGTTCGCGAACATCACGTTTCGCCTGCATCCCCATCTTCTTGCCTCTAGGGTGCTGGGCACCATCCCGAAAGCTCCGCGCCATGGCAGGGGTCACATCGCCGCGCTCAGTTATGGCTTTTCGGTCATGGTTGGGATGACCAAGGTAGTAAACGAAGTAGCTGAGCAGAGCGTCATCGGCAGCCAGTTGCTCGACTTCTTGAGCTGGGGTCAGACGTTCGATCTCATGCCCTTTAGCCTTGTTCGCGGTAGACGAATCATGCTCAATCGATTGCTTGGAGATTCCCCCAGAAGATGAGGAAGACAGAGCAGGTGAGCCGTTTTTGACGGAGGGCTCAGGACCACGTTCTTCAGGCTTACGGTCTATCGAAGAAAATGAGCCGTTCTTGCCTGAGGACTCAGAACCACGCTGTTCAACCTGGCGTTCTCTCGGAGAGGGCGAATCGATCTTGCCTGATGATCCAAAGCTCGACTCTTCGGATTCTTCGAAAGACGAAGAGAATGGACTACTGCCGTCCGGCACAGCGATTGCAGCGAGGCGTGGGTTGAGGTGTTCGTTCGGGGCTTCAGTTTGCTCAGGGGACTCGGACCCGAATTCTATCTCGAGGCGAGCAACTTTGGCCGTGCTTGGAACGATGATTTTAGGAGGAGAATCCTCTACCTTTTGCCCGCGTCGTGGGTCCCATGCGTTCCGCATCGTAGTAGGACGCTTTGCAAAGACCGACCCTCCATTGTCATCATAGGGTGGTTTGTATCCTTGCCACATCTGAGTAACCATTTTGGTGAGCTCGGCGACCTGGGCGCTCAGTCTGGCGATGTCTTCTCGGGAAGCTTGATTCATGGGCTCCTGCTAGTTTATTTAGTATGGGTTGTAGAGATAAGTAGTAGAGACTCACGTTGGCCATCTTCGTTGGCGGGGGACGAAATTGGAAGTCTTCGTAAACGTAAGGGGCGTCGGAAACAGGATCACGGAGTCTGTTAGCTTCGATAGCGGCAGTAGTAGCATCAGCAGCAGGGTTGGTGGTAGTAGTGTTCGTGGGGATGCCTCCTCCTGCTTCAGCAGTGGAACGGCCATCGTGGTTCTCTGCCATGTTGACGGTTGTTCAGAGTGAGGCGATGTTAAGTTGAAAAGGATGAGCGAGAGAGAAAAAGGAGGTGGCAGGCAGGTATTTATATTCAGGGAAGGAGCGTATGGTTGGTACCTGCATGACGGGACTGGCGGTCATTTTCTGTCAGTGAATGGCAGGTGCATGTATGTCACTGTCAGGATTCGGTCACCAGCTGGCAAACAATACCAAATAAAGTGGCCTTAGTGCTAGCCTACCTAAGTTTGCATAAAGTGGTCAAATTATTTCATCCCGATTGCTTTCAGAGGTTGATTCTTCTGGCACCCTGTTTGTTATGTTGATTTGACCTGTACGCGTTGAGAGATCTGACTTTCGAAAAACTTGATCAGCCAGCCTAGACAAATCAGCCAACGGACCCATGACGAGTCAAGGGGCTGCAGAACTCCATTGAGTATCTGCAATATGCAGCTTGCCGAGGGTCAATAACATCCATCGAAATCTCCAGTTGATTTGGTGGTTGGGCATTTGATGAATATGCAGCTGTCCGAGATACAAACAGTCAAATACATATTCCCGGTGACTCTATGTTTGCTCTGTTCTATTGTAGATGATAGTTAATATATCCAGGGCAAAGCAGATTGCAGAGCTGGACATGTGCAAACAGTTGAGTAGCAAGTGAGTTAGGATGTAGACTTGGAAGTCTCTCGATTTCAAATGTGCCAGAACTTCTGATGATACAGATGACGTTCTGTCGATAACGATAGCGTTGAAGTACCTAGCTAGACACGTCTTTATATTTCCTATTGCATTCATGAACTGAAAGAGCCCAGGTCTAGTAAGGTAGTAACTGTATGGTTCCATTCTGATGTTCATATATCAAGCTACTCAATCTGCGACTCAATCTGCGACTTTGATTGAAGAAGACTTTAAGCTTGGAACGGTGAACGATGAAAAACATTTTTGCAGACATAACAGGCAACACTGTCAGTCCAATTTCAACTTTTGAATCTTCAAGTACTTATTTGCGAGAGTCTAGTATCTGTGCCGTTAAGTGCCAATCTTGATAGATAACTCACTATTCCCCAATCAACCTTTAAGCGAAGCCTCAAAATGCCAAGACCAGTACTCATCTACTTGTAGTAATCGTGAGTTACGCCAAGTAAAACTGAGTCAAATTCCATCATAAGACTTGGCTGGTCGTGTTTGGTGGAGTAAATGCATGTTTTTGGTGTTGAGATGACATTCGTCTCCACATGATGTGAAGGTCCAGCCGAATTACGTAGTTTACATATATAGCAAAGCGGCTGACCGACCACTCCCCCAAACCAAACATCGACATCTCAGAAATAAATCAAAATGTCAACAAAAGTTTGGATTCGACACACACAGCCTGGCACCGCCCTGGCAAAGGTTCAGGAAGCCATCAGCAATCCTGAAGCCGCGGTTATTCCCAAGCCGCCTTCTGACGTAAGTGACTCTGATAACATCGCATCATGAGACAATCTAACAATTCACCCCAGCTTGATGAAATCAAGGCTGATAGCGATTCTTTCACTTTGGCTTCATTCACCACAGAGGATGCTTTCGAACTAGGCAACCTTTTGTATGCCCGCCTCTACCCTTATGCCATCCAAGGCAAGCCAACAGTGATTTCAATTGCTCTTGCAAACACTTCCCAGGTCCTCTTCCAGACTGTGACTGGTCCTGGAACAGCTCCCGATAACGAGCATTGGGTCCGTCGCAAGAGAAACACTGTCCTCAGATTCGGTTCCAGTACTTGGTTCATGCACAACAAGATGAAGGGCGATGAGGATGCTTTTGCTGCCAAGTACGCAATTGCCGACTCCAACAAGGGTGACTACGCTATCCACGGTGGAGCCATTCCCATTCGTGTTCGAGGTGTTGAAGGAATTGTAGCTGTTGTCGTCGTGAGTGGATTGAAGCAGGATGAGGATCATGGAGTTATTGCGGATGTCATCAAGAACAACTGGACTTGAAGAGTAACCACTTAAAGTTATAACTGATCTTCATATAATATAATAATATTACGAACACTTGAAACCGGATGACCCCATATCCATCATCCTTGAACCTGTCAATGCAGGGAACAGTCGGAATGCCCGATACGGGGCGTCCGTCACCACAGAAAATATGCATGTATATGCACCAAAAGGATTAAGGTTTATGCAGCTAGTGAAACCGAAATTTGACTAGCGTATCGACGACGAGTCAAGACAACTACGGAGACTGCTACTGCTACTGTACCCTTAGCATTCCATCCAAAACCATGCTATGCCTTAAATCGTTGAATTTCAATTTCTAATTTTATCCCATCTGTCTCTGTCTCTATCAGCGACGATGAACGCGACAAAATGGAGAATCTCAAAGGCCTGTCAAGAATGTCGCGCCAAGAAGATCAAGTGCAACGGCGAGACGCCCTGCCAGAACTGCCGAATGAGAAATCTCAGCTGCGTCTACCGCGAAAAAGCCAGGAATAGGACGCGAAAGGTCAAGCCGCGAACTGCCGCCTATGAGACCATCATGAGCCATGATGCTATGGAGAGCACCTCACTAGAACCATCTGACGAAGGGACCGTGCCGCCTACCCCAAGTGCCGATGATGCCGCCTCTATCGGACCCTCTGGATCAGTCATGGACAGCGAGCGCAGTATAACTCACAACGCTGTCGCTGCGACACATCGCGCATCACCGTCGTGTTTTCTCCAGCTTTACTATGGACCTTCATCGAATTTCGCCCTTCTCAATTCAATCTACCACCAAATAGCAGGGACATGTCCAAATGATCCTCCGTCGCGTACTGGTGTTGTCGAAGAAGCTGGTGCAGGTCTCGATCTTTTCAGTCATCGAAGATTGTTCTTTGGAGACTTGGCAGATAACCAAAGGCCAAATTCACTCCCGGATGATTGCTCAGCCATGCTCATCAACCCAGAGACAGCCCATCGATTACTCGAAAGATATCTTTTGACCTACTGGCATGGTCTGCCTGTTATGAGCAAAGATGATTATCGCCGTCGCTTAGATGCGCTGTTTCAACCACCAGGAATCTTTGATTATGACCAGCCCGAGACGATCATCATCATGCTTGCAGTTGGCTTGGGCGCTTCAATGACGGGTGAAGAAGCGATTGCAGAATTTCTTTTTCAGAAAACCAAACAAGGTGCTGCGAAATTGGACGAAGTTGTCAATATGCAGGTCGTCCAAATACATCTTCTAATGATAAGTCATCCTTACCCAAACCTTGCATTTACCTAAGCTTACAACCACAAACGCTCACTTCCAATCAGAGAGAGCAAGACCAAATTCTAGTTTCTTGCATGTCGGCACGGCATGTAGAAAGGCCGTGGCTGCGGGTCTACATAAGGACACGCGTTCGGGGTATACGGAAGATGACACAAACCAAAGAAGCATCACATTTTGGAGCGTGTTCTTTTGGGAAACGTACGTTGAATTTTCTAACAACTCGGAAGGCCTCTAACATGATATAGGTGGCAATGTTTTGTGCTCGGTCGGCACAGCTCGATACCTGACCCTGGTCCCGTTATTCCCTTACCGAAGGACCAGAAACTACTGAGATCTTTGATCACATTATCACGCATCATGGATAAATGCGTCAAGCGTATATACAGTCCGCGACACGATTCTTTATTACCTGTCTGGAATGCAGCACTTGAGATCCGCCGCGAGCTACATCAATTCGCAGAGCAGCAGCTGAAGGATATGAAATTTGGCCTAATTGGTGATCCTAGTACTGGAGAGCTGGGTGTATGCCAGGCTATGGTGTCAACCAGTAAGTCATCCTTGTCACTGCACGTCGATCGTCTAGGTAGCTAACCCGAAACAGTGTACCACCATACTTTACTACTAACATTCCGACCATTTTTGATTTTACGAGCCAAGTTGAACCATGATCGAGCATCTGCTACATCTGCAGACAATCTGCAACCACCTCCGCCTTGGCTTGATAGTGCTTGCGAGTACTGTTTGGAGGCGGCGAGGAATTCAGTTGGTTTCTTGACAGGCTCTTGTGCAACTAACATTTTGTGTCGTGTATGTATACCGCAATGTTCTTAAGGAAAATCAAGCTGACAAATCACAGGACATCAAGTACCACGGCTTCTTCATCGAGGGCGCTTGCTACGCTCTGGCTTTCGACATGCTCCAGGAGAAGAAGACAGCTCACCGCAACTTGCCTTGGATTCACTCCGGTCTAAGATGTTTACGTTCCATGATGGGATCTGCCGGCATCAGTGCTGGTCAACTACCAATTACCATCGCCTCTATCGAGCAGATGGTCCGCTCCGCTGGCTTCGAGCTGAAGGATCCAGTCGATCAGACAAAACAATACCAGCAACAAACTCCCAACTCGACCCTCCCCGGCTCACCAGCACTTACGACCATAGCAGGTGGTACGGGAAGTGAGCCAGCATTCACGTTCCCTTCTATGCCCTTTGGTTTCGATGTCACTGGTCAAATGAACGGAACACCCCCTGCTGGTTCTGGGCAAGAAGACATGGCGGATTTCACAGCTGCTGATGTTGGTTGGGATATTGATTTTGGATCTATGAACATGGAGGCTTTCTTGTCTCTTGACTCGGCGGAGGCCTTCAATTTTGCGCCTTGAGCGTATTTCTGACTGGCTGATGGGGGGTTAAAATTGCAGTGAACATCTGCTTGCACCTTTCATTGGTGTTTTTCATTCTCACGAGTCCTTGAGCGAGTTAAAAAGGCAGTGAATGTGCGCACCTCCGCCGGTAAGCAACCCCTTGACTCGACTTTCTTTACTTTACGGCTTAACATAGAGGGAACGGTAGATATTTTCCTGTTATGGAGATGAATCTTACTGGGTGGGAGGATATAATTGCTAGGATGTCTGAATACAGACACAATGTTTGGCATTGGGAGGAGTACTGTTTTTGTTTTTATACCACTGTTTATGAGCCGATGGCTTATCATGTTATTGACTTTCATATACATAATGAAACCCATTGATCATCCTTTACTCACTCTGAATAGCCAAAACAGCAGACAACCCACCAGCCAAAGCCAAAAGTCCTCTGACGATATTCATTCATCGCCACTTCTTCAACAAACCCACAACTTCTTCCTCTCTAACCTTTTCCTGCTCAACAGCACTAGCCGCAATATCATTCAACCGATTATTCGTAGCCATCATACCCAAGCCCGTCCATGGCAGCTGAGAAAGCGTAGCCACAGCAGCAACAGCCCAAAGCGTCCTCTGCGCAGGAACCAGATACGCAACAAGACCCGAAGATGCACCTGAGAGGATGGCGAGTGGGACAAGAGTTACTGCGCCACGGGTGTAGAAGTCTTTGAAGAAAGGTGTATTGATGGATGTGGGCTGGTTGTAGAGGAGAGGGACTGTTAGGTGGGAGGAGCCTAGGTTTACGCCCGCGAGGAGGAGGCTTGATGTGAGGCCGAAGACTTGGAATGTTCGTACGGTAGAGTCCATTGTGAGGCAATATTCGATGTTTGTCTTCTGTTTGTGAAAGAGAATATCTGTTTGATGACGATGACAAGTGAGGAGTTGTCAGGAAGTGGTTAGTTAGACATGTGAAGATGCCTCGTTAGACGCATGTGGCTTACTGATAGTCTATCTATAAGCTACTATTCGAGACATGTCTCAACTTGTGATAGTCTATAAATATCAGATATACCATGAGCTCTACGCAAATCACTCCTCTCATAGCTCATCAGTGACATTCTATAGATCATGAATATGTTATGTAAAGGATATAAGATAACCGGATACTCGTATTCGTTTATAAAGTTTCCGTATGAACCGAATACCACTCTATTCAGGGGTCAACATCAGGCATTTCAACTCAGAAAACAAGAACAATCCTTTCAATCCTCCAGGATCAAGTTATCTCGAATATCATCCTATATTAATAACAGATCGAATATCTCCCACGGACTTTGTCCTGAACTCCGTAGGATGTTAGCATCCCCGTAGGGCGCACTCGTTCCATCGCGCTAAGGATCGCTTCACGACGCTAAAATCTGAGAATGTAGGGATATGAAGGCTCTAGTATAACCAATCACGTAGATCATATTAATACAGTACTATAATTTCGTCTGGGGAAATCTTTCTTCTTCAACATCTTTTGTTGTTGCTATCATGGGGTTGTCTACTCTTTATGAGAACGCTGCGGCGGGATTTGGTTCTTTGTCCCTGACTTACAAAATTCTTTCTGCAGTTTTGGCAATTGTCGTTTTGAATGTTGCCTTTCGCGGAAGGGGAAAGGGGTATAAGAATTTACCGGCGTATGCTCCGATTGAACTTGCTATTGCTAGTTATATTCTCAGTGGAGATGGTATCGGTCGAAGAATTTTGTAAGGATCATCTATACTCTTACTATCTACAAATACTGATTAAAGACAATAGCTCAGCTATAAGCCGTTATGGCGGCTCTCTTTTTGGAATCACTTCAGGACATCAAATCGCGGCCGACTTGCCAGGCGTAGAGCGTCTTCTATCCCAGTCACATCATATCTTCGACTCTACGCCAACACAGTACTCACTCTTGACACTTGTCTTTGGATCCCCAGATTCTCGCCAGCTGAGGGATAAACTGCATACCTCTATGAAAGATCTTGTTCCTCCTCTGGAACGAACCTTTCTCAACGATGCTGCTTCTACTGCTGCTGTTGAGAGATCCCGTGTTGAGGAGCGCGGTGCATCACTTGTTACCTTCTGTTCGGATCGAGAGAATATGGCACGCTGGGAACTATCAGCAGATGTGAAGGTGCTTCAGCCAGAAAAACCAGGCAGTCCTGGAAAGGTCGAAGCAAATTTGCAAAGTTTAACCCGCGATTTCGGAGCCTGCATGTCCATTCCTCTCATTTACGGCCAAGATATTCTCGACCGCCACCCGAAACTTCTCGACGATTTTTGGGTTTTCGATAATGAGCTTTTCCCTCTTCTCATGGTCGGACTTCCTCAATGGGCTCCCTTCAAAATGATGCAAGACGGTCTTAAAGCTAGAACCAGAATCATCGACGCTCTAGAGGGCGTCTATAAACGCATCGAGCAGGACCGAAAAGGAGAAGCTATCGATTCCGACGCTGATGTCTCAGATGTCAGTACCATGCTCAGGGAGAGAAACGCTATTTACAATAGAGATGGCTGGACACTTCGAGAACGTGCTGCTGCTGATCTTGGAACGTTCTGGGGTCTGAATGCTAATGCTCAGCCTGTTCTTTTTTGGTTCTTGCTTTATGTTTATTCCACCCCTGATTTGCTCGAGAGAATCCGAGAAGAGATTTCACCATATATCAGACTTTCTGGTGGTGAAAAGCCGGAGATCGCCGGAATGGATTTTCAGAGTTTGTTCAAAAAGTGTCAACTTTTCAAAGCTTGTATTTTCGAAACATATCGCCTTGTCAACGAACCAACATCGATTCGACACGTTTCTAAATCAGTCTCTATCACCGACGGCGACCTCCAGCACAATCTCAACCAAGGAACATACATTTCCGTGCCTCTAGCCCTCAAGAACAGAGATCCTGCCTTGTATGAGGACCCAGACTCTTTCATTCCTGATCGATTCCTCGATATAGATCCAGAGACAGGAAAGGTAACTGCACGATATGGAAAGTTGAAGCCTTGGGGTATCGGAGCTGCTATGTGCAAGGGACGTACTTTTGCTGAGAAGGAGATTATTTCTTTGGGGTCAGCTGTTGTTAGTCTTTGGGATATTAAGCCTGTGGATGGGGTGTGGAAGTTACCTGCTATGATTCCTGGGACTGGGGTTAAAAAGCCAGTCAATGATATTCGGGTCATTATACAGCGAAGAATTTTGTAAGAATTTTCATGTAGATCATTAGGAGTCATAAAAAGATTTTGCTGTTCACTTGATACCGATATTCTCTTTTCTTGTGTGAAAACATTGTATCAATATTTGCTTTGGGAATATTCCGGACTTTCTTTTCCTCACCCATCATTACTATTCCCCTTATAGGCTTTTCTTCCATGAGAATCTGATAAGGTTTTCCTGATGGCTCATACTCCCTTCCCGGCTTTTTCTCTTTCTTACACCAACATCAACCATAGAGACATCGAGCCTACAAATTAACCGCACTTCTTTGACAACCAAGTCAATAAGACCTTTGAGGAAATACAAGCACTTCACCAGTGCTTATCATATCTCGCAAAGGACACATTCAGCAATGACCATGCTCTCTTCCTCCGTCTTCTTCGAGCGATCCAACTTCAAGTTCATGTGCCAGCTTTCTCAATTCACTGGCAACACAAACGGATACTAATAGCTCAGGGATATGTTGGTAACAGAAGGAATGTCCTCCAAGACTTAGGCTACCAAAATAAAGTAGCCTAAATGCTAGTCGAAGCTAGCATAAAGTGACTAAATTATTTCATCTCTTATGCCTCCAGCGGCTAGTTCTTCTTACTCGCCCGCAAGGGTTACATGGATGACTCCAATGCTTGTCCATGACCTCTTCTTGCCTTGATATAAGAATTCCTTGAGGCACGTGACAACATCGTCAAATAAGTTCATAGACAGGTCCATCGACCCGTAAATAACGTCCTGGGTATAATCGTGATCATTGCAGGTCTATCATGCTTCGTTTATAACTGTACTTTTACCAAACTCCTCTAAAAACAACCCCTCCTATAATCCCCTCTTAGTTGCTCTTCTCAGTGTAAACAAAAGCATCCAACTCCTGGTATGTCTTCTCCAAATCATCGTTGACAAGAATCTTGTCAAACTCAGCCGATCGCGCCCACGCAAGCTCGTCCTGCGCACGGGTAAGACGTTGCTGGATGCTCTCCTCGGTCTCGGTACCGCGGCCTCGGAGTCTCTTCTCAAGCTCCTCGGTGTCGGGGGGAGAAACGAAGACGTAGCGGGCGTCGATGGTGGAGGCCTTGACTTGCTTGACACCCTCCATCTCGATGTCGAGAACGACGACCTTGCCCTTGGCTGTTTGCTCCTCGATGGTGGCCTTGCTCGTTCCGTAGAGGTTGCTTCCGAACTGGGCGCTGTGAGGTGTCAGTTATGTCTGCGCTGTGCATGTAATCAAGGCAGGTAGCAGAAGAATTGTCCTCTAAGGCTTAGGCTGCCATAACAAAGTAGCCTAAGCTAGCATAAATGACCAAATTGTTTCGTCTCTTATGCCTCTAGGGGCCAATTCTTCCGATACCCTGAGGGCGAGGGAACGTACTGCTCGACGAAGCCGTCCTTGGCGATCAAGTCGCGGAAAGCATCCTTGGTGACGAAGTGGTAGTGGACACCGTCACTCTCGCCATTGCGAGGGGCACGGGTGGTATGCGACACGGAGAGAGTGAATTGCTCGGGGTGACGGGTGAAGAGCATGTTGATCAGGGTGCCCTTTCCGACACCGCTAGGGCCCGAGATAACGATGGGACGACGGTCTGAAGGAGAAGCCATTGTGAAGGAGCGTCTATAGGGAAGATGTTAGATTGGGTGCATATATAGATTGAATGCAGGGGGACTCACTTTGGTACTTGAAAGACAGGAATTTGCTTGATTGAAAGAGTAGAGTTGCGCTTCGCATAACCCAAAAACCACCGCATCGTGGGAAAATGCTAACGATGGCGGGGTGCTGGCTAATCTAATGCAGGAGTCAATGCACTGTGGGGTGGTTCATCCAATCACGTGCTGTCTTCGGGTGGCTGCAGCAATGCCTGCGGTGAAGACTCATAGTACTCCCAGTTGAGTAAGGCATAAGGAACCAATAGGCAAATAAGAAGAGATATTACTTGCAGTATTGTAGTAGATTGGGGCAATAAGGAACAGGTAAGGTGTCGAGGCTGATAGTCATACCACAGCACCAACAAGTAAAGAAGCAAAGTAATGTCTATTATTATATATCAACTATTCTATATATCATCGCGACTTCATGCCATACGCTGTCATAGTCGTAACACATCACCCGTAAACAATACGGGGCATTATCCATCTCTTACATTCTCATCCTCGTTAGCCTGTAAAATTCCATCTCATGCAGTCGTGTCACCCATCATACTCATACTCCTTTTAATCAACGCGATGCTTATTGCGTGAAGGCCCCCTTTCAAGCTCAGGTGTTCGCACTTCGCGAACTCGTTCTTCTCGTGGCTCAACCGCCTCAACAGTAGTATCCCAATGGATATAAAACAGTCGACCTCGCCAGTTGACTGTGTTGCCAAAGACAACTGCATAAGCCCAGACCGGAAAAGCAAGTCCCTCGCGTCCGATCCAAGCTGCCAGAAACTCCAGGAACGGACGTTTCTTAATCCCTCCTGGGTTCCTGAAGCCTCTGGCAAAAGAAGGCGTATTTTCGTCAACCTCGATGGTACCACCGGAGTGCAAATATAAGTAACCAAGATAGTCCACAAGCATCCAAAGAGTAGTCATCGCAAACCAGGCAATCGCCATAGCTTTCCATGTCTGGGGAATGCCCCAACTCTGGTTAAAGAATGGTATAGTCGTAAGGCAGAAAGACATGTAGGTAGAGAACAAGAAACATTCAGTAAACGGTTCAAGAATGGTTGCCGAAAGTACTGTATACTTCCTAGCCCTGAGCCACCGAGATCGTCGTGCTGCGTAGGCCTTGACAGACATGCCAGCCATAGGCTGAACAGCAATATCTCCCCAAACAAGTCCATGGCTCTTGTAGCCGGGGAAATCTGTGTTCCACAAAGCCTCGCCGATTAGATGATCCTCGCAGATATTGTGTGAGAAATAGTCAACACCTGTAGGGAGGTTCTTGTCTTGAGGCAACTTCGGATTCAGGATAGCGTCTGTCGCTTGATCAAGTTGAGACTTGCGGAACATGTTACTCTTGCCAACAGCGCATGGTGCTGCGCGAAGGGTGTTGATAGCGCTGTAAAACTTGGCATGTGAGGTTGTCATGAACATCTCGTCAATGCGTCCACCACCCTGAGCCATAACTTCGGGAACTTCCTCTTCATGACCTTCAGTAGGGTAGTGTGCCTCGGATGAATCATCCAGGAGAGACTGACCCTCTGCCGTGAGTGGCATAGAGTAGTCGATCAAATCAACAACAATAGGTAGCTGGTGGACAAATTTGCAGGGTTGAGAGGCACCGCCAACTTTATAACCCATCAGCTTGTCTACCATGCGTCCCAAGACTCCCTTCGCCATCCATACGTTGCAGTCAGCAATCCATACAATATCTCCCTTGGCTTCTCGGTACGCTCGGCTGACATTGCGGATCTTGGGATTGGGTCCCATGTTGACAGTCTCGCTTAGAACATGATCCTCCTTCTCAAGCATGATACGCGCATCGATCGTGGGGAAATCCTCAATGACCTTCTGCAGGATAGGGTATGCTGTGTCGGATTCATCTTCGATACAGAGACGGATCGAGATCTTGTCGTGTGGGTAGTCCTGTCGAAAGGACGCAGCGATGCAGTCGTAAAGCCTGGGCTCTACGCCCTTGACTGGTCGAATAATAGTAACGTGCGGCGCATTCTGGCCAAGCTGGGAGGACAACGGAGGAGCAGGGCGACTCTTGAAATGGTAGAGGCTTGTGTCGCGTGTCAGGGAGAAGTTCAGATAGGTTGAAGGGAAAACTTACAGCGCACGCACACCAATGACGACAATGGTAACGACGACGCAGCCGAGGATAAATAACGCCCCAGCGATACACAATGTTATTGAGTACATCATGATAGCGTCAAGTTATCTTTGAGCAACGGGAATGCCCGCTGACCCTGAATAGAGAGGAAGGTTTCCTGTCAAAGGTTGCTCCTACTCCGTAAGAGCGAGGTGCGACCTAATTAAACAGATCGGCCAGGGCATGCACTGATCCAGTGGAGGGAGGTTGGATCGAGGCCCCGCTAGACATAACTGACTAAGGTGAACACATTAAGGATCTCGATCTTGAATTGGTTGAATCATTCTATTTCTGAGAAAGAAGTTGGAGAAACACTGCAAAGTTAGAGTTATGGTTTTGTTTATCCATGATAAAGTGACCTATGTTGGTATGTTAATATTGGCTCATGAAAAACACCAGCTTCTAGGAACCTTTCTAGAAGGCCACATCTTTAGCTTTACCCCGGCACTTGGGGAAATGACATGGATTCATATACGATATACGAGCAGTCAGTTTGACGATGTCGTTCTGTATCTACCTTTTGTTTACAATCGTTCAATACAAAAGGGCTCTGTTCTTCATGGTTGACAGAGAGACGAGGCACTTTTCCTAGCCCATATAAACGGTTCTGAGCTGTTGACCAAAGAATGTATGACTTATAGGGTAGCCCACTTGTCATCGTGCATCCTCGTGTCCACAATGAATCAAGGAACAGTTCTCTTCTTTTGTGGACAAATACACTGGGCTCTTGATGAGTGAATTGTGTCTCTCTCCCTTTTTCTCCAGAGCTAAGCAATTGGCAGTATCTGCAGCTGATTAATTTGTCAGTATAGCTTCTGATTGGCTTGTCAATTCAGGTAGTTGTTTTATTTTGTGGAAGAGCCTCTCATTCAGTGCAGAAGGGTGTAGAATGTAAACTGAATTATGCAACCAATAAGAAATAAAGTTTTGACAATTTTATGCGGCTCAAAAGTTCCTGTCCTGAGCTTGTTGAGTTCCAGCGGATTTGGGTGGTCAAATCCCCTTGGTGGAGAGAGTTTCCAGGACCTGAAAGTGTGGCCTTGCGCACAAGGCATCAAAGTGGGGAGCTCCAATTCCAGAAAACCTCGACTTTTCTTCGCTCATCAACCTTTCTCTGTCATCATTCTCACAAAACACAACAACAAATTATCTCACAGCCCGTGGAAGCTTTTGCACCTCGTGTCGAGCTTCACACTTGAGCAATTGACATTGTTCACCCTTCGAGGTTGAGCAGTGTGTTGCTGTGAATGGCCACGAGGATTAATTCCCAGCCAGCATCGTGCCTGGGTCACGTCCCTGATAGGTAGGTTTCTCTGGCTTTGTCAAGCTATTTCTTTCTTTCCAAGGTTCAAATGCCCAGTATGCATTGAACCTAAAGCTTCTCGAGCTTCATATGTTGCGGTGATGACACCATATCAAAATGCTTAAAAAAGAATCGATTCAGTTCGTTCTACCTATGAAGCACTGTGTATTAGACTACAACGGTATCTGAGCAACATAACAAAACACATTTGGCTTCTGTTTATCTCTTCACCATTGAGAACTCAGCTAACATCTGTCGCAAGACCAAGATGACCCCGGCGAGAAATGGCTGAGATTCAATCATCAAACCCAGAGCCCGTTGGTACCCCGCCTACCACGGATTCCGCCGTCCAACGGCAATCCGAGCAGCGAGGGCCAACCTTGCATCAGATCTACGCCCTTCCGGCACCGATCCGCACTTTTCCTTTGCCGGCATTCTATCCGAACAATCCCATATCCTTCTTCCATGTCGTGTATGCGTGGTTAGGCCAACTATGGTCCCCGCCTAAGGAACCTTCAGTTGTGCACACTGGAACATGGTCTGCCGCTACATCATCCGTTCACATTACGGATGATGTCTCTACCCGAGCCTTGTGGGAGCAAGGCTTCTATGGAAAGGGTAGTCTTAGTCGCAGTGAGCCCAATTGGCTCAAGCGAGAGCAAGTCCGCCAAGGACTTGCCGAAGGACACGTCAGTGAAATCATGACTGTACAAAGACGTGAAGAACGTATGCGCGCCAAGTGGGAGCGAGCACGTCTCGAGCAGGAGGCAATCAGAGAGACCCGACTGAAAGAGGCTGAAGAAGCGAAGGCCAGAGAAATCAAGGCACGAGAAGCCAAAGCCCTAGCGGCCAAGGCTAAGGAACAGCGAGCTCAAGAGTCGAAAGACATTGCAGCACCCGAGTCTGTCAAGCCATTTTCACTATCCGCCGCTCTTCCGACCTACGAGTCACCTACCAGCCCACTTGCGCTGTTGTCTCTACCAAACTCATTGGTAGATATTGTGCAGCCCAAGGCTACTGAGTCTGTCACACCTGCCGTTTCTGTACCAACCTATGCTTCACCAGTGAGCCCTGCGACGCTTCTAGCTCTACCAAACTCGGCGACAGATATCGTCAACGAGCCTGCTGTCGAACACAATAACAATGGCCTTGGTGTTTTGGGAATTTCTGGACTAGGTTTGCCCGTGGATACTGTGCAGTCCAATTCGGTTGTCACCAATGGCGCCGCCTCTGTGGTCAGTTCATCATCTGATGATGAAGACACTACGCAGCCGAAGAAGCGCCGCAAGAGTGTTCGATTCTCTCCTACTATTGAGTCAACCACATTCCATTTTGCCGACCCTCCCAGCCCTAAGCGTGCAGAGTCCAATGGAAAGGTGAACGGGTTGGTCGACGCTCGCCCAATCTCACCCGTGGCTCTGAGCGGACAAAAGGAAGTCGCTTCAACCGAAGTTGTCAGCAAGCCTGCACTCAAGAACATGGAGCACCTTCAGCTTATGCCTGAGGAGGCTTTCTTCCTGAGCTTTGGCCTCGGAGCCTTGCAAGTCAAGGATCCTGCTTCCGGTTCCCCTCTATCATCCTTGGACCTGTTGAGACTTTTCAGACAGCACTCGTACTTTCCTCCCCGAGTCGAGCCTGCAGACCCCGCTCTTCAGCCCGACGACAAGTTTCTGGTTCACTATGCTGTGTATCATCACTTCAGAAGCCTTGGATGGGTTCCTCGTGGTGGTATCAAGTTCGGTGTTGATTGGCTACTGTACACTAGAGGACCCGTCTTTGATCACGCTGAGTTTGGATTGATTGTCATTCCATCTTATTCTGACGCTCAGTGGAAAGAGGCTGAAAAGCAGAACCCACAAAAGACCTGGCAATGGCTTCACGGAACTGTGCGTGTTCTTTCACATGTCACCAAGAGCCTTGTGCTTGTATATGTGGATGTGCCGCCTCCGTCAAAGTTCGAGAAGGCACTTGATCAAGGTGTAGCTGAGGCCTTGAAGCTTTACAAGGTCCGAGAAGTCATGGTCAAGCGATGGTCAAGCAACCGTAACAGAGGATGATTGAACGTTAATGAGCAAATGCTGAACGGCTTAAGATATGTGTTTGTATTATATCGGTGGATGATATGTAAAACAGGCGACAGGCGTTTGTGATCTACTGTACAGCACAATATTGTGTATTATGACATTAAATGAATATATGGTTCCTTGAAGCCAGGAGATGAACTCAAAGCAAACTGCAACTGTTCCATTGATTGTGAAATGTGTCAACTTTGGCTCATGATAGCCTGTCAGTATCAGCCCATTTTTGCTTTTGGAAAGCAGCTCCAATAACGCGGGGTCTAAGCCCCACATGAAGCATTGGTTCCTGTCTCGTCTGGCCGAGGTACGATGCAGCTTGCCTTTCTTATACCGAGCTTGACGCTACTTCCTTCCCGCAACTCTTGTTCACTTTCTTGCCTTCCGTTATTGTGTGTGAGGCGCATTGAACAGGAACGGCAGTAGCCTCGGACTCAACTATCATGTTCACTCGTCGATTGGCCGCTCGAAGCTTCAAAGCAGTCTCCCGTGGGTACTCAACTGCTCAAACAGGTCATCGCCCATTTGTGCGTCCTGCGAACCAACCTCCTCAGCCCCAATTCGAAGCCGCAAAATCGTTCGGGCTCAGAGATGATCTGGTTACAGTCTCCAGTGGTGACCGTTTTATTCAACTCCGTGATAATAAAACCGGTGGCTGGACGAGACTAGACGCTATTCTTCTTCGCGATAGCTGTACTTGCGCAGCATGTGTTGATTCAGCTTCTGGTCAGAAGAGCTTTGCGACAACGGCTATTCCCTCAGATATCGCGATCGAGGAGATTCGCTCGACTGAGGAGGGGTTGGGAATCAAGTTCAAGAATGATATGTATCAAGATCATGAGATGATACTTCCCTTTGAGAAGATTGACAGAGCACTCAGCCTTGAGCCCATTAGCAGGGAGTTTTTGCGACGCAAAAAAGCCGTGCTTAGAAAGACGGGGCGGACATTCTGGGACAAAGCTACTATTGAGCAGCGTGTTCGCAAGATCGACTATCATGAATTCATGAAAGGATCCGATGCATTCTGGCACACACTTCTCGACCTCTCCAATTTGGGTCTTGTATTCCTCGAAAACGTGCCGCACGATGAGAACTCGATTGTCAACATCACCACGCGTATCGCCAACATCAAAGAAACCTTCTACGGCCGCACCTTCGACGTTCGCGCAAAACCTGATGCTGAAAACGTAGCCTACACGAGCGGCTATCTAGGTCTTCACCAGGACCTCTTATATCTCGAAAGCCCTCCCGCAATCCAGATACTTCACTGTATGGAGAACTCATGTAGCGGTGGAGAATCACTTTTCAGCGATGGTCTCTACGCAGGTAACCTGCTCTCGCACCAACCCGCCCCTGAGTGGAATACCATCCACAGCCTAACCCGAGTAAAGGTTCCGTACCACTACAAGAAGCACGGATACCTCTACAGTCATAGGCGACCCATCCTGGAAAGAGAAAGAGACGGAAGAACTCCTGCTGCCTTGCAAAATGTATACTGGAGTCCCCCTTTCCAGAATCAATTCCCGACCCTCACACCGGATGTACGAGAATGGCTTGATGCAGCCAAACTTTTCGACCGACTAATCAATGAACGTGATGCGATGTACGAGATCAAGATGAAACCTGGAGAGTGTGTTCTTTTTGATAACTTGCGCATTATGCATGGACGGAATCAGTTCGACGTTGGTGGTGGATCAAGATGGCTGAGAGGAGCATACATCTCCGGAGAGGACGTTCACAGTCGTACACTACATATTCCTGAGGAACTCGCAAAAGAGTATCGCGCCGGCAAGGAGTGGAGTTACAGAACCGAGATAGAAGAACTGAAAGCGTCAGAACGGTTTGACAAAATTAGCCAACATATTCACGAGATAAAGGAACGGTTGGAACAGGTGAAAGCTCCCATGTTTCCAACGAGAGAACTTCCGCGCTTGAATGCAATGGGCGAATGGGAAGTTTAGAACATGCATGGCGGAGCGAGGCTACATATCATAGAATTGGTTGAATTAAAAACTCAAGTGCTAAGAATTATTTTTCCAGACTCCTATACCGAGACGCCTAACCGATTCTGAGTCAATACCATGAATCATCCCTTTCCATCATTACCGCTTCTTATAAAAATGTTTACCACTTCCTGGCTTCAACTCCTTCAGGAGGATGTGTCTCCACGGTGCGGTCCTTGACGTCGTTCCAATCGGTGCTTAGAGATGTACCGTTGCTCTCGATGAAGCTCTTCATCATAGCACGCTGCTGCTCTGGATTAGAACCCTTGTAAAGCTTTTTGAAGAAGGCGTTGACATCCTTCTCTTCGTCGGAGTCAATATCGGCGCCGATGTTGTCCCAGTCCTTCTTTCCGGCCTTGGAAGATGTAGGGTATGCTGCTGGGTCGGCAGGGCCCTTTCCTTTATCCTCGACGATGACCGTTGAAGCCTCTGAGGGGGGTTTGGCGGCTTGAACAGGCTTGACAGCTTCTTGGGCGGGGATCATGCTCCTGTAATCGGGTAAGCAACAGTCATTAGAAGGTAACTTGGATACATACTCGGTCTCTTCAGCAACAGAACTAGCGTTGTCTTCTCCCTTCAACTGCTTCCACATTCCAGGGTCTCTCTTCTTAAGGGTCAGCTCGACCTTGTTGGGAGTGACCCTATAGGTGGACGTTTCGGTGTTAATATGACCCCAGAGGGAAAAGCTAAGAGGCTTCTCAGAGCCATCGGGCCAAACGACGGAATCGAGGGAAACAGAGTCGGAACCGAATTTGACCTGCAGCTTTTCCTTGTTGACTTTCTTCGAGAAAATAGAGACTGACATAGTGTCATTGGTCTGAAATTCTTGGATTCTTGGTGGGGAGTTGTCAACCACGGCGGGCTTGGTAGCAGCAGCAGGAGCCGCCTCTTCGCCGGATTTCTTTATTCCAAGATCAGATAGACCCGCCAGCTCCTTGGCCTCTGGCTTAATAGTTGTTGTGAGCTTGCGTGCAGGATCGTCCTCGGGGAGTTTCTCCATAGCATATAGGATCTGCATCCGCAAGGTACTCGCAATACGCCATTCCTTGTGACCGGGAGGATCCTTCTGATCGAGCGCAGATTTGTTACCAGGGTTGTTCACCACATCAGTCTTCGATTCCTCCTGCGCATCACTCAAAGCCACCTTGTAAAAACCATTCTCATCGCATTTAGCCCTCGCAGGGTCCTGCTTCTCGACAGCAGGGAAGCCTTTAACGAGACGCATAGCGTAAACGCAGCATGCATCGGCGTTTGCATATTGTCCGAGACGGAAGTAGGCCACGGCACGTCGGTAGTGGGCTTCGATCAACAGCGGTCGCTTGTTGCGTTCGTATGCAGAGTGCCAGGCGAGATTGGCATCGTCGAGGGCCTCTTGGAACTTCTTACGGTTGATGAGGGCTTTTGATCGGGCGATGAGCCAGAGGGGGTTCTTTGAGGTTTCGAGGGCGGGTGTAAGCTTGTCGATGGCTTCGTCCCAGTTTCGCGCTTCGGCGGCGGCGAGGCCCTGTTGGGCTAATGTGGTATACGACATTGTGGGTTTGAGTAGAAGTATGCGTTAGAGACTCGATGGATAGTATGTAACTGGCCTGAAATAAAGATGAAGTGATGCGAGTTGGCTATATAAGGCAACAGTGGGAAAGACTTGAGAGTTGGAGATGGTGGGTTCTGGAAGCTTTGGTGGGGTCATGAGCATGATGGCGGGTTAGTGGGGCGCGTCTTCTGGAGCTTAAGGTGCCAAAATAAAAGTAGCCTAAATCATGACATAACATGTCTTAAGTATTTTGTCTCTTAGGCTAAGCCAATTGTCTAAGACGAAATCACAAGGTGGCCCAATACGAAGATGTCGCGAATGAGCAATTGTAGTCTAAGTCATCTAATGTGTTTATCTGTTTCCTTCTATGCTGTAGTACAACAAAGTACCTCTAATGTAAATACGTGCTGCACGGATGATCGCTTTCTGTCAAGGGCTAATGTAACAAAACAGGATCGCTGATGAGTGTATCCTTCATACCAAGTTTCCCCAAACTCTCAATACAAGACTGCTTGCTGAAGTGAATATAAACAAAATAAACATGCCCTGTACTGGGCGAAGCCGTCCTGACCCAAGCAGTAGAGCCGACGTTTGTGCTGACTTCCTCAGGGTAGCAGAAAAAGGTAGCCCCTGAAAACATAAGAGATGAAAGGGTTTAGTCGCTTTATGCTCGTTATAATAAACACTTAGGCTACTTTATGATAGTAGCCTAAGAGGTAGATGATAATACCTCTTTTGACCGACTGCTTCTCCAAACTCAGGATACAAGACTGATGTCGGAAGAAGAAATGAAGTTAGGCCAAGCTCTAATTGTGTGCCATCCGAACTATGTGAGCAATCCCCATACAGTACGGCCCAAGCAGTACCATAAAGAAAACAGCCATCCAGAACACAGAAATCCATGTGTTCTGACTGAGGGACTCGGCAGTAATAAGCGTGACGGACCACGCCTTGACAATAACCCAACGCAAGAACTGACCGAGATCTCGGCAAGCTTCGAGAGTTGGAAATAATGGAAAGCAGGAAAGTATACCTTCAAATCGGTCTTCTTGGCCGCCCTGAAGAGTTTCCGGACGGATGTGTGAGTCAGCGTCACTCGCATCAGTTGCTTGAGTCTCAACAGCCTGTGTTTCTATGGGAGGAGGCGTTTCATTATTGGAAAGAAGAGCCTCTACACTCTCCCAAGACACAGTCTTCTGCTGGTCGAAGTCAATGCGTGAGCTTCGGATGCTCTCTTGTTCCATGACATCCAGTTCCGTCTTACGTTTGGCTGCCCAGTTCAAGACTTCTTGTTCCATAGCAAGAAGCTCCGTTCTGCACTCCGTTACTCGGGCCAAAGTCTCGCCGAGCCTAGCAGAGCATTGGTATTTGAACATCGTGAGCGAAGACAGCTGGTCCTTAATAGCGTCTCGAATAACGTGAAGCGTGTGCACATGTTCGTGCCCTGGGGTTTTCAGTATAGTGCAGAGTGCAACAGCGTGTTCTGCCAGTCGTAGGAGTTGAGCTCCGTGAAGCTCCTTGCGATGAACCGCAAAGTGGCGAATATTGACGCATGAATGGAGAATGGTGAGGACATTGGTATCAACCCCGTATGCGGAAGCGCGATGTTCCAGTATTGCGGTCTTCTTCCTAAAATGACTCGCCCAGATATTCAACTCGCCAGCTTCAGGACAAGTCCACTTCATCTCCCGGAGAACGCTCGGCATCATTTCTTCAGCATACTCGAAGCAAGCTACCTCCAAGACCTGCTGTAGGCGTCTGAGGATGAGGACCTGTGTGCGAAGGGGGGGATTAGCCTCCTGGGGCACAATTGTGCCTTCGTAGCTCTGAGGAGTACTTGAAGATTGGGAAGTAGTAGATGAGATAGCGGATGAGGCATCAGATGAAACATCGGACGAAAGGTTTGATGAGGTAGCGGATGAAGTAGCGGACGAAATAGGGGGTGTCCGAGGGGTTGGGTCGTTGGTTCGAGTGTAGAGTGTCAAAAACTCAGTCCAGCTGACCGGAGACTTGCGAACAGAGATTGGAAACTCGTCACTGCTGCAAGTGAAAATTGGACCAACGTTCTTGTCTCCAACGTTATTGTCTCCCTCTGCTTCGGCATCAGAAGACTCGGGAGTAGGTGGAGAGATTGTGTTGTCTCTCATCGTTTCGTCTTTGACCGTCTCTGGAGAGGACGAGGATATTCCCAGGAGCTGATCTAAGTTGGTGAAGGCTACCCCCTTCGTTTCCATTTCCGAAGCCACTGGCGCTGCTGTTTCTTTCTGTTTGTCGACCATGACCGTGGGCTTGGGAGTGTCGATTTGAGTAGTGTTTTGTTCCGGGGTAGTAGCAGGTGATGGCGGTGCTGAAGAGAGATATATGTTTGCCCTTTCTTCAGACTCAAAAGCCTTAACAAACAAAAGTAAGAGAATCTTCTTCACAGTCTCCTCGTGACCGTATTTCTCATATACGTCCCGAACGATAGGCAGATGCTTTGTCTGGTTGATGCGTTCTTCAACCGGCTTTTCCTTTCGGAGGAGAGCGTAGTTATTGCTGAAGATGTCTTTATAAGCAACGTAAATTCCTTGTAGTTGATCTTTGGTCGAAGCCACTGGTAGTGCTTTTTGCTTCGCCGGCGAGAAATACATATTTGCGATATTCTCGGACTCAAAAACCCTAGCAGACAATAGGATTTGGATGTTCTGGAAAAGTACGTTTTGTGTGTACTTTCTGCGTACGTCCCGGACGATAAACTGATGTTTTGTTTCACTGATGCGTTGTTTAATGGGCTTGTTCTGTCGGAAAAGGGCGTATGAGCCGTGGAAGTATTGCTTGTAAGCAATATAGATTTCTCGTTGTTGCTCTTTGGTCAACGCCATCTTCGTCTTGCAAGAAATAACAGAGAACTATTTCTAGAACCGAAGTGAAGAAGGGGACGGTAGGCAGTTTTAAAAGGGAAAGGACAACACTCCAAATCTGCATCAACTGAACTTTAAGATCAACGACGAAATCCAATTGTGAAAACAGAACAAACCTTTGTCCAGGTGTAAAAAACGAAGAAATTTGCGTGAGCTGACTTTATGTTACTGTTAATTTATACTCAGTCATGTGCTTAGGCAGGGAAGGGTATTTTTTGCACTTGGTTGTCAGTGTTGAAGTGCTTTGATGTTGGGGACAAAAACCAAGTTTGCGAAAAGCGAACAGATACGCAAGATTTGACCTTATGTGACTGTTCTGTTAAATACTCAATTACTGCTGCCTAGATGGAAGTGTATTTACTCTGCAGTTGGGTCAGTGTTGAACAGTTGGGTTGGTCGATACATGGCCGCATATCTGGGGCTGCGCCTCGATACCCCCAGTCTTCAGAGTATCAGAAGATCTAGCAGCCAGGAACATAAGAGATGAAATAATTTATTCAGTTTATGTTAGCTTAGACTAACACTTAGACTGATTTGATACTGTAGCCTAAGCTTAGGAGGATTATTCTTTTATGATCTTTCTCAGTGACGTTGGTTTTAGCATAGGACATAAACGCGAAAGGTGAAACGTCTAAGTTTTGTCAATTAATTAAAGTATATAATAATGAAGGGTCTTGCTATAAATCTTATCATGTCTATCTATTCAAGCTTTCTCACCATTCTCGCCCACAGCCCAGCTTGGCACGAGCTTCTCCTCAGGGAACCTCTTGGCAAACATGCCCAGGGCCTTGATGGTAAAAGTAAACTTGTAGTTGGGATATGAGATCATGCATGACTTGTTGAAGACACCCTCAATGGCCTCCTGCAGCCATTCTCCGTTGGGTTGTTGGCGGTCCATGATCAATTGGATGCCTCTCCTCAGGGGCTCCACATGGGGATAGTCGGCCTCCATCAGGCCGATCAAGGCCCAGGCTGTCTGGACTACAAGGGATCCTGAAGGATGCTCGACGTATTCCATGGTTTCACAAGCCTGCGCACATTAGTAAAAATCTTCAAAGTGTATTTCTGAGTCATACCTTGTAGCTTTCCGACCAGCCGCCGTCGGCCCTCTGCTTTGAGATCAAAAAGTCACAGCCACGTCTTGAGTTTTCGCCTGTGGCGTATGTCTGACCGATGTGCTTCATGCTCTCGAGCGCAAACATGCCAGCGTAGGTGAAGCAGATACCCCAACTACCGTACCATCCACCATCAGGACGTTGGTTGGACTTGATCCACTCGGCAGCGGTTCGGATCAGAGTCTTGACTTCTTTCGTGCGGTAATTGGGCCAGTGTTGGTTGAACAAGGACATAGCTGTCACACAGGCAGTTGTGCATTCGGGGTAGTCGTACTCGATCATGATGCGTCCAAAGACCTCGGCGGCGTTGAGCATTTCCAGCCATTCGCCTCCTCGTCTCTTCTCGTATGAAGACATGCCTTTCGTATCGTCATTTTGGTATAGCAGCAGAGTATCGACAGCATCGAAGATCCTTCGCTCTTCGAGGACTTCGGGAAAGCCACCGACCTTTTGAAGAAGGATGATAGCCTTCATGGCTTCTGAAATACAGTCGCTTACACCATAGCCCTGGTCCTTGTTGCTGAATGGCCAGCCGCCCTTTCGAGGTTGACGGTAGCAAACTTCCTGGTCTACACAATTCTCTCGAATCTGCTGTCTCTCCAGGTACTGCAGCGACTTCATCAACATTGGTCGCCACTTCTCGTCCTTGTGAAGGCCGGCCTCAAAGACAGCTTGAATCAAGAAGGCGGTATCCCAACATTGAACACCATTCGTGCCGTTAACCAGCATGCCCTCGTCCTTGACCCAGAGAAATTCTTCAAGTCGCTCGATATGTCTTTGAACCCCGTAGTTGTCCGGACCATCGCGAGCGTAGCACATAACTGTGTTCATGGTGGCGTTGACGGGTGCCAAGCATGCGTAGTCGGTGTTGGCGTCCTCCATATCGACTTGCTTGCTCGACCATTCCTCGGCCTTTTCCTTAATGATGTTGGGTCGCAGGTAAGGATTATAGACGTTGACGATCAGCCAGTTGGCTGTGTTGAGCAACCATGACTTGGGGTGATAATTGTCGACGACGCCAATGTCGTTTCGGTGGTTTGTCCAGACAATCTTCCTGTAGTCTTCAACAAAGACCTCCTTCTTCAGTGATCGAGTAACGGGGGTCTCCTCGCAACTCCATCGCTTAGAGTACAACCAGCCCATAGGAAGAAACACCATGCGGATGTGAATCCACCATCTCCATGGCGCAAAAGGAACCCAATCAGGGAGAAGCCAAATCTCCGGTGGCACAGGATTGACGACATCCCAATCCATAACTCCTAATACAGCCATCCAGAACTTTGCCCAGTGCGGCGCATATAATGCTCCTCCCATCTTGTGAAGGGTACCTCTGGCCTTAACCAGTACAGGGTCGTCGGCTTCAACACCAACAAGTCGAAGGGCCACATAGTTCATCAGGGTTCCAAACACGCTGCTCTCGCCTTCGATATGTAGACCCCAACCGCCATCTTCTGGGTGTGCCCGCGCGGCTAGGTATTTGTAGATCGCTGTCGCTTTCGCAGAGGAAATCGGTGTCCTGGTGACGTACCAAGTGATGACAACACTGGGAAGGAGGAACATAGGACCGCCATATTCGCAACCCCAATGACCACTGGGTAGTTGAAGCTTCTCGAAGAATTCGAGTCCATTTTCGGCAGCCTCTAAAGGGTTATCGGGGGTTGGAAGATCGGGGAGATCCTAGCATCATGTTAGCTTGAGCTTGACAAGGGGAATCACAATGTGCACATACCAGAGATTGGTTCAAGTACCACTTCTCAGCATAACTCTGAGGCCATTCCTTCGCAGCTTCGTCGTCCTCCAGGTAGTGCCACGTGTGGCGGCTGTCATCGTCCTTGAGCCTCCATCGTGTCTTGTCCAACTCTGAACCGATGAGCGGCTGCTTGGGGAATGGTTGGCCCTGTTTCAATAGTGGTTCACCCTCAGAGTCAGCGGCGCGCTTACGTGACTTTAGCGCGCTAGCGTCACGTCCACTAGAATTGGCGACCATTTTGGAGAAGTTGAGGCACTCAATTGAATGCAATTGTCAAGTCAATTGAAAGACGTAGTGGAGTGATGTCAAAGTAAACCCCTTGTCAAGATCAATGGCACAAGCACATGCTTTTAACTAAACTAACACGGGGACGGAGTTAAACAATTTGGGGCTAGAGGAAGGACCCGCGGGTGCCCGGTGGCACTTGCCTGGGACGGGGTCTAGAGACATCAAAATGTCCCGTCTTAGCGGTCAAGCCCCTGAAAATCAATTCCGGCGGGCGCGGATTCCACCCTCCACAACGACATTACCCCTGCGTATTCGGACAATTTGCATCGATCTTCAACTTCCACCATTCTACTTCGTATGAAGAGTCAACATTCCGGCTTGAAACTGGAATCATCAAACGTCTAGTTAACATGGACGAGGAGATGGACTTTTCTCAAGCAATTGCTACACCAGAACTGCCTCGAAGTCAAACTAATCTCCCGTCATCAGCGACTGTCACTAATACTGATACGAATACGATTACCAGCAACACAAACGTTGGGACGGTTGTGGCTCGCATTGAGGGTATCCTGGAGCAAATCATTGATGCCTTGGCTGCAGGTCAAGAATTAGCGATTGGATTCTCTCCCAGAAGGGCTGTTCGACAGGCTGCCAATGCGCAGCCAGAACAGGTTCACTTCGCTGGTCGCAATCAGCAAGAGGCTATCAAATTTGGTAACATTTTGCGACACTTACAAGTCGCTTGACTGACATGCCGCAGCGCGCATACTTCTTATTCTTCAGCTTTCTCATGATGCTCTTGTGTCCGGTACAGTCCTGACCAAGCGGTTAGTGTGTTGAGCCTAATGCAAGAAGATACTGATGGTTTCAGCCACATATTTTACCAGCATCAAGACCTTTTTGAGAAGCAGAGGGAAGTTGACGATCTTGTGGACGATATCGCATTCAATCTTGGTATTGGCCGCGCCGACTTGAATATTGTGCGCCTTGTCAACCAAACTCTTCTGAGTATTGCCGCTTACTATAGCAGGTCGCCGCTTCAAAGGGTCTATTGGCTGGGCCTTTGACCATTGGTCTTCAGGATGGCAGTACGCTAGACCCTTCTTCGGGAGACATGGTAGGTGAGGTTATATGCAGTTCAGTCATGTGCTGACTAGAGTAGGGAATGGCCGTCCCGATTGTTCAGTCAATTTGGGGCCTCGACATCCAGGATTCCAGATAGATTCTGGTCGTGGAAAAGGATGTAAGAATACCCACTTGTTCCCAACAACGACAGAAACTCACTCTCGTCAATTCAGGCTGTCTTCCGGTCACTTTGTTCCTCTCAGTTCTGGAGGACGTCTCTATATGGTCCTGGTATACTCGTCACTGTACGCATCCCTTGAACCCTCCGAGACATAGGCTGACCACAGTAGGCCAAAGGATACCCTGACTTGACCACTCGTTCATTTTTGAACTTTGTCAACACCAAGCATCCTCAGTTGCCAATTTTGGGGCTCTTCGACTTCGACCCTGACGGAGTCAAGATTATGCGCTGTTACCGAGATGGATCAGACAGACTTGGCCATGAAACTGATCTCAATATTCGAAGGATGCAATGGCTTGGTATCAAGTCTGCACATCTCTTTCGAGATTTCACGAGCGCCAGATCTGCTCCGGCTAGCCAATCTTCGCAAACCTCAATCACCTCTACCACATGTCGTGATCCTGTCACTTACATGAACACAAGAGAACGCAACGCGGCGATCTCGACGCTCAAGAAAATCTCTGACTCATCAAACAACGACATTGAAGTATTGGAGACGGTCCATGAATTGCAAGTGATGATGGCGCTTGGTGTCAAGGCTGAAATTGAGTGGTTGGATGAGGGAGGAGATTTGTGTTCATGGCTCGATGATGAAATTGGCGAGGCATTGATCAGTGATTTGGTTTGAAAGTCATTGCAGAATGTCGATCACACTTAACTCGACGCAAACATGGATTTGAGAGAAGGTCTGCTGTGAATAGCCTCACAATCTTGAGAAGAGCAATAATTACAAGACGAACATGACTACCCTATATTACGATCCACCCCCACACCGTGCGAAAATAGCGGGGTATCAACCCACACAGTCCCCTCATCTTCACAAAATTTTATATCCTTGACATTGAAAACATCATCAAGCGCATCATCATGGCCCCCAAACTCACAGAAGAAGAGATCGATGATCTCATTTACTTTTCACGAGCCGGAGAGCAGGAGGACCTGACAGAGACCATCAAGTCCCTGGCTGAGCGTGAGAACGCCAGCCCTGCTGAGATTGTTGCGGCTGCTCAAGATGCTTCCAACAAGTCTACATGCTTGCACATGGCTACAGGAAACGGTCATCTAGGTAAGAACTGGAATCCTGGCGGTTTTAAGGCCCTATATGACTCCCAAATTGAAGTCCGGGTGTTGGATAGTTGGTGAATATCAAATTAACACTTCTCAGAAATCGTCCGCCAACTCATCTCATACTTCGACAACCGACCAAAGGAGCAGAAGCAAGCCTTCCTCGATGAGTCAAACGAGGCTGGCAACACCGGTCTTCACTGGGCAGCCCTAGGAGGCCACCTCGACGTCATCAAGCTGCTTCTCGAGCAGGGTGCTTCTCCCGCGCTCGCAAACGAGCAGAACTACGTTCCTCTGGATTTGGCCTACTTCAACCACAAGAACGACGTGGCCGAGTACTTTTTGTCCCAGGCTAAGAAGCTAGAGGATAAGAACCAAGAGGAGGGTGGTTTGGATGCTGCTGTTGGATCTGTTGAGATCGAGGATGGTGAGAAGGCTGAGGAGAAGACCGAGGAGAAGAAGGAAAGCTCATAGGGCAACACACTCAGAGAGATCATTTGGGCTGAAAAAACTGATATGGATGATAGGATCTAGATGACGTTGGGACAGGAAAAAGGAAAAGGATTGGGAGTTTAGGGCATATATGAGAACAACGAAAACACTTTCACATCAAACTACTGGAGCACATCTCAAGAATATCGATTGCCGTTAGAACTGCAGATGAAATTTCTAAACAACACTCACGGTGTTCAAAGTCCAGAGTATCATAAGCACGCAAGGCCTAAAACTCGAAAGCATTAGCAGCAATGGATTACTTCACATAACTGGGCTGGGATTTAACATACTTAACAGGACCAGCCTGTTTATTTAATTGTTTTTTTGTTTATATAAATCCTAACCTTACCTGAGCGAGAAGGTCCTGGGCCCAAAGCCCTAATGCATGCCAGCAAAATCCATATACATCTGCGTCTGATGTATAGTACAATAATTACTCATAAGATCTGCAATTTTGAGACCGCAGCCAAGTCTGCCGCAGGTATGGGCAGAACAGTAAATCGAATCCTGGTTGCTGTTTTGAGGCGTTACAGCATCCATAAGACAGGACCACTCTTTGGCACTGCAGGTATGTTCCTCGCAAAACATTCCTTTCTCCCCATCGTCAGTTACCACTACAGGTTTTGTACAAGAACAAGAAGAGCAGATGGTTTCAGGTCGTTGAACGGCTGTCCCTCTACCATATAGTCGTAGACCCAGGATTTCGTCGGGTGCTTCTACAAGTGTATTGCGTATCCATCTGGAGAGGCTCTGGCCTCTATTGTTTATCTCCTCTTGACGTTCTCGAAAGCTTCTTTCTTTCTTCTGAAATCCCTCTTGAGTCTCTCGATATATTCTGTCTTCTTCCTGAAGCTCCTCTACAAGCTCTCGAAAGACTCTTTCTTCGTTTTGAATCAGCTCAGTCTTCTTCTTCGCACATTCTTCACAGTCACCACCGATCTTATGAACAGTGTACTGCTCTGTTTCTAGGCTTAACTGTTGAGTCTCCCGCCCCGGCTTCTTGAGGTCAAGCTCCTCAATCATACAGCCAATATAGTCGTGACACTGGATGAGACCCTTGGTGCGCAGTCGATGAGGGTTTCCTTTATTAGAGCAGGAGTATTCGAGTTCCATGTAACGACACATGATTGCTAATGATAATGATGGTATCGAAATAATCTTTTGGAACTGTGACTGGGAATAGAAGGTTGTCGCGAGTGAAGTTGCGTTGAGGAGAACTGGGCTTCTTTGGTATGGCAGAGAAAAGGCCTTTGCCCTTTTTATAGGTTAATTTGTTTCTCAACAAAGACGAACAGTGAGCTGAGCACTTTGTTCGCGCAAGTTTCATTGTCAAAGCAGTCAAGCCATTGTTTGTATGGTAGGTAACAATTGAGCGGTTGTAGAAGAACAAAGACACTGTTTTAACCCAGCGTTTCCTAAAGGTTTCCTGTTATCATTGTATCAGCTTCGCAAAGTAAAATAACATCATGTAGCATTTTTTAGATGTTCACCCTCAGTATTTTCATAGAATCTAACAAATAATGTGCTCTGTTAAAATATTCGAATTTCAGATGGTTAAAGGCTGTCAAACATCCCCAAATTTAACCGTATCAATCCACCCCTGAGAGTTTTCTGGGTAGACCAAACCGACATAAAGGTACAAATTCCCAATATCAATCTGTGCCTGAGTATAGCTACAGGAGCTCGATATATGCAGCCATGGATCAGGACTATTGAAGAGAGAGGTGAGAGAAGCTTGAGTAGCAGCTTGTCCGTCCCCATAAGTACATCGGATACGAGCACTACAACACCTGGAAATCGTCTGTCCAGTGGTTCGTATCCAGGCTGACGTGGGATACATGGTGCCTGCTTTGGGAGTGATAGTCAGCAGTTGCCGGAGATAGCTGACACCGCTGCGGATATACTCGAAGTGTGCTGAGCTTGAACCCTCGTGCTTAATGGTATTGTCGATGTTGACTTTAATATCGATCCCCAGTTCTCTGTTGGAAGTCGAAAAGGTCCATGGGTCATAGCTACTGGATGAGTCGTCAAAGCCAGAGTTTACGATGAATGTTGGAGTGGCGGTAGTCAAGACGGTGCTGGTTTCTTCGCTTGTAGTTATATCAATGGCTGAGACTGTAGTTTTGGCATCCTCCTCGATAACGTCGGTCGTCGTGGGTAATACTGAAGTAGCATCGTTTGTAGCACTCTCGATGATGGCGATGACCGACTCTAAAGTTGAAGATAGCTCGTTAATCAGGAGTTGAGTAGTCGTAAGGTCATTTGCGGTAGTAAATGCCTCTGAGCTAGTTAAGGCCTCCACCGTCGACGTAGTAGGTGCTTCAGTTGTCTCGTAGTCTGTTGAAGTGTCGGTAACAATTGTAGTTGAACCAAGTATTGTAGTTTCAGTTTCACCAGAAGTCGTGGTGGCAATCTCAGTTTATGTGAGGCCAGTTGAGATACTACCGTTGATATGACCCGCAGTCAAAGATGTCTTCAAGGCGGCAGAAACGTCTCTGGTCGTCTTGAAGTTGACTTTGCATGGACTAGCGGAGGGGCCAGCAGCCGTATAAGTCGCGATGACCGCGATGGCTATATCTTTCGGAGACATGTTGAAGGCTGCGTTCGGCACGGGATATAAGACGAGCGACATACATATTCGTAATGAGCAGATTTCTTTTATTTATGACGTTGCTCTCTAGTGAGATTGACCTTCGCATTGGCCTAAAAACTCCTTACTATGTCAGTCTTCCTCAACATCCAAAGTAGAGATCATTTCACTTAATTCACCCACAAGCCCCTCGTACACGGCTTGTTGCAAACGCGGTTTAGTGAGGTCATCGCCGTATCCAAAATCACAATCCAGGCATTTCCTCGTTAAATCTCGATACCTCGGACCCAAATTTGATGCTTGCGTTGACAGCTTACGAACAGCGACAACGTCTTCTAGGGACTTTAGTGTAGACCACTGTCCGACTTGGAGTAGGATCGCCCCAAGACTCCAAAGAGTCAGATTCCTTACACCGTATAACAGCTTGGCCTCCTGGAGAGCATCACCTACTGCTATAGGAGACGGCAAGCTTGTAGCAGCCGCATTGTTTTTCTCTTGCGTAAGGATCGTCTGTGTGAAGTCCGATGCGACGTGTAATGTCTTGAGGCTTGTTGTGAGGCTATGACCTATGCTGTAAAGCATCAGGTCGTAAATATTAAAATACTCCTTGAGCCACGGCGTTGCATGAAGCTTCAAAACAGCAGATGCGATCTCGCGAGCTATCTTGAGCTGATCAACGATGCTAATGGACCGTTCAGCTGACGAATTTAGCGCTTCGCCCATTGGTATCAAAGTCTCGTATGCATTATCGGACATTGCAGAGTGTGTTAAGTCTTTGTAGAATGTGTGCCGGAACCTTCCGTCCGTGTTTCCATCAAGATACCCAAGGCAATACCCGTCAATGGATGAAATCGATGTGAAATGATCTTCTTTGTACAATACCGAACAAAGGTCGACCATCGATAAATCAGGAAGCAACTCCACCACTTGCAACGCCTGCGAGGGGCAGCAAGGCTGGGTTTGATCCATCAATATACTTGTTCCAGCTTCAACAAACCGGACTTTTCTTCTTTTCCGCTGGCCATCGTGGGAACTTGACGATTGGTTGGAATTTGGGGATGCAGGAAGACCTAATAATGAGTCACGATTCTGCGATCGTATATTGACACGGATTACTCTTTCTCGATGGCCATTGCAAATAATGGAAGCATTCATGTTGATACCCTCCTCGACATCAGTATGAAGGAATAATCGTACGATATGTTGCATCTCGGGACTCATCCCATGCCCTTCATTGTTTGACCAAACTGTGGTGAAGGCTTCATGTAATGCTTTGGATGCTTCTTTGGTCTTTCTGAAATGGTTATACTCGGGATCGGTTTGCATTCGAATGGTCCGTCGCGATTGTGTGGTTTCAATGGGCTTTCTGAGTTCCTGTGTCTGTTCTCGAAGTTGTCTTAGCTCTTCGATAGATTGGCTCAGGTCTTTGATGTGTGCTTCAAGTTTCGACTCGTCGTGGACAATTCTGGTTGCGTCTCGTAGTCGTCGCATAGCATCCCTCGGGTGCTCATTCTATTTTCGTCAGCTCTTTCCTTCAATGCCAAGGGCCTGTAATGCTTACCTCATCGCATTGATCCAATATCTGATCGAAGCAGTCGAAGACTGATTGTAGACTTCCCATAGTGGAGCCAATGTCCTCAATGATCTCGCGACAGGAGCTATAGCTCTCCCCCAGGCTCCTTCTCATTCCATTTTCAAGCTCTTTGCTAGCCCACTTAGGATGACTTTCATCTTTCAACATCAATTCCACAGCATCCTCCTCATTCAAACAAGGCCTCAAAAGAAGATGGACCTCATTGGTGAAGACCTGCGATTGTCGACTAACTCGCTTCTGGACTCGACGTAGCTCTCGAGAATAATGACGAAAGATTTTGAGCTTTTTGCGAACAACTTTACACGTTTTTACCGCTCCGCCAACAATTGGCAACACGCCCAAAGCAAGCGATACGGGCTCCATTTCTGCGGAATCGAGTTTGGATGATTGAGATGAGGGATGCGCTCGTCATAAATGATAAACCCTTGTCGGACGCCTTGTGAGGCTGAAGATGGAATGAGAGTTAAGCGCCAAAGGCAGTGCTTAGGGGCTGAGCCATGCATGCGACATTTGTCTCACGCATTATTGGCCATTGCACTCGGAGCTGAATGCACTGTCACGGTTACACGTGCCCATATTCTCAAACAGACGGAAATTCGCTGATCTACCACAGGCACCGGGATTGCGCACAAGATGGAAAGTCTGAACGAGCGAGACGGCTACGACCCAGCAGCTAAGGTTCGACTGTTCTTGGATGCTTTAGCAGTCCTTGATGAAAAGCCACTTGATGAGGAGAGCATTGTTGCGCGCCTATGCTCTTTGCTACTTGTTGTATTTCGCGACATTCTCCAAAAGTTCACAGACTCGAAGCTCCATTCAGATGAGAAAGCCCCTGTCAGCATCAGTTTACAAAGAAGTCTCGATCGATTAAAGCTATGGTCTGACGGTTATCGGATATGCGCCGGCGATCAGGATGTCAATTTTATCAAGTCTGGACGTCTAAGACGTGCTACTATTGAGGTCCTGGTCAGCATCAGTAACGCTTTGCTAGAGAGTATGTTCTTATTACCTGGCCGATGGGCTCAGACTGCATATTGTTTGCTTATCTAATAATTAAACTTTGACAGGGCTTGAACCTTTGACGAGTTCCAAGAAGACTCAAATATCAAATACGGCTGAAGAATCAATGCAGAAATTGAAAGATGTCCTTGAAGCAGCCCACAGCGACCTAGACCACGATGCTTCCTCATCAGATGGCAGTTCCTATTATGGCTCTGATAGCCTTGAAGATATCGCAAAAGATCTTGAGACCGATACATTATCTCTCATGGGACTCGATGCACTATTTCAAAGCTCACTATTGGATCCATTTGCCGAGAAATCCACCTTGGCAGACGCAGCGCAGACCTGGCTGCCACACGACATATACAAGGATAAGATTCGGACAAGATTCCCAAAAGCAGAAAATTCTTTGGTTTCGAGACTCTCCAAGGCGTCCTACGATCGCTATCTGAGGTGTCGACGAGAGCGAGAATTACAGACTACAGCAGTTGGCGACGTCGACTTCCCAAGGTTTACTCGATCAGACGCTGCTAGCTCAAAGTTCCAGGATTCTGGTCTTGGAACGTCTATTCCCTCATCAGCCTCTGTGGCAGAAACGGTCATGTCGTACCGTGCTGAAGGAAAGGCTTCAATTCGAATTCCACCTTTATCCAAAGAGGCCAAAGAAGGTCAACCATTTGAATGCATTTCTTGTGGTAAAATGCTCTCTATTCGAAATAACGCAGCATGGAAGCGGCATCTATATCAGGATTTGCTCCCCTGGCAATGTCTCGATCCGGATTGTTCTTTCACGACCGTCTTTCAGACCCGCGAAGACTGGATAGCTCATATTGCACAAGATCACAAGCTCGAACCAGATTGGCAATCCATCACCTGCCCTCTGTGCTTCGACACAATCCCTCCCGGGAAAATAGCTATCACAAAACATCTTTGCAACCATCTAGAAGAGATATCTCTGGCCGCACTTCCAACAAATCTAGATGTTGAGTCTTATTCAGGGTCGGATCATGCTTCAGATTCTTCCAAATTCAAAGAAGAGAGCAAGGACGAGACGAAGACGAAGACGGTACGAAACCGCAGAGAAAGTACTGACAATCTGAGGTTAGCAGAGCCTCTCTACTCGGCGCCTGCTAGTGGGCATGGTACACCTAGTGATGAGATGCTCCCAAAGTCTGGATCTGATACGCCGAAGCATGAATTACCCGCAGGAATTACCCAAGGTCAAGAGCCAATTCTTCAAGATGCACTAGACTATCTAGACCAGGTCAAACTAGCGTTCCATGACCGTCCTGCGAAGTATAATCGATTTCTTGACATCATGAAAGATTTTAAAGCACAAGCGTGAGTTCTTCAGCCTAGCTAATTTCAGAAAATGAGCCTAACACAATTTTAGAATTGACACACCGGGTGTAATGCGGCTGGTGACAGATCTTTTTGTAGTTGAAGACCAAGTACAATTAATTGCTGGGTTCAACAGTTTCTTGCCAGATGGATATGCTATCGGCAAAGACTTGAATTTCATGATGCCTTTTCAGTTACCTACGAAATCGAACCCGAACCCTTACCTCGATTTGACCTCACCGATGTACATCAAACCCGATATTTCTGCTCTCGACGCCGATCGTACAGCCATAGCACAAAAGCAGAAGAGGAATGACGATGGCCAAAAGCTCGATCGCAAAGAAGAGGGACATGTCTCTGTCAATATGTCCATAGCTTATGTAAACAAGGTTAAGGTAAAATGGTAATCCGATAACTATCAAGGATCAGACCGCTGACTGCCTACCAGGAACGGTACATAAGTGAGCCCGAAAAGTATCAGCAATTCTTAGAAATTTTGCAAAAGTATCAGAGAGAAGCCACGCCCATACAGGATGTGTATACTTCTATGGCTACGCTTTTTGAGTCAGCGCCAGAGCTTGTTGACGATTTCAAGCTCTTTCTACCTTTATCCAGCGTAGGTATAAACGAGTCAACGGCATCAAAACCTGCTCCGACTTGAGAAGTGAACGAAAATCCGGTCAGCTTCAACTACTTGCTACCTATTCAGCAGAGCCCACTCCATTGATGGGATAAGCGATCAACCAGCATTGCTTTTGACGGAGTTATATGGACGGTCGTGAGCCAAGAGGTCCATGTATCAGATATCGTCGAACTTGGTTCAAAGGTGGTGAATTGCCTAGCCATAAGAAGAAAAATATGATAAAAAGCCTACAGCGAACAGAAATAGATCCTTTCAATTATTCAGTGTACCAGTTTCAACGACAAGGGCTGCATATATAACTACGGTGAGTTTTGGTGGATTAATGCGAGAGGCCATCAGGGTTCTCGCCGACCGAAACCCTTTTGTCGATACCTTGAGAGCCGCGTCCTGTTCACGAACATACATTTTACATCTTCATTTATACTATAGACCATTGCGAAAGACTTTAACATATCTAACTCTCTATCACTTTATATCATGGAGCAACCTGTCGAAGATATTCCCCACTGCCATCATCACCATCACCATTTGCAGTATCACACTCATCATCACCATGGTCCTCCTCAAGATGTTCCTAGGTCTATGGGACAGCACAATAAATCACACTACAAGTTCGTATCTCTAAACAACTATGCTTGCTTCATATATTGACTTAGGTAGTAATGTTCCCGCTATGATGTTTCAATGGCCGTGGATTATCGAATTATGCAACCAGGTTTCAAAAGAGCTTCGACAGAACATCGACTGGATTGGTATAAAGCCTCCTGCATCACGACCTACGAAAATGCTAGACTATGCCTGTGGAAATGGTGTAGCATCTCGAGTAAGTTCACACATGTCATTGTTGTCGTCATTGATTCGATACTGATCGTAGCAGGCACTTGCACCTTTCATGTCTACTGTTAGAGGCATGGACATCTCATCAGCAATGGCAGAACAATACAACGAAATGGCCCTTAAATCAGGTTACACCCCAACAAAGATGCACGCCGTACAAGGAGACATCATCGAACCTGAATCAACACCATCTCCCGAACTCAACACACCCGCATATTTCAATTTTGATTTGATAGTCATGTGTTTAGCCTTGCACCACATCGAAGACCCAGACAATATGATTTTACAGCTTTCGAAAAGACTTAGACCAGGAGGAATCTTGCTTATCATTGACTGGGTTTCTGATCGAGAAGGTATGGACTTTTCGAAACTTAGTGTTAATAGAATGGGCTTTGGAGAGGAGGAGGTTAAGAGTGCATATGAGAAGGCTGGATTGGAGGATTGGTCTTGGAAATTGACTTCGGCACCGTCACCTGTTCCCAGAGAAATTGGAGGGAAACAGCAGTTATTCTTTGCTCGGGGGAGGAAGGGTGATAGTTAATCAAATAAACGTTCGTGTCCTAACCCAGCGCTTCATCAAGAACTTCTCATACATACAAACAGCTCATATATGTCCGGGTTACAGATGACAAACCCTGTCGTCGACATTGATTCATGTTTGTACTACAAATACTCTTTGACTGATTCATGGTTCTGGAATGAGTATATATAGGCCTGATAACCCTACTAGTTTGACTCATATCATATCAGCCATACTAGATACTCAAACGCTTCAAACAAGAGACCTTCTTAGTATATCTGACCACCCTATTATTTCAAACATGCCTAGAATTAGAATAGAGATCCGTCAAGCCACAACAGCTCCCGCAATGGACTCATTACAGCATACTTACAACAATCTCAAGGATGTAGACGAGGCATCCCGACTTATCGAGGCTTGTCCCGGTGTTCTTGACAACCTGGCCAACCTGCTTGTCAAACATAAGCTGCATGGCTTTTACGATATCCGTCTGAACCACAAGCACTTTGACATCACCAGAAGTGAGAGGGTCGTTACCTTCCACGGCAACAAGAACACGTCTGTTTCAGTCGTTTGCAAAGACGGAGAATGTCCCCGTGAACTTCTTGCTTCCGAAGGTATCGAACCTGCCCCTGGTGGCAAAGTCATTCCCAGTGACTTTATTATCAAGAATGGACGTGCTATCGCTTATGAGTTTGTGTATACTCACACGAACGAAATCCCCAGCCTCAGTCCCGAGTTCTTGGAAGAATGGAGTGATTATCTACGAGATCAAGGTCTAGACAGCTTTCTGGGACTCTGTATTCGAGAATATTACATCCCGTTTGACGCCCTCGAAGTTTCCGACTCCGAGAACCGAATGAACAGGTTGTTCTTCAAGTATGACCGTGCCGAGGGAGGTGTTGATTTGACTACTAGTTGGCGAGTTGATGAGCAGAATGGTCTGGGAGTGGCTATGAAATGCAAAAAGTGCAAAACCATGAATGTGCACGAGAGGAAATGCCAGGCTAACAACTAGCTTCTTGACTCTTATATAGCCGCTTCAAAAAAAAAAAAAAGTGAAATAGCGATAGTTCTTTGAAATGCAAAAAGTGAGGTTCTGCCCGGGCTCGAACCGGGGACCTTCTCGGTGTTAACGAGATGTCATGACCAACTAGACCACAGTACCAAGCTGTTTTTGTTGAATGCTACACTACAATCAACATCTAGACAGGTTTTCAACAATGGAAAATCGTCAGAAAGCAAAGCTGCAGATCACTGATTCATAAAATCTTGTTAGAAAGGTTTCAAGACACACCTCTATACTGTCATTAAAGTTAACATCACTATGGGGATTATAAAGTTGGCAGCAACTCTCCAGAGTATCAACTATTTATATCACGTGACTCTTCGCACCTTGACACCTCCAATGTGTACCTCCACAGAGATCTATCTCCACCCTCCACCTTCAGCCCAATCGCATCTAGCGTCAAGCCCACCGCGGAATGCAACAGCGACGATGTAAGTCAGTCTCTCCGAAGCGAATACTACAGTCCGATGATTAAACTTGTTCTTGCCCTCCTCTGTACTCATATATGAGCCTGAAGATACCGACACTCGGAACCCGTACTCTTTCGTTCCACCTGAAGACTTTCCTCCTACACTATTTGCTGCGAATAATATGCGGAAAGATCCCGTGCTAACATCCAAGTGTTTTACTGTAGGGTACGCCCATCGTTCGACCGGTAGCCAATCACCTATGAATCACGCAGTGAAGAATAAGACATCGACTCAACGGAGAGCACCTCAGGAAGATGGCGATCGAATAATGTTGACACAGGGCTGATCGAGGTGACTTAGTCCCTCGACGGCTTGAGGAAGGCTCGCGATGAGTTGAATACTGCTTGCGCTTGCTTGTAGGCTTGCGACGAGCAATTCTGCACAGCAACGCGTTTCACTCATCAACTGCCAAATATTCTTTCCACGAACTTGGAAGGACTCGAATTATGCTTACTCCGTTTACCGGGAAAAGAATCGCTTTTGCCCCATCGCTTGAGAAAGGCCGCCGGAGTACGGCTGGTTTGTTCGAGGTGACAAATATGTCGTGCTAGTCCCTTGTTTCGGTACATCACCTATACCAAAGTTTTGGCGATCATTCAAGTACCTCAGGCCTCTTTTTTGTCCTGATTGTTTTTCGACCTTAAATCACACCACGCTATCCAAGGGTCTAATAAGCGAAAGGATCAACTGGGTGCGTAAGCCACCGTCACTACCAACAGGCAACCAACAAATCCTTCAATTCTTCATCGCTTAACACCACGTGTTGGAATGCGTTGACTGGCTATAAACTGGCAATTCGCATTGTCTCTTTGATCCTCAAACCTTGTTCCCTTCTGGCGCCACCACTTACTCGCCACCAAGTGAGACCTTTCAATCCTCCTCAATTGAACGCGGCTAACAATTCACGACAGTCACAATGAAGATCCAAGCTCTTATCGCTGCCGCCATGACCACAATGGTCGTCGCCGACCAACATCCTCTTGCCAAAGAGATATGCGGCCGTCTTAGACCAATGACATGGGATCCAAATGACCTTGCAGAGGGTGTTGATGTCAGCAAGATCCGCATGTGTGCGGATCATCCTATGGGTGCTGGTAATTATTGGGGATTTGGTGAATATCTACCGAGCTGGGTTCCTCGTAACCCCCTGGCCGATTATCTATAGAACACGCTTGAGATTACATTTTGTTCAAGGTTAGCGGATGTGGAATGGGGAGGGGAGTAAAGCAATATAGTGCTGGGCGAATATATCACATATACATATTGAGTTAGTCAACCAAGATGGCATCTGAAAGCCATTACACGATTGATAATCAATCAATAGCCAGTCGTCAACCGCCTCTGAACCGCATCCTGCAGAGTCTCAAGGTCCTCATCCTTCAGCCCAATGCTCTCATTGTCAGTCTCTTCATACAGGGTTCCACCCTCAGCCCAGATACGACGGAGTGTATACGAAGTTGCATTGGAGTTGCCTTCAGCCCATCCCTTCTTCTCTGCCTTTCTCAACTCATCAAGAGTATAATTCTCAACAGTCCAGGACCCGCCTCCAGTCTGCTTCTCCAGCTCTTTCAGAATCTCCTTTGGTGTGACGACAAAGGATTGGACCTTCAAAGCTTTGTTGAACGACTCTGAAGTATGATGAAGGGCTGCTACGACAGCTTTTCCAACACTGCAAGTTGTTAGTCTTTTCTCATTATGAAATGATGCGTGAAACTTACTCAGGCATGGTCGTAAATCCAATCTTTCCCTCGCCATTATCAATCAAAACGGCCTTCTTTCCCTTATAATCAAAACCACCAGCCTCAGGAATATCAGGGTTGAAGGTGAAGTACATATCAATGTACGGCCCAGTAACAACAAAAGTATACTTGAGCCCATTCGCATTCTCCCTGATATACTTCCTCACTTTGAGCTTCAACTGATGCGGCTTCTCATCAGCACTCTGAGGTCCATATTCGATATCCGTTCCGTATTCAGAAGGGAGGAACCATTTCACAGAGTCTGATTCGGATGCGAGTTTGAATAGCTTGATTTGCGATTCGATGACGTTTCTTCCCACGGCGCTAACGACGGTGTCGATGCCCTTGTATGCTTTCTTGACATCCTCTTCATTGTTGACATCACCTGTGATAATATTCACAGCCTTTGATTTTAGTTCTTGAATAAAATCCTGTTTCTTGGAAACAGTGTCCTCGGAGGTGAAGATGGCAACATGGTCGAATGCGGGTTGAGCATTTGCTATCGCCTTGGTGATATACCTGCCAATGGTACCTGTTGCACCAAAGATGAGGATGTTTTTGGGTTGAAAGTCTGCCATTTTAATGTTGCTGAGTGAGTCAAGTTTGACGGTTTCCTTGAATAGAGGAAGAGGTTGATTTATAAGCTGGTGTTGAGCCGAGGCGGGGTCATGTTTAGTTTAGCACGATATATTCAGCCGCGATGAGCCAATGCTTGGTACTCAAGATAGGGCGTCTAGGTGGGTGTCAGAAGAATTGTCCTCCAAGGCTTAGGCTACAGAGATAAAGTAGTCTAAATTTGCATAGGGTGATCAAATTGTTTCGTCTCTTAGGTCCCCGGCGGCCCATTCTTCTTAAATAGGCACGAGAAAATAAGAGACGAAATCACTGGGTCATCTTATACTAAATTTTGGGTCAGCAGTTCGGCCACCTTAATAGTGGTGGCGTACTACAAGACAAAACAACAAATTCACATTGCTGCGAATGGGATGTAATCAAATCAATAATGACGATGTAAGTACTTAGAATACCTAGTCAACAATACGCTTGGATATACGCTTAAACCCTTCCATAACCCCCTCCGACGCTACTCTCAGTCGGACGGCGTGGCCGACGAATCTCGATTCCAGGTCGTTTCCACCTGCTTCTTCCCTCTATACTTCAACATCTCGTCCAACAACAAATTGGCAAACCTGAAAAACCTGAAAGACCCCGGCCTTTCAGCCTTTTGCTATAAAACTCCGTGGACGTCAGAGTGCTACACCTCCAGGTTTTGTCCGAAGAGGTCTCGAATGACGTTGGCAAATGCGGTCATCCAGAAACGCTGGTGATGGCGGGGGACGTCATACAGGTTGATGACTGTTGTGAATTGATCTCGTGACAAGTCATCGGATTGTAAGGCAATGACGAAGCGATCTGGATTCGAAAGGAACCTGTAGAGGTAATCTTGCGCGCTAAAGCTGGGGTTGAAGCATCTGTATTCTTCGGGGCAGGGACTGCCGTCTTCGTTGTCGCATTCCTCAAATCTCATGGTCTCGCCGAGTTTAGGCTTTTCGTCTTGTATGTCGACGATGTGGTAGCGGATGGCGGATGGCATGCTGTGGTCTTCTCGGCAGTACTTCAAGAGGGCGTTAAGACCGGCTGTGAGGTGTTTGAACATATCACTTTTGAAGAATGCGTCCCTGTGGTGAGAGGATTCAGATGGATCCATGATGGCCTGGTACGAGATGAAGCTTTTGGTGATATTGATAGCTGATATAGTAGAAGTGCGATGTTAAAGTTCCTTGTATGTTGCTGGATTGAAGTGGGTTCTGTATGATCTGCATCTGAGAATACAGTATATCGCTGGGTCGGGAACCCTCTTTCCTTTTCTATCGCCTTACGACTTTTAATACGGAAAGTTGTTGTCATTACACATGAGTAGGTACGTATTAGAAGAGGCAGCCATAAACATTTATCATTTTACCTAATCTTAGTCAAAGTATTTCTCTAATATGCTATCAAATCTCAATCCAAACGCCTTACAATGAATGTCCCTCAACCCGCAAAACAGTTCTCAAATGCTTAAACGACACCTTCTCCTCCTTAGAACAAGCCAACAGATTCGCCGTCTTGAGCACATTCTTAATCTGTCGACCATTCAGATCCAGTCCAGCAAGCTTCTTGACCTCCTCATCTGTGATGGTATGCGCAGCACCACCATCCGTGGTAGCATGCACAGTAACAGCACGGCTGAGGAACCCTCTCCAAACGGACTCGCGGGCTGTGGCATCGAGGGGAGGATACTCGAGCGACATGTGGATTCGACTTTGGAAGGCTTGGTCCATATCCTTGACGCGGTTGGTTGTGAGGAAGAGAATACCCTCGTAGTATTCCAGCGTGCGGAGGAAGATGGATACGATGCGGTTGCGCTGGATGTCATGAGCTGATCGGGCCTCAAGGAAGACGTCACATTCGTCAAGAAGGAGGACAGCGTTCCAGTTGGCCACCATTTCGAGAATACGAGTCAAGTTCTCCTCAATATCGTACGCATCAGCACCCAAATCACCAGCGCTCATGATGTATAGAGGAACCTTCATCTCCTCGGCCACAGACTCTGCAGTGAGAGTCTTACCAATACCGGGACCACCGGACAGGAGCATGATGATACCCTTGCCCTTACCAGAGATAACATCGTCGAAGACATCCTTGAACTTGACCTGGCTTTGGGCATAAGCGAGGATAAGCTCCTTCTGATCCTCGGGGAGAACGAGTGAATCGAAAGCCTTGTCGTTGAACTTGACGTCTGTCACGTCGTCGATGAAGAACTCCATCCATCGCTTGTTCTTGAGAGCGTAGCCTCGAACAATGGGCGATGCCATCAAAAGCTCCTCTTCCGTCAATTTCACGCGGTTTTCGGGGTCGACTTCTGGCTTTCCAGCATCAGAGTCGGCGTAAATGTCGTAGTCATCGTTGTTGTCCTCATCATCGCTATCCGACGCCTTGTCTGGGTCATCATCATGGCCGAGGTAGTTCATGTAGATCAAGTGCTCAGGGTTCATCTTCTCCCAGTTCGCTCCATCGATGACAACACGAGAATTGACAGTCTCCTGGCGAGACTTGGTAGATGTGACATACCACGTAGCAGTGCCGCTGTAAGACTTGTAGTAATAACCCGCCAGATTCTCAAACTTGCGACCGCGCTGGATGAGCATCTCTCGCGCGGCCTCGGGCTTGGGATGGTACTCGAGAGGGTAGCAGGAAAGGGTAGAGAAAGGCACTGTGCCAGTGAAATCTCTAATTTGCATAGGCACATCAACCCAGCCCATACCCTTTCCATCCCAGTCGATACCCTTGCAGTTCATGCTGTAGACGATACCACATTGCGTCTTGACATAGTTGCCATCCTCGAAGCGAGCAGCGACAGGCTTGCCTCTGGATGAACCCCAGACGATACATCCAGGAGCGAAAAGCGCCCAGGCATGCTCGAACGCAACGGCGCGGTTCTTGTAGTAATCCTGTCTGAGCTGGATGATCTCACCCAACTCCTCCTCCAAGATCTTATGCAGCAGCGTAACATGCTCACGGGTAATCTCGTCCCATTTCTCATCCTCCTTGGCAGCAGTGAGTCTCTCCCAACGATGAACAAAGCAGTGAAAGGGAGCCGAGAACTTGAGACGTGTAACATCAGTGACGATACCAGGGTAATCATCAAAGACCTTTCCCAATACACGCTTGAGGTAAGGTGATTGAACGATAATACTGTCGATGACAAGAGGTTTGTTGGAGTCAGCCTCCTTTGGCTTCACCTTTCGGATGATGACTGCGTATTTTTGAGTCTCCTCGTTCTCTGCTGCTTCTTCGAGGTCATCGGGGTATTTATCTGTCCATGAACGGTCTCCGTGCTTGTCGTACTTTGCGTAGAGGTCTTTCTTGTCTGTGACGAGGCCGACCATGATTTTCTCCTTCTTCTCTTCATCTTCTGTCTTTTCCTTGTCCTCTTCAGACTTGGACTCCTCCTTTGACTCTTGTGATGAAGACTCAGGCTTTGTCTCTGTTGTGGTTTCCTCTTTTTGAGGTTCTGTGTCTGCGGGGGTTACCACAACGGCGGACTCATCGCCGCTGGTGCTCTTGTTTGAATCCATGTTGTCGATAGTCATGATTGCAGAGCCAGAGTGTCTTGTGCAGACCAAGTGAGAGTTTGGAGGTGAGAGAAAGGGAAAAGATGAAGTAAGGCTTGATGGGTATAAGGACGAAGTCTATGAGAATGAAGTTATGAGAGATGATAATGATATGAATGACAGTTGTCGGGCTTGTGCTACCTCTCTATATAATCCTCATCTCACCATGATGAGAAGGCCTCCAGGCTACAGGAGTACGGCATATTACTCACACGGCAATGCCTGACCCACCAGATCATCATTGTAAGCAGTGATAAACTGCAGATTACTTTCAAGCCAGAAATATCATCCTGATAGGTTCATTCAATCCTTCGGCGACCATATGCAGCGATCCTGATGGCTTGTTCAGGCTGCACTGCCCATTGAGGGATCTAGATCCAGGCACACTCGGCTGGGACCCATAGGGCTTAGTTTCGGGTACAGGCAGCTAAGCTTAGCACTGCCTCAGTGAGAAAGCGGCCTCAGAGCGCAGTAATCATTAGCGCGCTCGTACTGATGATTGGGTCGTGAAGGATTGTGAACCTGGGACACAAAGACCGAAAGAGTCATCGGGAAGTTTGTCCCACAGGAATACGAAAGATCTTCACAAGATCTTCAGCTGCTGTAGGACTTTCACAGTAGTATTTACAGATTGCTGCTATCATCGTGAATAACTAGGCAACTAACTACAAATTCCCTCCAGCCAAAATCCTCTCTGCTGCCTGCTTCGCAGCATCCTGCGCCAATAAAAACAAACTCGGCCCAACACTAATCCTCGCAACACCAATATCCGCCAAGTCTTTAGTCGACAGCGCATCTTCAGTCTTATGCGCCAACTTGACAGCGACCTTCCCATCTAACTCTTTGACCAAAGTCTCGACCCAAGCATCTCTCAGCCCCCGTCCTGAACCGCCCCAGTAAAAGACGGTTGTCGCCCCCACGTCAAGATATGCCTTGCCACGTGTGATGGCTTCTTCCATGACTTGTGCCTCTGAGAGGTTCTGGTCGATATGGAACATGTCGCAGCGGGCGTTGATGACAAAATCTGGACAGCCTGCTTCTGCGGCGGTTGAAAGGATTGTTTTCAGGCGTTGGACTTGTTCATCGACAGGATAAAAGGTGTCGTCTTCTGGGTGTACATCCTCAATGTTTGCGCCTACAACGCCTGCTGCAACGGCTCGTTGAATAACGGATACAAGCTGTGAACCATAACCATCTTGTAGATCAGCGGATAGAGGAATTCCAGCTGCGTTGGCAAGAGGACCAATTTTGCCAATTGCTTCGAGATTCTGCTCTAGGGTGAGCTCTTCATCTTTGACACCGTATGTAGCAGCAACAGCCCAAGAAGCTGTCGCAAGAGCCTTTACAGGCTTGGAAGTTGCTGTGTTGAGAGATGTGACTGTATTGAATGAAGCTACATCCCATACATTTGGGAAGATGATGGGTGAGGATGGCTTGTGAAGAGCTTTGAGCTGTTGGGCGAGATTGTTTGTCATGTTGAATATTCCACGTCGCATTCTGATTAAATGGTTGAGAGATTGTCTTCTAACAATAAATCTTGGACTATTTATAAGTGAATCTATAACAGTCATACTCACTGTATCCACATTGGATGTCAATACTCATGTGTTGCTTTTGATGTGAAGGGCGCGCGGGGCCAAATTCAGCCGCTACGATATAGGAAGGTTAACAGAGAACAATGAAATGCCATTTGTCAACCAACAAACCGTGGCTTACAGACGCCAAGTTCCGTACTTTTATAATTGTTCCACCTACAATTATGTCTCTAAAAGATTCACTCACGATACCCTCACTTCTTTTACTCAGTGACCCGTTGAATCTGTCACAAAATGATCGACAAGGATAGCTCGACCAGCTTCCCACTTGGGACTCGCCTGTGGAGTTGCATTGAATTGTTACTGTATCAGAAATAGCGCTCAAGAGCATAAGTTTTTGTGAATCATGCCATCTACAATTGACCACAGATATCCTCTATTCTCTCACTGATTTCTCACTGTCACTGATATCCATCGCAATGCCTCTTCAAATTCGACCAGCTGTCCCACAGGACATCCCGGGCATGTGCAAGGCCTACTACTCAGCCTTTGGTGACACCATCATCGGAAACCGTGTATTCTGCGCAAACAAAGAAGCATCCGATCAATTCTTCCTCAAGAGCTTCGCAGAGGACATGGCAAACACAAGCTGCAAGATCAACGTTGTCACCCACAAAACATCCCCAGAGTCAAAAGACGAACAAGTAGTCGCAATGGCAAAGTGGAATCTCCCCGGAGCGCCGATCCAAGACGTCCCACCAGCCGAGATTTGGCCCGCCGACGGAGATCTAGCCGTTGAATTTTTCGGTACCATGACGGAAGGCCATCGCAGATTTATGAGTGATCGGCCTCACTACCATCTTGAAGTTATCTGTGTTCATGAGGAGTGGCAGGGTAAAGGAGCAGCCAGTTTGCTTATCCGATGGGGTGTAGAACGTGCGGACGCCGAGGGTCTACCATGCTTTCTTGAGGCTACACCAAAGGGAAGACCGATATATGAGAAATTCGGATTTCAGATCAAGGGCGAGGATGTGTTTGAGTGGTCGTTTGGAAAGTCTGTGGAGACGTACATGGAGCGTGATGCAAAGGTAGAGAAACGGAGCATGACGCGGCCCAAATCCAAGGAACTGGCTTGAGGGGAGTGTTGATCACTGCCCTGGCTTGTGTCACTGATTGAATGTGTACCTGGATATCATTTAGAAAATGGGGGACCAGGAATTCCCATCTTCAAAAATACAACTACACTACAACACAATGCCATGATAACAAAATGTGTACCTGCGAATCGATCGGATACATCTGCGGCCACGAAGAAAAACGTCGCTACATCGCCTGCACGACTCTCGACGAAATAAAAAACAGCTCCGAATGTCCCTGCGGAAGCATCAACTTTACAGTTATCAGATCACCACGACACTGCGGAAGAGCCGGATGCTTGTATATCGAGTGCATGGTCAAAGGATGGGTTTGCTGCAAGTGCAAGAAGGGTCCTAATGACGGACATGTCTGCAAACAAGACGTCAAACCTTGGCGATGGGATTATTTTGAGTGTGGGCATGGATATTGCACAGATTGCAGGCCTTGGAGGGAGAAGCAGAAGCAGAATGATGGACGGGGAGATGGGAATGTTGGTATGAATGGAGGACCAGGACCAGTTAGGAAAGGGTCTAAGAAGAGGATTCGACGCAGTTTGGATATGATTACCAGAAGAACCGAAAAGGTTTAACGAGATGACTTGAAGTTTACTACGACTATAGAGAAATGAACATATGATACCTTAACTGTCTCTCTACATCCTCTGTACATATAATACCAAGGTACGGGGTTTATGTTCGACTCGGCCGAGAAAGAGAAGTTGAACCTGACGATCATTTAACTTGTGGGTTGCATACAACGACGTCAACGCTCGTCAAAATCCTAGAATAGAAATGCCAAGGCAGTAAAAGCAATAAGTCTGTTTCTTCGGAATCTCCGGACTTTTTCTTCCTCCAAGCCTCGGCTTATTTTCTTCGTGGCGTTTTTTCTCTGTGGCTTTGATCAAGATCACAACGTCATGACGATCATTTTTTCTCTTCTCTTAGGCCAGTCGCAACAGGTAATCGTGCACAAGACAAAGCTTACCTTCGGTCACGGAAGGGGAATAGTTGCATCAATTCTACATCTTTGTCGCGTGACTTGCCCCTGATATTTTATTCTCCTTTCTCATTCTCATGTTTGTCTCTTTTTAATATTTGTTCCTTTATTCAGTTTAATTAATTTGTTCAACCCCTGGTTGACGTGGTTTTTGCATGTGAAAAAAAGGAACCAATTATCTTAGCGCCAGCATAAACGTCACCAGCATCTCCAAAACATCAATCGTTTGTTCGCGCGGAACAAAATCACAGCCACTGTTGAACAGTTGCCAAAATAATCGCCGTCGGATATTTTGGTTGTCAAATTTACCTGCGTATATAAGCGACGCGACACCTACAATATTTGATTCCCCCCCTTTGAATTCTTGTACTCTACTTCCACCACATATCCTTTGCAACAGTAAATACGTCGTCGCAATGAACGCTTCCAAAATGTCTTACCTCTCGCGCCTAAGTCCTATCCCGGCTTTTCCTGAATATACAGGCCCCTACAAAGTTGGTACCGTCGACGTTGAAATCCCCGTTTCCGAACTCAAATCACCCAGCGTTGCCCCCGAGGGTTCCGACAAGATTCATACCGTTCAGTATCGCATGTTCTATCCAGCTGTCCCCGAATCAAACGAGAAGCGCATTAGCTGGTTGCCGAACCCTCAGAGACAGCATTTGGTCGCCTATACAAAGTTCTTGGGCATTGGGCCCATGTTGGCGGAGTTTCTCTCCTTTCTTCCGCGACATCTTCACTATACTACGATTCCCGCCCACAAGAATGCGACGCTCCATGAATCGTCTACCGAAAATAAGAGATGGCCTACAATGATCTTCTCCCACGGTCTGGGAGGATGCCGAAACTCGTACTCCTACATTGCAGGCTCTCTTGCCTCCCACGGCATTGTCGTTATTTGCCCCGAGCACCGTGAGGGCAGTGCTGTTGCCAGTTTCATCCGCGTGCCCGAGAACCAGAACGGAACGATCACATCCACCAGCCGAATTCAGGTTCATTACGAGAAGATTTCACATGATGTCAGTCCCGAAGTATACGAAGCCCGTGAAGCTCAACTCCGAATTCGATGCTGGGAGCTTGGTCTTATTCATCAGGCTATGCTGGGTGTTGACCGCGGTGACACATTGACGAACTTGAATCGTTCTACGCCTAGTCTTGAGCCATTCGTTGGTCGACTGAACATTCATGAGCCTGGTAGCATTATCTTTGCTGGACATAGTTTCGGAGCTGCTACCGTTACCCAGTTCCTCAAGAGCACATACTACGCTACTGTTCCCGAAGTCGCTGCTATGGAAAAGCCCATCTTTGCTCCTGCTGGAGGCAGCGAGATTCGAGAGCAGATCACTGAGAAGACGCTTACTATGCTACTCGACATGTGGTGCATGCCCTTGATGGCTCCCAACTCAAAGCCTTTATTCGAGCTGCCTCTTCCTGTCTACGCCGACAAGGCCACTGCTCTTGGTGGAAAGGCCATCTTGGCCGTTGAATCTGAGCACTTCTTCAAGTGGAGAGACCACCTCAACCTCAAGGCTCGCATTTTGAGTCCCGATCCTACCGTCAAGGTTGTCGAGCCCCAACTCTTCGAGCGACCCAGCGGCATCAAGATGTCGGACCCAAACTTCTTCTACGTCATCAAC